>CM024755.1:78993672-79593672 GCA_014218235.1 Colocasia esculenta | reverse complement strand
ATTTAATTCTTGACCATCTGTCAACCAGAGATCAACTTATCTTCCTGTCAGTGGAAGAGATAACAAATATATCTCATACATTCCAGATCCTAAAAAGGATATTTCATAGATGAATAATATTGAATAAATTATTTTTCCTGCCAAAAAGATAATTGAATTTTATTTTAACTGAAGGAAAATGATTTTAAGGAAACTATCTTTATGCAAAAGATATTTCAATGCAAAACTCATGTAATGATGTACATTAAGTTGTGCTCCCTGATAGAGACTTAAAAGATCATCTAAGTACAGATATACAGAAGTTGATATGAGAAACTTTGACTTTTAAGAAGTCGGAGGAAGAAATAGCAATACAACTGTAACAAATAATGAACTTCGACTTCAGAAGAAATACAACTACTTCGACTTCATTGAAGTCAGAGTAAGGAAGCAATGACTTCGACTTCGTGGGGAGTTGGAGTAAAGATCAAGCAAACTTCGACTTCTAGGAAGTCGGAGTGCCAGCAAATAGATAGCAGACTTCGACTTTTATGAAGTCGGAGTATTTCCAACTTTGACATTCAAGGAGTCGGAGTAAGGCTCAATAGATAACCAATCAGTACAGACTTTGACTTATCAGAAGTCAGAGTAGGCCCGACTTCGACTGTTCAAGAGTCGGAGTGCTCCCAGATGTTCATGAATCAAAGCATTACTTCGACTTTTCAAGAGTCGGAGTTAGGAGTCGGAGTTAGTATGATATATAGTGTACGTTGTGGACTTAGAAAAATTTCGTTGTGTGGATACTTAGGTTCTGTGTAAGCATAAACTTTGGCAGAATTATGTTTGTATAAATAAGAGCCTTTTGACTTATTGATTTTCATAAATGGTAAAGGCAAAGATATTAAAAGGTTTTGTCATAGCAAAAATATCATGATAAATGTTTAGTAATTATATCAGAAAAATAGATAGGAATAGTTGCTCAACAGTAACCTCTTGGGATTTCACTAAACTGCCAAGAGCACTTGGCCTTCTCTCAACTTAAGAGGTATTACAAACCCACTTGCACCCAAGCAAGTCTTCCCTTTCCAAAGGGGTACAAAGACAACCAACACCAGTAGGTCTTCCCTTCATAAGAGGGGCACTGCAAGAAACAATCCTCTTGTGGGTTATCTAACACAAAAATGGAAAAACACTTGTGTGTCTGCTCAGAATAAATAGCAAACACAAAGAATCAGAAAGAGATACAAATAAGAATTGGAGTTCTAACTCTTTCTAAATCTAAATGGGTGGACTGAGAAAGATCTACAGTTACAGAATGCCACCCAACAAGAAAAGACTTCTAAAAACAAGAGAGCTTGGAAGTCGAGGAATAGCAGCTCTCTTTCTGTTTTCAGTAGCTAAGCTTGTGGTGACTCTTGTTGCTTGCTATTTCGGATTGGAGTTTAGTGTTGCTGGTTGGTTCCTTCTGATTCAAACTTCAGCTACTATATATGAGCTTCAGAGACTTGATCTTCCCGTTTGAAACTATCCGTTAGAAACTAGCCGTTTGAAGGATAGCCGTTGATCCTTGGATGCTGACACCTTAAGACTTTTGTTATAACCATCAGTCCTTCAGTTCTTAGAGTCCCAACGTCTTCAGGCTATGTAGGTAGCTTCATGGCTTGATAGACAACTTCATTAATGTTCTATAAACCTCATGCTCAAGGTTGAAAGCTAAGCATGCTTCATTAGTGTTCTGCAAGCCTGGAAGGACAAGAAGGACACAAATACCTCCATACTTTCGGAGGTAGGTGAGATAAAAATATATAAAGCATGAAGAAGTTCAGACAGACAGAAGTTTAGAGCATTTAAAGATAGACAGACAGTTGTATCCTGAAAGTAAGGAAGTTCTGACAGTGGTAGGTGAGCTCTGACAGATAGCCCATGCTGCTTATACCTACCATCGCATATACTGCATGGCAACTGTCAAATGAAAAGAACTAAACTTCTGACAACAAACAAGAGACCACATTATATAGTTATTTCAAATCTTGACAAATATATTTTATATGATTATTTTGAATATATTTTCTTCTGCATAACAGAATATTTAAATGGTGATAGCAAGAAGAACATTATTCTGTAAGACATATAAGTGTCATTCCTTTCGTAAAGGATCCCATAGGAATAATGAAAGCCAATGAAATAACCAAGATTATGATTTTATGGATTCTGGAGAATGACAAATAACACAAGTATTATTTAAGTACAAGTACACATGAGCTGATATATGATACATCGACTTTCAAGGAGTCGGAGTCCAAGACAATAGATGCAAATAGATCTTCGACTATATAGAAGTCGCAGTGAGTGATTAATTGATAACAAACTTCGACTTTTTTAGAGTCGAAGTGATATAAGTTTGTTCATCAATCGATGTCATACTTCGACTTTTAAGTAGTCGAAGTGCAAAGCAAACAAACATTATACTTCAATTTTCAAGGAGTCGGAGTAAGGTACTTCAACTGTATGGAAGTCGTAGTGAGATATCAGACTTCGACTTCTGGGAAGTTAGAGTAGAACAAGTTTATTCATCAATTGATATCATACTTTGACTTTCAAGAAGTCAGAGTAACGTTTGACTTCGACTATTAAAGAGTCGGAGTAAGGTTCAGTTGATAGGCAATCAGTGTAAGGACTTTGACTTTTAAGAAGTCGGAGTCAAGCCAGACTTGGACTTTTCCAAACTCAGAGTACTACCCGTTTGTTCATCAATTGATACAATACTTCGACTTTCCTAAAGTCAGAGTCTAGAGTCGGAGTCAGTATGATATACAATATACGCTGTGGACTTAATGAAATTTCGTGTGACAGTGTTGATACTTAGATTTTGTGTGTGCATAAATTTTGGCAAAGATATAGTATAGTATTATATATGAGAGCCTATGTATTGTCATATTTATTTTCATAAATTGTAGTATAAATCAATAAATTGATTTAGAAGATATTAAAAGATTTTGTCATAGCAAAAACATTATGATTAAATGTTTAGCAATATTTTTAAGGATAGTTGCTCAACAATTCTCCCCATTTTTGTTAATGACAAAAACTTTTAAATAGACAGTGAAAACAAATTTGATTTTGTAAAAACAAATGTTTAAATGTTTTTGTCCTATATTTTTATTTCTTTCTCCCCCTTTGTGGCATTAACAGAAAGGATAAGAGATATATAGAGAGAGAACGTACACACAGATGGCTAGAAACAGATGTATATTGCTAATATTGAATATTGTGCATTTAGGAAGTAGAGGAGGAGCTAGGAAGATAGAGGGAAGGAGGGATTTGAGCAAAGAAGGGCTGAAGTAAGTTCCATTGTTTTTGCTCATTCTCAGGAAAGATGTGAAAGAATTTAGAACTATCTATATCATAAGAGGGTCCTACAAAGGGAATTTTCCTATAGGACTTGATATGGTGGAGATGAAACCAGTTGACTCTCCTATGATAGTTATCTCCTGACAAGGTTCTCCTAAGGGGAACAAACTTCCTACTAGCTGCTTTGTGCAAGAAGTCATGAATAGTAAGGTTCCAGTGTAGACCCTTGGAGTGTGCTGCTTCCTTGGCTTGGTAGTACACAAGGTACCTCTGTGACCATTTAGTAGAGACAGACTTCCAAAGTGTCTCATAGCCCTGAAGGAGATAGATAGCAAGAGATAGCTTCAGCCTTCTGCATTCTACACTGTCTTTTGGGTGAGCAACTGCCCACTGAACTTCATTGAATCTCTCAGATTCAACAAAACTGTGATAGAAGTCTTTCAAGTACTGAGAGTTCTTGGGGGCTTGCATCAAGGCAAAACGGTGGAAGGATAGCTTGATGTTGTACTTGATCTTGAATCTGGCTACTATCCTGATATGCCTATTGAAGACAACTTGGGAAAAAGTCTTCCTAGATGAAATGGCACCTATCAGACTAGGGTGCAATCCAAAGGGCAATCCAATAGTCATTGAAGGAGTAATTTCTCTTTGCCCTTTAATAAGCATGCCCCACTGTCCTTTGTTCACATCCAACAAACCTATCTTGAATCTTTCTTCATTAAAGTGCTTCATTCTGCCATAGCTTGTTTGGAGTTCTTTAAGGAGGCCACCAAATAGGTCAAAAAATCTAAGATTCAGGTGAAGGAAAACATTCAAAAATTTGTTTCTAGTTCTGGAAAACTTATATCTTTCAGTTTCATCAGAATAAAGATTAAGGAATTCGAAAGAAGAGAGACTGTGGCTTTTGTGTGTAATCAAATTTACATCAGCCAAAAAGACTTGGGAAGTTTTAATCAAATGTGGGAGCTAGTCTTCAAACTTGTAGGCTGACATTCGATGGATTTTAAGAAAAGCTTTTATGGAAAGGAATTCTCTAAACAAAGTCATATGGTGCTTTGAGTGATAAATGAAAGAATACCAGAATGGTGGAAGGAGAGAACTAGGAGTGTCTTTCATTTTTGGTCCTACTCTACATGACAGTATCACACTAGGTACTATCTGAGCAAGAGGATGAGTAGATTTGGTCGCAGATGGAGTTGAGGATGTAGGGAGAGAGGAGAAAAAATGAGGAGCTAGGGTGTGAAGGGTGGGTATTTTTATAAAGGGAGGCTTGTATGTATACTTCATAGGAAATAAAGAAATTGAAGTATTTATGGGAGTTGGAGGCTGTTCCTCTAGTTGAGAGGTGGAAGCAGGAGGATCAGAGGAAACATAAGGAATAAGTTGAGAGGGAGGTGGAGGTGGTTTTTCAACAGTTGGCGGAGATGTTGGGTCAGTAGCAGGAGGATGAGTTGGAGCAGTAGGAAGAGAAGAAATGGTTAAGGGTTGAGAGAGAAAGACTGGGTTACCAGATTTCATAAGTTTCCTTCAAACCCTTCTCTTAAAGGTTTTAACCCTAGGATCGACTTCTACCTCCATAGACTGATCAGGATGCTCCAAATGTTGTTCCGTTGCTTCCTCCTGCTGTGACTGCTGTTGCTGCTGTTGATCAATTGGCGGTTCTGGCACAGCTACTGAGTCCACACTTGCCTGATCTGCTGACTTTTCTGGCTATGGAACAACTTGCTCAGGCTGCTGCTGTTGCTGCTGTTGCTGCTGTTGCTGCTGTTTAGGTTGAACAGTTGGAGGTACTTGAGAATTCCCTGTGCCCTGTTGGCACACCAACTGGAGGAGCAGATCCTTCATCTGCTGAACCTCCTCTGACATGAAGTCAAATTTGATATCAATTTGTTGTATCTGCATTTGTAGTATAGATAAGATCTCTTGTTGCTTCATGATCAAATCCATCACACCATCCATATTTCGGCTAGTCTCCCCCTGAGACCTTGGCCAGGTCTCAACATGTGGTGGAGAGACATGGAGAAACTCTTCTGGCTCAACTAGAGTGGAGCTGGGGATATTGTAATGACCCGACCTCCCGGACCCCCGCCAGGGACCCCCGAAGGTCGTGCCGCCACCCACGGATCCGAAGACCCAGAAGGGTTAGAATTTAGTCCAGTGAGATAAGCAATGAATTCAAATATCTATAACAAGAAAGACTGTACATTAATAAAGAAATTAAGTACAACATGTCCCAAATAAAAGTACATGTACAGAAAGAAGGCACAATCCTTAAGGGGAATGCCTCGAGGACTTGCAAAAATACCACTCTCAACTCACGCTACAAGAGCACTCACGCTCACAACTCACACTGCTGGCAACGCACGGTGCAACAAACTGCCACCACGACCGTCTGATAACGAACTCCTGCGACAGCGAGTCCCTACCTGAAGAGAGTAGGGGGGTGAGCCTCGCGAACAAGGCTCAGTAGGGATAACCAGTCCCTTACCAGCCAGAGCAGCAGGAACTCCAACAAGCGGAAGCAAAACTACTCTATAAGGCAGTAAAGCGGGAAACGCCTACCACAAAGTACTACAAAGCAGCGGAAATAGAGAAATGCCTCGACCACAACCCGGGTCAGGCCAAACACGACTCCTGCAGAACCAGCAGAGTCAACACATGTGGAAGCAACTAGAGCAATGCCAGGAACCGCAACCAAGGTCGGGCCAGAGCGACACAATGCGGAAGCAAACCTCGGCACACACCCGCCGAGACAAAGAAGCTCACGGAACACCGGAGTGACCAAGTGAGACCAGAGTCTCATGACACAAGCACCCAATATCCCAGACCTCTGCGAGGTCGGGAAGGAGCAACCAGGTGTCACCCCGAGAGACACCAAGCAACCAAGTGAGAATGAAGTCTCACCACCAGGCACGACCACCTCAACCTCCACAAGGTCAAGGGCCCACAAGCAGAACCACCCTGGACCCTAGACACGCCAAGATGTCAGGGAAACTACACACTCCAGTGCCACCACGGACGACACCAAGGAACGAGTCACTGAAACAACAGATGGGTGCCTGCACTAGGCACCCCGAGAGCACCCACAGAACGGAAACCACTAACACGGCCCACGAGGCCAAACTAACCAAGCCCACGGAACTAGACACGGCTAGGCTACAACCCCCGTGCAAGCTAGGGCAACGAGAAACCATTCTTGGAAACAGCATGTGAAACACCGACACACAAAAGCAACCAAGCCACCGCCACAGGCAGCTAAGAGAGGGACACACGGTCAACCCCTCTCGCTCGCCAGCCGTTGACTCCTGCCTACGACCTCCCTAGGTAGAGTGAGGCTAGCAAGTCACAGCAAAGAAACCACCACAAACACCATAGTCCGACCAAACTGCGGCCCCAGGCCTGACCTCCCTATGCGGCTCCGGAACCAACGCAGAGCGAGGCAGTGAGAAGGATTAGCTGGTCCGCACCGGACGAGCGCCTGAACCACCTTAGAGACCCAGACCAGCTAAGAGAGCTCTACAAACGACGTAACGCTGCTGTCCCTGTTGGATCGGAATGGCTGAGAAACAGTCCTAGAGGGGGGGTGAATAGGACTTTCTATGTTTTGAAAATTTCTTCTGAAAAACACAGCACTAAATAGATATGTTAGTACTAAGTGTGGTGTGTGTGATTCAAATGTAAACTTGGCGGAGACAATCACACAAATAAATGCACAAGGGATTTATCCTGGTTCGGCCCTTCCCACATGGAAGTCCTACATCCAGTCCTCAAGCCAACCACGTGAGATTTCACTAAACTGCCAACAACTTGGCCTTCTCTCACCTTTGAGAGGAAATACAAAACCCACTTGCTCCCAAGCAAGTCTTCCCTAAACAGGGGTACAAACACTGCCTTTCACAAGGCCTTCCCTTCACAGGAGGGGTAAAGCAGAACAGAACTTCTGCAAGAATTACAACAGAAATAGAGAATTAAACACGCGTGTTTGCCTCAAAACTGAGCACAAAACACACACAAACTCCAACAGGATTGAAGGATCAAGAAATTAAGCAAAATACCAATTGAAGCAACTTGGGTGGACTTGAAGACAGTAGCAAATTACAACTGCCACCCAATACACAGAACTTCAGAAGATGACTTTCTGAAGTGAGGCTCTCAGACTGTAGCTTAGCAGGAAGGCTTTTGAGAGAGAGAGAGCTTGAAGGATTCAGATGAAGCTTTCAAGAGAATTGACTTGAATGTATGTGGTCTCTGTGTATTTCTTGTCTTGTGTTGTTCTCTTTTCTTCTTCTTTTATAATCTTTAAAAAGATAGTCGTTTGAAGCTTGGTGGCTGTTTGCAATTTAGCCGTTGGAAGAGAGTTTATGGGATCCTTTGGATCTTGAAGACTTTGTCCAGAAGGTCTTGAAATTTGCATCTTTCCAAGGTCTTCAGAATAGGAGCAGTTGTCACAGCTAGAAGATAAGCTCTTGTAGACTTAGCTGGGAACAACCCATGCTAAACATGTGCTCTAATTAATGCCTGTTGCAAAGACAAGACAAGGACAAGCATATCTTCATACCTTTGTGGTAGGAGGGTCAGTTTGAGTACAACAGACAGTATGGAACCTAGTATTCTCAATCTTTTCACAAAATAGAGCAGACAGACAAAAAGTTAAAGTATGGGTCTGTCAGTGGTAGGTGAGATGGTCAGATGCCATGCCTCTGAGATTTTTCATAAATGCTTTGTGTCTCATGAAGGATATAAACTGAAGTAAAGGACATCAAGACTGTAAGACTCAAAATGATATTTCATAGAAATGTTTTGCAGAGATGAATAATTTAAATATACTATGTTTTGTCAGAGAACTATATTAAAATATTAATCTTCTAAGATTTTAGTAAGATATGTTAGGCAATAGGAAATTTGCCAATAAATTATGTCTAAGATGTTTAAGAATCAGAAAAGGATTTTATAAACTTAAAGACAGATATATTCCAAGACAATAGGACTGACAAAGTAAAAAGTACAAGTATAAAATTGACAGTGAAGTCGAATGCAATAGAACAAGTGATTCGACTCAAGAAATAGGCATGATTCGAATTCAAGAAGAATAAGGTAATTCAACTATAGTAGTGAAGACATCAATCGAATGTAGTGTAAGGCAACATTCGGCTGTATGAGTCGAAGTCGTGAGTCGAATACAGTGTAAAGCACATTCGACTGTGTGAGTCGAATGTTATGAGTCGAATACAGTGTAAAGGACATTCGACTGTGTGAGTCGAAGTCATGAGTCGAATACATTGTAAAGGACATTCGACTATGTGAGTCGAAGTCATGAGTCGAATACAGTGTAAAGGACATTCGACTGTGTGAGTCGAATGTTATGTAAAATTGTGGACTTAACAAAAGTTTGCAAGACTTGCGACTGAGTTTCTGAAGGAGTCGGATTTTGCAGTCAAAGACATCAGTCGGATTCAGTAGGCTATAGATTCGGATTTTGTGGCCTTAGAAACTTTTGAGTGTTCATGAATTTTTATCTGTATAGAATTTTGTGATACATTTGGTATAAAACACATATTTAAAGATTTGTCATAGCAAAAATAATATTCATAGAAATTTATAAAATTCTTAAATTTCTTAGGGGTAGTTGCTCAACAATTCTCCCCCTTTTTGTTAATGACAAAAATCTTTAAATGGGAGGCTAATCATATAAATAGATGGGAGCTAAATTTCGGCTACCTTTTCTCCCCCTTTGTGGCATTAACATAAAGGATAGCAGAACAGGAAAATGCTGTCATAGATAAAGAGAGAGTACAAATTGTATAAAAACAAGCAACAGACTATATTCATAGGTAATGAAAGAAAAGAAAATTTAATGTTTAGGGATTAACAGAACTGGGTAGATAGAGGGAACGGGGAATCATAGCCAAAAATGGTTGGATGAGTTCCCAAAGCTTCAACTCATTTTTGACAAAGGAGTTGTCAAACAGTTCACCATCAACATTGTAAGTTGGATTGGTGGAGGGTAATTTCTTGATAGACTTGATGTGGCGCCTCCTGAACCAAGCAACTCTGTGATGAAATTTGTCTAAGTCGAATTGCACTTTGAGGGGAACAAACTGTTTGGTAGCGGCCAGAGTGAGAAACTCATGAAGAGTGATATTCCAGTATAGACCATTTGAGATAGCTGCATCTTTGGCTTGATAATAGTACATGTACCTCTAAGCCCATCTGAGACCTAGATGCTTTCTCAAATCCATAAGACTCTTAGAGTGAAATTCATTGAGGGATAGTCTCATCCTCTGGCACTGAGAATTGTAGGAAGGATAAGCTGCTTCCCATTGTTCAGGAGTGAACCGTTCAGATTCAGCAAAGCTTAACTGAAGATCAAAGAGATGCTTATGGAACTTGGACATCTGGAGGAAAATAAACCTATGGAAACTGAGCTTGGACTTATACTTGATCTTGAATCTGGTGGCAATCCGGATGAATCTATTGAAGAGGGTTTCAGCAAAAGCACCTCTGTAGGAGACTGCTCCTACAAGGGGAGGATTGAGCCCTGAAGGCACTGCCACAGACATGGAGGGAACAACTGCCGTTTGGCCTCTTAGCAAATTTTCATATTGGCCCTTGGACACATCATGCAGGCCTAACTTGAACCTTTCATAGTTGAAGGCTCTCATAGCTGTGTACTTGGCCTGAGACTCCCGGAGATGAGTGGCAAAAAGAGCATGAAATCTGAGGGAGAGGTGGTGTTCAACAATCAGGTAGTGGCTCCTGGATTGGGTTTCTTGAAATCTACTTGCCTCCTCTGGATAGAGATCAACAAATTCTTGAGGAGTGAGGCAGTGACTCTTTTGGGAAATAAATTGGAGATCTGAAGTAGAGAGTTGGGAGGTTTTGATCAACACAGGAAGCCAGTGTTCAAAAGTAAAACCTGGTAGGTCATGGATTTCAAGAAATGCTCTTATTGACAAAAATTCTCTGAACAAAATCATGGTTTGAGCAGAGTGATGAACAAAAGCATACCAGAATGGGGGAAGTAACAAGGAGGGTTTATCTCCTATTCTAGGTCCATGAGAGGCTGGCAGTTGGATACTGGGAAGTATTTCAACTAGCTGAAGGAGGGTGTTCTGGGAACCAGGTTTGGAAGCAGTGGGTAGAGAGGAGAAAAAATGTGGTGGTTGGGTGGAAAGATTGATTGTTATTTCCTTGAGGGGTTTGGGTTGGTGTTTCATTGGATAAATGGAAAACTTTACATTTTGAAGAGATGGATCTATTGGAATGACTATTGGAGGGAGATCAGGAGAAGATACTTCAGGAACTGAAGTTGAAGGAGCAGTAGATTGTGGTGCAGATGAAATAGTCTCAGTAGGAAGGGTAACTGGTGGAGCAGGTGGAGAGGGAGGCCTGGATGGAGGAACAGGAAGGGCAGGGTTACCATTTTTGACTAACCTTCTCTTTACTTTCCTCTTGAAAGGTTGGAGCTCTCGGGAGGACTCAAGAGGTCTCTTGGCCTGGGGAACTTCTTCAACTGCTGCCACTCCTACTGGCTGCCGGTCGGCCACAGACTCTTGCTACTGCACAACTGGAGGTTCAAAAACTACTACTGCTAACTGAGCCTACTGCTCAATAGGCTGCTCATATTTCTGCTGCTGGGAGTCAACTAACATAGGTTGCTGCTCAACCTGGATTTCTGGACCTTCTTCTACAACAACTGATTGCTTACTAACAGGGTCATCAGGGTGTTGTGGGTCTTGAGCAGGTGCTTCTTCTTCTTCTTGCTGCTGTGAGGAAGCTGGCCCTGATGGCCTGGAAGTGCCCTGTTGGCAGACAAACTGAAGCATAAGATCCTTGATCTGCTTAACCTCATCAGCCAAACTATCAAACTTCACATCAATTAACTCCACTTGCATCTGGAGAACAGATAAGTTCTCATGCTGATTTCTAACAAGCTCTAAGAGGGTGCTAAGGCTATTACTTCTCTCCCCCTGAGACCTTGGCCGGGTCTCAAACTGAGAAGGGGAGAAGGAAGGCTCTCTTTCCTCAAAAGTATGCTCCATGGGAGAGACTGGAACATCTTCAGAGACAACTCCTTTGCCTCTGAGGTCTCTTAAGACTACATTTATTGTATCTGAAGGAGCATCTGGCTCTGAAAGAGAAGAGGAAGCAATATTCTGAACTTCTGGCTGAACATCTTGATGAGAAACTTCCTGGGCTTCTTGCTAAACTACTTGCTCAGTCAACTGTACTGGAACCTCAAGGATCACTGGTACTGCAGGGGCTTCAATTTTGACATTTGGTGCTGGAACATCTTGTGTGAGTAGAGATACAAGGGGTTCATTAGGGAAAATCTCATGCTCACACTTAGGTACAGAGTCTTTAAACCACAAATTTTGCTTTTTACCTACCAAGGAGTAGTGACTCCTTCTGAGAGTAAAGATGCCAATTTTCTCTTTTGTGCCAACAAACAATTCACCAGACAGATCTACTAAAAATTTCTAGAAAATAAAAGTAAGCAGGGATCCATAAGGGAGGGATTCCTGCAAATCCTTTGAAGCAATCATCTTTTCCAAAATTACTGCTGGCAGATTCACCTTGTGCCTCTGAACTGCCCAAAACAAGAGGTTCCCATCTCTTGCAGTAATGGAGGAGTGAGTACCTGCTCTAAAGGTGATAATGTTGGTGATTATTGAATGGATCAATCTCTTCTCAGCAGATAACTCATTGACCTGAAGTCCTCTTTTGCAAAGGGTCCCCAAACTTCCAATAATCCTCAAATTTTGCTTTTCAAGGGGAATAAACTCACTGAGACAATGACCAGAATTTGGGCAATCCAACAATTCTACCAAAAGCTCTTCAGATATGGTAATCTTGGTGCCCTTGACATATCCAACTATAGTATTGCCCGATGACACTTGGAGAGAAGCATAAAAAGATCTAATAGCACTGGCTACAAAGGGCTCGGAAATTTGACAGAGTTTGGTCCAACCCATGGCATTAAGGGTCTCTTCTACCCAAGAAAGACTGCCATTCAAATGAGAGAACTCTACTGATTTTCCAGAACAAATGGGGATCTTAGCCAAATGCTGAAGTTGGTCAGGGGTTAGCTGAACAGACTCTTGAACCCTAGGAGATGCCATCTAGAAGATAGAAGTAGAAAATGTTCAGGGAACCACCAAAGGGGAGGAAGATATACACAAAGGAGATGAAAGATCCTACCTTTTTCTTGAAGAGAGGAGTTTGCAGATGGTTCCTGGGAGGTCCTTCGCCGGAAAACAGTGAAGGCGCGAAAAAATGGAGAAGACAGGAGAGTCGAAAAAGGGATTTCAAAAGGGTGTCTTCTAAAGGAAGAAGGGGTTTGTTTAAATAAAGGCTGGAAAGAAACTGTCCCTTGATCTCAGGCTGAACGGACGCGATTGAATGATGTGACCGTTAAGTCATGAAGGGGCGCGCCTTAATGAGGTGTCAGTTACGAAATTTTTTAAGTGCCATTTCAGGAAGTCTTAATGATTTGAATTAAGTATTCGACTGCAACAGTCGAATGCAAGGTTTTAACATGAGTCGAATGCATCGATTCTTCATGAATCGAATGCATGAGTCGAATGTTTGGGACTTTTCAGGATGACTTTTCACAGTCAATTCATACACACATTATTCAAGCAAGATTTTAATTGGGTAATTTTTAATCAGGGTTGCACATACCTATTTCTCTTCTAATATATGTAAATCTATCTTCAGGTAGAGGTTTTGTGAAAATATCTGCAAGTTGATTATTTGTAGAAACAAATTCAAGATAAATATTTCCATTACTTACATGGTCCCTGATGAAGTGATGTCTAACCTCAATATGCTTTGTTCTTGAGTGCTGGATTGGATTCTTGGTCAAATTGATTGCACTTGTGTTATCACAAAGCATTGGAATTTCTTGGAGCTGATGACCATAGTCTTCCAATTGATGCTTGATCCATAGGAGTTGAGTACAACAACTTCCAGCTGCAATGTATTCAGCTTCTATGGTAGATAAAGCTACTGAGTTCTGCTTTCTGGAAGACCAAGATATTAAACACCCTGCAAGAATTTGACAAGTGCCACTGGTGCTTTTTCTATCTAATTTGCATCCAGCATAGTCAGCATCACTATATCCAATTAATTTAAATTCTGAACATCTAGGATACCATAGACCTAAATTACTGGTATTTATGAGATATGTAAAAATTCTTTTAACTGCATGAACATGAGATTCTTTTGGATCAGCTTGGAATCTTGCACATAAACAAACACTGAACATTATATCTGGTCTACTTGCAGTAAGATAGAGCAGTGATCCTATCATTCCTCTATAGATCTTTTGATCTACCTTTTTACCAAGGGGATCACTATCTAACTTAATTCCTGAGCTCATGGGTGTTCCTAAAGGCTTACATTTGTCAAAACCATATTTAGTGAGCAAATCTGAAATGTATTTGGTTTGACAGATGTGAGTCCCTTCCTTGGTCTACTTGATTTGCAAGCCAAGAAAATAATTTAGTTCACCCATCATACTCATTTCAAACTCATTTTGCATCAAATTTTCAAAGAATTTACAGAGTGATTCATTAGTAGAACCAAAAATAATATCATCAACATAAATTTGTACAATTAGGATTCCATCTAAAAAATTCTTTATAAATAAAGTACTATCTACTTTTCCTCTTATAAAATCATGAGACATAAGATAAGCACTTAGTCTTTCATACCAAGCTCTTGGAGCTTGTTTCAAGCCATATAGTGCTTTCTTTAAACGGAAAACATGGTCAGGATGCTTAGTGTCTTCAAATCCAGGAAGTTGCTCAACATATACTTCTTCTTTAATAAAACCATTTATAAAATCACTTTTAACATCCATCTGAAATAGATTAATATTAAGAGAGCAAGCATATGCTAATAAGATTCTAATTGCCTCTAATCTAGCCACTGGAGCATAGGTTTCATCAAAATCTATGTCTTCCTCTTGGGAGTATCCTTGAGCTACAAGTCTGGCTTTGTTCCTAATGATCACCCTTGATTCATCCATTTTATTTTTGAAAACCCATCTGGTTCCAATAACTGGATGATCAGTAGGTCTAGGTACAAGGGTCCAAACTTCACTGCGTTGGAACTGATTGAGTTCCTCTTGCATAGCAAGGATCCAAGATTCATCACCCAGTGCATCATTGATTGTCTTAGGCTCAATTTGTGAAACAAAGGCAGAGAAATCACAAGGAATTTGCATACCTCTTGTTCTTACCCTATCTTGGAGATCACCTATTATGTTTTCTCTAGGATGGTCCCGGTGGTACCTCAATTCTCTAGGTAGCCCTTCTTGTGGTTCTTCTTGTTGTTAAAGATCTTCTAATGGAGGATCTTCCACTTCTTCATCTTTTTCTTCCTCAAGAGAAGTCTTTTCAAGATTCCTGCAGAGATCATCAACACATTCTTCTTCTTCTATCCTTTTGATAGAAGGGTTAGTTTCATCAAATAGTATATGAACTGATTGTTCTATGGTTAATTTCTTCTATTGAACACTTTATAACCTCTAGGTTTTGAAATATATCCTAACAGAAAACCTTCATCACTTTTAGCATCTAATTTCCCTAGATTATCTTTACCATTATTTAAGATAAAACACTTACAGCCAAAAGGTCGGAGATGACTGATATTGGGCTTTTTATCCTTGTACAATTCATATGGTGTCTTCTTCAGAATGGGTCTGATCATGCATCGATTGATGACGTAGCATGCTGTATTTACTGCCTCTGCCCAGAAGTACATTGGTAGATTATACTCATTCAACATTGTTCTAGCCATATCCAGCAGTGTTCTATTCTTTCTTTCTGCTACTCCATTCTGCTGAGGTGTTCTTAGAGCTGAGAAGTTGTGTTCAATTCCATTTTCTTCACAGTACTCCAGGAAATCTTCATTTTTGAATTCAACACCATGATCAGATCTGATACTGGTAATCTGAAATTTTTATTTTTCTGAACTATCTTGCTGAATTTCAGAAAAGCTTGAAATGCTTCAGATTTGGCTTCTAGAAAAGACACCCAAGTGTACCTTGAGTAGTTATCAACTAATACATAGCCATAGATCTTTCCTCCAAGACTGATTGTCCTCATAGGTCCAAATAAATCCATGTGAATCAATTCTAAGGGCTTAGAAGTTGTAACAATTGTTTTGGACTGAAATGAGGTCTTGGTCTGTTTTCCTTTTGCACAGGCTGAACAAATTCCAGACTTCTTGATTTTCATCTTGGGAAGACCTTCAACCAGGTCATGCTTTATTAATTTCTTGATCACTGAAGTGCTTGCATGACCAAGTCTTCTATGCCACAAATCAAACTCATTACTTTTGGTAGTAGCCAGACATAAGTTTACTTCTTTTAATTCTGCTAGTTGCAATGCATACAAATTCTTCATTCTTTGTGCTTCAAAAACTCTCTTGTTATCCTTCAGAATTATACACTTATCATTATGAAAACTTACTAAACGCCCTTTATCACATAACTGACTAATACTTATCAGATTGTGCTTGAGACCTTCTACATACATGACATCTTCAATCAGGTTCTTTTCTTTAGTACCAATTGTTCCACATCCTAGCACTTTTCCTTTTCCATTATCTCCATAAGTACTTGACCAGTTTCTTCTCTAAAGCTTGTGAAAAGCTTTCTATCTCCTATCTGTGTCTTGAGCATCCACTATCGAAATACCATTTGGATGCCCTCAGTCGACCCTGCAAACAAAGGTAAGCTGTAACTTTTGGTACCCAAATTTTCTTGGGTCCTTGATGGTTAGTTTTAGGAATCCATCTCAAGTGTCTAGTAGTGCATGTGCTAACAGTGTGTCCTAGCTGGTTACAATGAGTACACACACAAATCAAAAGTATTTTTCTTGTGTGTATTGTTACTGAATTTCTATTTTTGTCTGTAGACATGTTGATTTACCTTTTTGGTATTTTTATGTCTTTTTCTGCTACAAATTTGGGAGTTGGATAGACTTTAGGATGAATAATGTGTTCCTCATTTTGTAGGGGTGTGTATCCTAGTCCATATTTCTTTTTCCCTTTTCTAGCACCTTTGAGATTTACAAATAAAGAGGTTTTGCATGTAGAAATCTTTTCCAAGGTAGCTCTTAGATAACCATTTTCCTCTTGTAATTTTTCTTCATTCTTAAGTTCTTTCAAGTTTGATTCTAATTCTAATATTTTGCTGTTTTATTTTTTAAATCTTCACACAGCAATTCATTAGCTCTTTTGGTTTCATTTAAACTTTTGCTTAACCTTTCTATTTCATTTTAAGAAAGGTGTTAGCTTTTTCTTGGTTCAGTAGATTTAGCTTAACTACTTTTATTTGTTTTACTACTGTCTTATATTTTTCATAAAGTTCATTGAAGGCATCTTCAAGGCTATCAGAATCGTATTCAGAACATGAAGTAAAGGAGGTTTCTGAGTTTACCTGTTCTAGTCCTGCCATGAGGGCTAGATTAGCCTTTCTTCTTCTTCGGATTCTGAGCTGGAGGAGTCTGAGCTAGTAGCATCTTCATTGTCCCAAGTTGCTGCCATAGCCTTCTTTTTGAACTTTCTAAACTTCTTTTCTTTGCTCTTCTTCTTATCTGATTTTTCTGCTTGATCCTTCTTCTTGAGTCTAGGACATTCAGACTTGTAATGTCCTGGCTGATTGCACTCATAACAAGTTGGCTCCTTCTTCTTATCTTTCTTGAAGAATTTCCTTGAGCCAAACTTTTTCTTCTTGGCCAAAATTCTCTGTAATTTTCTTGAGAGCATAGCTTCATCATCACTGTCATCTGATTTCTCTTTGGAGTCTTCAGATGAAGAAGAATCTGCAATCTTTAAAGCATTTGAAAATTTCTTTTTCGAAGAGCTTTCAGAAAATCTTTCCATGTTTATTTCACGTGCCATGAGGGATCCTATTAACTTGTCAATGGTTAATTGTGTTAAATCATGGGCTTCCTCTATGGCTGTAACTTTAGGAGTCCAGACATTTGTTAGAGATCTTAAGATTTTTCTCACTGTTTCTTCATTGGTTAGGACTTTCCCTAAAGCACTTAATCCTACAATTATATTTGAAAATCTATTGTACATTTGAGTTATATTTTCATTGGGGAGCATTTTAAACTATTCATATTGAGATACAAGTATGTCTATTCTAGTTTGTTTAACCCTATCTGTGCCTTCATATGTTACTTGTAATTTATCCAACATTTCTTTTGTTGTTTTACATGCTGAAAGTCTATTAAACTCTCTTTTCGATAAAGCACAGCAAAGATAATTTTTTGCCTTGAAATTTAAAGACATATTTCTTTTGTCTGCAATTGAAAGAGCACTTGAAGAGGATTCTGCAAGGACTTGAAAATCACCTTGTTCAATTACCTGCCATAGGTCGAAGTTAGTACCTCTGATGAAGCATTCCATCCTCATCTTCCAATATTGATAATCTTCACCATTAAAGAAGGGTGGCCTTGTGACTGATTGGCCTTCATAGTTGTGAGCTTCAGATGCCATTTCTTCTCAAATCTCTTAGATTCTTCTGAGAAGACCTTGCTCTGATACCACTTCTTGGATCGGAATGGCTGAGAAACAGTCCTAGAGGGGGGGTGAATAGGACTTTCTATGTTTTGAAAATTTCTTCTGAAAAACACAACACTCAATAGATATGTTAGTACTAAGTGTGGTGTGTGTGATTCAATGTAAACTTGGCGAAAACAATCACACAAATAAATGCACAAGGGATTTATCCTGGTTCGACCCTTCCCACATGGAAGTCCTACATCCAGTCCTCAAGCCAACCACTTGAGATTTCACTAAACTGCCAACAACTTGGCCTTCTCTCACATTTGAGAGGAAATACAAAACCCACTTGCTCCCAATCAAGTCTTCCCTAAACAGGGGTACAAACACAGCCTTTCACAAGGCCTTCCCTTCACAGGAGGGGTAAAGCAGAATAGAACTTCTGCAAGAATTACAACAAAAATAGAGAATTAAACACTTGTGTGTTTGCCTCAAAACTGAGCACAAAACACACACAAACTCCAACAAGATTGAAGGATCAAGAAATTAAGCAAAATCCCAATTGAAGCAACTTGGGTGGACTTGAAGACAGTAGCAAATTACAACTGCCACTCAATACATAGAACTTCAGAAGATGACTTTCTGAAGTGAGGCTCTCAGACTGTAGCTTAGCAGGAAGGCTTTTGAGAAAGAGAGAGCTTGAAGGATTCGAATGAAGCTTTCAAGAGAATTGACTTGAATGTATGTGGTCTCTGTGTATTTCTTGTCTTGTGTTGTTCTCTCTTCTTCTTCTTTTATAATCTTTAAAAATATAGCCATTTGAAGGAGATAGCCGTTTGAAGCTTGGTGGTTGTTTGCAATTTAGCCGTTGGAAGAGAGTTTATGGGATCCTTTGGATCTTGAAGGCTTTGTCCAGAAGGTCTTGAAATTTGCATCTTTCCAAGGTCTTCAGAATAGGAGCAGTTGTCACAGCTAGAAGATAAGCTCTTGTAGACTGAGCTGGGAACAACCCATGCTAAACATGTGCTCCAATTAATGCATGTTGCAAAGACAAGACAAGGACAAGCATATCTCCATACCTTTGTGGTAGGAGGGTCAGTTTGAGTACAACAGACAGTATGGAACCTAGTATTCTCAATCTTTTCACAAAATAGAGCAGACAGACAAAAAGTTAAAGTATGGGTCTGTCAGTGGTAGGTGAGATGGTCAGATGCCATGCGTCTGAGATTTTTCATAAATGCTTTGTGTCTCATGAAGGATATAAACTGAAGTAATCAAGACTATACTATGTTTTGTCAGAGAACTATATTAAAATATTAATCTTCTAAGATTTTAGTAAGATATGTTAGGCAATAGGAAATTTGCCAATAAATTATGTCTAAGATGTTTAAGAATCAGAAAAGGATTTTATAAACTTAAAGACAGATATATTCCAAGACAGATAGGACTGACAAAGTAAAAAGTACAAGTACAAAACTGACAGTGAAGTTGAATGCAATAGAACAGGTGATTCGACTCAAGAAATGGGCATGATTCGAATTCAAGAAGAATAAGGTAATTCGACTATAGTAGTGAAGACATCAATCGAATGTAGTGTAAGGCAACATTCGGCTGTATGAGTCGAAGTCGTGAGTCGAATACAGTGTAAAGCACATTCGACTGTGTGAGTCGAATGTTATGAGTCGAATATAGTGTAAAGGACATTCGACTGTGTGAGTCGAAGTCATGAGTCGAATACAGTGTAAAGGACATTCGACTGTGTTAGTCGAAGTCATGAGTCGAATACAGTGTAAAGGACATTCGACTGTATGAGTCGAATGTTATGTAAAATTGTGGACTTAACAAAAATTTGCAAGACTTGTGACTGAGTTTCTGAAGGAGTCGGATTTTGCAGTCAAAGACATCAGTCGGATTTAGTAGGCTATAGATTCGGATTCTGTGGCCTTAGAAACTTTTGAGTGTTCATGAATTTTTATCTGTATAGAATTTTGTGATACATTTGGTATAAAACACATATTTAAAGATTTGTCATAGCAAAAATAATATTCATAGAAATTTATAAAATTCTTAAATTTCTTAGGGGTAGTTGCTCAACAGTCCCCACCATTTTCCCCTACCGCTCTGAGTCAGTGGCTCAAGCACGCTCGCCGCCTGGAGAACTCCCTCTAACAGGCGCCCGAGGATGGGGGTCCCAGGTAACGATAACAACCTGTCTCGCAGACAAGCCCTCAAGTGTCTAGCACCGGACGAAGAGAACACTGGCATGGCAACCACCACAAAAACAGAACCGCTGGCTCGTAACTAAGACAATCCCAGCATGCACAGGCACGCACGACACCCCTTCCGGAAGCCCCCAGAAGGGGTGTCGGCCAATGCCGGCACACAAGGCACGGCCCGAGAAATCGGAACACTAACAGCAGAACAGAAACCAAGTGACCGGAACGCGACCACAGGTTTGTCGCCTTCTGAGCAAGAAGGCGACGACCAACCTGTCGCCACCAGGTTGTGACGACCAGGGTGTCGGCTTCTGATCTGAACGCGACGTATCGACCTGTCG
This sequence comes from Colocasia esculenta, assembly GCA_014218235.1. NCBI lineage: Eukaryota > Viridiplantae > Streptophyta > Magnoliopsida > Alismatales > Araceae > Colocasia > Colocasia esculenta. The sequence continues at coordinate 79,573,259 of CM024755.1, read as the reverse complement.
CGTTCAACATCAGAAGGCCGAACCCCAAACAGGCCAGCAGAAACCAGCCAAACCACACCTAAGCCAAAAGGCGACGAGGACCTCGTCGCGACCCGAAGGAAGAACACGATGTGGATCCTATCGCAACCAGAAAGCGACACACAGGGTGTCGCCTTCAGATTCAGAACGCGACGTATCGAACCGTCGCATTCCTCATTTGAAGGCAGGGCCCTTGGGGCAAAACCACCCCAAGTCCCACACCCCAAAGGGCCACAAAGGCAAGGCTCCAAATAGGAGGACTGGCCTCGTCCCAAGTTGGAGAGACCTCTCTCTAACCAACTTTGACCCGAGCCATTCCCCACCACGACCAGAAACGGGAAATGACAAGACAATGAGAAGGCGACGGGGTCCCTGTCGCGACCAGAACGCGACAGGAACTACGTCGCCTTCTGACTGGTATTGCGACAGCCTTGCTGTTGCGATCCCAGTCAGAAGCACAAATCGGGAAATGGGGCCATACCATGGTCCCCCAAGCTACAATAAGGCCTCCAAACAACTGAGGGAGGGGAGCATACTTGCAAGAAAAGCTAAGACTGGCTCGAGGGGCACCAATGCCACCTCTCTCGCCCACAGAACATGCACAAAGCTTAAACACATGGAAGGAGCACCACGGCAAGCATCTGCCCGTGCAAACCACAAGAGCACTCCGAGCACGGGGCGGATCGCTCTAAAACAAGCTCCATCCACTCCAAACAAGTATGAGAGTAAGGAAATCCCTACTGGAAATGAAGAATCGAACCCACAAGGGGCCTTCACGACAGCTAGAACACCTCCTCCTCACTCCACGATGCTCCGCCGCTCTGCCACGAGCTCGCCGGCGACTCCACCACTCCCAAGCCCCGGAGGAAGAAGGGGAAAGCCTCCCCACCTCGGAGAGGAGAAGGGAAGGAGAAAGGAAAGAAAAGAGAGGAAAGAGGCGCATGCCAGGCTTAAGCCCTCGAAACTGAGGTCGCGACAAGATGCCTATCGCGTTCTCAACCAGAACGCGACGCCTACATCGTCACCTTCTCAAAAGTTCTGACAGCTCTCTTGCCAGACTGACAGCCTCCAGACCACGTGTCACACATGCATGCGACTCAGGTGAATGCGACAGCTGGCACCTCGCCTTCACACCTACGCTGCGGACACGTGGCACACAAACCAACAGGCAATGGGAATGCGACACAAGGGCCGTCGCCTTCTCAACTAGAAGGCGACAGGGAACACGTCGCGTTCAGAACGTGACACCCAGATCCGTCGCGATCCCAAGACCAACAACAAGATAGCCAGAACCCGAGATGTTACAGATATCATCTTCCTGAGCCACTCCCTTGCCCCTTAAATCTTTGAGTACTTGATTTATGGTGTCATTAGGAATATCTTAATCTAGGGAGGGGTCAGTAGCATGGACTTCTTCTTGTTCTACCATTGTAGCTTCTTCTCTAACTTCCTCTCTTATGATTATAGGAGACTGAACTGGAGGAAGGGAAGTGGAACTCTGTGCCTCATTAGGAAATATCTCATGAGACCACCTAGGGACAGAGTCCTTGACCAAATATTCTATGCCTTGTCTTCCAAAATATAATGGCTTCTTCTCAAAGTGAAAAACCCAATCTTCTCCTTTACAGAAACTGAAATTTCATCATTGAAATCTACTGCAAATCTTCTAAAGATAAGGGTCAGCAGGGGTCCATAAAGGAGTGATGATTGTTGTGAAAGCTAATGAAAGCTAAGGGTCAGCAGGGGTCCATATAAGTGTCATTCTTTTTGTAAAGGATCCACAGGAATAATGAAAGCTAATGAAATAACCAAGATTATGATTTTATGGATTCTGGAGAATGACATATAACACAAGTATTATTTAAGTACAAGTACACAGGAGTTGATATATGATACATCGACTTTCAAGGAGTCGGAGTCCAAGACAATAGATGCAAATAGATCTTCAACTATATAGAAGTCGCAGTGAGTCATTAATTGATAACAAACTTTGACTTTATGAGAGTCGGAGTGATATAAGTTTGTTCATCAATCGATGTCATACTTCGACTTTTAAGTAGTCGGAGTGCAAAGCAAACAACCAATAGACTTCAACTTTCAAGGAGTCGATGTGAGGTACTTCAACTGTATGGAAGTCGCAGTGAGATATCAAACTTCGACTTCTAGGAAGTTGGAGTAGAACAAGTTTGTTCATCAATCGATATCATATTTCGACTTTCAAGGAGTCGACGTAACGTCCAACTTCGACTGTTAAAGAGTCGGTGTAAGGTTCAGTTGATAGGCAATTGGTATAAGGACTTCGCCTTTTTAAGGAGTCAGAGTCAAGCCAGACTTCGACTTTTCCAAAGTCAGAGTACTACCCATTTGTTCATCAATTAATACAATACTTCGACTTTCCTAAAGTCGGAGTCTAGCGTCGTAGTCAGTATGATATACAATATACATTGTGGACTTAAAGAAATTTCGTGTGACATGTTGATACTATATGAATTTGAGAGTCTACGTATTGTCATATTTATTTTCATAAATTGTGGTATAAATCAATAAATTGATTTAGAAGATATTAAAAGATTTTGTCATAGCAAAAACATTATGATTAAATGTTTAGCAATATTTTTAAGGATAGTTGCTCAACACCTTAGAATTGTTCTATATCGTTATCATGATCATCGTGCAATGATTGCATGATAGTATCTCGCATGTTAACATGTTAATTACGTAAATCATGCCCGCACTATGAGATGTAAATCCTACTGGGTGTTAGCACACTCACACTTGCTTTCCATAATATTTCATGTGAGGACGTAGAGCATGATGGGGCTGGGGAAGAGTGATGAGCATCTCAGAGTGTACCCGTCGATATAGCTCATCAACCAATATGTTTAGAGTTAAAAGAGTATGTAATAGTTAGTTTTATTTATGCACGAGACTTATGTACTTTGAATGACAATAATGGGCCCTATGTTTGGCTCTGATTATGAGATTGTAAGCTAGATTTGATCGAAATGCATAAAGGATTATTTGGCTGGCATTATTATTATCTTAAGTCTTTCATTATACTTAGTTGCCGCTCTGAATTACTCGACTGATGATACTTGCACTGTATCGCTCACACTCTCGATATTTAATTCCGTTGCTAAATTTCAGGGCGACACAGTTGGTATCAGAGCCTAGGCTTTCCCTTAAGTTCTAGGCAAATAGGAAATTGTTAGGCTTAGTCAAGATCAAACTCCCCACATGTCAACTTGTTAGAAATCGACTGTGAGATTGGGGTAGAAACACAAGCTAAGTTCATCTTATTAGAATTATGCTTAGTTAAGGTTAATGCCTAATAGTCATGATGTTATTGTTTTGAAGGATTCCATGGCCGCTGCATGTGAGAGAGATATGCAGAGGACCCTTGAGACCCTGACCCACGCACTATTGCAAGCAACCCAGGGAAGGGAGAATAATCATGGGGAAGTCCACTGTAACTTCTGGGGCACGAATCCACCAAGATTTGGTGGTAGCACTGATCCCAACGAAGCTGAACACTAGCTTAAGGAGATGGAACATGCGTTCCGTGTCATGAGATATACGGATGAAGATAAGGTTACTCTGGCGACCTATTAGCTGGAGACGGAGGCCCACATATGGTGGGAATCGATTGAGGCTACTCTGGGTGATGCACATGTCACCTGGGCACAATTCTAGGAGTACTTCAACAATAAGTACTTCTTTGATAGGGTACAAGAAAGAAAGGCAGCGAAGTTTGCCAGTCTGAAGCAACGAGGCCTTTCTGTGGCAGAATACGAGGCCGAATTCTCCAAGTTGGCCCGTTATGCTCCTCACTTGGTTCAAACTGAGCAGTTGAAGGCCAAGCAGTTTCTAAGTGGTCTTAGGCCTCAATACATTACACAGCTGGGACCGTAGGAACTAAGAGGCCAAATGGCCAACTTGGAAACTAGCAAGTTGTGAAGAGGTTCAGGGATGGAGGTAATCAGCAGGCCCCCGTCAATAGGGAACTTTGCAAGCACTATGACAAGGTGAGTCACAGATCTGAGGATTGCTGGAAGACACTAGGAATATGCCTATGCTGCAGAAGCCAAAGTCATAAAATCTCCAACTATTCGCGGATGATTAATTAGGCACTAGACACACGACCGAGTGTACAAACGTGCCATGGCAGACTGCAAGCCCTGCACGAACCAACTACCTTGGAGGAAGGAGGTGTGGTTGAGGTACACGTATTATTTTATCTCGTTCTGCATTTGTTCTATTTGATACGAGAGCTACTCATTCCTTCATATCACAAACATTTGTTGACACATTACCTGTAAAACCCACTCTAATGGAATCTGGACTAGTCGTGTCAACCCCTATTGGTTATAGCACCAAACTTAGAAATCACTTTCCGTCTATTGAGGTGTTAATTGGGACTCAAAATTTACCTGCAAATTTAATATGCATGGATACTAGGGAGAGACTGGTTGTCCGAGCATGGGGCTAGTGTCAACTGTAAGAAAAGTAGGGTGATGCTTAGTCAACATCCAAAACTAGTGTTCTCAGGAGATAGAAATCACAGGAGACTATCCCTCATCTCTGGTTTACAAGCCAAGAGAATGATAAAGAAATGTTGTGTATTTTTGCTAGCTGTTGTTGTCATCCAAAAGAAAGAGATCAAGATTGAGAACAACCCTATTGTCAATGAGTACACTGATGTGTTCCCTGAGGATTTGCCAGGTGTTTCGCCTGAGCGAGAGGTCGACTTTACTATCGAGTTGATCCCTAGAGCAACACCACTATCTAGGGCACTCTATAGAATGTCCCCCACAGAATTGAAAGAACTAAAAGAACAATTGATGAAACTGCTAAAGAAAGGGTTTATAAGACCAAGCACATCACCATAGGGTGCACCGGCTCTCTTTGTCAAAAAGAAGTATGGGTCGATGAGATTATGCATAGACTACAGACAACTGAATCAGTTAATAATAAAGAATAAATATCCTCTGCCAAGGATCAATGAATTATTTGATCAACTGTCTTGAGCTCTGTATTTCTCTAAGATAGGTCTCAGATCCGGCTATCACCAGTTGAGGATCAAGGGAGAAGATATACACAAGACAACTTTCGAGACAGGTACAAGCATTATGAACATATTGTTATGCCTTTTGGACTAACAAATGCTCCTATAGTTTTCATGTAGCTACTGAATAGTGTGTATCGACCATACCTCGATAAATTTGTCATGGTGTTTATTGATGATATACTGATTTACTTCAAGACAAAAGAAGAATATGAAGAGCATTTAAGGATAGCATTACAAATTCTGAGGAACAATAAATTGTATGCCAACCTAAGTAGGTGTGAATTTTGGCTTGGAGAGGTATCTTTTTTGGGCCATGTTGTAACCAAAGATGGTATCACTGTCAATCCGTCAAAGGTTGATGATGTATTGAAGTGGGAAAGACCAACAAACGTCACTGAGATCCAAAGCTTCCTGGGGTTAGCAGGATATTATAGAAGATTTATAAAGGACTTCTCCAAGATTGCAGTGCCATTGAGCAAGCTGACCAAGACGGAAATCCATATGTGTGGACTGAAGACTGTGAGAAGAGCTTTAATAGCTTGAAGAAGTGCTGACCTTTGCTCCTGTTCTCGCCCTGCCCACAGAAGGGGGAGGATTTGAAATATACTCAGATGCTTCTGGGATAGGGTTAGGATGTGTCCTAATGCAACAAGGGAAGGTAATAACATATGCCTCAAGATAGTTTAAGATCCACGAGGTGAATTATCTGGTACATGATCTGGAATTGGCAGCCGTAGTGTTTGCTCTAAAAATATGGAGGCACTACATATTTGGTGAACAATTTAAAGTCTACTCTAACCACAAGAGCCTGAAATATCTTTTCTCTCGGAAAGAACTCAACATGAGACAAAGAAGGTGGTTACAGTATCTCAAAGACTTTGACTTTTCTGTTCAATATCAACATGGAAAAGCCAATGTGGTGGCAGACGCTTTAAGTAGGCAGCTGGGAGCTTTGCTAGCTAGCATGATGCTGGGTGAGTGGAAGTTGCTAGAACAATTTGCAAGTCTAAATTTAGATATGGAAGAGAAGGAGGAACAAGTGATGGTTGCTAATACCAAGGTACAGTTTGACATACGCACCGAAATCAAAGACATGCAAGGAGCAGATCCCTTCTTAGTTGATATTAAGGAGAAGCTAGAGCAAAGACCGGATTTTTCTCTGACGCATGATGGAAGAATGTTATTCCAAGGAAGAACATGCGTACCTAATCATGAAGACCTCAAAACGAAGCTACTATATGAAGCCCATCGGTCTAAGTATACCATTCATCTCGGATCAACAAAAATGTATTAAGATCTAAAAAGGACTTATTGGTGGCCGAATATGAAGAGGGATGTGGCCGACTTTGTGGCACATTGTTTAACATGTCAGAAGGTCAAGGTTGAGTATTTCAGACTCGCTGGTGGATTACTACCACTGGACATCCCAGAATGGAAGTGGGATAGTGTTGGGATGGATTTCATAATGGGATTGCCCAAGACTAGAGGATGTTTGGATGCAATATGGGTGATAGTAGACAGATTGACTAAGTCAACTCTTTTGCTGCCAATTAAGAGCAAGTGGACAGTAGATGTGTTGGTTGTGCTCTATGTCAAAGAAGTGGTTAGATTGCTTGGGGTTTCATCTACCATAATATCTTATCGGGATCTTAGATTCACCTCACACTTCTAGAGAGGGTTACAAGTAGCACTAGGTACCAAATTAAATTTTAGCATTGCCTTCCATCCACAAACGGATGGACAAACTAAAAGAACAAATCAAATAGTGGACGACATGCTTCGAGCTTGTGTGATCGATTTTGGTGGACACTGGGATGAACAATTATTCTTAATTGAGTTTGCATTTAACAATAGCTACTAGGAAAGTATCAAGATGGCACCATTTGTGTCATGTCCTAATTAAATGTCCATTAACTGGAAATGACAGAAAATAGGTAAAAGAAGTAGGACTTATGTTATTCTCATCTAACATCGTTATAGTGGAAGCGTCATTACATAATACTCCTCAATACAGTCTATAAGAGGAACAGAGAAAAGGAACCTTTTTATTACATTTCATATTCACAACACTAAGGAAAAGTAAAATGGTTAGACTTCTGAAGTTGGATGATCTACTCAGCACACTTCCCCCTTTAAGCACCACCCTCATCTTGATCACCTGAAATGGTAGGATTATGTGAGCTAACTAGCCCAGTAGGATTCAATTCTTCTAATCCCAAAGGATTAAGTTAACCAAAGATAGGATAAGAAGTTAAACTATTTACAATGCTAGATATCAAGGATGGCTGAATGATCATATCAAATCAATAACAAATGTAAAATAGGAATACTGAATTAAGATTGCATGATCAAGAATTCAGAATTATAATCATGCTCTGGTTCAATTGCACATTTCAATCATGATAAAAGAACATGATGACTAATAAAGCTTGTATTGATGCAATGCCAAACATCCACAGATCCTTTATCGTTCCGTACGGCCTGTAAACGAATTCGGGTGCTCCTCCCAGGACTGGACCAGCCCTATTTGCACAGGCATATATCTCAAATGAGTCCAGAGACCCAATAGTTGTCATCACAAGTCATTCATAAGCAAATGTGGTACTCAAGTACTCAAGCTCTCATATAACCAAAGTTTATGAATTAAGGACAACGAATATAGAAAGTTATAACCAATTACGAACTAATTGTACATGGAGACTTCAAGGATAATTCAAAGTAGGATATGGAAAACAATTGGATGACCTCTCTAATGACATAATGGTAGAAACCCAAGAGAATGAAGGAGAAAACTTGCTAGGCTAACAACATGAAGTATCAACAAGAGATTGATCAAGAACAAGTGCCGGAAGACTGGACAAGAAAGTGTATGTCGACAGCCAGAAGGTGGTTGTTGACAAGTGCAGGTTTCCAGAACCACATTTCTAGAATCTGGGCAGTACCTGTCGACAGACCCAGGTTGGCTGTCGACAGGCCAGGGTTGGCTGTCGACAGGCCAAGTCCATCTATCGACATGCAAGTGTTAACTATCGACAACTGCTGGTTTTTCTGAAGTTTTGGGTTCTGGAAGCTTGAGGCCTATCGAAAGGTGATCCCCATCTATCGACAATCGCAAGATCAACTTCCAGAAGTGGATCTATAGCCACTCTAAAGGCCTTTTCAATGATACCTATGAATCCAAACATGAATAACAACTAGAAGGACTTGTTTATAGCTCTAAATACTACTTCACATGATGGACAACATAAAACATGAGAAACACAACCTACACATGGGTGGCTAGAGAATTAGGGAAAACAAAGTATTGGAAGAACAACTCACCTAAACAATGGTTACTTGCATTCAATAGGAAGACTTCTACAAATACACATGCTCGAACATGTTTACAGGGAATGAACACACAGTTCTAAAGGTGTCTATGGAGTCAAAACAAGTGTGTAAGGATTTAAACACATAAACAAGAGACTCCTTAGCATGATTAGAGGATAAGAATGGGAAAAGAAGAAAGGGATCCTAACTGACTTAAAAGGATGAAAACCTTCACTTCTCCTTAACGAAGGAGCCCACAACCAGCAAGAGGAAGGAAACGAAAAGGTTGCAACCATAGCAGCAACAGGAGTAGAAGCAACAACAATAGCCACGACATCAGCACCTACGGCAAGAGCAGTAGAAGCAGCAGCTCCAACAGCAACTCACCAACAACAAGGGTCGGCAAGCACAACAACAGCAGGAGCAGTAGAAGCAAACAAGAGCAAGAGCATGCAGGAGAAAGAATAGGACAGTCGTGGGAAAAGCTTGTACGATGGGTGAAGATGGAGTTTTATAAACTCTCATACCTCATGCATGCATGGCACGTAGGCCATACATGTGTTGAGGTGAAAGGCCTCTTTAACCTCCCAAGGCCACGTTTACCATGCAACCTTCAAAGGTTACACATATGGTAAAACGTGGTGGTCTTCTACCCCATGTGAAATGGCCTTACGTGGCCCCTAATACTTGGGTAAGAAATAACCCAAAAATGGTTACCGTAATTGGGCAATAATTCAGCTGGCCCATTTGTCTTCAAATTTTATATCCAAATGACATCCATTCAAGTTGAAATTTCAACCATAAACTAATAAGAAGGTTTTACAAATTATGGTGATTTTAGTTTAATTTTTAGAATTTATTGTTCACCCAGCAAAAATTACCCGAAAAATAGTTACGTCGGCTTAATCTCGAAATCCGCACATCAACAATTCCAGATATTTACATTTCTATTATCAACATATTTTTATGGAAATTATGTTATTCTCGGATTTCATTTTCGTTATAGAATTTCGGTGTCGCCCTATCGGAGCTCGCACCTCTGAATACGACACTGAAATAGTATTAATTATTACCAATTAATCCTTAATTAAAGTTAATTATATCTCATGATAGTGATTATGTTTAACAATCAAATTACTCAAAATTTTCTAACAATTAAAGTTTTCGGGGCATTACAACACTCCCCCACTAAATAAAATTTGGTCCTCCAAATTTAACAAATAATAAGAGTGTAACTCCTGACCTATAAATAATTCCGAATATTTGGTTTTGATGGCATCCTCCAGTTCCCATGTTGCTTCTTCTTGTCCTCGCTTATTCCACAGAATCTTTAATAATGGGACTTCCTTGTTCCGTAGTTGCTTGGTCTTTCGGTCGAGGATTTGTACAGGTCTTTCTTCATAAGCCAAGTTTTCTTGTACATCCAGATTCTGATATTTAGTAATATGCTCTGGATCGTACACATATTTCCTCAACATTGACACGTGAAAGATATCATGTATATTGGATAACTGAGGTGGAAGAGCCAGTTGGTATGTCATCTCTCCAACTCTCTTCAATATCTCGAATGGTCCAATGTATATGGGACTCAATTTACCTTTGATTTCAAATCTCTTAATTACCCTTCGGGGTGATACTTTAAGAAACACATGATCACCTTGTTGAAATTCCAGCTCTCTTCTTCGTCGATCAACATAACGTTTCTATCGGTCTTGGGCGGCTTTCATTCGATCTTGCACCAACTTAATAATTTCTGTCATTTCTTGGATCATTTTGGGTCCAAGAATATGTGATTCTTTCAACTCCACCCAAAATAATGGTGATCTACACTGCCGACCATATAAAGCTTAAAACGGTGCCATTTGAATAGTAGACTGGTAGCTGTTGTTATAAGCAAACTCCATAATTGCTAAATGATTACTCTAGTCATTTCCAAATTCAAAAACACAGGCACGACACATATCCTCAATAATTTGATTTTCTCATTCCGTTTATCCATTGGTTTGAGGATGAAATGCAGTACTAAACTTCAGTTTAGTTCCCAATGCATCTTGTAGTTCTCTCCAGAAATGTGAAGTGAACCTTGCATGTAGCAACTCTGATTTTTAAATAATGATAAATAATATTAATTAAAATAAAATAAGAAATTGTGATAAATAGATTAAATTAGAAAATGAGGGATTAAATTGAAATAAAGAGAATTAAATTAAAACCCATTAAGCTAAAATAGGAAATGGGATGTACAAGAGGTCCAAACATAAATAAATGGGCTCAATTGTGAAGAGCCCATCTTTGGATGGGAGATAATTAAGTTAATTTCGTAATAAAAATAGTAATAATTAGTAAAGGGTTAAGATAAATATTAATTAACTCATATATATCCTAAAAAGGAGTCCTAGGCTTACCCAAACCCTTTACCCACGAAATTAACCCTCTCCACAATCCTATTAGGTAGTTAAAGGCAAGGAATAGGGAGATAAAGATAGAAATTCAGAGTTTTAAGGAAAGGAGGAGTTTTTAGAAGTTAGGACTCTTAAAGCAACCCAATACATCCCCAAATTTGTCCCCACCAACCCATAGAACGTTGTTGGAGCTTTGGAGGATGAAGGAGCAAGGAGAGGAAGGCTTGGAACAAGGGGGGATTTCTTCTTCTTCTTCGTCCAAAACCCTAGGATTTCTTTACAACGTGAAAAGGTAGACAATATCTCAAGCTTAACCAAATTAAACTCGACCCTAAGTAGACCTTGATCCCCTCTATCAAATCCCTATGATTTCCCTAATTTTTGTTCCTCCATGAGAGAGTATTAAATACTCTAATCTCTGTTATCATTCTGTACCCGAACCATCTTGTTTGACTTCAATCCATCTATATACTGGATTACATGCCTTGCAAAGTTTATCATAAATACTGCATGATGTTAGCCTTCGAATGATCCTATTTTGCCCAATTTTCATCATGCATCCTATGCGAATTAAATTATTTTCCATGACTGTGCATGTTTTAGGTCATCGAAATGTAACCTAATTGAAGCATGCCCAATACTTGTTTATTTTCTAATTCCTCCTGCATGTTGATACCTCTACATGTCTACTTTCATTGAAAACTAGTTTCATAATTTTTGGATGTTCCTACGATTTTATATTGATTTTTGAACAGCCCTATGTCATGCCATAGAGGGTTGGACCAAACCCTAAAAGGGCTGAACCCCTTTTCTAGGCTCAGACCACCTTCTAAAATCGCGACGGCCCTACCCGTCGCTATCTCGGAAGGGACGCGACAGGCCTGACCATCGCGTCTTGAACGTGATGGTCCGACCCATCGCGATTCCCACCTGATCGGCCCGGTTCAGCTGTGGCGACCGACCGCTATGTCTTGACCTCAAACACGACAGGTACCCCCGTCGCGATTTCAGCAAAGCGGCCAGAAACCCTAAGTGCTCATATACCCCTATTAATTATGCCATATAATCCATGTTTAACCTTAATTGACCACTGTTATGAACAGTAACGACCTGTTAAGAAATATTGGGTATTATTCTCATGATTTTGTTTAAAAGCTATGCGCACAACTATTTATGCTCTCATGATTTAATTACACTTGCACACACTTAACATAAATACTTGCCATAAGACCTTATTAAATTACTCAATAATGTATCTGATAATTAAGCATAATTATTCACTTAATTTCTCAATTTTTTAAATGATACTTGTCTTCGTTTTATTCGCATGAATTGTACACCGTTATCGTGTCCCTCTGCCTTCGAGCACTTGAGGCAAGACGAACAATGTTTTTTGCACACTTTGTTCTTGGCATGGACCACCTCTCCAATGGGAATACTCCTAACAGGATCAGGGACTCCTTGTCAAGGCCTCCGTAAGTCTCCTTGGCTTTGGCGTACGTTCATTGCCGACGAGCTGGTTGTACCCTTAAAACCCGTTACCCCTTTTAGGGATCTACATGATCCAAACGGCCTTAGTGAGTTTCCTTCTTACCTTGGGTTCACGCCGGACCTCTGGTCTATGTTATAGCATGGCTAGTGGGCGGTTGTGAATTCTACCTGACTGTCGGCACCCGACCTAGTGCTGTGCCACTGTTACTATCGACTGTTTAACGTTGTTTTACAAATATGTCCCTATTCTCACCTATTATCTTTATACTCTCATCTGTTCACTTTCTCTCTACACTCTCATCTATTCATCTATTACTCTCGTCTATTCTTGGTACTCTATTTGGCCATCCATATGATTGTCTAAGAAAAGAAACATAACTTATGCCGTGCAATAGGGTCCGATCTGGTCCTGGGAGGAGCGCCCGAAAAGTGCCATTTGCCCATGGGAGTTAAAATGATCAGGATGTTGGCATACATCCAGTGCCATTATACTATCAAGATTTAATCTATGACAATTAATCAGTGCAATCAATACAAGTGTTATCTATACAAGTGCTATCGTTACTTGTGCACCGTTGTGCAACTTTACGTGCTATATCGTTACATGGCCAATCCATTACCATACTTGTTGTGCCATTTTCCTTGTGCAAGTGCTATTATTCTCCTATTATCGTTACTTTTCTCTACATGACTATACTCTCTAGTTATCCTGCCTTTTAAGACATTAATCATTTAAAGCATGCTTGTTCATACGAGATATTAAGTCCTACTGGGCGTTTATCGCTCATCCTGCGCTATTATTTCATGTGTTTCAGGTGAGTCTGATGGAGATTACCACACTCATGAGGAAGGGAATGAGGATGATGCTCAGGAGTGACCAGGTTCGACAACTAGTGCTTATTAGTTATTTAGTTAGTCGTCAGTTAGTCAGTTTGTAATAGTTTGAGTTTGAATAAAGTACTATGGGCCCTAGTTTTGGCTCTGATTAGTGGATGTAATAGTTAGTTGATGAATTATTAATGAAGTTGGATTTCATTTGGCATTATTCCAATTGCGCAAAGATGTGCTGTTTATTTCTTGCTTAGTACTATTTATATAACTGTAATTTCGCTCTGATATTCCGCGTTGGGGCGTTACAGTTTTGTGGTATCAGAGCCTAGGTTATTCTTAAGTATAGGATGATCTAGGTTTGACTTGCCTCGACTTAGAGTCTAATTCCATGCCTATGTGAGAGATGGGTAGAATCATGGGTAATAAGATAAAATAAACTCACACACGCACAAACTTAGTGCAACCTCAAAATCTTACATTAAAAATTCTCTTTTGAAGGAACTTAAACCATAGCAATGGCAGCGGAGCGTGCACAACTCCGTGATATGCAACAAACTATTCAGCAGCTCACTCAAGCACTACTTCAAGCTGCTGGAGCCAATGGAAACCGAGGAGCCGGAGATATGCACCGGAATTTTCGCAACTTGAATCCGCCTTGTTTCAGTAAGACTACTGACCCCGATGAGGCAGAAAACTGGCAAAAGGAGACAGAGCGTATTTTCCGTGTCATGCAATGCGCGGATGGAGATAAGTTACTGCTAGCAACATTCCAGCTGGAAAGGGACGCCCGTGCGTGGTGGGAGTCCGTTGAAGCTACACGGGCAGATGCACAATTCACCTAGAACGAGTTTAAGGAGCACTTCAACTCCAAGTATTTTTCTGAAAGAGTTCAAGAGAGAAAGGCCTCTGAATTTGCTGCATTGAAACAGAGGAACCTTACCGTCGCTGAGTATGAAGCTCAGTTCTCCCGGTTATCATGATATGCCAATCACTTTGTAGGCACTGAGAGAATGAGGGCGAAGAGCTTTCTTAACGAGCTCAGGCCTGCATATATCACCCAACTGGCACCCCTGGACATTCAGACATATGCTGACATGGTCAAGAAGGCCCAACTACTTGAGGATGTGACCGATCTGATTGATTGTATCAAGGGTAGAATGGTCAAGAAGGAACAAACATCAGGATCGACAAGCAAGCCCACCAACGACAAGAAGAGGCCGTTAAGCATTACCGACGGGCCGAGACAAGAGCGGAAGCCCAAGGTCTTCACCCCCACTGCACCCAACAAGCCTAGATGCATGCACTGTGATAAGCTGGGTCATACTGCTGAGGAATGATGGAGGAAGGTAGGCGCATGCCTACGCTGTGGGAGTCGAGAGCATCGTATTCCCGATTGCCCCCTGCTTAAAGAAAATGAGAAGCGTCCTATGGGACAGAAGAAACCAGCCAGACCTCAAGCCTTACAAGAAGTGGAGAACACCGAGGAAGGTGGAGTTGTGGAAGGTACATTACCCGTCTTTTCCCAATCAGCATTTGTTTTATTTGATACTGGTGCTACACATTCGTTCATATCACAAGCATTTACTGATACAGTAGATGTTAAACTTGCATCCATTGATTTTGAATTGCCTGTTACTACACCACTGGGGGAGAAAGCTCAATTAAACAAATATTTTCCATTAGCTGATGTAAAGATTGGTGAACTCAATCTAAGAGCCGACCTGGTCTGTATGCCCATGGAAGGCTATGATGTTATACTGGAAGCTGATTGGCTATCTACTTATGGGGCTTGTGTTGACTGTAGAAGAGGGAAGATAACATTTAGTGAATTCCCTAAGTTGACTTTCACGGGGCGTAGACACAAGAGACACTTGTCTCTCATCTCTGCTATTAAGGCACAGAACATGATAAGAAAAGGTTGTGTGGCATTTCTTGCCGCCATAGTTGTTGAAAAGAAAGCATCCAAGATATCTGACATACATATAGTGCAAGAGTACCCCGACGTGTTCCCCGATGAGCTGCCAGGCATTCCACCTGAACGAGATGTAAATTTCTCAATTGATCTAACTCCTGGAGCGGCACCGGTGTCACGTCAGCCATATAGAATGTCTCCTGCCGAATTAAAGGAATTGAAGGAGCAGTTGAATCAACTCACTATCAAGAACAAATACCTTATGCCTCGTGTCGATGAATTGTTTGATCAAATATCAAGAGCTAAATACTTCTCTAAGATTGACCTATGATCAGGATATCATCAGATTAGAATTAAAGATGCAGATATTTACAAGACGGCTTTGAGGAGCAGGTACGGTCATTATGAATTTGTAGTCATGCCTTTTGGACTAACCAGTGCTCCTGCAACTTTTATGCAGTTGATGAATAGCATCTATCGGCCATACCTCGACAAATTCATCGTGGTCTTTATTGATGATATTCTCATATACTCAAGGACCAAGGAAGAGCATGAGGAGCATCTGAGGATTGCTATGCAGATATTGCGCGACATCAAACTCTATGGCAAATTGAGCAAGTGTGAATTCTGGACCGAGGAGGTGTCATTTCTAGGCCATGTCATATCAAATGAAGGTATAGCTGTGGATCCTTCCAAGGTCAAAGCTGTCCTAAACTGGGAGAGACCCACCAATGTGACCGAGATTAGAAGCTTTCTTGGACTGACTGGCTACTATAGGCAGTTCATCAAAGATTTCTCTAAAATAACTGTACCACTTACTCGCCTTATGCGAAAAGAGAACCCCTATGCCTGGATCAAGGAATATGAGAAAAGCTTTCATACACTAAGCAATGATTGACCTCTACACCTGTCCTCGCATTACCAGTCGAGGGCGAAGGATTCTCAGTCTACACTGATGCTTCTGGAATCGGTCTAGGCTGCGTGTTAATGAAATATGAGAAGATGATAGCCTATTCATCAAGACAGTTGAAGCCACATGAGGTCAATTACCATGTCCATGACCTAGAACTAGCTGCTGTGGTGTTTGCACTTAAGATATGGAGGCATTATCTTTATGGAGAACAATTCATTATCTATTCTGATCATAAGAGTTTAAAGTATCTATTTTCCCAGAAGGAACTCAATATGCGACAAAGGAGATGGCTGGAATACCTGAAGGACTTTGATTTTAATATCCAATACCACCCAGGCAAAGGTAATGCAGTAGCTGATGCACTCAGTAGGAAGCCAGTAGCATCCTTATCTTGTTTAGTCATGCGTGAGATGCAACTATCAGAGCAATTTGCTAGTCTAGATTTAAATATTGAGAAGAGAAGTGATCAAGTATTAGTGGCCAATCTTAGAGCTCAACCCGACATCTTTGTCGAGATCAAGGAGCAACAAGCAAATGATCCATTCTTAATCAGAGTTACGGAAACCCTAGCTGACCGATTAGATTTCTCCATCACGGAGGACAGCAGGTTGTTATTTGAAGGAAGGACATGTGTGCCAGACAATGAGGAATTGAAGAGGAAGCTGATGGATGAAGCCCATAAGACAAAGTACACAATTCACCCAAGCGCAACCAAGATGTACCAAGACATGAAAAGGTCATTTTGGTGGCCCAACATGAAGTATGAGGTGGCTGAGCATGTCGCACACTGTCTCACATGTCAACAAGTGAAAGCAGAACATCGACGTCCTGCGGGTGTACTCAGACCCCTGGACATACTAGAATGGAAGTAGGAAAGCATCAGAATGAATTTCATCATGGGTTTACCCCGAACTCGTGGTGGACTTGATTCTATTTGGGTCATAGTGGATCGATTGACCAAGTCCGCACATTTTCTAGCAATCAACAGTACTTGGAGTGTGGATGTACTTGCACCCCTGTATGTAAAAGAGATCGTGAGATTATATGGAGTCCCCATGTCCATAGTCTTAGATCGTGACCCCAGATTCACTTCTACATTATGGAAGGGACTTTAGACTGCTTTAGGCACAAAACTCAATTTTAGCCAGCAATCCACCCACAGACAGATGGGCAGACTAAAAAAACAAATCAGATCGTGGAGGATATGCTACGGGCCTGCACTAAAGATTTTGAAGGGTACTGGAATGAATAATTGTCACTGATAGAATTCACCTACAATAATAGCTACCAGGCTAGCATCAAGATGGCAACATTTGAAGCAATGTGTAACGACCCTGAGAACCCGACCCTCGGCCCATGCCGAGGACCCGATTTTTGCGGTCGCCGCCTATGGATCCGGAGATCCGGAAGGGCTATAATATAAATCTAACAGGATATGTAACGAAAGTAAACGTCAACTTCTAAACTAGAAGCGCACACGCGGAAACAGAAAGAAGAGCGAGACTGTTGTGTGCCGCTCTAAGTACAGTCCCAACACACACAACTAGTACAAGTAAAGGCAGGGGATAACAAGTCCCTTAGGGGCATACCCCAAGGGTGACGTACAACCGAGAAGGGGAACCACTGCTAGCTACGGGGAGCTCCACTACCGCCGCGTCTCGTCTGCCTGGTGCGTGCCTTGCCGCTGCTGAGAAGTCTCACCTAGGAAAGAAAGGGATGAGCTTCACAACAGAAGCTCAGTAGGGACTACCAATCTCCTACCGGCTCTAATAGGCCGAAGAATATATATATAAATTAAATAACAATAGTTTATCTTCTACCTACGAATGGAAGTGCGGAAGCAAAGCTACAACTAGCGCGGTACGAAAGTACAACACGGTCGGAAACTCCGTACGACTGCTCGTCGTGACCACCACATGGCTAGTAAACACAGACAGGGAAAGACCCCACCTGGACAAAGAACACTAGCTACGGAAAGCACTACCACTAGTCAACCGGTCAGGTGCGTCCACTGACGTCTTATCCTCGACGCAGGTCCAAACCTCCACGTCTCGTCAGAGTGAGGCAGGACACAAAGCACACAACAGTAACCGCCGTAGTTTGGCCGGACTACAGTCCCACGCCTGGCCTCTCCAAGTGGTTACGGGGCCACAAGGAGCGAGGCAGTGAGAAAGGACTAGCTGGACTGCGCCGGGAAGAACTCTGAAACTGACCTCGGCATCCCAGTCCAACCACGAGAGCTCTGCAAATGACTCAATGCCACTATCCTAACCACCATTTTCCCCTCTGCTCTATAGTCCGCCTACTCGGCTGCCAACTCGAGCACGCTGGTAGCCCGGAGTACTCCCTCAACAGGCTCCCAAGGACGGGGGTCCCAGGAAACGGTAACAACCTCTCTACGGGACAAGACCTCAAGTGCCGAGCACCGGTCGTCGCGACCTTGTCGCGACAATGTCGCGACAGCCCTAGCTGACGCGACCATGTCGTGACGCCGAAGAGCGTCGTGATCATGCCGCGACCGGCCATGCCGTCGCGATAAGATCGCGACCTCTATAGTGGTTGCGTCTTCAGCCGAGGGGGGTTCCAGAGCAGTCCTCTCGGGAACCACCCCAAAAACACAATATACACATTCCATAGGAGGAGGGGAGCATGCTCAACATGTATTGAAAGCTGTAAATCCCTCAAGCACCCTTAAAATTCCACAAACATGGATTCACGAGAATCTACGCTCAATGGAAACCTCACTCAAGCACGAGCATGATCCTCACACTCCCACAACCCCAAACCATGAGGAAACACCGTCTCTAGGGGGAGGGGAGCATGCTTAGGGCGAGAGGATCAAGGATCCCTACCTCCACAAGAAGAGCCGACATGTTGGGGCCTTTACGTAGGAATGACCACCTCCTCCTCGCTCCAAGCACCACGAGCACGTCCCCTACACGAACGGGACGACACCTCCTCAGCACGAGCACCACGAGCACGAAGAACCGGCAAGAAACCGCAAGGGACCTCGAGAGGGGGAGAAGAGGGAAGAAGGGGAAGAGAAAGGGCAAGAGGGGGAGAATGGGGCGCGCCTTCGATTTTCAACCGACGGCCCCCAAAATGCGACGGGGCGACCCGACGCGACAACAACTAAGTCGCGACGCCCGTAGGCGTCGCGACCATGTCACCGCTGCCACCCCGGCTTGACCCCAAAAGTTGTCAAACCTTGAAGACTGGGAAAAGCAAACGCAATGGATGACCAGGTCGTGTCAACGCTGTACGCACCTGCCACCCGACACGACCGCTCTGACAGACTTGACAGCGGTCACGTCTGTCAGAAAAGCAGTCGCGACGCCTCCAGACGCCGCGACAAGAACGCGACACCCACCCACATCGCGACCATGTCACGATGGCTAGGTGTGTCGCCATACAAACCATGTCACGACGGGCCCCCTTGGCGCGACCAGGCTGCCTGCCGCGACCCTGAGGACATGGCCAAGGGCCCAGAAGGACTGAGTCTTACACAATGTATGGTAGAAGCTGTAGATCGCCAGTCTGCTGGAATGAAGTAGGTGAGCAGCAATGGCTGGGACTAGACATGGTACAAAACACCAGCAGAGATATACAGATCATCAGGGACAAGATTAAGATAGCTCAGTCCAGGCTGAAGAGCTATGTAGACAAGAGAAGAAGGGATTTAGAATTTCAAATTGGAGATCATGTGCTGCTTAAAGTATCCCCGACCAGAGGATTTCAAAGGTTTGGGATGAAAGGCAAGTTAAGGTCGAGATTCATAGGTCCATTTAAGGTACTGGAAAGAGTTGGTGAAGTGGCCTATCGTCTGGCATTACCACCTCAGTTTTCCACCGTACACAATGTTTTCCATGTGTCAATGCTGAGGAAGTACGTGTACAACCCATCACATTTAATCAGCTACGATGATATAATTTTAAACAAAGATATGACCTATGAAGAGAAGCCGGTGAGAGTCTTGGACAAGAAGATATAACAGCTCCGGAACTGACCCATATCGGTGGTAAAGGTGCTATGGAGTAACCACGAAGTCGAAGAAGCCATGTGGGAACCCGAAGCAACTATGCGACAGAATTATCCCGAGCTATTCAGTAAGTCACTCTTCCTCTTATAATCATATGAATTTGAGGACCAAATTCTTTTAAGAGGGGGGATGTAGCAACTCTGATTTTAAATAATGATAAATAGTAAATTAATTAAAATAAATTAGGAAATTGTGATAAATAGATTAAATTAGAAAATGAGGGTTTAAATTGAAATAAAGAGAATTAAATTAAAACCCATTAAGCTAAAATAGGAAATGAGATGTACAAGAAGTCCAAAAATAAATAAATGGGCCCAATTGTGAAGAGCCCATCTTTGGATGGGAGATAATTAAGTTAATTTCACAATAAAAATAGTAATAATTAGTAAAGGAAGATAAACATTAATTAACCCATATATATCCTAAAAAGGAGTCCTAGACTTACACAAACCCTTTACCCACGAAATTAACCCTCTCCACAATCCTATTAGGTAGTTAAAGACAAGGAATAGGGAGATAAATATAGAAATTCGGAGTTTTAAGGAAAGGAGAAGTTTTTAGATGTTAGGACTCTTAAAGCAACCCAATACACCCCCAAATTCATCCCCACCAACCCATAGAACGTTGTTGGAGCTTTGGAGGACGAAGAGAAAGGTTGAGGACGAAGGAGCAAGGAGAGGAAGGCTTGGAACAAGGGGGGATTTCATATTCTTCTTTGTCCAAAACCCTAGGATCTCTTTACAGCGTGAAAAGGTAGGCAATCTCTCAAGCTTAACCAAATTAAACTCGACCCTAAGTAGACCTTGATCCCCTCTATCAAAGCCCTATGATTGCCCTAATTTTCGTTGCTCCATGAGAGAGTATTAAATACTCTAATCTCTGTTATCATTCTGTACCCGAACCATCTTGTTTGACTTCAATCCATGTATATACTTGATTACATGCCTTGCAAATTTTATCATAAATACAACATGATGTTAGCCTTTGAATGATCCTATTTCCCCCAATTTTCATTATGCACCCTATGAGAATTAAATCATTTTCCATGACTGTGCATGTTTTAGGTCACTAAAATGTAACCTAATTAAAGCATGCACAATACTTGTTTATTTTTTAATTCCTCATGCATGTTGATACCTCTACATGTCTACTTTCATTCAAAACTAGTTTCATAATTTTTGGATGTTCCTAGGATTTTACATTGATTTTTGAACAGCCCTATGTCATGCCATGGAGGGTTGGACTGAACCCTAAAAAGGGCTAAACCCCTTTTCTGGGCTCGGACCACCTTCTGAAATGGCGACGGCCTGACCCGTCGCCATCTTAGAAGGGTTGCGACAGGTCTGACTGTCGCATCTTGAACGCGACAGTCTGACCCATCGTGATTCCCACCTGACCGGCCCGGTTTAGCTGTGGCGACCGGCTGCTATGTCGCGACCTGAAACGCGACGGGTACCCCGTCGCGATTTCAGCAAAGCGGCCAGAAACCCTAATTGCTCATATACCCCTATTAATTATGCCATATAATCCATGTTTAACCCTAATTAACCACTGTTATAAACAATAACGACCTATTAAGAAATATTGGGTATTATTCTCATGATTTTATTTAAATGCTATGTTCACAACTATTCATGCTCTCATGATTTAATTACACGTGCACACACTTAACATAAATGCTTGCCATAAGACCTTATTAAATTACTCAATAATGTATCTGGTAATCAAGCATAATTATTCACCTAATTACCCAATTTTTTAAATGATACTTGTCTTCGTTTATTCGCGTGAATTGTACATTGTTATCGCGTCCCTCACCCTTCGAGCACTCGAGGCAAGATGGATAATGTTTTGTACACACTTTCTTCTTTGCATGGACCACCTCTCCGTTGGGAATACTCCTAACAGGATCAGGGACTCCTTGTCAAGGCCTCCGTAAGTCCTCTTGGCTTTGGTGTACGTCCATTGCCGACGAGCTGGTTGTACCCTTAAAACCCGTTACCCCTTTTAGGGATCGGCATGATCCAAATGGCCTTAGTGTGTTTCCTTCTTATCTTGGGTTTACGTCGGACCTCTAGTCTGTGTTATAGCACGGCTAGTGGGCGGTTGTGACATCTACCTGACTGCCGGCACACGACCTAGTGTTGCGCCATTGTTACCATTGGTTGTTTAACGTTGTTTTACGAATATGTCCATATTCTCACCTATTATCTTTATACTCTCATCTATTCACATTCTCTCTATACTCTCATATGTTTGTCTATTACTCTCGTCTATTCTTGGTACTCTATTTGGCCATCCATATGATTGTCTAAGAAAAGAAACACAACTTATGCTGTGCAATAGGGCCCGATCTGGTCCTGGGAGGGGTGCCCGAAAAGTGCCATTTGCCCATGGGAGTTAAAATGATCAAGATGTTGGCATACATCCAGTGCCATTATACTATCAAGATTTAATCTATGACAATCAATTAGTGCAATCAATACAAGTGCTATCTATATAAGTGCTATTGTTACTATTGCACCGTTGTGCAACTTTACGTGCTATATCGTTACATGGCCAATCCATTACCATACTTGTTGTGACATTTTCCTTGTGCAAGTGCTATTATTCTCTTGTTATCGTTACTTTTCTCTACATGACTATACTATCTAGTTATCATGCCTTTTAAGACATTAATCATTTAAAGCATGCTTGTTCATACGAGGTATTAAGTCCTACTGGGTGTTTATCGCTCATCCTGCGCTATTATTTTATGTGTTTCAGGTGAGTCTGATGGGGATTAGCACACTCACGAGGAAGGGAATGAGGATGATGCTCAGGAGTGACCAGTTTCAACACCAGTGCTTATTAGTTATTTAGTTAGTCATCAGTTAGTCAGTTTGTAATAGTTTGAGTTGAATAAAGTACTCTGGACCCTAGTTTTGCCTCTGATTAGTGGATGTAATAGTTAGTTGATGAATTATTAATGAAGTTGGATTTCATTTGGCATTATTCCAATTGCGTAATGATTTGTTGTTTATTTCTCGCTCAGTATTATTTATATAACTGTAATTCCGCTCCGATATTCCGCGTCGGGGTGTTACGTTGCATCTCTATTAGAAATAATATATTTTCAAATTCCATGTAACCGAACAATTTCCTTCAAATACAGAGCTACTAATATATTGACTGACCATCTTGTCTTAATAGCCAAGAAGTGAGTTGATTTTCTAAGTCGATCTATTATTACCCATATTGCATCGTATGCACTACTAGGTAATCCCACAATAAAATCCATACCAACACTATCTCATTTCCATTCCGGTATCTCAAGAGGTTTTAACTTTCCTGCGGGTTCTAGTGTTCAGCCTTAATTTTTTGACTTGTTAAACATTTAGCTATGAAATCCACAATGTCTTTCTTCATGTTGCACCACCAGAAAATTTTCTTTAAATCTTGGTACATTTTGACAGCCCCCGGATGGATAGTGTAATGTGCTCGATGAGCTTCTTCTAATATTTGCTTCTTGATTTCTGGATTATCCGGTATACACAACCTGTTCCGAAACCAAAGATTTCCATGAACATCTACATTAAAGTCTGGTCTGGAATTCAATTTCTCTCTGATTTCTATCAACATAGGATAATTGTCTTGTTGTTCCCCAATTTGTCTCAACAGATCTGATTGTATTGTCAGGTTATAAATCATAACCTTCTCTTCTTGTGGTTCAAGTTTCAGACTTAGTATAGAAAATTCCTCCAAAAGTTTCCATTCCTTGACTTGCAATTGAAATAACTTGGCTATAGGATTTCTATTGACAGCATCAGCCATAGTATTACCTTTCCCAGGATGGTATTCAATCTTAAAATCGTAATCCTTAATATATTCCATCCATCTTCTCTGTCTCATGTTCAATTCCTTCTGTGAAAATAAATACTTTAAACTTTTATGATCAGAGTACACTATGAATTGATTATCATACAGGTAGTGTCTCCATAGCTTTAAAGCAATAACTACCGCTGCTAATTCCAAATTGTGTACTGAGTAATTTTTCTCATGAGTATTTAATTGTCTAGATGCATAAGCAATAACTCTTCCTTCCTGCATCAATACACGTCCCAGCCCGATGTTTGATGCATTAGTATACACTTCAAATGTTTTCCCTTCTACCAGCAAGGCTGTCATGCCCCCAATTTTATTTTAGCAGCGGAATAAATTGGGAGACGCGACTAACAAGTAAGCATTCAGAAGCTATAGACCAATAGCTTTTACAAATAGGGCCCACAATGCAATAATCAAATTTTCTTCCTTTATTTATCAAAACGAATATTACAACCTCCAATGTTAAATGAAACACTCCTTGCTCACCAATCTATCTATCTCTCAAAGAAAAAGAAAATTACTTTCATGACCAATCTAAATAAAAATAAGAATGGACTCTCTAAGTGTACTTCACGCTCGGCACACAAGTCCCATCACTTAGCTTTACCTTCACTACCTGAAATGTTAAAGAGAGCAGGTATGAGCGCACTCGCCCAGTAGGATTTACATCTTTCAGTAATGATATAAGTATTTACATTTTAAAAGCTAGAAGGTATGAACATGATATGTACAATGCAACTAAAACGTCGGTAGTAAGACGTGTACAGTGTATCATGCAAGATAGTATGATCAGGAGATTATAATGATCAATCTAGTAATAAGGTTGTATTCAAGAGTTCAAGATATTGTGAACAATGATCTAGCAAGATGGTAACTTGATGAATAAGAGCAAGATAGAATGTTAGAAGATGGCCATTTCACTAGTAAGCATTTTGAGTAACCCACTCAGAGCACTCCACAAGAATATCAAGCAGGATCTATTGGTGCCTCATGCAAGTATGTCCTTCAGCCACTCAGGTTAAGGACCATCACACAGTAGCAGGGGTAACAAGCAACTAAGTTTATCACATGTAACAAGTACGTGCCATGCCAAGCACCAATCATGATTCCGCACCACGCCAGGCACACGACTTTGTTAGGGGATCAACCTAACAATCAACTCCTGGGGTAACGAACATCTTTGGGAAAACTGGGCAATCAACAACTTGGGTAAACAAGACTTTATCGGGGGCGAATCTGACAATCACACCCATAGGGAACAGGACTTTGCCAGAATCTCCAAGACCAGATACGGGCCCTCAGTCAGCTTCGTATTGCGCAACACTGGCATGTGTCTCAATGAGCCCATCGACTCATGGGTGACAAGAACGAGTTTTGAGTCCATGACTCCAATATCATTAATGTACTTCAAGAACGTATCACAAGAAGGCAATGTGTGTCAATAAGGATAGATTGGTCAAGAAAGTTCAGGACTATCATGTCAATAGTAATGATTATCGAGAGTGTCATGTCAATAATGATATAAAGTTCAAGGGTACGTTAGGAATATCAAGTCAAGAGTTCAATCTAGAAGCATAACGACACATTTACATAGATTTTATCTTTAATAACTTGATTTCATGTGTTATACTCGATCACTCTGAGAAAGTGAAGATGAGAAGAGAAAGATCTCGTCAAGAATGCCAAGAGAGAAGAGATACGTGCACACTAACTTCCAGGTACTTCATTGGTACAACCTGCTCGTCGGCCATGTGGGAATCCATGGTCAGAGGAGACTTACGGAGGCCTTGGTTAAGGGGTCACTAGTCCGACAGAAGGAATATCCGACGGAGAGTTCACCACAAGCCAATAAGGGGCTTTCCTATCGTGCTAGAGTGTATGCGCATGCCGCGCGTGAGAATCGCTGTAGTGCGTGTGTGAATCCGATTATGGAAACTCCAATTATAAAAACTCCGTTTATGGAAACTTCATTTTTGGAAACTCTATATAGGGCAAGTATCATGAGTACTAAAAGATGCATGACCAATTTTAGCAAGTAACTATGTGTTTTTAGAAAGTTTGATAACAACGCAAGAAGTAGATAATCGATAAGTAGAGAATATGATCATGAACTTAAGATCAATTAAAAATCATGTGAACATGTTTTAACTTTCATATGGGTTGTTAAATGCATGTTAAGACCTTCTAGAACCTTCCTAGAATAGATCAAACTCACACATGTAAAGAACGACACAAAACGATGGAAACCAAGACGTATGCCCCTTAGAAGGCAAATGCAGTCCCATCCCTTCACTTTCTAAGGTCATAACTCATTGATTCCTTATTCAAATCTCACACATGAATATATCATCTTGAAGCCCTTTTAATGAAGGAACCAGCAAAGAAAATGGCCGGTTAAGTGTACATAGGCAGAAGGCGACACATTGCATGTCGCCTTCAGAACATGAAGGCGACCAACATCTTGTTGCCTTCTGAAGAAGACCACGAAACTGTCTGATTTTTGGTATAGGTCACGACCATGATGTTATCGCGTTCTGGTAGAGGCGTGTCGACCTGTCTCCACCTGAATATGATGTTTGGGTTGTTTTTTCTACCTATTTCCAACTCCAACTTGGATTGGGTTTGACACCTGTGGGTTTGAAAAATAAAAAAAAATGCTAGGGTGATTCAAATCAAGTGAAACCACCTTTGTTAGTTATATTACTTCTAATATTTTGTACAGTGGCAAATAATCGAGAAACAAAGGTCGTTTGACTAGGTAATAAAACGTATTGGTACTGACTTTGTGAATATGACACAATGTTCATGTTCAGGCTAATACTCTTGGTACGGTCAACAAAAATTAGGGAAACCTGTGCCAAATGAACATAAGCTCAAAGGGTAACAAGTTCTATGTTGAACACTCAGTTTAAAAATGACTCCACAGAGAGGTATGGAACTCACAAGACAAGTCAAGGTTAAACTGTGACAGTACATCTTCAAGATCGTGCGAGATTTAATTCGTGAAACTCTCAAGATAAAAATTGGGGAAAATAGTAAAAACACGATCTATACATATGAATGCAAGCATGAACGAGTTTAATTAGACTTTGGCATGGAGATGACCTACCTTTTAGGTGAAAGAAAATCGTGCTCCCCGAAAACCCTAGTTTCGACTAGTCATAGGAGAACACTTAATACTCACGAACTACTGGGTAAAAATTATGCAAAATAGTGTCATAAGAAACTAGACTCGAAGAGCTTTGCAAGGATGTATGGTTTGCACAGTTGGGTCGAGGTTTCACTAACCTTTGCTGATGATCTTGAAGGGACTCAAGTGCAGGTCGTTACAGATCCGAGTTGGGAAGAGCACAGGATTCCTCCTTACTCCAGCCTTCTCCTTGAGATCTCCAGCCACCATTACCTCCAAGAACGCCTCCAATAACCCTAGGGGTCGTCCCATGGGAGATAGAGGCTTTATTTATAGAGAGAGGGGCCTTTAGTTGCCTAATTAAATTAGGAAACCTTTAGGCACGAATTTGGGTATACCTTTCCTCAACTTGGAGATTTCTCTCCCCAATTCATGATGTAATTGGTATGGAAGTTTACCTTAGGTGGTAACCACGAATTTGGGCTTGGTTTGAAGTCTAATGATGGTCTATAGGGTGAGAATTTACCCTATCATGGTCCATTAGTGAATATTTTTGAATTTCGGGTCATTTTCCTAGCATGAATTTATTTGTGGTCTAAAGGACATCCTTCGGCCCATTTCTTTCATTGGATTGTCAATACCCATTGTTTTAAGTCCAACCATAATTTTTATTTTAATTTATGACCCCTTTATGTATATGTGATAATGGTTTTTCGACTTATTCCTTAATTAAGATAATAAGTCACAAAAATTCTTAAATTCAATCCAAAAGATTTTTACTGGCCCAAATTTCTTTATGGGTCACTAGAGAATAATATTTAAAGTCTAACTATGATTTTTAAGAAATTTGTAGATGTGTTTTTACATCTGGGATAATGGTGTGTACACATTTAACTAGTTTTAAGTTATTAAGTGGTCATATTTTCTATTTATCTCTAATTTTCAATTATTGAAATTCTCGGGTTGCTACATCCTCCCCCGCTTAAAAGAATTTGGTCCCAAAATTCATAGGACAATTTCTTCTTTTTAAACTGCGCCAAATCTCCCCCACTTAAGATTATGCATGTAGAGGAAATTTTCAAGTAGATTACTTCGAGGTTATTGTATTGGTATGAATATATTAATTCTTCTCAATTATGACTTGAGCAATAGGAGAAGACGATACTAACGAGGAGAATCAGAAGAAGCACCAAGATTACATGATGCTTGTGATGTCAATGTGAGTAGATCCACCTCATGCCATTTCACCCTTTCTATTCTTCCTAGAGCATTCCGTTCCTGTTGTTGCTTGAAGTCGGCCTTGATGTTGAGATGTCGTCTTCTTCAATTGAGAGCAACCACTGATCTGGTGGCCCATACTTCCGCATCGCAAACAAGCCCCCATCTTTCTCCAACACTCCTCAGCCTTATGTCCCATTCGACTATAGTGCCAACACTTCTCCTTGAATGGTTGAATTGCGTTCTGTGGTTGATCTTCTCTCTTAGGCTTATTATTCTTTAAGTGACACTTGTCTTTATTTAACCTCTTCTTAGGGCTTTTGGGTTGATAATCCTTGAAGTTAATGGGTTGTCCCTCCTTTGGGGTGGACTTCCCATCATCTTCCTTGGTCATCTCTATGGTGTCTTCTACTAATTGAGCTCGTTTCACTATATCGTTATAAATTTGGATGTCCATTGACGCCAGTAAGGGAATATATGCTGGCTTCAATCCATTTAAGAATCTTTTTGCCTTCATCTGCTCTGTCCCAACTAAGTGTGGTGCATAGCGGGACAGTCTAGCGAATTGGGCTTCGTACTCTGCCACTAGTAACCCTTCTTGCCTAAGAGCAGCAAACTCCGCAGCTTTCTTCTCACGAATCATTTCTGAGAAATATTTATTATTGAAGTGTTCAAGGAATTCAACCCAAGTAATAGGATTATCAGGCAATGTAGCTTTGGTGGCCTCCCACCAGGTCCTTGCATCACGTTCTAGTTGAAAAGTGGCCAGTAGGACCCTCTCTTGGTCCGTGCACTGAATTACATTGAACATCCGTTCCATCTCTTGCATCCAGTTTTCAGCCTCCTTGGGGTCAGGAGATCCATCAAACTTAGGAGGATCCATTCCTTAAAAATTCCTATGTAACTCTCCTGCCCTGACCCGAGCTCCACCCTGTACGACTTGTTGCAAGGCCTGCGCCAACTCCTGTACTGTGTTATGTATATCGCACCATTGGCCACGCCTGGCTGCCATCTCCAAGAATGTTTGGGATCCTAAGAGAAGATTAATAGTTAGTTATAGTCTAAGTTATTCTTTGTGAATATGAATTTATTAACTTTTGAAGTATTCTAACCATGGGCTCTACCCATCTCGCTAGGTACTAATAAGAAACCTAGCTTAGTGCTAGACACAAATAGCGTAGGAACCTAGATCCTTACAACATGATCCTTTAACGTAGTTTCATAACTTAGCCTCTAATGTATCCTAGGACTTTAGAAAGCCTAGGCTCTGATACCACTCTATCACACCCCCAATTTTATTTTAGCAGCAAAATAAATTGGGAGACGCGACGAACAAGCAAGCATTTAGAAGCTATAGACCAATAGCTTTTACAAATAAGGCCCACAATGCAATAATCAAATTTTCTTCCTTTATTTATCAAAACGAATATTACAACCTCCAATGTCAAATGAAACACTCCTTACTCACCAATCTATCTATCTCTCAAAGAAAAGGGAAATTACATTCATGACCAATCTAAATAAAAATAAGAATGGACTCTCTAAGTGTACTTCACGCTCGGCGCACAAGTCCCATCACTTAGCTTTACCTTCACTACCTGAAATGTTAAAGAGAGCAGGTATGAGCGTACTCACCCAGTAGGATTTATATCTTCCAGCAATGATATAAGTATTTACATTTTAAAAGCTAGAAGGTATGAACATGATATGTACAATGCAATTAAAACGTCGGTAGTAAGACGTGTATAGTGTATCATGCAAGATAGTATGATCAAGAGATTATAATGATCAATTAATAAGGTTGTATTCAAGAGTTCAAGATATTGTGAACAATGATCTAGCAAGATGGTAACTTGATGAATAAGAGCAAGATAGCATGTAACAAGATGGCCATTTCACTAGCAAGCATTTTGAGTAACCCACTCGGAGCACTCCACAAGAATATCACGTAGGATCTACTGGTGCCTCATGCAAGTACATCCTTCAGCCACTCGGGTTAAGGACCAGCACACAGTAGCAGGTAACAAGCAAGTAAGTTTATCATGTGTAACAAGTACGTGCCATGCCAAGCACCAATCATGATTCCGCACCACGCCAGGTACACGACTTTGTTAGGGGATCAACCTAACAATCAACTCCTGGGGTAACGAACATCTTTGGGAAAATTGGGCAATCAACACCTTGGGTAAACAAGACTTTGTCGGGGGCGAATCCGACAATCACACCCATAGGTAACAGGACTTTGCCAGAATCTCCAAGACCAGATACAGGCCCTCAGTCAGGTTCGTATTGCGCAACACTAGCGTATGTCCCAATGAGCCCGTCGACTCATGGGTGACAAGAACGAGTTTTGAGTCCATGACTCCAATATCATTAATGTACTTCAAGAACGTATCACAAGAAGGCAATGTGTGTCAATAAGGATAGACTGGTCAGAAAAGTTCAGGACTATCATGTCAATAGTAATGATTATCGAGAGTGTCATGTCAATAATAGAGTTCAAGGGTACGTTAGGAATATCAAGTCAAGTGTTCAATCTGGAAGCATAACGACACATTTACATAGATTTTATCTTTAATAACTTGGTTTCATGTGTTATACACGATCACTCTGAGAAAGTCAAGATGAGAAGAGAAAGATCTCGTCAAGAATGCCAAGAGAGAAGAGATACGTGCACACTAACTTCCGAGTACTTCAATGTTACAACCTGCTCGTCGGCCATGTGGGAATCCATGGTTAGAGGAGACTTACGGAGGCCATGGTCAAGGGGTCACTACTCCGGCAGGAGGAATATTCGACGGAGATTTCACCACAAGCCAATAAGGGGCTTTCCTATCGTGCTAGAGTGTATGCGCATGCCACGCGTGAGAATTGCTGTAGTGCGTGTGTGAATCCGATTATGGAAACTCCAATTATAAAAACTCCGTTTATGGAAACTTCATTTTTGGAAACTCTATATATGGCAAGTATCATGATTATTAAAAGATGCATGACCAATTTTAGCAAGTAACTATGCATTTTTAGCAAGTTTGATAACAAGGCAAGAAGTAGATAATCGATAAGTAGAGAATATGATCATGAACTTAAGATCAATTAAAAATCATGTGAACATGTTTTAACTTTCATATGGGTTATTAAATGCATGTTAAGACCTTCTATAACCTTCCTAGAATAGATCAAACTCACACATGTAAAGAACGACACAAAACGTTGGAAACCAAGACGTATGCCCCTTAGAAGGCAAATGCAGTCCCATCCCTTCACTTTCTAAGGTCATAACTCATTGATTCCTTATTCAAATATCAACATGAATATATCATCTTGAAGCCCTTTGAATGAAGAAACCATCAAAGAAAACGGCTCATCGATCCGAGGTCTATATAAAACGTTATGGCCGGTTAAGTGGACATAGGCAGAAGGCGACACATTGCCTGTCGCCTTCAGAACATGAAGGCGACCATCATCTTGTCGCCTTCTGAAGAAGACCACAAAAGTGTCTGATTTTTGGTATGGGTAGCGACCATGATGTTGTCGCGTTATGGTAGCGACGTGTCGACCTGTCGCCACCTGAATATGACGTTTGGGTTACTTTTTCTACCTATTTCCAACTCCGACTTGGATTGGGTTTGACACATGTGAGTTTGAAAAATCAAAACAAATGTTAGGGTGATCCAAATCAAGTGAAACCACCTTTGTTAGTTATATTACTTCCAATATTTTGTACAGTGGCAAATAATCGAGAAACAAAGGTCGTTTGACTAGGTAATAAAATGTATTGGAACTGACTATGTGAATCTGACACAGTGTTCATGTTCTGGCTAATACTCTTGGTACGGTCAACAAACTTTAGAGAAACCTATGCCAAATGAACGTAAGCTCATAGGGTAACAAGTTCTATGTTGAACACTTGGTTTAAAACGACTTCACAGAGAGGTATGAAACTCATAAGACAAGTCAAGGTTAAATCATGACAGTGCAACGTCAAGATCATGCAAGATTTAATTTGTGAAACTCTCAAGATAAAAATTGGGAAAAATAGTAAGAACATGATCTATACATATGAATGCAAGCATGAACGAGTTTAATTAGAGTTTGTCATGGAGATGACCTACCTTTTAGGTGAAAGAAAGTCGTGCTCCCCGAAAACCCTAGTTTCGACTAGTCGTAGGAGAATGCTTAATGCTCACGAACTACTAGGTAAAAATTGTGCAAAATAGTGTCATAAGAAACTAGACTCGAGGAGCTTTCCAAGGATGTATGGTTTGCACAGTTTGGTCGAGGTTTCACTAACCTTTGTTGATGATCTTGAAGGGACTCAAGTGCAGGTCGTTGCAGATCCGAGTTGGGAAGAGCATGGGATTCCTCCTTGCTCCAGCCTTCTCCTTGCGATCTCCAGCCACCATTGCCTCCAAGAACACCTCCAATAACCCTAGGGGTCGTCCCATGGGAGAGAGAGGCTTTATTTATAGAGAGAGGGGCCTTTAGTTGCCTAATTAAATTAGGAAACCTTTAGGCACGAATTTGGGTATACCTTTCCTCAACTTGGAGATTTCTCTCCCCAATTCATGATGAAATTGGTATGGAAGCTTACCTTAGATGGTAACCACGAATTTGGGCTTGGTTTGAAGTCTAATGATGGTCTACAGGGTGAGAATTTACCCTATCATAGTCCATTAGTGAATATTTCCGAATTTCGGGTCATTTTCCTAGCATGAATTTATTTGTGGTCCAAAGGACATCCTTCGGCCCATTTCTTTCATTGGATTGTCAATACCCATTGTTTTAAGTCCAACCATAATTTTTCATTTAATTTATGACCCCTTTATGTATATGTGATAATCGTTTTTCGACTTATTCCTTAATTAAGATAATAAGTCACAAAAATTCTTAAATTCAATCCAAAAGATTTTTATTGGCCCAAATGTCTTTATGGGTCACTATAGAATAATATTTAAAGTCTACTATGATTTTTACGAAATTTGTAGATGTGTTTTTACATCTGGGATAATGGTGCGTACACATTTAACTAGTTTTAAATTATTAAGTGGTCATATTTTCTATTTATCTCCAATTTTCAATTATTGAAATTCTCGGGTTGCTACAAAGGCTAAAACTGGTGCGGATGATAAACATATTTCAATATTTGAAATGCTTGCTTACAACTCCATTCCATTCAAATGCAGTTCCTTTTTGAGTTAGTTGTGTGAGAGGTGAAGTGATCTTGGTAAAATATTTAACAAACCGCCGGTAATAACTAGCCATACCCAGAAAATTTCTTATTTTAGGAAGGTTCTTAGGTTGTTCCCATTTCTGAATAGCTTCAATTTTTGAGGTATCCTATGATAATCTCTCTCTAGAAATAACATGTCTTAAGAACATCACTTGTTTCAACCAGAATTCACATTTACTGAACTTCGCATACAACTTATGATCTCTTAACAGTTGCAAAGTAATCTATAAATGTGCTTCATGTTCTTCTACATTCTTAGAGTAGATCAATATGTCATCAATAAACACAACAACAAACTGATCCAAATATGATCTGAATACGTCATTCATTAAATGCATAAATGCAGCAGGTGCATTAGTCAATCCTAATGACATCACTACAAATTCGTAGTGCCCATATCTAGTTCGAAAAGCTGTCTTATGAATATCTTCTTCTTGAATTCTCAATTGGTGATAGCCAGATCTAAGATCAATTTTTTGAAAATACTGAGCTCCAGATAATTGATAAAATAAATCATCAATTCTAGGAAGTGGGTACTTGTTCTTAATGGTTAACTGATTCAATTGTCTATAATCTATGCATAGCCGCATAGACCCATCCTTCTTCTTAACAAATAACACTGGAGCACCCCAGGGTGATGTACTAGGCCTAATGAATGCTTTCTCTATCCATTCCATCAATTGCCTTTTTAATTCATTCAACTCTTCCATTGACATTCTATACGGCGTTCTTGAAATTGGTGTGGCTCCTGGTACCAATTCAATTGAAAAGTTTACTTCTCTACTAGGTGGTAAACCAGGTAATTCTTCCGGAAAAACATCAAGGAATTTTTTTACTACCGGAATATCCTTCAACCCAGTGGTGTTCTGATTAATTAGTGTTACAGAAGCTAAATACCCTTGACATCCTTTTTGTACCAACTTACATGCTTTAACTGCCGAAATTATAGGTATTCTTCTTGTACGGGGTTTATCAAAAGTCATGGAGTAAGCTTTCTTACCCAGAAAAGGTTACTTGTTTTAATTGGCAATCTAAATTTGCATGATGTTTAGATAGCCAATCTACTAGAAAAATTACATCATAATCCCACATCTCAAGACATATCAAATCACCTGGCAAATTATGTCCTTTGACTAAAATTTGACTGGCAAGGTAATATTCCTTAAGTTTCTTACCCTCACTTAAAGGAGTAGTAACCTTCAACTGGGTAGGTAATGGAACTGATTGCAATTCCAAGGATGTCGCAAACTCACAGCTAATGAGAGAATGTGTAGCTCCTGAATCAAATAATACATATGCTGGTTTTGAGTTTACTAGTAGTGTACCTTCTATAAGTCCGCCCTCCTGCAGAGATTCAGATTCCACTTCCTAAACGACTTGCAATCGACCTTGCTTGGCTCGGGGGTTCTGGTTTGCTGGTGCGTTCTTTATCATAGGACAGTCCGGAATCCGATGTTGAGTACTTCCACATCAGAGACAAGCACCCAACCTACGCCAACAGTTCTCAGTCTTGTGTCCACTGAGGTGGCAATGCTTGCATACATCCTTGTTTCCAACTGGAGCTTTCCCTGCTTTCTTAGTAGACTGTTGAACCTTAGGGGCATTCCTCGACTCAAACTTCTTTTTTCGATCGGAAGAACCCTCACCAGACCTTCCTCTAATCTTCTCCACGGTATCGTTGGCAGCTTCTAACACCAATGCTCTCTTAACCATTTCAGAATATGTAGTGATCAAATGGGGTGTTAGCTGCATAATGAAATTTGGTCACAGACCGTTCATAAATCTCTTCGCTTTCAATTTCTCTGTGGCTATTAAATGAGGAGCATACTTCGACAATCGGGCAAACAGTGCCTCGTACTCTGACACCGACATTCTAAGTTGCTTTAAGCTAGCTAACTCGTTAGCTTTCCTCTCCTGAACTAGTTCGGAGTAATACTGATCATTGAATAATTCTACAAACTCCTCCCAACCAACCTGGTTTGGGTCCTCTAAAGTAGACTCCACTATTTCCCACCAAGCTCGAGCATCACGATCTAACTGAAATGTTGCTAAGCGTATCTTTTCTTCTTCTGTACATCGAATCACTTTAAAGATTCTCTCAATATCTTTTAACCAATTCTCAGCCTCATCCCGATCCGTGCTACCTGAAAATCTCAGAGGATCTAGACTTCGGAAATCTTTAAACAAACTTGTTCCATTGTGACTGTTGTTCTTAGC
This sequence comes from Colocasia esculenta, assembly GCA_014218235.1. NCBI lineage: Eukaryota > Viridiplantae > Streptophyta > Magnoliopsida > Alismatales > Araceae > Colocasia > Colocasia esculenta. The sequence continues at coordinate 79,537,617 of CM024755.1, read as the reverse complement.
CATAGTCCTCATTACCCATGTCAAATCATGCATCGAGCTTTCCATCTTCTTCCAACTTGCATCACTTCCATCCATGATTAATTTGAACAAATATCTGAGACATCCAACAATGCATACATTAATACCATAACCAAACCATACTTACATTCATCTCATACAAACTTCAAGTTTCACATAACACACCACTTCTCATTAACTAGTCAAAATATTTACATTACATTAACATTCCTATTCATAAGCCCCATACTATTTACAACAGTCCTAATAAGCTGAAATAATTACAACACATTAACATCCTTTAACCTCTCTCTTCACATATACATGTAACTTATATGTACAATCACTACTTAACAAAAAGAGAGGTTACAAAAATGAGTTCCTCATTCCAAGCTAACTTCAAGTCTGTACTGCAGACTCCACAGATGGTTGCTGATCACCCCCAGGCCCATAGTACAGCTCCCTTGCTGCTTCAGAAAGCACTTCCCAATAACCTTCAACTCGGTGGAGCAGCATGTCCTGTCCCAGCTTCAAACTGTCTAAATTACTCATAATCTGGGTCATGGTTTCCAAGGAGGCACAGGGATTTCCTGCCAGAAACGCACCCGTAGTCAAGTTCAGCACTTCCTCCTTGATCTGCACGTGTGCTTCCCTCTGGGCTTGAGCATACAATTCCACATCTTGGCGAAGCATTTCCATTGCTGCCACCAATCGTTCCTGAGCATTCATGTCCATGTTGTAGCAATGACAAGTTAAGTAACTATGTAATTACAAAATCACTATTTCCTTTATAACTAATCCCAAGTTCCTACCCCAACTCACTGGTCTTTCCCTAGGTTTATGGAACCTAAGGCTCTGATACCAAATTATCTGTCATGTCCTAATTAAACGTCCATTAATTGGAAATGACAGAAAATAGGTAAAAGAAGTAGGACTTTATGTTATTCTCAGCTAACATCGTTATAGCGGAAGCGTCATTACATAATACTCCTCAATACAGTCTATAAGAGGAGTAGAGAAAATGAACCTTTTTATTACATTTCATATTCACAACACTAAGGAAAAGTAAAATGGTTAGACTTCTGAAGTTGGATGATCCACTCAGCACACTTCCCCCTTTAAGCACCACCGTCATCTTGATCACCTGAAATGGTAGGATTATGTGAGCTAACTAGTCCAGTAGGATTCAATTCTTCTAATCCAAAAGGATTAAGTTAACCAAAGACAGGATAAGAAGTTAAACTATTTACAATGCTAGATATCAACGATGGCTGAATGATCATATCAAACTGATAACAAATGTAAAATAGGAATACTGAATTAAGATTGCATGATCAAGAATTCAAAATTATAATCATGCTCTGGTTCAATTTCACATTTCAATCATGATAAAAGAACATGATGACTAATCAAACTTGTATTGATGCAATGCCAAACATCCACAGATCCTTTATGGTTCCATACGACCTGTAAATAAATTCGGGTGCTCCTCCCAGGACTGGACCAGCCCTATTTGCACAGGCATATATCTCAAATGAGTCCAGGGACCCAATAGTTGTCATCACAAGTCATTCATAAGCAAATGTGGTACTCAAGTACTCAAGCTCTCATATAACCAAAGTTTATGAATTAAGGACAACGAATATAGAAAGTTATAACCAATTAGGAACTAATTGTAATTGGAGACTTCAAGGATAATCCAAAGTAGGATATGGAAAACAATTGGATGACCTCTCCAATGACATAATGGTAGAAACCCAAGAGAATGAAGGAGGCAACTTGCTAGGCTAACAACATGCAGTATCAACAAGAGATTGATCAAGAACAAGTGCTGGAAGAGTCGACAAGAAAGTGTATGTCGACAGCCAGAAGGTGGCTGTTGACAGGTGCAGGTTTCCAGAACCACATTTATGCAATCTGGGCAGTACCTATCAACAGGCCAGGGTTGGCTGTCGACAAGCCAGGTCCATCTGTCGACAGGAAAGTGTTAACTGTCGACAGCTGCTGGGTTTTCTAAAGTTTTGGGTTCTGGAAGCTTGAGGCCTATCAACAGGTGATCCCCATCTATCGACAGCCGCAAGATCAACTTCCAGAAGTGGATCTACAACCACTCTAAAGGCCTTTTCAATGATACCTATGAATCCAAACATGAATAACAACAACTAGAAGGACTTGTTTACAGCTCTAAATACTACATCACATGAAGGACAACATAAAACATGAGAAATACAACCTACACATGGGTGGCTAGAGAATTAGGAAAAACAAAGTACTAGAAGAACAACTCAACTAAACAATGGTTACTTGCATTCAATAGGAAGACTTCTACAAATACACATGCTAGAACATGTTTACAAGGAATGAACACACAGTTCTAAAGGTGTCTTTGGAGTCAAAACAAGTGTGTAAGGATTTAAACACCTAAACAAGAGACTCCTTAGCAGGATTAGAGGATAAGAATGGGAAAAGAAGAAAGGGATCCTAGCCGACTTAAAAGGATGAAAACATTCACTTCTCCTTAATGAAGGAGCCCACAACCAGCAGGAGGAAGGAAACGACAAAGTAGCAACCGTAGCAGCAACAAGCTTTTCGTTACAGAATTTCGGTGTCACCCTGTCGGGGCGCACACCTCTAAATACGACACTGAAATAGTATTAATTATTACTAATTATTGCTTAATTAAAGTTAATTATATCTCATGATAATGATTATATTTAAGAATCAAATTACTCAAATTTTTCTAACAATTAAAATTTTGGTGGCGTTAAAGTTTGAAGCCTTATACAATAGGAGTTGTAGATCACCTCTTTGCTGGGAGGTGGTCAATGAAAACCAATGGGTCGGGCTTGACTTAGTAGAAGCAACTGTTAGGAAGGTCCAAGTTATCCGTGAACATCTGAAGATAGCCCAGTCAAGGTAGAAAAGTTATGCAGACAAAAGGAGGAGAGAGTTAGAATTCCAAGTTGGTGACCTTGTTTTCCTGAAGGTCTCACCTTCACCAGGAATCCAAAGATTTGGGATCAAAGGGAAGTTGAGTCTCAGATTTATCGGCCCTTTCGAAATTCTAGAAAGAGTTGGACAGGTGGCTTATAGGCTAGCATTACCTCCACAACTAGCAACCATACACAACGTCTTCCATATATCCATGCTAAGGAGGTATGTTTTTGATGCTGACCATGTGATCCAACATGAAGACCTGGAGTTTCGAGAGAACCTAACTTATGAGGAAAAACTGATCAAGATATTGGATCGAAAGCTGCAACAACTGAGGAATCATACAATACCTATGGTTAAGGTCCAGTGGAGTAGGGAAGAAGTTACGAATGCTACCTGGGAATCAAAGGAAAGAATGAAGAAAAACCACCGAGAATTGTTCTCAGGTATGGCACTGCACCGTCATGCATAAATTTGGGGACCAAGTTCTTTTAAGTGGGGAAGGATGTAACACCCCCAAAAATTTAATTGATTAAAAATTAAATAAAATATAAATAAATAAATAGTTCAAATAAAATAAAATAAAACCATGATAGTGTCCCAAAAAGTGGAATCAACTATTTAATTTTATTTGGGCCAAACAACTCTGATTGGACCAAAGAACAAAACCCAATGACAAAAATTTCCAAAATTCGTAGGTTTAATTGGGCATAAATTAGAAAGGGCAATTAGGGCAAAATCTAAGGCAATTAGACTTCCATGATAACCCAAATTCATGCCCAACAATGTTAGGATGTTTCCTAAAGACTTTACTACTCCAATTGGGAGGGGAATCCTCAAATCTTGGAAGGTATCAACCTAGAACCACAAACCAACTTTCCTAGTTACATTAGGACTTGAATTAACCCTAAATCTATAAATAATCATCGTAACTCTCTTAGGGAAGAGTTACCATCGTGTTGGGGTCGTGAGGGGTCGAGCTAGGGCACCAGAGGAGGAGGAGAACGACCAGAAACCCGGCTTCTTCTCCAACGATTGTGCTACTTCGACCTGAAGAAAGACTTCTCTTAGAACCAACCAAAGTAGGTGTTCTCAGGCTTAAACTAAACGTAAAACATACCACATGAAAGAGCATCGAGTATAGTTTCATATGCATCTATTTTACCCAATTTTTATTAAGCATATTAGTTGTATTAAGCGTTTTCCAAGAGTTGCGCATGATTAGGGCTTTTAGCATTTCTGTTGTTTTTCACACATCCTAAGACTGAATTGAGTCAACCCAAAAGTATAGTTCTCTTCTACCTATCGTACTCTATAACATTCATGTTCATGGTTTTTCCCAAAGAGCCCTAGAACCCAAGATATAGGCCGAACATGCATGATTGTAATGTTTTCATAGTTTTCAGGCAACCCTAAATCGCGACCGTTCCAGACGTTGCGATTTAGAGAATCGATAGGTATACCTGTCGCGTTTGCCTTAAAATCGACCATTTAGACTGTCACGGTTACATTCGTTCTAACAGGATTTGATAGCATAAAACTGTGTGCCACATGGGTTTCAGTGTATGTCTGAATCACGATCGTATTATACGTCGTGATTTGGTCTATGTTTTTGCCCTTGATTTACATGCACGGCTTTTGTATTTCAAAGTCCCTTGAATGCATCGCCGCGAGACATCGTGATTTAGAGCCACCAATCGATAGCTTACCACTTTCCCTTGAACGAGTCTATCATGGCCATTGCATTTCTGTACTGATTACCATGAACACGTCAACCTGTTCCGTCGCATTTCTATCCTGTGTCCGATTGGTCGTATTAGATTGTTCCTAAACGTGATCGTTACCCATGTCGCGATTTAGAAGACCAACTGTACATCTGTTTTGACTGTTTAAGCCTTGGAAATAGGCGACGACTGAACCCGTCGCGATTTCTAAAGCCTACCCGATACTTGTTTTAATAGTTTTAAGTGTAAGCCTTGCATGTTATGAGTTGTAGAGGTATTGTACAGTCTGTCCTATGGCCTAAAATCGGATAATCCATATCAAAGTCATAACAACCTGAAAGTCTATTCTAATCGCTCTTAATTGCATGATCTTGCTATCTTGACATTGATATGATCATCTCAATGCTTGTGCTTACTGTTAAACTAAAGGTTTATCTTGTAAAATGCAAAAACCATGTTAATAACCTCATGATAGTCTTGCTTATTCACATGTCTTCTTGTTAATGGCTTTCCGTTATGTTTTAAACCGATGGATTGAGACATTGAGACACGTTCTACACTACACTTTTCACATATAGGTAGTCCTTTCTTGGGGGATTGGAAACTCTCTATCGGTCATTCTGTATCGGTAGACTAGGAACATTTCCACTAAGACCTCCGTAAATCTCCATACTCCGTGGATTCCCTCATGGAGACTGAGTGGGTTGTACCATTGAAGTTCCCAAAAGATAGAAAGCACTTCTGTTCTTATCTACTTCTCGTAAGAGTGATTTTGATACATGAAAACGATGCCACTAAGTATAAAGATTGAACCAATGAAATTCAGCCGTTATGCTGTCGAAATTCACTCTAGATCATGTTCACTTGCTTTGTTCCTTATAATCATTGACATGATCTTTAGTACACAACTATCCATTGTTTGGAAATCTTATTGGCCATAAATGAAATGAAATTACCAGAAATTATTGGAACTTCAGTTCATGACTGATGCCTATGCATATAAGGGCCCAGTCTGTTTCTGAGGGGAGCACCCGAAATACTTATCATCACGAGAGTATATGATCCACTGAGGTGTCTAGCAATCACCTAATTGAATGCAAGATTGATCTGGGTAATTTCCACGAATGATTGATTAATTGATTGAATTGTTATAAGTGAAATGGACAAATCTATTGTACATGTCATCGTTATTGAATTCAATACGTCATTGTCCACTAAAATTCTATGTAATTCAACTGGTGCTAATCACTGTACATGCTATAGATTATTGAATCTTTTCTATTTGACAAATGATCGTACTGTCATTTCATTCCATGGATAATCATCCATCCCACATGATAACTATCATCGGATTTTGTTTATTGAACCGTTCTCATACATGTTGTACCTTTGAATTGTTCTATATCGTTATTGTCACGTCCTAATAAAAGTCTATTTATTGGAAATGATAGAAATCAGGTACAAGAAACAAAACATATATTTTATTCATTCCATATCAATATTGCAGAAACATCATTACATAACACTCCTCCTTACAGTCTATGTGAGGAGTAGAAAAGAGGAACTTTATTTTATTACATTCCATATTCACAACACTAAAGAAAAGCAACATGATTGGACTTCTGTAGTCGGATGATCCACTCAGCACACACTTTCCCCTTAAGCATCACCCCCATCATGGTCACCTGAAATGGTAGGAATATGTGAGCTAACTAGCCTAGTAGGATTCAACTCCCCTAATCAATAAGGGCTAAGGTATACAAAAATCAAGATAAGTGACCTGCATGTTATCAATATTGAATGTCAAAGATGATTGAACAAGCATGTCAACTAGACAATAAATGTGAAACAGAAATACTGGAATATGAGTACATGGTCAGGAACTCATGATAATATTCATGTTCTGATTCAAATACATATTCACACATGAAAAGATACATGATGACTAATCAAGCTTGTATTTGATGCAATGCCAAGCATCCATGGATCCTTTACCGTTCTGTACGGCCTGTAAATGAATTCGGGTGCTCCTCCCAGAACTAGACCAGCCCTATTTGCACAGGCATATATCTCAATGAGTCCAAAGACCTAATAATTGTCATCACAAGTCATTCATAAACAATTGTGGTACTCAAGTACTCAAACTCTCATGTAACCAAAGAATATAGATTAAGGTCACTGAACACAGGAAGATGTAGCCAACTAGGAACTTCTTGAACTTGAAGACTTCAAGGACAATCCGAAGAAGGATATAGAAATAACAATTGGATGACTTCTCTAGTAACATAATAGTAGAAACCCAAGAAAATGAAGGACACAACTTACTAGGCTAATAGAATAAAGAACCAACAGGAGATTGAACAAGGAAAGGTACTGAAAAACTAGACAGAACAGTGTGTGTCGACAACCATTCCTGGCTGTCGACAGGTGCAGGCTTCCAGAACCAGATTTCTGAAGCCTGGACAGTACCTGTCGACATGCCTAGATTTTGTTGTCGACAGGACAGACCCATCTGTCGACAGATGAGAGCCATCTGTCGATAGCTACTGGTTTTCCAGAAGCTCTGGGTTCTGGGAGCCTGAGGCATGTCGACAGATACTTTCCATCTGTCGACAGCCGCCAGTTCAGCTTCTGGAAATGGTAATGCACAACTCTAAAGACTGTTCTATATGTTCCTATGAATCTATACATGGTTAACACATCAAAGAGGGTCTTGAATACATTTCCAAGTATTACTATATATGAAGTGATCAAGTAAAACAACAGGGACAAACTGAGCCATATACACCTACAACAAGACGATAGCCGGAACATAATTCTTCCAAAATATATTATCGTGCAACTAATAAGAAGATTTCCATCAACCTACTTGGAGTAACATGAATACTAACTAAAACATGATGATAAGGAATGGAAACACCATTCTAATGATATTTCCAGAATCAGTGGCAAGTATAATCATGATCCAACGCTTATACATGGGCTTCTTAACATGGAAGAAGGACAAGAACGAGAAGAAAGAGGATGGGTAAGAAGGAATCCTACATGACTCAAAGGATGAAACTTTTGCTTCAAGGAGTCCACAACTAGTAGGAGGAAGGAGACAACCAGGTTGCAAACATAGCTGCAACAATAACAACCCAACAGTAGCACCTACAGCAAGAGCAGCTCCAACACACAACAGCTCCAGCAGCAACTCACCAACACAAGGCTGGCAAGCACAGCAACAGCAGACGCAGACGCAGCAAGAAAGCAGGAGCAAGAACAAAAGCATGCAAGAGCAAGTGCTGGAAAGGTGCGCAAGATGGGTGTTGGGGGGTTTCTATAACTCACCAGACCTCCCATGCACGATGGCACGTTGGCCATCGATGTGTCACAGTACTGCTTACACGTTTACCATGAAAGACCCAAGGCTTACACCTAAGCGATAAACGTGTAAGTCTTCTACCCAAGTGAGGTGGCTTACTCAGCTCCCAACATGTAAGCAACCATTAATTCCAAGAAAATAGTTATCGTAAATGGTGATAATTCAACTGGCCCATTTCACCCCATGTTTGTCCAAATGGTGTTCAATCAAGATGATATTTTAACCATAAGCTAACAAATAGGTTTTACAAATTATGGTGATTTTACTTTAATTTTTAGAATTTATTTTTTCACCCAACAAAAATTATCCGAAAAATAGTTGCGTCGGCTTAATCTCGAAATCTGCATATCAACAATTCTGGATATTTTCATTTCTGATATCAACACATTTTTCTGGAAATTATGGTATTCTCGGATTTCATTTTCGTTTTCGAATTCCGGTGTCGCCCTGTCAAAGCACGCACCTCTGAGTACGAAATTTGAAATAACACTTATTATCATCAATAAATCTTAAATTAAGATTAATTACATTTCATGATAATAGTTATGTTTAATCATCAAATTATTCACATTTTTTAGTAAATAAAACTTTCGATGCGTTACAACTCTCCCCCACTAACAGAAATTTGGTCCTTCAAATTTAATAGAATAAGAGTGTAACTACTGACCTGAAAATAATTCAAAATACTTGGTTTTGATGGTATCTTCCAGTTCCCATATTGCTTCTTCTTCTCCTCGTTTGTTCCACTGAATTTTTAATAATGGAACTTCCTTGTTCCAGAGTTGCTTGATTTTTCGGTCGAGAATTTGTACAGGTTTTTCTTTATATGCTAAGTGTACCTGTACCTCCAGATCTTGTTATTCAATAATGTGTTCCAGATCATAAACATACTTTCTCAACATTGACACATGAAAGATGTCATGTATATTGGATAACTGAGGTGGAAGTGCCAGTTGATAAGTCATTTCTCCAACTCTTTTCAATATCTCAAGTGATCCAATGTATCTTGGACTCAATTTTCCTTTAATGCCAAATCTCTTGATTCCTCTTCGGGGTGACACTTTAAGGAACACATGATCGCCCTATTGAAATTCCAGCTCTCTTCTTCGTCGATCAGCATAATGTTTCTTTCTGTCTTGGGCAGCTTTCATTCGATCTTGCACCAACTTAATAATTTCAGTCGTTTCTTGAATCATTTTAGGTCCAAGAATGTGTGATTCTTTCAATTCCACCCAACATAGTGGTGATCTACACTGTCGGCCATATAATGCTTCAAATGGTGCCATTTGAATAGTAGACTGGTAGCTATTGTTGTAAGTAAATTCCATAATTGCTAAGTGATTACTCCAGTCATTTCTAAATTCTAGAACACAAGCACGACACATATCCTCAATAATCTGATTTACCCGTTATGTCTGTCCATCGGTTTGAGGATGAATTGCAGTACTAAACTTTACCTTGGTTCCCAACGCACCTTGTAGTTCTCTCCAGAAATGTGAAGTGAACCTTGCATCTCTGTCAAAAACAATATCTTTTGGGATTCCATGTAACCGAACAATTTCCTTCATGTACAGAGCTGCTAAAACACTGACAGACCATCTTGTTTTAATAGCCAAGAAGTGAGATGACTTTGTAAGTCGATCTATTATTACCCATATTGCATCGTATCCGCTACGTGTTCTGGGTAATCCCACAATAAAATCCATCCCAACACTATCTCATTTCCATTCCGGTACCTCAAGAGGTTTTAACTTTTTTGCAGGTTTCTGGTGTTTGGCTTTAACTTTCTGACATGTTAAATATCTAGTTGTGAAATCCACAATGCATTCTTCATGTTACACCACCAGAAATTTTTCTTTAAATCTTGGTACATTTTGACAGCTCCTGGATGAATAGTGTAATGTGCTCGATGAGATTCTTCTAATATTTGCTTCATGATTCCCAGATTATCTGGCACACATAACCTGTTCCGGAATTGAAGATTCACATGTATATCTTCATTGAAATCAGGTCTGGAAGCTAGTTTTTCTGTGATTTCTATAAATATAGGGTCATTGTCTTGTTGTTCTCCAATTTGCTTTAGTAGATCCGATTGTACTGTCAAGTTATCAATTACAACCCTTTCTTCTTGTGGTTTAGCTTTCAGACTTAGTGTGGAAAATTCTTCCAACAACTTCCATTCCTTGACTTGTAATTGGAATATTCTAGCGATAGGATTTCTTCTGAGAGCATCAGCCACAGTATTACCTTTTCCAGGATGGTACTCAATCTTAAAGTCATAGTCCTTGATATATTCCATACATCTTCTTTGCCTCATATTCAATTCTTTTTGTGAAAATAAATACTTCAGACTTTTATGATCAGAATACACTATGAATTGATTATCATACAGATAGTGTCTCCAAAGTTTAAGAGCAAAAACTACCGCTGCCAATTCTAGATCATGTATTGGATAATTTTTCTCATGAGTCTTTAATTGTCTAGATGCATAAGCAATAACTCTTCCTTCTTGCATCAAAACACATCCTAATCTAATGTTTGATGCATCAGTATAAACTTCAAATGTTTTACCTTTTACCGGCAAAGCTAAAACTGGTGCGGATGATAGACATTCCTTCAGTAATTGAAAGGCTTGCTCACAACTCTCACTCCATTCAAATGTAGTTCCTTTTCAAGTTAGTTGTGTAAGAGGTGAGGCAATCCTGGAAAAGTCTTTAACGAACCGCCGGTAATAACTAGCTATACCTAGAAAACTTCGAATATCAGTAAGGTTCTTAGGTTGTTCCCATTTCTGTATAGCTTCAATTTTTGAGGAATCTATTGATAATCTCTCTCTGGAAATAATATGTCCTAAGAACATCACTTGTTTCAACCAGAATTCACATTTACTAAACTTCGCATACAATTTATGATCTCGTAACAGTTGCAAAGTAATTCGTAAATGTGCTTCATGTTCTTCCACACTTTTAGAGTAGATCAATATGTCATCGATAAACACAACCACAAACTGATCTAAATAAGATCTGAACACATCATTCATCAAACGCATAAATGCAGCAGGTGCATTTGTCAATCCAAATGGCATTACTACAAATTCATAGTGTCCATATCTAGTTCGAAAGGCTATCTTGTGAATATTCTATTCTTGAATTCTTAGTTGATGATACCTGTAGATGCGAGATTTGGCCCATCTCCGTGTGGTTCATGGCCCAATAAGGCCTGGTTTGACCACCTGTTGACTTGCCTCAGATTCCATGTAGATGGCAACATCGACTGCCGCTGACCTCTAGTTGGCGGCACAGGCCCTTGACGTCGACTCCGGTTGACGTCCACCGGGGTTGACGTCTGTATGGGGTTGGCGGCAGCATCGTTTGATGTCAACCTGGGTTTACTTGGTCTGCGCAATTGCCCCGAGATTCTAGCCCACTTGCGCCCTCTCCTCGGACATGCAACGCATGGGGCCATTCCCAACGGGCAAATGGGCCACCTTGGCACCCCCTTGACCCAGTAAAAGTCCTACTTGGCCCCCTCTCATTGGTTCAAGACTTAACATATGGATTGCCACATGTTTAAGTGTGTTTTCTCAAACTTGAGCATCCAATGCTCACTAGCTCTGCCCCCACTCTCTATATATGTCACTCCTTGGCCTTCTAAGTGGAGGGAGGAGAGGCTAGACGCCCAAGCTTTGATGCTTTGAGAGAAGAGAGAGAAAACCCACTAAAGCTTCCACCCTTGTTCCCTCTCTTCCTCTCAACATTTAGAGCATCCAGGAGGCTTCACCACGAGCTGGAGGAGCCCATGAAGGAGTCAACCACGACCACAAACAAGGATCATCATCTCTTCTTCCTCTCTTTCCCTCCTTTCTCTCTCTAGCTTTGCATGCTACACACACACACACACTCTAGGCACGTAGTGCACCTCCCAACACACCCAAAAGGGGTTTTCCAACCAAAAAACGGAGGGAAGAAAGGTGGTCATAACACTTGGCCACCCCTCTTCTCAAGCCCGCAACCGGTACGTGGCTCTCCTTTTGGGCTTCTTCTTTCTATTTAGAACGTTTACTACACTGCATCCCAGTCTAATAGAGCTTTTTTTCTTGTGGTAGAAACACTTTGAAGGAGACCGTGAAGCTTCTTCTCTTTGGCCAACCGAAGAGAGGAAAGTTGGAGTCCCAACATCCACCGCAGCGTGAGGCAGCATCACCGGTGTGATCTAAACACCTCCTTGGGCACAGGTAAGGCCCTGGCGATCACATCTCGTTCATCTTCTTAGCTGGTTTCTTTCCTTTTCCCTTGGTCAACCCGATCAAACGGAGGTCAAAGAAGCAAAAGAAGGTCAACTGGCATCCATTCAACACCAACGAGGGAGCTCACCCAACGTTTGTGAACCTCTGGAGACAGCAAGTGCTCGAGGGGGCGCGGAACGGAGCGTCCACAGCTCTTCTTTAACGATCACGGTGGGACCACTACTGCTATCACGGTTTCAGCCTGCACACAGGTAGATGGCAAGTGATCCTGCCATCTACACAAGTAAACGTCCACCATTTCTGTCGTCTACTTTTTCTCAGCGTCAACATAGCTGGCCGTTTACTCTTCTATCATCAATCGATCCTGCCGTTTACTATTTTCTGAGGAACTTAACGACGATAGTGTTGCCGTTTACTTCCCAGAAGCTTGTTTTTGGCTTGTTTTGATTGATTTTCTTTTCTGTTTGCTTCCTTTCTGATTTCTAACGGTCCTCAGTCACGGGGGGTCCTTATTTTTCTTCTGTTCTAGCATCCCCACACATTTCAGGATAGCCCCTTCTTGATTCACAACCTTTTATCCGGGGATTCCCTCTCGGGTAAATCGGGTTGGCTTCAAGGAGAACTCCATAAGTCCCTAAATTCTGTGGATTCCCTCACGCTACGGAGCAGGAGGACCTTTCACTTTCCCAGTTAGTCTACCTACTCACCCGGTTTTGAGTAAGGATTGAGAGAATCGGCCTTTTCCAAGCTTAATTAACACACAACTACAACATCAAAAAGTTTTGGGGACGTTGTTTGATAACATTGTTCGGTAGAAATTCATATTTCTCCTAATAACAGTGTAATTAATCAACTTAACCATATTAAAATCAGTAGGTTTGTGTTGATATGGACTCTTGGATGATTCCGTTAACATGTCTAACAATTCAGCTTTTGAATATGATGATATCCATGATAATATCCATAATGAATTTGTCGGAATGTTTAATTCTAATGTTCAGCCCGAGGAGTCGGTTCAATCCTCCTCTCAGGCCGACAATGAGAGTGTGAGTTTGAGGGTCAACCCCACCTATGCCCAAGAAATCCAAGAAGACCCCGAATTCTCCAAACTCATGTCTCTCTATTCGCCCGAGGACATCATTTCAATGCTTTCCAAGTGTACCGTCCAGGCAATGGCCTCTCCTTCTGCTTCCTTACCATCCCCTTTCAATGCCTCCTTGTCTATGCCCATTCCTAGGCCCGTCACTCCTTCTCGGGTTCCCAAGTCCACTCTTATTCCTCCTCCCACCACTTTACCTACTCCCATTCCAACTCCTCCCTCTGTTTATCCACCTTATGTACAACCCACACCCCGCTCAATCCGAATCCATTTCTCGGTCGGAGATGGAGGGTCTTGTTGGAGGCTTAGCTGAGTCCTTGTCCCAGTCCAAGCCTCACTCTCTCCAAAACTACTGCAAGCTTCCCAACGCTTACTTTCCTCCGGGTTTCAAGGCCCCAAAATACCGCAAGTATGACGGGACCTCCGACCCCAATTCCATCTTGCGTCTTCACCATGGATTTCCACCGGTGGCTGTACGATCGTGTAACATCTCAGATTTTTGGCTTTCCGTTTGTGTGTGGGATGACTGGCCATGTTGCGACGGAGGTGCCCGTCGCGATAGTCATCCTTGTTGCGACCGATTTTGACGTCGCGTTCTTGTCACGCCCGGTCAACGGGTGGCGACTGTTTTTTGCTTTTTGGTCATCTGATGCCTGTCAGAGTGGAAGGCATGGCAGACTAGCCTGTCAGGTTGTCGCGGTGCCCCGGATGGGCGCATTCTGGTCGCGGTTTGGGCGGCCGTCACGATAAGGTTCATATCGCGACGCCCCGCCCCGTCGCGTTCTAGGGGACAAAGGCTATATGCCTTGGCCGGCTCTCCCTTTCCCCTTTTATTTTCTCTCTCCTTTCCCTCCTCCTCTCCGAGGGGGAAAGCTTTCCCCTCTCCGGCGGTTGGAGCTTGGTGGCGCTGGTGGCTCGTGCGGAGCGGGAGTAGTGCCGTGGGAGCGAGGAAGAGGTGGCGAGCTCGCCGTGAAGGCCCCTTGGGGGTTCGGTTTCATCTAATCAGTAGGGATGCTTGTGCCCTTTCTTGTTGGTGGAGATTGGAAGTCCATGTGCTTTGTTTGCATGCTTTGCAGCTTTCTCCATGATCCCCTCCCCGTGTTTGTGTGATTGTAGTTATGTGTGGGACCCCGGGATGCAGCATCTCTACGGTCTGCCTTCTAGGTGATGTCGTGACCGCCGAGCACGTCGCTGACATCAGAGAAGGCGTCGCCCCGGTCGAGCGCGACCATATCGCGATGCAGGTGGCCGTTGCGATAAGGTCGTGTCGCGACCTGGTTTCCCGTCGCGACAAGTTGTTGTCGCGACGCGCAGCCCTATCGCGGCGCTTTGCCTTGTCGCGACAACCTGGTTGTCACAACGCGGTTGTCCGACGTGACCTTCTTGTCGCAGTTTCCCTACCCGTCGCGATGGGATCGCGACGGGCTAGGAGGGCGCGACAAGATCTGGTTTGCCTCGGGTGTTTTCCGTGGCCACGATTGGCGTGTCGGTGTGTGCCCCAGGGCAGGGTGTGCCCTTAGGACCTTCTGGCAGGGAACGCGGTAGGTTGGCTCGCTACGTTCAGTGACCAAAGGTGACACCTTCGTGGTCGTGTCCTAGCGGCATCGCTCGGAGGCTCGCGTTTGTCTAATAATCGAAGGTCTGGCTACCAATCGATTATTAGAAGAGCGTTGGTTTTTGTGCTGTGTGGTGGTGTTCCGATTTCTCGGGCCGTGCCGTGGGTGCCGGTGTTGGCCGACGACCCTTCTGGGTGTTTCCGGAAGGGGTGTCGTGCGTGCCTGTGCCTGCTGGGCTTGTCTTGGTTACGAGCCAGCAGTGCCGAGTCTATGGTGGTTGCCCCGCCAGTGTTCTTGTTCGCCCGGTGCTAGGCACTTGAGGGCTTGTCTGCGAGACAGGTTGTTACCGTTTCTTGGGACCCGTAGCCCCGCACGCCTGTGTCAGAGGGTGTTGCTCCAGGCGACGGGCGTGCCCAAGTCACGGACTTGGAGCAGAAGGGAAAATGGTGGGGGCAGTAGCGTGAGCCGTTTGTAGAGCTCTCTTAGCTGGTCTGGGTCTCCGAGGTGGTTTCGGCACTGGTCCGGTGCGGACCAGCTAGTCCTTCTCACTGCCTTTCTCTACGTTGGTTCGGAAGCCACGTAGGGAGGTCAGGCGTGTCACACCCCGACGCGGAATATCGGAGCGCGAAGGTAGTTGCAAGAAAAGGGTATAGAGCGAGTACTAGACATCAAACCATTGCACAGTGAATAATACTAAGCGAATCATTCTCATTAATAACTTTTCAAATGTCTAGTTACAACACTAATATCAGAGCCTTCTATAGGGCCCAATTACATTGCAATAGAAGGAAATAACTAACTACAACTCTATGATACATAATGACTCGAGGGTACTCCTGGCTTCACTCTTGGTCATTCCCTTCCTCGTGAGTGTATGTGTCATCCTCGGTCTCACCTGAACACAAACATCAAATAACGTAGGTGAGCGATAACGCCCATAGGACTTAAATCTCAGGCTCAAGCAGACTTTAAATAATTAAGCATTTAATGGCAGAGTATCTAAATATAGCAGTACAAGAGAGTCAAAATATAGCAAGAGATAGCACAACAGGTAACAGGAGAGCACAATAGCACGAGATCGAGTATAGTTTCCAAAAATAGCACAAGTATCAGTATAGCATGAATAGCATGATGGCCATAGCACAACTAGCACAGTATAATAATAGCACGATGAGTATAGTACTTGTTTGTCATTCTAGACATCGAGAGAGTATAGCAACGTTTTGTGTTTTGATTGTCATATAGATAGTCAGATAGATAGCACTTGAGAATGCCAAACACTCTGATCATTTAACTCCCTGGGCACTAGTACTTTCGGGCGCACATCCAGGACCAAATCGGCCCTTATATATTGCCAGGCATTGGTATATTGTATCTTTAGACATCATCAATGGCCATATAGAGTACCAAGAGAAGTTAGAGCACTAGATGATAAACGAGATAGTAGAGAGAACGTGAATAGACGAGCGCGTAGAGTATAGATGAGAGCTAAGGTACATCACGTAAAACAACGGTAAACAGCGATATAACAGTTGCACAACACACGCACGTCGTATTGGCAGTCAGGTGGAATTCACGATCTTTCCGCTGGCCATGTTATGCACAAGTCCAGAGGTCCGACGTGATTCAAGGTAAGAGCGAACTGCTAATAGCCGTTTGGATCATTGATCCCTAAAGTGTAATGGGTGTTAGGGTACAACCAGCTCGTCGACCATGTGGGAATCCATGATCAGAGGAGACTTACGAAGGCCTTGTGCAAGGGTTCACTAGTCCGGCGAACGGATATCCGACGGAGAGTTCACCACAAGCCAAGTAAGGTGTGTATATAAAAAATGGTGCTCGACGTTCTAGGGAATTCTAGAACAGTGAAGCGTCGAATCGGTATATAAACACCGCAAGAAATAATACAAGTCTTTTAAAATAGGGCAATTAATATACTTTATTGCAATAATTACCAATACATTATGAGATATTTTATGCCAGATTTCAGCCATATATGGATGGTCATATGTGTGCAATGTGTAAAGAAATCATAGATAGAAAAGAAGTCGTGAATATGTATTTTAAAGCATTCAATAGCTCCATTTTAAAACAAGTGTGTTTTACTGCATGATTTTGTAGAAAGTGAGAGCAATAAATGTTTTATGGGTTTTCATCAAAATCTTGTGAACGCAACGTAGGCCAGTAAGGGTCGCGACAGGGTCGGTGCAGATCGCGACAGGGCCTGAAAAGGGTTGCGACAGGGCTGCCAGGACAGAAGGCCAGAACGCGACGTAGGTTACTGTCGCCTTCAAAAGGGACAAGGAAAGCGTCGCGACGGGCTTGAGAACGCGACGTAGGCCAGTAAGGGTCGCGACAGGGTCGGGGCAGATCGCGACAGGGTCTGAAAAGGGTCGCGACAGGGCTTCCAGGACAGAAGGCCAGAATGCGACGTAGGGTACTGTCGCGTTCAAAAGCGACAAGGAAAGCATCGCGATGGCTTGAGAACGCGACCTATCGGGCCGTCGCGTTCTTAGTACCATGGCCTGAGTCTGACAGAGTTTTGCTCTATCTTGGATTGCGGTCCAGAAATATCATATTTTGATACAGGTCGTTCAAGAAATCATAACTAATTGTATACACGAAGAAAAATCACGAAATTAGTGGCAAATGAAACTAGGCTTCTAGATTACTTCCAGTAAATAGGAATTAGAGAGAGAGCTGGTTTGAACATGGTTTGAGCATGAACAATAACGAGTAACACCAGAACATGATACAGAGAGAAGATTGATTTAATTCGAGCAACATGCTCCAACAAAATTAGGTCTTTCAGGGGCAAAGATCCCTAACACATGAAGTGTCTACAGTAAAAATTTCGTAGCATGGATCAAGTGTTACATGGAGATATGATTCAAAACATGATGACTCGGAGTTATCATGTTTGCAGAACTTCTAAAATCAAGAACAAAGATTGGCTCGATGAAAATTATGAACAAGAGGGCTTTTGTTCCTGGTGATTGGAACTACCTATAGATGGATTGGATTTAGTTTTTCTTGTGAGAATGCCTACCTTTGACTCGATTTATCTTCTAGGGTTAAAATCTCCAAGAACGATGAAGAAGCTCCAAGAACTCCCGTCCCCACGAGATCCTCTCCTCCTTGGCCTCTTCTCTACGTCCCACACCTTTGGCAGGAGCTAGGGTCGGCCAAGAGGGTTTAAGAATGTATTTATGCATGTATGGTTCCTATTCCTACTTCTATTCTAATTGCTCTTTAATTACGAGATTTCCTAACTCCCACATTCTATTCTTTTCTTGCTTTCCAACCTCTATTTAGGTTAGGATGGGATCTAAATTCATGCTAAATCATCAGGGGTAGGCTTAGGAATCCAATTCCAACTCTTATTGCCTCTTTTAATGCTTAAAGAGTCCTTTTCTATTTAGGAGATATTAAGATGGATTTGATTTAGTTTTGCTTGTGAGAATGCCTACCTTTGACTCGATTTATCTTCTAGGGTTAAAATCTCCAAGAACGAGGAAGAAGCTCCAAGAACTCCCTGTCCCCACGAGATCCTCTCCTCCTTGGCCTCTTCTCTACGTCCAACAACCTTTGGCAAGGAGCTAGGGTCGGCCAAGAGGGTTTAAGAGATGTATTTATGCATGTATGGGTTCCTATTCCTACTTCTATTCTAATTGCTCTTTAATTACGAGATTTCCTAACTCCAACATTCTTTTCTTGCTTTCCAACCTCTATTTAGGTTAGGATGGGATCTAAATTCATGCTAAATCATAAGGGGTAGGCTTAGGAATCCAATTCCAACTCTTATTGCCTCTTTTAATGCTTAAAGAGTCCTTTTCTATTTAGGAGATATTAAGACTACGAATTTAGGATATTTTCTTTTTATTTACTATTTGTAAATTCATATTTTGACCCAATAAGTTCTAGTGGATCCATCAAGCAAAGCCCATTACTCTTTTCCATTTAATAGGTTTTATTTAATGCTCTTTCATTTAGTATCCCTTTAGCTGAGTTTTTAATTTATTTAAATTTTTTATTTTTCTCAAAAATTCAGGTTGCTACAAGGCGTGGGGCCACAGCTCGGCCTTACTGCGGTGGTTGTGGTTGTTCTTTGCTGTGACTCGCTAGCCTCACTCTACCTAGGGAGGTCATAGGCAAGAGTCAGCGGATGGTAAGCAAGAGGGGTGGACTGTGTGTCCCTCTCTTAGCTGCCTGTGGCGGTGGTTTGGTTGCTCTTGCTGTGACAGTGTTTCTCACGCTGTTTCCGAGATTGGGTTTCTCGTCGCCCTAGCCTGCACGGTTTGTAGCCGAGCCGTGTCTATTTCTGTGGGCTTGGTTAGTTTGGCCTCGTGAGCCGTGTTTAGTGGTTTCCATTCTGCGGGTTCTCTCTAGGTGCCTGGTGCAGGCACCCAACTGTTGTTTCTGTAACCCGTTCCTTGGTGCCGTCCATGGTGGTACTGGAGTGTGTAGTTCCCTAACCTTGTGGCGTGTCCGAGGTGTAGGGTGGTTCTGCTTGTGGCCCTCACCTTGTGGAGGACTGAGGTGGCCGTGCCTGTGGTGAGACGTCGTTCTCACGTGGTTGCTTGGTGTCTCTCATGGTGACACCTGGTTGTTCCTTCCCGACCTCGTGGAGGTCCGGGATGTTGGTGCTTGTGTCGTAAGACTCTGGTCTCACGTGGTGGCTCCGGTGTTCCGTGAGCTTCTTTGTCTCGACGGGTATGTGCCGAGGGTTGCTTCCGCATTGCGTTTGACTCTGCTGGTTCTACGGGAGTCATCTTTGGCCTGACCCGGGTTGTGGTTGAGGCGTTTACTCTATTTCCACTGCTTTGTAGTATTATGTAGTAGGTGTTTCCCACTTTACTGCTTTGTAGAGTAGTTTTGCTTCCGCTTTGTTGGAGTTCCTGCTGCTCTGGCTGGTAACAGACTTGTAATCCTTACTGAGCCTTGTTCGTGAGGCTCACCCCTACTCTTTCCAGGTAGGGACTCGCTGTCGCAGGAGTTCGTTGCCGGACAGTCGTGGTGGCGGTTTGTTGCACCGTGCATTGCCAGTAGTGTGAGTTATGAACGTGAGTGCTCTTGTACCGTGAGTTGAGAGTGGCCTTTTTGCAAGTCCTCGGGATATGCCCCTTAAGGACTGCACCCTTCTTTCTGTACCTGTACTTTTATTTGGGACATGTTGTATATAATTCCTTTATTAATGTATGAACTTTCTTGTTATAGTTATTTGAATTCATTGCTTATCTCACTGTAGGATCGAAAATAGGTTGGACCAGATCTAGAAGGGGGGGTTGAATAGATCTAGGCCAAAAACTGCGGAAGCTTAGCCAATTTAAATCAATGCTTTGAATCAGAGGCAATTTGAAAGAGCACTTTACAGAACTGATGAGTGATTGTGTGAATTATATGATTAGAGTGTGAGATCAAGTTGATTAGAAGTGAATTCGAAAAACCCTATGCATACATCTAGCGCAAAGTGAATTTGAATCACAAACAAACCACTGCACAGAGATTTTTAAGTGGTTCGGAAATCACACCACGTGATTCCTACATCCACCCCTCACACTGTGAGGATCCACTACACAACTTGGATACACCACACATTGGAGCCTGACAACTCCAACACATTGAGTTCTACAACTCACACAACCTCTAGAGCAAGACTACTCTAGACACCTGAGCACAACTGCTCAACCACACTGAGTACAACGACTCAACACTGAGCACACATGCTCACAACAACTTGCTAGAACAAAATCACAAAGATCCAGATCCTCTAGCAATGATCTGATCTATAAAAGTTCATTCATAAGATTGATGCAACAGTTCATGCACAATCTTAAGATGACTTAGAAGAAATAAGGGGAATTGAGGAATTGAGTGTAAGATCCTTGTTCTTCAACTATACTCCCCTTGTAGAGGCTGAATTGTGAAGAAGCTTGATCCCTTGAAGTCCCTGGCTGATGCTCTGCAACTTGTGCTTTGGGATTTTCCTTGAAATCTTCAAAATTGGCTGCTTCTACTTGAAGTGATCTCATTGCTTCATTTTGGATCAGTCTTCACTTCTTGTGCTTGGAGAAGTGGGAATTGGGTTGAAGAAGCACAAGGGGAGCAAGATCGGGGAGGAGAACACTTCTTGCCGCCAAAACCGACTTCTGGAAGGCTCTTGGAGGTTCTCTTAGGTTGGATGGCCAATTGGAGGGTATTTATAGCCCAATGTGTCCAAAAGTACCCTTGGGGGTCGTGGGCACATGATCCAAGGCCAATCCACATGATCCCTAGAGTGCCACGTGTCCAGATGTGACTTAAGGTGAAAAAGTTTCCGGAGTGTGTCGACTTGCCCATGGATGTGTTGACACACTGTCCCAAACTGGCACAAAAGGTTCTCTGGGAAGGGTCTCTAGTGTCGACACTACTTCAGGCTGTGTCGACACACTGTCCAGAACTGGCAACAGGCCTTCTGGAACTGGATCTAGTGTCGACACAACTTGATCATGTGTCGACACCACTTGACCATTTCTTCATCATTTTTGCCTTAGGTTTGAAGCATTGTGTCGACACAGTAGAGGTGTGTCGACACTACCCTTGCAAGAATTGTATGTCCCTGAGAATAAACACATAAATCATTAGTCCAATGTATTATCATGAATATAAATGATAAATGTGTTTGGAAACATGCTTTTTGAAT
Organism: Colocasia esculenta; assembly: GCA_014218235.1. NCBI lineage: Eukaryota > Viridiplantae > Streptophyta > Magnoliopsida > Alismatales > Araceae > Colocasia > Colocasia esculenta. Next base: position 79,516,012 of record CM024755.1, on the reverse strand, counting down.
ATTGTTATTGCATGTGTGTGTATTTAACATGTTCCACTTATTTGTGCATTAAAATCACAACTTGTCATCATCAAAATTATGAGGGGAATGTATAAAGTTCACACTCAACCCAACAATCTCCCCCTTTTTGATGATGGCAACATAAGTCCATATGAAAATTTGAAATTTCAATGAAATGAGATTTTAAGCCATTTGTTTACTCAACATTCAACTTCAAACACCTGAATGACAATGAACCATGTTCCAATCACTTTTATTCACAATTATCAAAGGCCATTGAACACACTTTAGCAACATTGACATTTTGCACATTCAAGAGGCACAATGTTACTAATGATGAAGTCTTTTCATTAATAGCCAAGTAGCTTGACAATCATCCATTCATTGACATTCATTAACATTCATTCCAAAGATTTTCAATCACATTCAAGACAAGTGTGTTTCTTCATTCAACAAAACAAGTATCACTTTTCATTTACAAAGATGTTCATTACAGCATTCAAATACATTCCAAAGTTTTTCTTTCTTTTCTTTCTTTCTTCTCCCCCTTGACATCATTAAAAGAAAGTACATAAGCACGAGGAGGAGAGGAATGGGAAGGATGATTGATTCAATCGACTTCAATCTTGATTCCATAGCATGAAGGTTGGACTTGAGCTGAGATTGCATTGTGGAGAGTCTTGTATGCACAATTTCTTCCAATCTTTGGACTGTCTCATACATATTAGACTGAAATACTGACAGGTCAGCTGAAATTGGTTGTGCACCAGAAGAAGAAGAGCTGGCAATTTCATGCTTGTTGATGTTTCTGAGCTCCTTCTTGAGGGTAGACATCTCACTGTCTATAGTTGCTGAGAGATTCTTCATGCCTTCTAAGTCATCAACCATATGTGCAAATGACATTCTAGTCTTTGAAATCTGAGAACACTGCTTCCTGACTGTTGAATAGGTTGGTTTGAGAATTTGCTAAATCTCTTGAAGGACCTTTTCCAGTGTTTCTTGATGTTCTTTCAATTCAAGAGATGCATCAGCCCAAGTGCCAATTAGCTTGTTGAACCGTTGGCTGGCATGATCAGAGGCTTCCTTCTGCTTGATAACTGCCCATTGACTGAATTCTCTAACCTTTGAATTCTCAACTCAAAGCTTTCTGACATTTGGTGGATGGAAGAATTGATGGTATCAAACTTTCATTGAGAAGGAATATAACTCTGGTGCCTGAGGTATGGGTGCTTCATGACAACAGGAGGTTGGTCCTCATGTGCAGGAGATTGAGGTACCTCAGGAGGTGGTACACCTCTGGAGCCACTAGGGCCTCAACTACAGCTGGTCCCTTCTTACTTGATCACCTTCCAGTCTAAATCCCATAAACTTTTGAATGTGCTTCAAATTGTAGATATTGCCTTGGGATGGATTGGGCTTGCTCATTCTCAAATGACACTCCAAAATGTGCAAATACTGGTGTGAGATGAGCAACATAAGGTAGAGATCTGTGGAGATCCGTCCTTGTGGTTTTTGACATAATTGGTACATGAAGACATGCAAATTAATCTTGATTTCTTTCTTCATGCAGTAAATAATAAATCTCTATATGTCAGTGAGTCTATCCCGACCACCACCTTGTGGTGTGATTATTGTGGTGAGAATGTGATGCACCAATTTCAATGCAGGGGGGAAGGTATTGATGTTGAACTTGGTGACATAGGTCTGCTTAGGCTCTGACTCAACAGCTGGGAGTCCAGTAAGCATAGAATAGGCCTCATGCAGATCCAACTCAAAATCATGATAACTTTCACCTTCATCTGGGACTCTGAACAGGGTGGCAGCCAATTCAGTAGGCAAGTCAATCAAAACACCTTTGACCTCTGACTTGTACCTTCATCAGTGCATTCTATGTTCAGATAGAATTCTTGAACTAAACGGGGGAAAATGTTCTGAACTCAGAAATGAAGGGCAACCAAGTCTGAAAGCGGAAGAATGAAGGACTTCAGGGAATGCAGCTGCTAGGTTAATATCCTCTAGGTCAATAGCCTAGGTTTGAGGATAGACTTCTCTTTGCTAGCAAGCTTGGATGGAGTGGCCTCTGAAGGCTTGGATGACCCAGATGAAGTGGAGGAGGATTCCTCAGACGGCTCAGGAGAAGATGCTATAATTTTCCTTCTAGGGTGAGCAGATCTTCTGTGGGAAGGGCCTCTACTGGAAGAGGATGCACCACGGCGGGGCACCTGCTTGGGAGCCATGGTTGCAGAAGAATGAGGAAGAACAGGGGATGGAATGGATGGGGGGAAAGAGAATGGAGACAGAGATGGGTGTGAGGAGGGAAGGAGATGAAGGTTCTTGCCGTTTTCAAAGATAGATGGTGCCATGGGGTCGACCTGGGTATAAAAGGGTTTTAGGGTATGATAAACCGCAAGAACAAGAAACCCCAAACCGGCGCCAACGGCTGGAATCGCCCAGAAAGGCCTGTGTGTCGACACTAGACAGGGAGTGTGTCGACACAGGCTTAGACTGTGTCGACACTAGATGGAGGTGGTGTCGACCTGGCCTGAAGAATTTTGTAAATTCGAGCATGGGAAAAATTTGTGAATTTTGGGAAAGGGTTAAGATGATGAAATATGGATGGAATTAAAATTTCAAGGATTTTTAAGAGGCCAAAGAATTCATTTGTCATATTGGTGCAAAAATTTAACAAACTTCAATTTTACACAACACCTACATGATATATGCATTAAATGACTTGAGCCATTAAAATGATAGCTTGAGGGATATAAGACATCCAACAATCAATAACAAACTACCATATTCTCCAAATCCAAAGAAATAAAAATGTCTTTTAGATTGAAATCAAGTGTGATGAAGGTAAACACCTTTAGAACAAACTGATGAAAGACAGGGATGTTTATTTTAAGCAATTCTCCTTGGACAAACACATTTTTTTTTAAAATCAAACTATCAAATATAGTAAATCTTGTTCACTCAAGAACTAATACTTTTTACACACCATAGTCCCTGGATACTAGAGATTTACCCATTATCCAGTTTCAAGGGTAAATGACAACCTTTTAACGTGAAAATATACGTTTATCAGACGCCAATATTTCCAGTTACTCAGTCATCATCAAAATGTATAGAGCATTTTTGTTTTTATTGTTTGATTTTTGAACCCCTTGGAACAGAGATAGTAATAATACCTCATGACATACATGGCACTTCATTCATTGTGAAGGTTTGTAGTTTCTCAGCATTTGTGTCATTGCTCTGTTGAATGGTAATTGTAAGGAGAATTTTATAAAATGAAAGCATTTATATCCCACATCAGTTGCAAAAAAAAAAATGTTTAAATTCAAGGCACACATTATCCTCAGTCTTTGAAAGAGATCTGAATTTCTGTAGTCTTGAAGAGTATAGTTGAGAGTTGACTGTAAAAGATGTAGTAGATCACTCAAAAAATCATTTTGAGATTCTAGACAACTCAATGAGTACATCATGCAAGGAAGTTGTTGTAATTCAAGAAGAGTTTTGATTTTTGCAAAAAGAATGACTTGTGAATTCTCTAGCTCCCCTGAGATGATGATTCCAACAACTTTTCATCAAAATAAAGATGTGCAAGTATTTTGAAAACAGAAATGATTCTTTTTGAACAACAAAAGCTCTCCCTCAACAATTGCATATTCATTTCTTAGTACTTGGTGGAGACATATACTCTCGCATAGTGAAAGTGTCCAGACAAGCAGAACTTGTCCTTCTTCAAGTCACCATTTGATATACCAAGAAGTTCAACACAATGTGAGTTGAAGAATTTATTGTCAAAAAGAAATAGAAGTTGAATTGTGAGACATGTGAACAATATGAATCAAGGAAGCAAAGAAGAATGATGAAACAATGACTCCCCTCAGAATATGCCTAAACACTCAACCCAAATGAGAGAGATCAAGAAGATGGACATTTGCAAAGACCGAGCTCTCTCCTCAATGATGAAAATCTACTGTCAGGAAGAGGTTTGGTGAAGATGTCAGCAATTTGTTTTTCAGTTTCATTAAAGAGGAGTTCAAAAGATTTCTTTGCTACCTCATCCCTCAAGAAATGATGTCTAATTTCAATGTGTTTTGTTCTAGAATGCTGAATTGGGTTTTTAGACAAAATTTATGGCACTTGTGTTGTCACAAAGAATGGGAACACAACCTAACTCTTGCTTGATAGAGCAACATACTCAAGAAGTTGATATTTCACCCAAAGAATTTTAGTGCCACATCTACCAGTTGCAACATACTCAGCCTCTGCAGTTGATAGAGCAACTGAGTGTTGCTTTTTAGAATCCCAAGAGATTAGACATCCACCTAAGTACAAACACAAGTCACTTGTGCTTTTTCTATCAAGTTTACACCCAGCATAATCAGCATCACAATAGGCAATCAAATCTAACTTACAACCAGCAGGATACCAAATTCCAAGATCACATGTTCCAACAAGATATTTAAAGATTCTTTTAACAGCTAACATGTGACTTTCTTTTGGATTAGCTTGAAATCTAGCACACAAGCACACACTGAACTGAATGTCTGGTCTAGAAGTGGTGAGATAGAGTAGAGAACCAATCATACCTCTGTATGTCTTTGGGTCTACTGACTTACCAAATGAGTCTTCTTCTAGTTTAGCATTAATTGCAATTGGTGTGCTTGAATACTTGAGGTTCTGGAAGTCAAACATTTTCAGAAGTTCTTTGACATATTTGGTTTGACTTATGAAGATCCCCTCACTGGTTTGGTTAACCTGCAATCCCAAGAAAAATTGTAAGTCTCCCATTAAACTCATTTCAAATTTATTTTTCATTTGGTTTGCAAATTCAGTGCACATGCTCTTATTGGTTGATCCAAATATTATGTCATCAACATAAATTTGGACTGTATTATTTGTTTATTGACAATTTGTGAACAGGGTTTGATCAACATTACCTCTAGAATATCATTTTTCAAGCAGAAAAGAACTTAAACAGTCATACCAACCTCTTGGATCTTGTTTAAGACCATAAAGAGCCTTATGAAGCTTAAAAATATGATTAGGATATTTTTCATTTTCAAAGCCCGGAGGTTGTTCAATAAAAATATTTTCTTTTATATAACCATTCAAAAATGCACTTTTGACATCCATTTGATAAACTTTAAATTTCAGTGAAGATGCGAAAGCAAGAAAAATTCTTACAGCTTTTAGCCTAGCTACAGGGGCATATGACTCTTCAAAATCAATTCCAAATTCTTAGTTGTACCCCTTTGTAACTAGCCTAGCTTTATTCCTTATGACTTGACCATTTTCATTCAATTTATTTCTGAAAACCCATCTAGTGCCAATGACTGATTGGTCACTAGGTCTAGGTACTAATTCCCATACTTGATTTCTTTCAAATTGATGAAGTTCATTATGCATTGCATTGATCCAATCAGAACTCATTAGAGCTTCATCAATTGATTTTGGTTCAACTTGGGAAATTAGTGCTAGTGGGTCTTCATAAATTGCATTAAGGAATGATGATCTAGTTCTTACCCAATCATGCACATTGCCAACAACATTTTCTAATGGGTGATCTCTCAAAAATCTATGTTCAGAAGTTACCTATTGAGATGCACTTAAGTCTGGAACAACATTACCTGATCCACTAGGAGTAGGTGAATGAATGTTCAAATTCTCACCAATGTCTTCATTTTCCTCAACAGTTGGTGAAGAATCCACAATGAAATCATCCTCTTCATTATCTTGACTGTCCCTGCAAGATTTAGAACCATGAGTTGAAAAGGAATTTTCATCAAAAATAACATGTGGAGACTCTTCAACAGTTTTGTTCTTGAGAGAGTAAACTCTAAAAGCTCTTGACACTTCAGAATAGCCAAGAAAGATGGCTTCCTGACTTTTAGCATCAACTTGTCAAGATTTTCCTTATTATTGTTATGCACAAAATATTTACACCCAAAGATTTTGAAATAAGACAAGGTTGGCCTTTTGTTTTTCAACAACTCATAAGGGGTTTTTCTGATTTTTGGTCTGACCAATGCTCTATTGAGAATGTGATTTGCTGTATTCACAGCTTCAGCGTAGAAGGATTTGGGCAAATTACTTTCTAAGAGCATGGATCTAGCCATTTCCACAAGAGTTCTATTCTTTCTATCCACAACTCCATTTTGTTCTGGAGTTCTTGGTGAAGAAAACTTGTGAAATATGTGAAGTTCAGCACATAAATCAGAAAGGATTTGTTTTCAAACTCACCCCCATGATCAGTCAAATGTTTTGATTTTATATGGAAAACTTGTTAAGGCAGTGGTACAGAAATTCCTGAACTCAAGGCAAGCATCACTTTTGTGGGACAGAAAGATAACACATGTAAATCTAGTAAAATCATCAATAATGACAACCCATATCTTTTGCCACTAAGACTTAGAATTCTTATTGGGCTAAAGAGGTCCATGTGAAGTAATTCTAGTGGCTTAGATGTGAGTACCTCATTGAAGGTTTTAAAAGATTTTCTGGTTTGTTTTCATTGGGCACAAATCCCACAAACTTGATTTTCTACATTAGAAAAGGATTCAGGAAGACCTTTAACCAAATTCAGCCTTAACGGTTTATTTATTGTTCTGAAACTTGCATGACCAAGTCTTTTGTGCCAAGTCCATGCAATCTCATTCTTATTTGCAACAATACAAATATTTTCATAAACGTTTTTATCAAGGTTGATTATGTAGACATTGTTTTCCCTCTTTCCAAAGAATTTTATTTTATCAGTTGATGAGTCAATTATCTTGCAAAAATCAGATTCAAACACAACTTTGTGACCTTTGTCACATAGTTGGCTAATGCTCAGAAAATTGTAATTTAAACCATCAACTAACAAAACATTATCAACTGAGTTTGAGGAAGATTGACCAACCTTTCCAGATCTAATAATTTTTCCCTTATTTTTACCACCAAATGTAACAGAACCTCCCTCCTTCACAATCAGGAATGAAAATTTAGCTTTGTCTCCAATCATGTGTCGTGAACACCCACTATCAAGGAACCACACATTTGAGTTGGGTGCACGACCTTCCTGCAAAATCAATCAGTGGAGAGAAGATTTTGGTACCCAAACAATGTTTGGACCATCAGAATGTTTGAGCATTGACATCAAATCTTTTCTAACCCAAATCTGATTTATTTTTTTGTTTTTGTTTTGTTTCAGTGGTGTTTTTTGCCTTTTTCAATTTGTTCTTCCCTTTTGGAATAAAAACACCAATGTTCTTTTTCTCTTTAGGAGAGGAGTTTTGCATTTGGACATGAGTGTTCAGTTGTGGAGGTACAAACAAGGGTTTTGTTGGTACATTGAAAAATTTGGATAGAAGAATTGAGGGTGGTACCAAAATGGATTGTGATACCATTGGTTCTAAGAATTAGTCCAATCGGCTTGATGTGCTGTCTTGGAAGTCCAAGGTTCGTCATGAATGGCTTCTTTTGAATTTTTCTTATTTTTCAGATTTTTATGTGAATTTTTGGTTGACTGGTTTGTGTTTATTGAGGTTGAGCAGGTCGACTTGTCTGTGACTAATGTCGACACAGCAGTCACAGATTTCATCTTTTTGTGGACTGGTGTCGACCTGTCAGGTGATTGTGTCGACCTGTTTGGTTTCTTTTTGTTCTGGGTTTTTGAAGTCTTTGTTGTGTTGCTTGACACTTGCTTTTTTTTTTTTTCAAGACTAGGACCTTTGATAAAATTTATCAAGGGTGCTTTTTCCCTTATCTCACCAGATTTGTCTTTCTTTGATTTTGTTTGTTGAATCCTACTCCATGTGATTCAGATCTCATTCTGGCTCCTAGCAAGGCCTCCAAATTGTCTTTACCATTTGTGAAGGTTTCAATGACTTGTTCTTTTTCTTTTAGCTGATTTTCTAAGGTTTTGATTTCTTCAGCATTTTGTTGTTTTTCTTTTTGTTCCAATTCCAGCTTTTCAGACAATTCTTTAAACTCATGAGTGGCCTTTTGGGATGCAAGCTTGAGCTCATCAATCACATTCAGAAGATTTTCTTTTTCCTCATGGAGCTCAACTACTTCATTTTCCAATTCACAAATTCTTTTGTTTATTGATTGGTTATGCAGAATGTTTTCAATTTTCTTCTTTAGATGTTTGTTTTTTTTTCTTATTTTCAGAATAATTTCAACAAGTTCAGCATACGCATCTTGCCAATCATCAATTGAATAATCGTCAAAAGATGTACTTACCTTTCCATCTGAGCCATTTGCCATAAATCAAATTTCCTCACTCTCAGAGCTTGAGGACTTTTCTTCTTCTTTCTCACTTGAGTCTTCATCAGACCAAGTTGCAACCATTGCTTTTGGCTTCTTGAATTTGTGAATCTTCTTGTATTTCTCCTTCTTATTCTCAGGACATTCTCCCTTCATATGTCCTGGTTTGTTGCACCTGTAATAAATGACAACTTCATCAGATTTCTGATTTCTACTTGAATTGGCATTAGAAAAGGAAGTGTTTCTTTTTCTTGATGGGAATTTCTTTTTCCCAGAGAGTTTTCCTTTTCTATATTTTAAGAATTTTCTGAATTGCCTGGTCATGAGGGCAAGCTCATCCTCATTGGACTCAGACTCATCAGAACTTGTTTTCTCCTAATTCTTGTCTTTGTTACTAGATGAAGCTTTGAGGGCTACTGGTTTGGTTTTGATTATGTGCTCTTCATTCTTTTCAGGTTTATTTCATAAGTCATTAAGGATCCTATCAATTCATCCAAAGAGATTTTGGACAAATCTTTAGAATCTTCGATGACTGTGGCCTTAGTGTGCCAAATTGAAGAGAGAGAGCGCAAGATTTTCCTTACCAAATCAGCATCTGTATAATCCTTACCTAAAGCCTTCAGTCCATTCACAATGATCATAAACCTAGCAAACATTTCAGAAATTGTTTCATCAGATTTCATCATGAATAGTTCATACTCAAAAACAAGAATATTTGCTTTGGTTTCTTTTACTTGGGATGTTCCCTCATAGAGTAGCTCAAGCTTATCCCACATCTCCTTGGCAGATTTGCACATGGAGATTCTTGAGTACTCCTTAGGGTGGACTGCACATTGGATCATATTCATGGCACTATAGTTCAGGGTAGCCCTTCTAATCTGTTCCTGGTCCAGGTTTCTTCTCTCCCTGGTTCTCATAGGGACCTACCTCGACTACTTTCCAGATTTCATAGTTTTGGGCTCTAAGGAAGACTTGCATTCTATTCTTCCAATAGGAGTAGTCAGTCCCATTGAAGAAGGGTGGCCTATTAATGGAATGACCCTCAGCTATGAACCCTCTGGAATCCATTGAATCAAATTGATGGCGCAATGAAGGAAACACTTAGCAAGCAAGCAAGTAAAACACACAGAACAAACAGAAAGCACTCAGATCAGATCATATATAAACCCGCTCTGATACCAATTGTAGGATCGAAAATAGGTTGGACCAGATCTAGAAGGCGGGGTTGAATAGATCTAGGCCAAAAACTGCGGAAGCTTAGCTAATTTAAATCAATGCTTTGAATCAGAGGCAATTTGAAAGAGCACTTTACAGAACTGATGAGTGATTGTGTGAATTATATGATTAGAGTGTGAGATCAAGTTGATTAGAAGTGAATTCAAAAAACCCTATGCATACATCTAGCGCAAAGTGAATTTGAATCACAAATAAACCACTGCACAGAGATTTTTAGGTGGTTCAGAAATCACACCACGTGATTCCTACATCCACCCCTCACACTGTGAGGATCCACTACACAACTTGGATACACCACACACTGGAGCCTGACAACTCTAACACACTGAGTTCTACAACTCACACAACCTCTAGAGCAAGACTACTCTAGACACCTGAGCACAACTGCTCAACCACAACTGAGTACAACGACTCAACACTGAGCACACAGGCTCACAAACAACTTGCTAGAACAAAAACACAAAGATCCAGATCCTCTAGCAATGATCTGATCTATAAAAGTTCATTCAAGAAGATTGATGCAACAGTCATGCACAATCTCAAGAAAGTCTTAGAAGAAACAAGGGGAATTGAGGAATTGAGTGTAAGATCCTTGTTCTTCAAGTATACTCCCTTGTAGAGGCTGAATTATGAGGAAGCTTGATCCCTTGAAGTCCCTGGCCGATGCTCTGCAACTTGTGCTTTGGGATCTTCCTTGAAATCTTCACAATTGGCTGCTTCTACTTGATCTACACCCTTGGAAGTGATCTCACTGCTTCATCTTGGATCAGTCTTCACTTCTTGTGCTTGGAGAAGTGAGAATTGGGTTGAAGAAGCACAAGGGGAGCAAGATCGGGGAGGAGAACACTTCTTGCCGCCAAAATTGACTTCTGGAAGGCTCTTGGAGGTTCTCTTAGGTTGGATGGCCAATTGGAGGGTATTTATAGCCCAATGTGTACAAACGTACCCTTGGGGGTCGTGGGCACATGATCCAAGGCCGATCCACATGATCCCTAGAGTGCCACGTGTCCAGATGTGACTTAAGGTGAAAAAGTTTCCGGAGTGTGTCGACTTGCCCATGGGGTGTGTCGACACACTGTCCCAAATTGGCACAAAATGTTCTCTGGGAAGGGTCTCTAGTGTCGACACTACTTCAGGCTGTGTCGACACATTGTCCAGAACTGGCAAACAGGCCTTCTGGGAACTGGATCTAGTGTCGACACAACTTGATCCTGTGTCGACACCACTTGACCATTTGTTCATCATTTTTCCTTGGGTTTGAAGCATTGTGTCGACAACAGTAGGGGGTGTGTCGACACTACCTTTGCAAGAATTGAATGTCCCTAAGAAATAAACACATAAATCATTAGTCCAATGTATTATCATGAATATAAATGATAAATGTGTTTGAAAACATGCTTTTTGAATATTGTTATTGCATGTGTGATGTATTTAACATGCTCCACTTATTTGTGCATTAAAATCACAACTTGTCATCATCAAAATTATGAGGGGAAATGTATAAAGTTCACACTCAACCCAACACTCACTAGACTAAATTCTAGCCCTTCTGGGTCTTCGGATCCGTGGGTGGCGGCACGACTTTCGGGGTCCCTGGCGGGGTCAGAGGTCGGGTCGTTAAAGTGGTATTAGAGCTCAGGGGTCCAAAGAGATTTGTAATGGGTTAATAACTATGGCTGTCCCAAATAAAGGTACTCGTGCGCTGCTGGCCCGTCCGTGTAGAGTTGATGTTAGGTGTAAGCAATTGGTTCTTTGTTTCAAGTGGCTAGCTTTCCAGCAGGGTCTAAGTGTGATCTGCAGGAGAGTGTTGCTGCTGTTGCTGGGAGCACGTGCTTCGAGCGTGGTTGCTGTTTTGCTCATACTGCGGTTGGCTTCGTCTTCGGCCTACGCATCCATGTGGGTGTGTCGCAAAGGCTGAGAGAGCCTACGTGTGGTGTGGCCTTCACCAGTGCAGGGCTGTTGTCTACGGAGCCAGTCGAAGGTGTCCTTGCCTTGTTGGTTGTCCCCCTTGTTGTTGGGGGTGTGTGTTGTGTTGGTTGTGTGTTTTGGCCTTGTGTGCCTGTGCGCCGTTGGGCACTGTGCTTTGCTCAGTCGACGTCTTGCTCGAGCTAAGCAGATGCTTATGTGCCGTGTTACACGCTGGTTGAGCGCTGCGACACCTGTCTGTGGTTGTTGCCGGCTTTGTGCTGGCTAGTTGTAGACTCTGGTGAGGTGCTCCAGGAGTTCTTCTCTGTTGGTTCTGGTGGAGGTGAGGTTTCCCCCAGAACTATGTTGTGCTCGTTTCTGGTTGTTGCGGCGTTGCCCTCTGGGTTGAGGTGCATCACTTGGCTGCTGTGTTCTGGTGGTGTTTCTTAGAACTATTTGTTGTTGTCCTAGTGAGGGTTCCTCTCCCTCTGGGACAGCTTCTGTGCTCGTTAAAGTCTTCCGCTGTGTTGCCTCCTTAGTTGAGGTCTCTGTTGTCTGTTTGGCTGCCGTTGCGTTGCCCTCGAGTTTGAGGTGCATCGCATGGTTGCTCTGTGTTCTGAAGATGTTTTCCAGAACCATTGGTTGTTGTCTTGATGAGGGTTGCTCTCAGGACTGTTCCGGGCTTGTTTCTGCCGATTGTGGTGCTACCTCAGGGTCTGAGGTGTGATGTTGGTTGGCTAGTGTGTTCTGGTGGGTTTCCCAGAATAGTGCCTTGGTGGTTCTGGTGGAGGTTCTCCTAGAACCAGTTTGTGTTGCTTCCGCTGGCTACTGTGTCTTCTCTCTATTGGCCATGTGTTTTGGCCGTGTGGTTGAGCTGCGTTCTGGTGAGGTTCTCTAGGACGGGTCTTGGCGCTTTTGGGTGGAGGTTCTCCCCAAAGCTACTTCGTGTTGTTTTAGTTGTCGCTGCTCTCTCTCGGTGGAGATGAGCTATCGTTGTTTCCGGTCGGATTGTCCGTGTTACAGTCTGTTTGGGCATTGTCGGTCGAGGTGTTGTGCCCTTGGCCGTGTGTCTGGCCGTGGTGTTGGCCAGGTTGTCTTCCTGATCATTTTCAAGTTTCTCGGCTGCGCTGGTGGGACTTTGTGTGTCTCTATGGTCGGGTGGTTTGCTTCATTTCTCGCGCCCTGCATACTCTTCCAGATGGCGGCCTGGTGAGTGTGGTGGGTGTCTGGCTGGCTGTGCCTCTTGGGTGAGTGCTAGCCTTGTGTGATGTTTTCTCCTTTGTGTGAGGAGGAGGCCTGTTGTGTGCCTTCTTCCTCTGCTTTCCGTGGGTTGCTCGGTGTGGTGGTGCTGGCATGGTAGTTGGTGCCGTGTTTCGCACTATAGCGACATTTGTGGCGAAGGTCCCTCCCCTTGTGCTGTCTTGAGGTTGAGCAGGTTGGTTTCCCTCGTGCGCATTGTTTTCTTGTTGTGCGATAGGTTGTGGTGACCTATTGTGCCGTCTCTTACTGTGCTAGTTTCTTGTCGCCTGACTGGACTATGTAGGGCAGCGTGCACTGTGTTCAGTGTGAGGCGCCACTGGGTTTTCTGCCGTTTAGTGTGTGGCCCTCTCCGCTTGAGGTGGTAGGAGCGGTGCCTCGTGTTGTGTGCTTCTAAGAGCCGATGTGTTGTTGCGCTCTTGAAGCTGCTGGTTCTCCGTGTGTTTTGCTTGTGTGGGTCTCTCGTGGAGAGTCCCTTTCGGTTGGCCTTGGGTCTTTTCAGGCCGTTGGTGCGGTTGTGTGCTGCACCTTGAGCATGTTTCCTTTTCGATGCTTCATGTCTTTATGCCTAGAGGGTTCACGGCCGGTGTGGTCTGTTCTGCCCTTTTTGGCTTGCGGCTTCTTGTGTGTGGCTTTTGGCAGGTCTCTTGTGGAGATTCCTCCCTTTTAGCCATGTTCTTTTGGTCGTTGATGCAACTGTGTTGCATCTTGCCGAGCTTTGGTGCTTGTGGTGGCACCCAGGGCTCGTGCTCGAATAGTTTATTTTGTGCCTTTTGGAGCCTTGGTGCACCATGTCATACCTTGTGTGGCTCCTGGTGCTTGTGTTGGCACCGTGTGTTGTGTCGGGTGTCCTGATCGTAAGCGTCGTGCGTCGTTTTGCGAGTTTGCTCGGTGTTCGAGGCGTTGAGCTTTCCGCCTCTGGGACACTTCGTGCTGGCCGTGCCTTGTGGCTATACCGTTACCGCTGTGGGGTGGCTGCTTTGCCTTGTCTAGGTAGCCCTATCGGTGGTAGGCCAGGTTTTGGTCTCGGCCTGTGTTCGAGTTTCCCCTCTCGCTTGGGAGTGAGAGTGTTCATTATGGGTCCCTTGAGGTCGACGTGCTGCCCTCGACCTCTGCAGTTGTTTCGTTTTCCATGCAGTTTCCGACATCTTGAGTTGTCTAGCCTTGCCAATCTCTGACATCTTCCTTGGTTTTATCTTTGCGCGTGTGCTTGTGGAGCGGGTGTTTTAGCTTTTTGTGGCTCCACAGTTGTCGTGTGTCCTTGTCAGACCACGAGGATGATCCAAGTGAGATCTACTGGTGCCGGAGGACACTGCCTTGCACGCCGTGGGTTCTCCACGTGTGTGTTTTCCGCTTGGTTTTGGGTCGCCCTAAGAAGCTCTTGTTTGGCCTTTGTCGTAGTTGCTAGTTATTACTAGTTATACGGAGCCATTCAGCGGAGTCTTGTGGATGACCTCTTGGCGTTTTACTCGGTTGTCGTCAGTTGCTAGGACCTCTATCTTGCCGTTGGTGACAGAGTGAGTTACTGACCGGTTGGTCTCAACGGCGTGGTCTGTTGAGGGCTCAGTCGCGTGGTTTCCGGCTGGCGGTTTCAGTTGTTTCTGGTCGGCTTGGTGCGCGCCGCGCCTGTGGAGTTGTCGACATCTGCTTGTGTGCTCTGCACCGTTGTTGTGTGCCTTGTGAGCCTTCGGATGTCTGGTTAGGCACTCCCTTTGTGGAAGGGTCATGGTGACGACCACCAAAATGTCGCGGTGCAACTTAGTGGTCCCTTTGCACCTGTTGTTTTCTCCGACCGAGTTTCGCCCTTGATTTCGAGGACAAAATTATTTTTTTGTTGGATGTATTGTAACATCTCGGGTTCTCGACTTTCCATTTGTGTGTGGGATGACTGGCCATGTCGCGACAGAGGTGCCCATCATGACAGTCATCCCTATTGCGACCGGTTTCGGCGTCACGTTCTTGTCGCGCCCGGTCAACAGGTCGCGACTGTTTTCCACTTTTCGGTCGTCTGACGCATGTCAGAGTGGCAGGCGTGGCAGACTGACCTGTTAGGTTGTCGCGGCGCCCCAGATGGGCGCATTTTGATTGCGGTCTGGACGGCCGTCGCGATAAGGTTCGTATCGGGACACCCCACCCCGTCGCGTTCTGGAGGCCAAAGGGTAAATGCCTTGGCCGTCTCTCCCTTTCCCCTTTTTCTTTTCTCTCTCCTTTCCCTCCTTCTCTCCGAGGGGGAAAGCTTTCCCCTCTCCGACGGTTGGAGCTTGGTGGCGCCGGTGGCTCATGCAGAGCGGGAGCGGCGCCGTGGGAGCGAGGAGGAGGTGGCGAGCTTGCCGTGAAAGCCCCTTGGGGGTTTGGTTTCGTCTAATCTATAAGGATGCTTGTGCCCTTTCTTGTTGGTGGGGATTGGAAGTCCATGTGCTTTGTTTGCATGCTTTGTAGCTTTCTCCATGATCCCCTCCTCGTGTTTGTGTGATTACAATTGTGTGGGGGACCCCAGGATGCAGCATCCTAACGGTCTGCCTTCCAGCTGATGTCGCGACCGCCGAGCACGACCATATTGTGACGCAGGTGGCCGTCGCGATAAGGTCGTGTCGCAATCCGGTTGCCTGCCGCGACAAGTTGTTGTCGCGATCCGCAGCCCTGTCACGACAAGCTTGTCGCGGCGCTTTGCCTTGTCGCAACAACCTGGTTATCGCGACGCGGTTGTGCGACGTGACCTTCTTGTCGTAGTTTCCCTACTCATCTCGATGGGATCACGACGGGCTAGGAGGGCGCGACAAGATCTGGTTTTCCTCAGGTGTTTTCCGTGGCCACAGTTGGCGTGTGGGCGTGTGCCCCAGGGCAGGGTGTGCCCTTAGGACCTTTTGGTAGGGAACGTGGCAGGTTGGCTTGCTACGTTCAGTGACCAAAGGTGACACCTTCGTGGCCGTGTCCTAGCGGTGTCGCTAGGAGGCTCGCGTCTGTCTAATAATCGATGGTCTGGCTACCAATCGATTATTAGAAAAGCATTGGTTTCTATGCTGTGTGGTGGTGTTCTAGTTTCTCGGGCCGTGCCGTGGGTGCCGCCGTTGGCCTACGGCCCTTCTTGGGGTTTCCGGATGGGGTGCCGTGCGTGCCTGTGCCTGCTGGGCTTGTCTTAATTACAAGCGAGCGGTGCCGTGTCTGTGGTGGTTGCCCTACCAGTGTTCTTGTTCGCCCGGTGCTAGGCACTTGAGGGCTTGTCCGTGAGACAGGTTGTTACCATTCCCTGGGACTCCTAGCCCCACGCGCCTGTGTCAGAGGGTGTTGCTCCGGGCAGTGGGCGTGCTCAAGTCACGGACTTGGAACAGAAGGGAAAACGGTGGGGGCAACGACTTGAGCTGTTTGTAGAGCTCTCTTAGCTGGTCTGGGTCTCTGAGGTGGTTTCGGCGCTCGTCTGTTGTGGACCAGCTAGTCCTTTATTAATGTATGAACTTTCTTGTTATAGTTATTTAAATTCATTGCTTATCTCACTAGACTAAATTCTAACCCTTCTGGGTCTTCAGATCCGTGGGTGGCGGCACGACCTTCGGGGTCCCTAGCGAGGGTCTGGGAGGTCGGGTCGTTACAGATCGGGTCCTCTTAGTTCACCTCTTCCAACAATAGTTAGATGGGGAGGCTTTGAGGTGGTTTACTGCCTTACTCGCATCGGATCTTGTCAATTTTGACATTGTCTCCGAATGCTTCGTCTCACACTTTTCTTACACAGCCACCCAAGTCCCTACACTTTTCGACTTGGTGGCGGAAAAGATGAGGCTAGATGAAGACTTTGTCACATTCGCCAACCGATGGAGATCCATGGCTTCAAGGGCCAACCTCCCCATCCTGGAGTCCCAAGCCATAACAATGATAGTCACCAACACCACCCCTTTGCTCCGATCCATATTGATGCTTAGTGAGTTCCCCTCCTTTGCACATCTTTACAACCGAGCTAGGGTGGTCCAAAATCAAATCAAGGACTCCTCCCTCCCACCATTCATTGAAGGGATGGCCAAGGGGCGCAAGACTCCCGCAGCACCTACCACCGAGGGGGTGATCATCGATGAGTCCATTAATATCTGTTGTTAGCCACTGAGGCCTCCTAACAAGCCTTAGGGACATTTTCTTTGCCCTCATATCTTGCGATGCTATCCAACTCTCACCACAAAAGGAAGGTGTGCATCCGAGGGCCGATACTTCAAAGTGTTGTCCCTATCATAGGGGCCCCAGTCACGAAATCCACAATTGCTTCACTTTCCGTGACTGAGTGTACGACATGAACGATCAGGGTAGGATCAATTGGGATGATGTTAAGGTCGCCATTTCTGAGTCCAGGTACACGAGAAGGAACCTAGGTATTTTACAGAACCCTCTCCCCAACTACCAAAACAACAACAACAACTCATCCTCCTCCAAAGTCCCAGGAAAAAGTCAATATCATGGCACATCCAGAACCTCGGTTTGTGAGGAGAGAACAACAATGGAGGGTAGAAGGTTTTGAAGAATGGTACCCGTGTCTTTCCGTAGAGTCCCAAGAACCTTCCACTGTTATAAAGCCACCTGTTAAGGAGAAGGGGCATGAAGCCAGAGAACCAGCTAGGCTAGGGGCATCCATTCATTTCCCAACTCAAACCATCACCCGAATTTCCAAACCTCTTAATCAAATTGCCAAGCTACAGCCAGTCCAGATCATTCTATCACCTATCTTAAGAGCAGCTTTGCAGACTCCCAATCCTCTCCTACTAGAATTTGAATATCCGAGACCTATAGGATATGGGGCCATTGTTCCTTGGCAATCTGCTAAAGCTTTCTTAAGGGTTGTTCTTCCCGCTTCACAGGAGACCAAGCCAATTTTCCTTAGGCTGATGTGCCATGTTAGTTTATTTGCAAAGCTGGTACCCAGCTCGTTCCCTACATTGCTTGGTCCCCTTCCTCTCATCAAGCCAACTCCCTTAACTGTTCTTCAAGTCCCTCAACGTCATTCATACTCAACCCTTTCAATAAGAACTCAAAGTGATTTTCTCTCCACTCAGTTCCTTGAAGTGTGCCTGTTATCCAAGATCAGGGGCAACCCAACCAGATCCATCTACTTTGGCTTTGGCTTCAAGGGGCATACCATCCTTTATATGGTCCATTGTTTATTCTTATACCAATTTCATATCGGACCATCTTCGGATACTGAGATTTCTATGATGGGCAATCCAGCTCGGGTTTGGGACCCACCATTTCCGCTCCTCACACTCCTGTCTCAAGGGCAATTCACACTGGTTAGGAGAACTTCATCCCAGTCTCTGTCAAGTTCAACCCCTTTCTTTATGCTTGAGGGGGACCCCACTTCACTCAATCAGCCTTCTGCTAAGCCTCCCGACTTGTTCACTTCTTCTCAACGTTCACCCTATCACAAAAGGCACGCCTTTCCCCCATGGACCATGTTGTTCATTGTGTGTTCCTTCCTCCTTCCATTATTGTACATTCTCCATCCGTACCTTACTCAATTCACATCTATCACCATCGAATTCCTTCTTCTCGCCTTCTATCTCACTCCCTGTTTCACCCCTCACCATTATCATTCAAGGTGGACGTGCGAGAAAGGTAAGTACTGGTTTGCAGGTACCTCCTTACGAGCATATCACTTGAGTCCATCCTACTTCGTAAGGCTCATCTTCGACAATAGCTAGAAGGCCCAGGTGAGATCTTTGCCTAGGGGCATTCCACTCGGGATGTTCCCACTCATTGTATATACCATCTTCGAAATTGTTCGATTTGCTTTACATTTCTCAAAATGTCCAAAAAAGGTGTATATATTGTGTACATATTTTATCCAAAAAAAAAGAGGAGTCAATAGATTGGCAATTGTCATGCGTCTCAAGTCACATGTTAAAAAGTAAGAGGCACTTGAATGAACCAAGGACCTTGGTCTAGCAAAGTCATGGAGGTTTCTGTCTAGCGTCACAACCAAGCTTTTGGAGGACAAATTAACATCCACACACTACACATCTCAAAATTTGAGTTGTCACCCCAAGACAGTTATTTGTCCCAGGACGCAACAAAGGCTACAATCCTCCTTCTTCTTCCACTCGACTGATCGAGACACTCAGCACCCTTAAACTGTTGAGCTTAGCAGTCAAGACAACTTCCCCTAAGGTGAAACTAAGACACCATAGCACGTGAAGAGGGCAGTGTCCCCGTAGGCAAATAAAAGAAAAAAAAACAAAAAAACAAAGAAGATCAATCAATCAAAAGAAAAGAAAAGAAAAAGAGCGTGGTCGTGACCGTGCCCAGAGATAAATTCCCTCCGTTCAAAATACAAAGTCAAATGCTACATTGTTTGAGTTTTTTCCTAGCCGATTGCGGTAGGGCAATACGGGTGCTCGGCAAATTAGGGGTTGCCAGATCCTGACCCTGGGGTCCACGAAACACCTCACCTTGAGCCCGCTAAGCCACGCATGGCCAAGTTCTCTCATCCAATTGGCACCTTGCAAAAGTGTAGGGGCAAATAAGTCTAAAATCACCTGAAGGGGCATGTTGTTAAGACTGTCTCAGTTCATCAACTTAACGGTTTTTGCTGATCCTCTCGTGAAGTTTATCCCCTTATTTCTTCCTTTCTCCCTTGAGGATTTCAAACCTTTGAGGTGTCTGAAGGACAAGTTTTTTGTTGAGGATGACAACTCCCTTTTTTAAATCACACTCCATGTTAAGCTGTTCACCAAGGGGCAAGGTTATTGCCATGAAGAATCTCCATGTTTCTGCTGGGCTAATTTCCCGTTACTTCATCAGCCTCGTGCCCTTTCACTGCTTAAAGATAGTTGCCAGGTGTTGACAAAAAAAAAAAGGGGGGGGGGGGGGCAAATCACTCAAGCACACATTGCACAAATACCCCAAAATGGCCTTCCAATAGCTAGTTTTTTGGTTTAATCCGCTGGCATCTTAACGTCCACATATTTTGACGTCTGTGTACTGTTGACGACATCATAGGTGAACACCGACTGTTGTAGACGGCCTACGATGTTGACGTCAACTGTAGGTTGGCAGCAATCAATATGGACGTTAACCTCCCAGAATTTTCGAAAGCTTTGTTTATTAATATGGTCATTATCTCTTCTCTTGTGCTTCAAGTTGTCTTGCAGATATTTAAGCACAAGCAGCACTTCCAATCAAAGAACACTCATGCGACCTTGAGTGTCACACAGGTATGTCTAACATAGGATTAGTCACCAGAGGCGACTAACTTGGTGACCATGAACCTAGAGTTCCCCTTTACCAAAAACTATGACGGGTTTGCGATCTCTCAGTTATTCGTATGGCCTTAAAATTTCCTCTGGTTCTAACTTGCATTTTAGATAGGGAACCAACACCAACATGCATTTAGGATTTCACTGCTAACATTCTCTTACTAACTAAAAAAAAATGGAGATTTTCCTCAATTGCTCTGTGGCTCCCCGGCTCAAGTGGCCTGCCGAGTTAGCACCACCTTCTCGAATATCAAAGCTGAATATCGGGTCTTTGTTGCCCCCCCTTCTCCACTTGTCCCACCGTGCATATCACAAGTAATCATTCTAGTCTTATTGAGTTCATGTGAACCGTTCGCCAGTCATGAGCTTAGTTCTGGACTTCCGTCTTTCCAAACATTGACTCCAGTTAGAATCTTTTGATAATCCTTTGAGAGATCAATCAAATCCTGGTCTTTCCAGCCCCCTAAATTTGGACAAACATCCTAATTAGGTTAGCGGGACCAAAACGGACTCCGGTTGTGAGATTCCCTTGATTCAACCATCATGTTACAACTCCTTTGACTCAGACAACACCAGAAACTAGTCAAAGTCCTACACGGCAATGCCAGGGACCCTACCGTTGGGTTGCAGTTGTAGTTACACAGGTAGATCACCCTTCCTCTTATCCACATTTGTCTCTCAGACGATTCGTCACTTGTCTCTAGCCTAACTCATTCGTGTGGCTTGCTAGATCTCCTATCCTCGGAGATGGCCCTTCCATTAAATCTCCGCGTCCTTTGTTTACCGAGACACCAACCTTTCAGTCCGCTCTGCTCCATTGCAAGATCGGATGTCTCGGAGGGGCATTTGTAGACGCGAGATTTGGCCCATCTCTGCGTGGCTCATGGCCCAATAAGGTCTGGTTTGACCACCTGTTGAGTAGCCTCAGATTCCATGTAGACGGCAACATCGACTGCTACTAACCTCTGGTTGGCGGCATATGCCCTTGACGTCAACTCCGGTGGGCGTCCACCGGGGTTGACGTCTGCATGGGGTTGGCGGCAGCATCGTTTGACGTCAACCTGAGTTTACATGGTCTGCGCAACTGCCTGAGATTCCAGCCCACTTGCGCCCTCTCCTCGGCCATGCAGTGCAGGGGGCCGTTCCCAATGGGCAAATGGGCCACCTTGGCACCCGCTTGACCCAGTAAAAGTCCTACTTGGCCCCCTCTCATTGGTTCAAGCCTGAACACATGGATTGCCACATGTTTAAGTGTGTTTTCTCACACTTGAGGATCCAATGCTCACTAGCTCCGCCCCCACTCTCTATATATTTCACTCCTTGGCCTTCTAAGTGGAGGGAGGAGAGGCTGGACGCCCAAGCTTTGATGCTTTAAGAGAAGAGTGAGAAAACCCACTAAGGCTTCCACCCTTGTTCCCTCTCTTCCTCTCAACATCTGGAGCATCCAGGAGGCTTCACCACGAGCTGGAGGAGCCCATGAAGGAGTCAACCATGACCACAAACAAGGATGATCACCTCTTCTTCCTCTCTTTCCCTCCTTGCTCTCTCTAGCTTTGCATGCTACACACACACACACACTCTAGGCACGTAGTGCACCTCCCAACACACCCAAAAGGGGTTTTCCAACCAAAAAATGAAGGGAAGAAGGGTGTTCATAACACTTGGCCACCCCTCTTCTCAAGCTCGCAACCGGTACGGGGCTCTCCTTTTGGGCTTCTTCTTTCTGTTTAGGACGTTTACTACACTGCATCCCAGCCTAATAGAGCTTTTTTCTTATGGCAGGAACACTTTTAAGGAGACCGTGGCGCTTCTTCTCTTTGGCCGGCCGAAGAGAGGAAAGTTGGATCCCACCATCCACCGCAGCGCGAGGCAGAGTCACCGGTGCGATCTAAACACCTCCTTGGGCACAGGTAAGGCCTTGGCAATCACATCCCATTCATCTTCTTAGCTGGTTTCTTTCTTTTTCCCTTGGTCAACCCGGTCAAACAGAGGTCAAAGAAGCAAAATAAGGTCAACCAACATCCATTCAACACCAACGAGGGAGCTCACCCAACGTTCGGGAACCTCAAGAGACAGCAAGTGCTCGCGGGGGCGTGAAACGGAGCGTCCACAATACCCAGATCTTAGATCAATCTTTGAAAAACACTGAGCTCCCGACAATTGTTCAAATAAGTCATCAATTCTTGGAAGTAGGTATTTATTCTTAATCGTTAACTGATTTAATTGTCTATAATTTATGCATAACCGCATAGTCCCATCCTTCTTCTTAACAAATAACACCGGAGCACCTCAGGGTGATGTACTGGGTCTAATGAATCCCTTATCTATCAATTTCATCAGTTGCCTTTTTAACTCTTCCATTTACACTCTATAAGGTGTTCTTGAAATTGGTGTGGCTCTTGGAACCAGTTCAATTGAAAAGTTTACCTCTCTACTAGGTGGTAAACCAGGTAGCTCTTCTGGAAAAACATCAAGAAATTCTTTCACTACCGGAATATCTTTCAATCATGTAGTGTTCTAATTTATTAATGTTACAGAAGCCAAATACCCTTGGCATCCTTTTTGTACCAACTTATATGCTTTAACTGTCGAAATTATGGGTATTCTTCTTATACGTGGCTTATCAAAAGTCACGGAGTAAGCTTCCTTTCCCAGAAAGGTTACTTGTCTTAATTGGCAATCTATATTGGCATGATGTTTAGATAGCCAATCTACCCCAAGGATTACATCATATTCCCACTTCTCAAGACATATCAAATTTCCTGGCAAATTATGTCCTTTAACTAGGATTTGACAAGTTGGGTAATATTCTTTAAGTTTCTTACCCTCACTCAAAGGAGTTGCAACCTCTAACTGTGTAGGTAATGGAATGGATTGAATTTCCAAGGATCTAGAAAACTCATAGATAATGAAGGAATGTGTAGCTCCTGAATCAAATAACACATATGCAGGTTTTCAGTTTACTTGTAGTGTACCTTCAATAGGTCCGCCCTCCTGCGGAGATTCAGGTTCCACTTCTTGAATGGCTTGCAACCGTCCTTGCTTAGCTCAGGAATTCTGGTTTGCTGGTACATTCTTGATCATCGGACAGTCTGGAATCCAATGTTGAGTACTTCCACATCGGAGACAAGCACCCAACCTACACCAACAGTTCTCAGTCTTATGTCCACTGAGATGGCAATGCTTACACACATCCTTGTTTCCAATTGGAGCTTTTCCTGCTTTCTTAGTGGTTTGTTGAACTTTACAGGCATTCCCCGACTCATACTTCCTCTTACGATCAGAAGAACCTTCACCAGACCTTCCTCTAATCTTCACCACGGTATCATTAGCAGCTTCTAATGCCAAAGCTCCTTTAACCATTTCAGAATATGTAGTAATCAAATGTGGTGTTAACTGCATAATGAAATTTGGACGCAGACCATTCATAAATCTCTTCGCTTTCAATTTCTCTGTGGCTATTAAATGAGGAGCATACTTGGATAATCGGGCAAACTATGCCTCGTATTCTGACACCGACATTCTGAGTTTCTTTAGGTTAGCAAACTCATTGGCTTTCCTCTCCTGAACTACCTCGGAAAAATATTGATCATTAAATAGCTCAACAAATTCCTCCCAACCAACCTAGTTTGGGTCCTACAAAGTATACTCCACTGTTTCCCACCATGCTTGGGCGTCACGATCTAACTGAAACGTTGCCAGACGTATCTTTTCTTCTTCTGTACATCGGATCACTTTAAAGATTCTCTCAATGTCCTTCAACCAATTCTCAGCCTCATTCGGATCCGTACTACCCGCAAATCTCGGAGGGTCCAAGCTTCGGAAATCCTTAAATAGACTTGTTCCATTGTGACTATTATTCTTAGCCACAGTCCTCATTACCCATGTTAAATCATGCATTAAGCTTTCCATTTTCTTCCAATTTGCATCACTTCCGTCCATGATTAAATTGAGAGAATATCTGAGACATCCAACAATACATACATTAGTACCATAATCAAACCATGCTTATATTCATCTCATACCAACTTCAAGTTTCATATAAGACACCACTTTTCATTAACTAGTCAGAATATTTACATTACATTACATTCCTATTCATAAGCCGCATACTATTTACAATAGTCCTAATAAGCCGAAATAGTTACAACACATTAACATCCTTTTAACCTCTCTCTACACATATACATGTGACTTATATGTACAATCACTACTTAACAAAAAGAGAGGTTACAAAAATGAGTCTCTCATTCTCTATCTAACTTTAAGTCTGAACAACAGACTCCACGGATGGTTGTTGATCTTCCCCAGGCCCATGGTACAGCTCCCTAGCTGCTTCAGTCAACACTTCCCAATATCCTTCGACTTGGCGGAGCAACATGTCCTGCTCCAGCTTCAAACTGTCCAGATTATTCATGACCTGGGTCATGATATCCAAAGATGCACGTGGATTACCCGCAAGAAATGTGCCCATAGTCAAGTTTAGCATTTCCTCCTTAATTTGCACGTGCACTTCCCGTTGGGCCTGAGCGTATAATTCTATATCTTGGTGAAGCATTTCCATTGCTACCACCAAACATTCTTGAGCATTCATGTCCATGTTGTAACAAGCAACAAGTTAAGTCCTACATAATTACATAATCAGTACTACCTTTACAACTAATCCCAGGTTTCTACCCCATCTCACTGGTCATTCCCTAGGTTTATAGAACCTAAGGCTCTGATACCAAAATATCTGTCATGTCGTAATAAAAGTCTATTTATTGGAAATGACAGAAATCAGGCACAAGAAACAAAACTTATATTTTATTCATTCCATATCAATATTGTGAAAACGTCATTACATAACACTCCTCCTTACAGTCTATGTGAGAAGTAGAAAAGAGGAACATTATTTTATTACATTCCATATTCACAACACTAAAGAAAAGCAACATGATTGGACTTCTGTAGTCGGATGATCCACTCAGCACACACTTTCCCCTTAAGCATCACCCCCATCATGGCCACCTGAAATGGTAGGAATATGTGAGCTAACTAGCCCAGTAGGATTCAACTCCTCTAATCAATAAGGGCTAAGGTATACAAAAATCAAGATAAGTGACCTGACTATTATCAATATTGAATGTCAAAGATGATTGAACAAGCATGTCAACTAGACAATAAATGTGAAACAGAAATACTGGAATATGAGTACATGGTCAGGAACTCATGATAATATTCATGTTCTGATTCAAATACATATTCACACATTAAATGATACATGATGACTAATCAAGCTTGTATTTGATGCAATGCCAAGCATCCATGGATCCTTTATCGTTCCGTACGGCCTGTAAACGAATTCGGGTGCTCCTCCCAGGACTGAACTAGCCCTATTTGCACAGGCATATATCTCAATGAGTCCAAAGACCCAATAATTGTGATCACAAGTCATTCATAAACAATTATAGTACTCAAGTACTCAAACTCTTATGTAATCAAAGAATATGGATTAAGGTCACTGAACACAGAAAGATGTAGCCAACTAGGAACTTCTTGAACTTGAAGACTTCAAGGACAATCCAAAGAAGGATATAGAAATAACAATTGGATGACTTCTCTAGTAACATAATCGTAGAAACCAAAGAAAATGAAGGACACAACTTACTAGGCTAATAGAATAAAGAACCAACATGAGATTGAACAAGGAAAGGTACTGGAAAACTAGACAGAGCAGTGTGTGTCGACAGGTGCAGGCTTCCAGAACCATATTTCCGAAGCCTGGACAGTACCTTCGACAAGCCTAGATTTGGTTGTCAACAGGATAGACCCATCCGTCGACAGATGAGAGCCATCTGTCAACAGCTACTGGTCTTCCAGAAGCTCTGAGTTCTGGGGGCCTGAGGCATGTCGACAGATACTTTCCATCTGTCGACAGCTACAAGTTCAGCTTCTGGAAATGGTAATACACAACTCTAAAGACTCTTCTATATGTTCCTATGAATCTATACATGGTTAACAAATCAAAGAGGGTGAATACATTTCTAAGTATTACTCTATATGAAGGGATCATGTAAAACAACAGGGACAAGCTGAGCCATATACACCTACAACAAGACGATAGCCGGAACATAATTCTTCCAAAATATATTCTCGTGTAACTAATAAGAAGATTTCCATCAAGATGTTTGGAGTAACATGAATACAAACTAAAACATGATGATAAGGAATGGAAACACCATTCTAATGATATTTCCAGAATCAGTGGCAAGTTTAATCATGATCCAACGCTTATACATGGGCTTCTTAACATGGAAGAAGGACAAGAACGAGAAGAAATAGGATGGGTAAGAAGGAATCCGACATGACTCAAAGGATGAAACCTTCGCTTAGAGGAGTCTGTAGACACCCGATTGCGACTGATGGGTCGAACCACATTTCTTGTCACTTCAGTGGGCCCCTAATTGGTCACTCACCTTGAGCCCATCATTAGCCTTGATTTGAGCCCATTAACGATTTAAATTGCCTTGAAATCCCGCCCATATCACTTTGAGAGAGTCCTTAAGCATCAATGACTCTTATCCATTCATGCGGTTGGCTGATAATTCACATAAATTTCGATTTTATAGTCGCGACGCATCGTGGCGCCGTGTCTCTGAGTTGCGACGGTCGAGGCTGCCGCGACAGCCCATGCATTATCCATACACGTGGACAATTCTGTCGCGATGCTTAGCCCTGTCGCGTCTCCATGTCGCGGCCCTACGATACGCCACGACAGCAGCTGCGCATGCAGGCCTCCGCAACCACCTCCTATTTATCCTCTCATGAGTTTATCTTTATCCCTAGAGAATATCTCAACCCCTTGGGCGAGATTTGGGCCCTAGGGACTCTCCTTGAGGACCCCAAGGATTCTCCATTCGATTTTGGGTGAGGTTTATCTCCCATTTTAATTAATTCTCATTCAAAGGAGATATTATCTCTTAAAGGCTCTATAAAAGAGAGGCCTCTCTTGAAGGATGGGAGGACCCCATTTTTCACCCCGAAGAGCTGCCAAAACCCTCTCTGGTCCATGCTTAGACTCGCAGCCCTCACATCACCACTTCCTTTCACATCTTGTTCCACAAAATTCATTCGTTTCTTCATGAACGGAGCAAGGAACGCACGAACGGCGACTCCAACATCTCTCTGAAGCCTTTGGACAATATTTGGGACATCCATCAAGCCAGGAGTCGCCCCAATGGGGCTCACCCTCTCCTCTCTCCTTTTCCTCATTTCTTCATGCATTATTATTTTATTTCTTAGATAGATTGCACTCCATTTCCTCCCACATTTTTTCCCTTTCCCTAGGGGTTTAAAACCACCCCCAAGTTCGTTCCCTTCATGTTGTTTCATTTCCTTCCATTTTTAGAGTAAATACTACACTAATCATATTCTAATAGGGCTTTTGTTGTTTCTCTCTTTGATTGGCAGGCATTCAAGCGAAGTTCTACGAGGAGCTCTCATTCTCTGGCCGGCCGGAGGACGGGAAGGAGGTCCCACTCACCATCTCCCGCACTAGAAGAGAACGCGATGGAGGAAGGCGACGCGACAAGAAATGCGTCCACCAAGACTGACGCGTTCTCAGGCTGCATGCGGCCGTCACAACGACCGCGACATCAGGTATTCCTTTGTTCTCTTCCCCCTTCCTAGAGTAGTTAGCCTGCATTATTCTCTTTATTTGGCAATTCTCTAGGTGGCGATCACATCCTATTTATCATGCTATCATATTTGGTATTCATGTCTATGTTGAGGGGGGTACAATCCTTGTGATTACACCTTTTGGCGATCACGGTGGGACCTTCAGTGCTACCCTCGTAGATCTAACTTGCCTGCTGCCATGTTTTCTTCCTCGTTCATCCTCTTAGTGCCCTGTTAGGTTTTGTTTTTTTTTTGTTTTCTGTATTTTTCTGTGTTCTGTTCTTGTCGCAGTGTATCGTGGGGACGCGACTATATCGCGACTGCGGAGAGGGACGCGATCTCAGGTTAGTGCAATCTTCCCTATCTGCCTTACCCCGTTTCTACGAGACCATGCACGTATGTTCCATGTTTATCTGCCATCTGTTGTCGTGCTTCTGGTTGTTAAAATCCTGTTAGGATTCGGGTTTCCCATTTATTTTCCCTTGTAAGTTTTTGGATCTGGTCGCGGCAGTGCGCGGGGGCGCGACAGGCTCGCGTCGGGGTTAAGCGTCGCATCTACAGGTACGCTTTGTATGTTACTATTTTCATTCATGATCGGTTTCTGAGTGCTCCATGATCCAGTTTGTACTATTTTGGTGATTTTTTACCCTTATCATTTGTTCAGGTAGTCTGTTTGAGTCTGTGTGTGTGACTTACTACTTTCTCGGGTTTCTGTTCCTATCGCGGCAGCCCGCTCTATCGCGGTAAGGTCGCGGTGTACACGGCCGCCGCGACTTGACCCGAGAGCTGTTTTGTCACTCTATTTCCCTTTCACTTACTACTCTTGCATACATTTTAGGCGTTTAGGCCCCTTGCATATGCTATTCATCCCATTGGTCAGGTTCCCCTTTGGATGAGTGAGCTCTCTCACCTACGAGTACTCGTAGGTTGACTCGGACCCACCTTCCAAGGACCTCCGTAAGACCTCGTGACCGTATGCACGTTGCGGTTCACCGGGCTGGTTGTACCTGTTGCACCCTTAGTTCGAGCCATCCTACGTGTGAGTATACCACCCTTAGTAACACCGAAGGACTCGAGTTCGTACCTGTTAGGATCCACCTGACCGAGTGACACACCCTTAATCAATTCATCTAAAGGTCAAGTGCGAACTTTAACAAATTTGTGCATTAATCATGATAACTTGGGTGCTTCGGTTCATCCCTCCTCCTCTCAGTCTTTCTTGATTTGTGCTAGAGTCTAGGTGTTGTCAGTATCACCCCCTTGTCGTTTAGGGGGGTGCATGCGTCATTGTCTAGGGAGATCGAGTCATTCCCCTCCTTTCCTTGTACTCTATCATAACCCTTTGTTCGACATGGAACAGTTCAGTGTCCTTTCTGACGATGCCTTGCCCCTTGGACTCCTCGAGGATGTGGCCCAACCCTCAATGGCCATACCCCCAGGGCATGTTCAGGCTCCTCTTGTCATTGGGGGTCATTCCCGTCCTCCTTCTCCTCCAAGGGAAGATGACCCCCATTACCAATTTAGTCAGCTGCTTCCTCATCTAACTCCGAATCAAGTCCGAGAGTTCATTGCTGCCGCCAAGGGCAAGCAACCCTTGTCTCCCTCTGCTCGTAACTCAGCTCAGCCGGCAGTCTCCTCCGCCCATGTTGCCTCAGCACCCCACCTCTCTTCTTCAGGGGCAGACCCCACACCCCTCCGTCCTCGGGCCATCCATTTTTTGGAACCGAGCTACCTTCTGGTGCGAGAGGGTCGGCCTCGATCCCCTCTAACCTCGGTATACTATACAGCCGAGCCTGCCTCCCTTGCCCGTGAGAGGTCTCGCACCTTCGAGCAACCCCGCTCCATTGTCTCTACACACCATGCCCAAGCCCCCTCCGACTTCCTTGCGGAGTGGGATGTTATGAAAAAGGAGCTATACGATTGTCCAAACCCCGTTCCAGATTGTCCAAGAAAGGTTCTTGCAGCAATTCCAAGATCGAGTCGGACCTGAATATTCCTTTATTGATCTAGTCATCGAAAAATGAAACCTGAGGAAGAGTTCTCAACATACGCTGACCGGTGGCGTTCATTGGCTGCCAAGGTTCGTTGCCCTATGCCAGAAGAGGAGAAATTCAAATTGTTGATCTCCAATGCTACCCCGACCTACCGGGCCATATTGGCCATGAATGACATTTCTACCATGCACCAGCTTTATAGCCGAGCCCGTTTTATTCAGACTCAGCTTAAAGACTCACCTATACACTCCATGTTTGAGACCCCAAAAGCCCGTTATGCCAAGAAGCCTCAAGGCCCAGTTACCGAGGGGATCCAAACCAATGAGCAAGTCGGTGCAGTCAGTAACCCCCAAGGTCCGGTAGGCAGATCTCCGTATACCCAGCAACCTCAGCAGCCATGGAACAGGAACAAACAACAACCTCCTCAAGGTCAGAACCCTCCCCAAGACCAGCGCCAATATTCTCAGGTCCCTCCACCTCAAAATGGCTTTGCCCCTAGAAAGCCCAATGGACCCAAGAGAGCCCAATATCTACCTCTACCCGAGTCGTTGGCCGATGTCTTTGTAGCTCTCATGTCCCTCAATGCTCTTAGACTCCCTCCTGAGAAGGCGAATTGGAATATGGCAGCGGACCAAACAAGGTATTGTGTCTACCATCGCCATCCGGGCCACAATGTGTCGTATTGTTTTCAGTTCCGGGACATGATATATGACCTTCATGAGCAGAACCAAATTGATTGGGCATAAATGAAAAGGTTGATCTAGACTCTAGGGGACCAACAAGGTCAGAGGCAACAGCAGCAACAGAAAAGGCGACAGCAGCCACAACAACAACAACACCAACAACAGCAACAACAACAACAGCAGTTCTAGCCCTTTCCGCAACAGTACCAGCAACAACAACAGCAGCCGCAGCAGCCGGCGAACGATCTTGGCATAATCCGCAACCCTATGCCACAGCATCCTATAGCTCCAAATCCCCAACCTGCTCCACCACCTCCTCCACCCGCGCATGTTAACCCAGTTATCCATCACCCACCACCAGAAGCTCAATGGGCCTTCGATGATGAGCACAAAGTGGGCCAGCTTCTGGTCATTTCCCACAACACACCCGCTACCCCCACACCTACATCCACTATACCTCCCTCCTTCACACCTACTATTTCCGCCTTCACCTCGCCGCTTTATGATTCCCCCGTCATCCCTTCATTCACCAACGTCCCTTTATCCCCTACGCCAGCACCATTGCTAGCCAATCCCTCTATCCTTGACACCTCACCTTCTCCACTCCACCATAACCTTGCCTTGCGGAGCGGGCAGATGTTCCATCGGATGTACCCTAATGCATCCGCACCTATGCCAGGTCCACCAGCACAGCAGTCCACTACCCAACAACAACAGGACACGGAAGAGATAGATCCGGCTCCGGGGACCCAATATGATATTCTGAAGCACCTAGATCAGACTCCTACTAAAATTTCCATATTAGAGCTAATCAAAAGGTCGCAGACTCATCAAGATGCCGCAAGGGCCTTCCTGCAAAGGGTCATGGTCAGTGAAGACATGAACCCTGATAACTTGCCTTTTGTGCTTTCCATTGTGAACAGGGGACCCACGATAACTTTTCTGATGGTGAATTAGCTGCCCCTGAAGCCAGGAAAATGCCATTGTGTGTGACGCTTACAATTAATAAAGTGGCCATTGACGCGACATTAGTGGATACAGGAGCCTCTATCAATGTATGTCCACTAAGCACCCTAAGAGCCTGCAACATCTCAGAACGTCAACTGCAGCCTACTCCCACCACCATAGCTGCCTATGACAATTCCCGGTGGGCTTGCCGTGGGGTAGTCATTTTACAAGCAGAATTGGGACCACTAGTCATGGCAGTCGAATTTTATGTGCTGAACATCGATCATACTTACAAGGCCATCCTGGGACGCCCATGGATCGAATCACTAGGGGCGGTACCTTCCACGACACATCAATGTTTGAAATTCCCCTATCAAGGGCGGATAGTCAAAGTTAAGAGCATAGCCACAACCCACACAGTAGAAGTTGTTGAGAGGGTATTGCCATCAGTCTGGCCGTCCAATAAGCCATTATCTCGGTGCTCGATGTGAACTACCCTTGGGCTTATACTTTCTCTTCTAACCGCCCGATTGGATCCCCATCAGTGGCGGCCGTCAGGAAGGATATGTCTACAAACGCAAAAGGTTGGGATATCATGTTCAGACTAGGCTATCAAACAGGAAAAGGTTTGGGTTCTCATCTCCAAGGGAGGACCAAGACAGTGCCTAGCACAAAGAAATTTACAAATATGGTCTAGGATACTCAGAATGGGCTACATTCTCATCTTCTTCACAGTCAGACCATGGCCCACTCACCTGGACCCTATATGATCACTTTGTCAGAGGACCTATATAGCCTGGGTACAACATTACAGCGGAAGCAGCACCAAGGTCGGCATATCAAACTTTAGAAGCTCAGCGACCCAACAAGAAGAAGAGAGCCGAGTCAGATGCAGAAGCACCAGATCTTGAAGATTTGATTTCAGCAGTTAGTTTGTTGTTCAGTGAACCTGAAGCCGAGACAGAGGAACCAGAATTGGAGGATCTCATCTCAGCGGTCAACCGCTTATTCAGCGAAGATGACACATTGCAGTCTCAGGCAGCACTGCCATCAGCATCAGTAGCCACCACCAAGCGACAGTTGCTTGGATTTGGTGAGAAAGTTGAAATAGTCAGTTCAGCCAATCTAACAAAGGAGCTCTGGCCAGGGTTTCCTCGGCCTCTCAGTCATTTCATTTCATCCATCCTTATCTACAATTTTGATTTTATTCCCTTATCTCCACCCCTCTTTCTCCAATTTTCCCCCGACGCTCTCGAAGCATTAATCCGCCCTTCACCTCTCTTCACCATTTTCCTTAATGGCTCGGTCCTATCCTTTTTTCGAAGCCTTCTAATGTAATGTAGTTCTTTTATAGTTCAAAAAAAAAACAAAACAAAACAAAAGTGTGTGTGTGTGTTCCTTCATTCGTCTTTTCCCTTCTCTTCTTCGGACGGCGATCCCCATCTTCTTCTCTTCTCGATCCCCGTCTTCTTCTCTTCTCCTTTTCTTCAGACGGCGATCCCCTTCTTCTTCTCTTCTCCTTTTCGTCAGACGGCGATCCCGGTCCTCCTTTTCCTTTCTGACTCACCCTTCCCTCTCTCTCCGTTCAACTGTCTAGCTCTTACACTCTCCCCAACGGTAATCCCCGTCACCCTCGCATTTCCCCTTTGCTTCGATGGCGATCCCCGTCACCTCGCAATCCTTCTCTCCTGCTGGCGGCGATCCCTGTCACTCCCACACTCCCTTCATCTCTCGACGGCGACCCCGTCACCCCTGCATTCCCCTGCTTTGACGGCGATCCCCGTCACCATCACGCTTCCTCTCTCCTGCTGACGGAGATCCCCGTCACCATTTTTTCCTCCTGAGCAGCGATCCCCGCTCTTTCTCCTCTTTCTGCTTCAGCTACATCGTCGCCTGTTGGCCAAACATGGCCATTATGGGCGATCCGGGTGAGGGGCCTTCTGTTCCCCTACACCCCAATTCTCCTACCGGCACCCTGAGCTCGGGTGGTCCGCCCCCTCCTCCAGTCCTATCAGAGGACCATTACGGCCTTGCCGCACCCTTTCCTTCCCTTTCCAATAAACCTCTGGACATTCCTCCAGAGCCTTTTGTAAATATCAAATCTAGTCTAGGCTCAGTGGTAGAATCTAGCAAGTCCCCGTCCCCATCTAGGAAGAGGAAGGGTAGTGGCATACCCCGTAGATATCTGTTTGATCTAGTGCAAAGGTGTGGCGCTCTTCTAGCTGTCGAAGAGTTCGTCCAAGAAGCTGTAGTTATGAACATAGAGGATTTGCGTAAAGAGGAAGGGCTAGATGATGGATTCGGAGTGTATGAGATCTTAGCCGAAGATGACCCATCGGATGAAAATGATTGCGAGATAGAAGATGCTGCCGAAATGTATGCTAGCGGTATGAGGAGGTTTGATGAACCAACCTCGGCAGTAGATGAACCCACCAAGGAGGTAAATGTGGGAACAGAAGAGGATCCAAGGCTCTTGACCATAGCTTCCAGTCTCCCTCTTGAAGAAGAAAAGGTACTCATAGAGATGCTAAGGGAGTTCAAGGACTCCTTTGCCTGGTCCTATGATGACATGCCCGACATTGACCCCGAACTGGTAGAACACAGGTTAATTTTAAAGCCAGGGGCAGTTGCCGTTAAACAAAAGTTAAGGAGGTTTGTCCCCCACATCGCGTTGAAGATGAAAGAGGAAATCGATAAACTACACAAAGCCAAGTTCATCCGTGTAGTCCTCTATCCATTGTGGGTGGCAAACATAGTCCCGGTGATGAAGAAAGACGGAAGGGTGCGCATCTGCATAGACTTCCGGGACTTAAATAAGGCATGTCCAAAGGATGATTTCCCATTACCTCATTTGGACATCTTAATTGATAATACCACAGGGTTCGAAACTCTATCATTCATGGATGGGTATTCAGGCTATAATCAAATATGTCTAGCCCCGGAGGATCAAGAGAAAACCTCCTTCACCACCCCATGAGGAACTTATTGCTATGTGGTCATGCCGTTTGGATTAAAGAATGCCAGCGCCACCTATCAAAGGGCAATGTTAGCTATCTTCCATGACATGATTCATATTGATGTTGAGGTATACGTGGATGATATTGTGGGTGAAGTCTCGGACTCGAAGAGCATTCCTCCGTCCTTGCAAAGTATTTCGTCGCGCACAAGAATACCAATTGAAGATGAATCCGAAGAAGTGCGTATTCGGGGTTTCTTCAGTCAAATTGCTAGGGTTTATAGTTAGCAAACGGGGGATTCAAATAGACCCGCACAAGGCCAAGGCAATCAATGAAATGACTCCTCCCAAGAACATATCCGAGCTTTGAGGTTGATTGGTCGGCTTCAATTTATAAGAAGATTCATATCTCAGCACTCCCAAAGATGCCGTCCTTTCTATGAACTTTTAAAAGGAGGAGTCAATTTTGAATGGAACGATAAGTGCCAGGAGGCCTTCGATGAACTCAAGAGTTATCTCATGAATCTGCCCGTGCTCCAGGCGCCTATCCCTGGGAAACCCTTAATCCTATATCTGTCAACCATTGAGGACTCCCTAGGAGCTATCCTTTCCCAACATGAAGAATCTGGCAAAGAAAGGGCAGTCTATTACCTATCTAGGCTCTTTAATCCTTCCGAGCTCAAACTCACTACAATGGAGAAAACATGTGCAGCGCTAGTTTGGGTAGTGCAGAAATTGAAGCACTACTTTCTAGCTCATAAGGTGAGTTTGTTTTCTAGAATGGACCCTATTAGGTATCTCTTGGAGAAGCCAGTCGTCGCCGACAGATTGGCACGCTGGCAAAGTTTCCTCTCTCAATTCGATATTGCCTTTGTAGTTCAGAAAGCCATAAAACTGTATGCCATTGCTGAGCACCTTGCTCATCTTCCTCTCCCCCTCAGTGACACGGTTCAAGAGGAATTCCCCGATGATAACCTATCCCTTATCTCTCGCGATCCCTTCTGGTCGCTCCATTTTGATGGAGCTCTCAATTCTAGAGGACGGGGCATAGGTGCTGTTCTGCTCACCCCAGAAGGGGTCACCATTCCTCTAGCCTATCAGCTCCAATTCTATGCCACCAACAACATCTCCGAGTATGAGGCTCTCCTTGCCGGTCTTAAGCTTGCCTACCTCTTAGGCGCACGTCATCTCAAGATCATAGGAGACTCTCAACTCGTTCTTCGGAAAGTCCTTTCTACTTACCGCACTCATGACCCTAAACTCAAGCCCTATCAAGATCTGGTCACACTCCTAGCCAAGCAATTTCGTCAACTCATCTACATTCATACTCCTCGCTCTCAAAATATCCTGGTCGATGCCCTCGCATTCCTAGCCTCCTCTCTCTCCTTCCCTCTCAGTCGCAGCATTGAGACAATCACTGTTCAAAGGTTAGAGGCTCCCTCTACTCAGGATCCTTGGTTCGTTACCTTAGGAGTTCTCTAGTTTTGAAGGCAGAGAGAAAAGAAGCAAAGGAGTTATTGCTTGTGGAATTAGGAGAAATGATGGAAGAAGAAAGCCCGTGGTACCATGAAATTGAGCAGTATTGTAGAGACGGTACCTTCCCCGAAGAAGCTGAAGCAGAGGACAAGCGAGCCATCCGTAGAGCGGCATTAAAGTATACCCTTATTGGTGAAGTGCTCTACAGACGCGCTCTAAATGGAATGCTCCTCCGATGTTTGTCGGACGAAGAAGCCTGGAAGGTAGTGGAAGGATCCCATTCCAGTGAGTGCGGAGGGCATGTTAATAGCCAAATGTTGGCTAAGAAAATTCTTAGGCAGGGCTACTACTGGCCGACCCTAGAAGAAGATTGTGCCATCTACGTTCGTAGGTGTGTCAAATGCCAGATCTATGCCGACAAAATCCATACTCCATCCTCCTCGTTGCATCCACTATCTTCCCCTTGGCCTTTCTCCATGTGGGCCTTTGATATCATCGGGCCTCTTGGTGATCCTGATGCTTAGGTAAAACAAAAATCCTTCATTCTCACTGCTACTGAGTACTTCACCAAGTGGGCCGAAGCTGAAGCATTTGCAGAAATCAAAGGTTCTAACCGTGTGCAAATTCATCATGAGGAACATCATCGCGTGGTTCGGAGTGCCAAGTAGCCTTGTCACCGACAATGGACCACAGTTCATATCTCAAGAGCTTCAGGACCTATGTAAGAAATTCAATATTTCCTTGCATCATTCGTCTCCATACTATCCGCAGGGGAACGGCCAGGCCGAAGCCACAAACAAAACACATTTGAAAATTCTAAAGAAAACTTGTGAGTCTAATAAACTTGCTGATTGGCCTGAAAAACTAGTTGAGGCTCTGTGGGCCTACCGCACCTCCGTCCGCACGCCCACTGGGCAAACTCCATTCTCACTTACTTATGGGATGGAGGCGGTATGTCCGCACGAGATCCTCATTCATTCGCTAAGGGTTCAGCTAGACAAGGAACTTAATCCCGATGAACATCGGGAGGCGTTACTTGTACAGCTGGAACTCTTAGACGAACGGCGTTTAGATGCAGCCGATCATGTGCTTGCGTATCAAAATAGACTCTCAAGATCTTTTCAAAAGAAAGTGATTGAGCGTAAATTCCAACAAGGAGACATGGTTTTGAAGCTCATTTTTATAAAACCTGGAGGTCCGAGGTCTAAATTGTCAGCAAACTGGGAAGGGTCGTACGTCGTTAAGGAAGTGTACCCCGGAAACGCGTATAGGCTAGTTAATGCCGAAGGTGAGGAGCTCTCTCACTCATGGAATGGATTGTACCTTAAAAGATTCTACCCTAATATTGATAACAACACCAATTTGCAAAAAAAAAAGAATGTGTTGGCCATATGCCTCACCCCCCCTCATTGTGGTAAATGATCTCTATGTCCGGTCACGCACACACAACGCGGAGACCTAAGGCCAATTCCCCTTTGTTTATGATGTTTTCGCTCAGCCCTCGTGTAAAGAACCTGAGGTCAATTCTCTTCTCACTCGGACAAGGTCCAGGGGCAAAGGGAGAGCTATCATGTAGACCAGCAGGCGGTATGGATCATGTGTATAAAGTCTCAAAGAGTGACGGTCAATTCAAAAGAAAAGCAAAAGGAAATGATGAAAAATGAAAGAAAAATGATAAGAAAATAGGGGCATGTCAAAGAGTGGCAGAACAGTTCCCCGCGAGACGCCCTTGAGCCCGGTCGTACGCATGCCCCCAATTCAAAAGAGCAATGACCTTAAAGTCCATGGACAACAGACGGATTGCACATGTAACATACCCATTACAAGTCTTACAAGCCAGTAAACCCGACCCTAAGACTACATCTTGTCTCATTGCTAATCTTCATATTCTCCCTAAAAGATCAAAGGACCCCCACACTGTTCTGTGTTTGAACATCAATATTCAAGGGGCAAGAAACCTTAATAAACCAAAGATAAATGCACGCCGCACATAGATATTATTCTCCAAACAAGAGATGGGGATGAGGTCCATGGCTAATTACTCAAAAAAAAAGCAAGATGTGTTGTTATCAGAAAATTTCAAAAATTAAAAAAAAATCAGAAAATTTCAAAAAAAAAAAAATCAGAAATTTTCAAAATCTAAAAAAAAATCAGAAAATTTCAAAAATCCAAAAACAAAATCAGAAAATCAAAAACCCAAAAAAAAAATCAGAAAATCTCAAAAATCTAAAAAAATAAAAAATCTTTAAAAGTCCAAAAAGAATGTGTGTACATATCGCTTTCCTTTAGCATGCATTGTTTATTTTCCGTTCAGCCTATTTAATAAGGCTCAGCCCCTTGACAATTACAAAGTCAGATTCATGTTTATTTAAGAGCAAGGGGCTGAGTCAAAGAGCAGATCTAACCTGTTTTGCTAAGTGTGCAGGAACAGGTAATTCTAAGGGACACGCAGCGCTGTGCTCAGTATTCTCCATCTCTCTCTCCGGTGTTTGAATCTCATCTCACACTCGTATCAATTGCAAATCCCTCATTCATTCCATAAAGATTGACACAAAATAAGATTCCACTAAGAGATGAACAATATGTACAAAAGATGGGGGAGGTGGCTCACAAGTCTCCTCACTGACCACCGCCACTCTCCCCGAATCCCTCTTGTCTATCCGGTGGTGGTAGCATCTCACCACCACCTCCGCCACTCTGGGCACTCGCCTCGCCCCGGCGGCGCCTCTCCTCCTCCTCATTCCTCCGACGACTGGAGGAACCTGCCAGATACTGCCCTACCGAGGCACCCGTCACCCTACTGGCACTCGCCCCACTCCTGCTCCTACTATGCGAACGGCCTATCGCCGTCATAATCTCCTGTAGACTCCGCACCACTGCCTGCTACGCCAGTAGCTCTGTGCGTAGTCGGGTGACCTCCTCCTGGTCTCCTGGCTACCTCTGCACCCGCAACACCGCCAGCTCCCTCGTCGCGTCTGCGACCTGCGCCTCAGCTGCCTCCGTCCGGATGCGCAGCTGGTCTCGCTCCCCTCTCACGGTCTGAACCTCCCTCTGACTCTGGAGCTCGTCCCTCTGGCCCTGGAGCTGGTCCCTCTGTCCCTGCAGCTGGTCCCTCTGCCCCTGCAGGTCCATCGCGTGCTCGGTGGTGAGCCGCAAATCTCTCTCCTGCAAAAGAACAATTTGGTCAGTATCAACTGTTAAACAACTTTCAATTTAGATATGCTATTGTGCTTACCCGCTCCTCCAGGTGCCTCTGAGCCTCCTCGGCCCTCAGCACCGCTCCTGCCAGCTGAGCCTCCAAAAGCTATGGAGAGCCCCCTGCCCCTCGTGAAGAGGAAGCACCGCCTGCTCCAGTGCTCCTCACTCTCTCCAGCTCCCTCCGCTGCGTGCAAAAGCACATATCAGTTCCCAAAATCAGCCTAAAATTGTTAAGTGTTGAAGTTGGGGTAAGCACTCACCAGCTCCGCGGTCTGCCTCTGCGCCGCCTCTCGATCCTGCATCGCCGAGTAGAGTAAGGCTCGGATCGATGCAACCTCACCAGCTACATCTACCTGCAACACATTTCAAATCATTAACTCAATTCTATAAAATCAAATTCACAAGGTTGTGATTTTAAGTTCGTTACCGGGTGTCGGGCGCTCTTGTACACCTTCCCTCCGTACTTCAAGGCATATGCCTGGAGGTACGCGTCATCGGTGGTAGCATCCGACCTTACGGCCTTTCCTCGGTGCTCCCAGTTGTTGATCTGCTCCTTCGCCTGCTTGCGTCAATCGGTAGTGTCGTGAAGCCCTGAAAACTCCGACCCGGTTTGCGGAACCAGTCTCAGGTAGGGAACTCCACAGCACTCTACCGAAGGCCGAGTGAGCGCTGGTTGAGAAATAGGTGAAGAGGTAGCACCAGGTTGAGTGCATGCACCCACACCGACCTACCAAAGTAGGGGCGGGCCTGCACCAACCCGGGCTGTCCCTCATCACTCTCCCCCAGATATGGCTGCCAAACCACCTGCAAAACAAGTCAGTCAGTCATCAAGCAGTGAAATGAAGAAAATTAACCAAAAAGGGAAAGGTTAGGGTACTTACATCCAGGTGAGGGTAGCTGTCTATCGCCTCCTGTAGGCGCTCCAACTGGTCGCCGAGGTTGCGAGTATCCCGGCGCGAATTCCAGCGGCGTGCAATGGGCACAAGGCCCGGCCGCTCAAGGATCCCTCTCCCTAGGACTGGAAGATGTAGGTAGGACCAGACCTGCAAGATGAGAAGCAGATTAGGTGGCAGTTTTTAAAGAAAAATGCAATTCATTTCAAGGATTAGAGGGAAGAAAAGTACCTGGAGAAAGGGGAAGAATCCGTTGGTCGACGTCTGCCGCTCGAAGGCGCCCAGGCTGTCGAACTGGTGTGCTAGAAAGGCTGCTCCCCAGGCGTACCCCCCTACCTCACTCAAGTCCTCCAGCAGGGGCAGGAAACGGCAGTGGA
The DNA here is from genome assembly GCA_014218235.1 of Colocasia esculenta. Taxonomy (NCBI): domain Eukaryota; kingdom Viridiplantae; phylum Streptophyta; class Magnoliopsida; order Alismatales; family Araceae; genus Colocasia; species Colocasia esculenta. The sequence continues at coordinate 79,475,942 of CM024755.1, read as the reverse complement.
CTGCGTTGCCCCTCGTGGCAAACAAAAGTCTACCAAGGAAAAGGACGAGGAAGCGATGCAAGTCCAAGTCCGCCTGCGCCCCGGGCTCGCTCGCTAGCTCCCTATGGCTAACCCGAACCAACCTATCTAAATGCTCATCCTCACTCTCTCCTGCTCCCTTCCCCACATCAAACAACCCTAGGCTCTCCTGGAGGGGTACCCTAGGAACTAGGGAAGACCTATGCTCTACGGGTAGCTCTAGAAGTCGCTGGGCTAGGTCGTGGTAGCAGGGGTAGGTGTATCCGCTCACCGGTCTCCCATAAACTTTGAGCCCTGTGATCTAGCGCACATCCTCGAGGCTGGGAATCATTTGTCCCCATGGGAATATGAAGGCGGTCGCCTCCGCGTCCCACCTGCTCCGCAGAGCCTGAGTGAGAGCTGGATCCGCCCTCATCCTCTCCACTCTAAACACTTCCCCGAACCCCATCTCCTCTACTCTCTCCCTCTGTAATGGGGGGAGCGCCAGGAAAACAGCCAATACCACCATCCACGACACTCGGGCCCTCATCTCACCCTTCAGACACATTCCATTTGTTAAATCAGTCAATTTTTTTTTAGTGTTCGGTCGGAGTCGCGACAGCCATGGAAGCCGTGACTTGTCGCGACGGTGCGGTGCACCGCGACCTTACCGCGTCCCCTTTCTAGGCCGCGATAAGGTCACGTCCACCGGCATCGCCGCGACATGGTCGCGTCGCCCAGGACCGCCGCGACATCCTGTCGCGACAGGTCGGGCTGACGCGTTCTCAGGACCGGACCGGCCGGAGCCCTCTTTGTCCGATCTTCTTTTCCTTGGGCCTTTTGCCCTACATCTGCCCTCTAGGGGCTCCGTTTACTATTCCTACACATCCATTCAAGGATTTGGGGGTGATTTACTCACCGATTTCATCGCCTTGGCCCTCTTCTTCCTCTCTTCTTCCACGTTCATCTTTGGGGTCTCCGCCTCCTCCTCCTCTTCCATCTCGACGTTGGCTACCTCCTCCTCGACTGGAGGCGCCTCCGCCCGGCACCGGGAGCTCCTCCGCTCCACTTGGCGTTTCCTCCAGGATGAACCCTCGTCGGCATCCTTCCATCCTTCCATGACGATTCCAAGTTGATTAGGGAGCTAAGGATGCAAACAGAGGGAGCAAGGATGGCAGAAGAGTGCAAGGATCGCAAGGGGACTTGAGAGGTTCGAGCTCAGAGTTTAGTAAGTTTGAAAAGCAAGGAAGAGGGAAGAAGAAGGGCCGTTTGCATTTTGAACAAGTCGGTTCTTGACGCGACGCAGCGGGCTGTCGCGTTCTTGTCGCGCCTGTCTGGGTCGTCGCGACCATGTCGTGACGCCACGCTTAGACGCGATATTAAGACGACGCCCCTCCTTGTCACGTCATCAACAGAGCCTGTTGCGCTTGCAGGAAATTCAGTTTATTCATTTCAAATCAAGTCGCTACATTTTTCTAAATTCTTTCTACATTCAAAGAAATGCTAAAATTCCTTTCCTAGCTACCATCTGACATCTTTCCTACAATCAATCTCATTATGCTCAGATGATCCCCGCCGTTGGTTGGATCTTCTTCAATGCTTCGAGGTACTCCTTGATCACGTCTTCGTCTTCTACTACCTCGGCTTGGACAACGCTCATCGCACATCCTTCCCAATGGACGATGGCCTACGCACGTCGCGCTCGTCCTGCTCGTCGTCCATCTTCCGTTTCTAAATGGACGGGTAATGTGATAGGATGGGGAGAACAATGCGAGCCCCGCCGCATTGTAGATAGCAACGGTCCGGGTTATAGAGAACCAGTGCTTCATTCCCCAGCAGTCGCAAGGCTAGTCCGGTGTGCTGTGGAAGAAGAATCACCCGGTTGTGCAGGAAATGTGGGCGCATGTCAAATGCCATCACGGTCAGTTGCTTGAAGAATGCACGCCATGCCTTCAGCCCTTTTACTTGCGCAGTTTTGCACCACGCCTTGGTGCTCATGTGGAGAGGCCCGCCCACGAATGCCAATGGATGATTGAGCATTGTCTTACACTCCATGGCCAAGTTCTCCATCGCTCGGAACTGGATATGCATACCCATCCATAGTTCAAGGGCGATGACAGAGCCGAAGAAAGGTCCCCTGGTTGCTGCAGAAGACAATCCAACATATAGATATCCCAAGACCGCCTGGCCAATGCTCATACCTTCAGAAATAGAGTCGATGATGCTCAAGTTGGCGAAGGAGATAGCTCTGTCCTCGGTGGGAAGAGTATGACGCCGCAGATGCAAATAGCGGCTGCTTCGGCGATAGCCGTGTAGTTCTTGGTCTTGCGCTTGCATTGTGAGGTGATCCACTGCGCAATTGGAAGAAGGTGGACCTGCATCCCGCTCGTCATGGAGTATAAGTCACTCTTCTTTGTAGTGATGTCTGCCAAGATGCTCCAGGAGTTGATGGGCGCTGTGGTGTAGGAGAGGGCGTACTCTTCGCCCCTTTGTTATAATGGAAGGCCGAGCATTATCTCTAATTCTTCCAGCAGGATCGTGTCTTCAAAGCCGGGCAAGATGAACGTATGCGTCTGGGTGTGCCACAGCTCCGTTAGCGCGGTAATGCTGTCCCACACATGCACCATTTTGTCATATTTCTTGGCCAGCACAAGCACCGTGGACAACCCCCACCCTTTCAAATGGCTAATGGACGTGGGCGGTAGTAGCTCGAGCATGGGCGCTAGCCATGGCACCCGGGAGAACCGCCTATGGCCGGGTAAGATCTGAGGAGAAGTAGAAGAAAGGAGTCTAAGAACAGAGAAGAAGAAGAGCAGAAAAATAGGGGAAAACAGAGCATAGTTCAGAAGTTCAGAAATTGAGGAGGAAGACACTTACTGGGAGCTCCGGGCGCATGCATATGTGTCCCAGGATGGAAGACGACGGATGGAGCTTGGCATAAGACTCCCTTGCTTCCTTTGGACCAGAGTAAGGGGGATCTCTTCCTGGAAAGCAAAATAGCTCCTCTTCATGGTGGCAAAAAAGGGAGAAACTTGAAGAAAATTGAAGAAGAAAGGGAGCAGAAGGTTAGCTGCGGGATTAGCCCCCTAAACCCTCCTATTTATAGAGTCTTAAGAGGTGCACTCCCACTCTAATCCCGTAACTAGGTGTTAGGATAAGATTAGAAGAGGTTTAGGAGTCCTTTAGTCTAGATGTCTTAGGATAAGGATAAACTTCGGTTTCCTGGTCTTTCTGGGTTCGGTCCGAGTCGTGACGCTGCGATCTGACGCGACCAGGTCGCGACAGGGTGGTGTGCTGCGACTATGTTGCGGTCATCCAGAGCATCGCCTCTCTACCTGAAGGGTTGTTTTCATGTTTGTGGTTTGTATGTGTGTTTATTTGTTTATAATTGTGAATATATATTGTCAGTTTGTGCTTATTATGTTTGTTTCTTGTCAACAAAAATACAAAAAAATCACAAAACTAGAAAATCACAAAAAGGTTGCCGCAGGTAAGTTAGGTAAGTATTTCTTCTCTTACTCCCTGCATTATTATATGGTATTCTACTTATTATATCGTTTCAAGGACTAGCTGGTTTTCAATGTGCTCTGGGATTTGAGTTCCCCTTTACCAAAAACAGTGATAATCTAGGTGCACATTGCTAATCGTTGGATAGGCCGTTGAGTTGTTTAAGTCTGGGAACGATGGATTCAAGCCTGCACTGCAGTTGTAGGTAGTCTCTTGACCCGTCCTTATCTGGCTTAGCAATATTATCCTTGATGTATTTTCTATTTTCTCCTTTTCTTTGCATTCGTTTTGACGATTTCTTTTATTTTAGCCCAGCATGCATCATGTAGGACTTTGAGCTTTCCTGACTCATTCCTGACTTTTAATGAGCCTTTGTTGAGTGCCCAATCATCCTTCAATTTTCAAGCAAGAAATTCAATTCCACTCCGAATCGGAAGGTTTGCCTCCGAGTAAGTTGTTCCTGTCAGTTTGACAAGAATTTACCTGTCTGGATTACCTATCCAAATTTTCCTTTTCCTTTGATCCATTTTGGTTGCGAACTGCTCCCAGGACAGAGTCATGAGTTACCTGCCTGGCACGCACATGTCCCTCCGAAACGAAATCTACAGGCCAATCGGCTAGGATACCTCTCAATCGAGGGGTTGATCGTCTTCTTTTCTTCTTCTCGTCCAGACTTGTGTTTTTCTTTGCATTCTGCTCGAGCGGCTAACTCAGGGCTTTCACGAGGATTCCAATTGCTCGTTAGTCAGATCGGGTGTCTCTTCACCTTGGCTCCCACTTTTCAGTTCACTCCGCATCACTTCCGCTCCGCCATCACTTCGTGACACCTCCAATACACTCCCGCTTCGCTTCCTTGCAAAGTGGAAGCCAAGGAGGGGCAATCTGTAGACACCCGATTGCGACTGATGGGTCGAACAACATTTCTTGTCACTTCAGTGGGCCCCTAATTGGTCACTCACCTTGAGCCCATCATTAGCCTTGATTTGAGCCCATTAACGATTTAAATTGTCTTGAAATCCTGCCCATATCACTTTGAGAGAGTCCTTAAGCATCAATAACTCTTATCCATTCATGTGGTTGGCTGATAATTCACATAAATTTCAATTTTATAGTCGCGACGCATCGTGGCGCCGCGTCTCTGAGTCGCGACAGTCGAGGCTGCTGCGACAGCCCATACATTATCCATACACGTGGACAATTCTGTCGCGACGCTCTGCCCTGTCGCGTCTCCATGTCGCGGCCCTACGATACGCCGCGATAGCAGCTGCGCATGCAGGCCTCCGCAACCACCTCCTATTTATCCTCTCATGGGCTTATCATTATCCCTAGAGAATATCTCAACCCCTTGGGCAAGATTTGGGCCCTAGGGACTCTCCTTGAGGACCCCAAGGACTCTCCATCTGATTATGGGTGAGGTTTATCTCCCATTTTAATTAATTCTCATTCAAAGGAGATATTATCTTTTAAAGGCTCTATAAAAGAGAGGCCTCTCTTGAAGGACGGGAGGACCCCATTTTTCACCCCGAAGGGCTGCCAAAATCCTCTTTGGTCCATGCTTAGACTCGCAGCCCTCACATCACCACTTCCTTTCACATCTTATTCCACAAAATTCATTCGTTTCTTCATGAACGGAGCAAGGAATGCACGAACGGCGACTCCAACATCTCCCTAAAGCCTTTGGACGATATTTGGGACATCCATCAAGCCAGGAGTCGCCCCAATGGGGCTCACCCTCTCCTCTCTCCTTTTCCTCATTTCTTCATGCATTATTATTTTATTTCTTAGATAGATTGCACTCCATTTCCTCCCACGTTTTTTCCCTTTCCCTAGGGATTTAAAACCACCCCCAGGTTCGTTCCCTTCATGTTGTTTAATTTCCTTCCATTTTTAGAGTAAATACTACACTAATCATAGGGCTTTTGTTGTTTCTCTCTTTGATTGGCAGGCATTCAAGCGAAGTTCTAGGAGGAGCTCTCATTCTCTGGCCGGCCGGAGGACGGGAAGAAGGTCCCACTCACCATCTCCCGCACTAGAAGAGAACGCGACGGAGGAAGGTGACGCGACAAGAAATTCGTCCACCAAGACTGACGCGTTCTCAGGCTGCCCGCGTCCGTCACAATGACCGCGACATCAGGTATTCCTCTGTTCTCTTCCCCCCTTTCCTAGAGTAGTTAGCCGGCATTATTCTCTTTATTTGGCAATTCTCTAGGTGGCGATCACATCCTATTTATCATGCTATCATATTTGGTATTCATGTCTGTGTTGAGGGGGGTACAATCCCTGTGATTACAGAGTCCACAACCAGTAGGAGGAAGGAGACAACCAGGTTGCAAACGTAGCTGCAACACAAGTAGAAGCAACAACAACAACCCAACAGTAGCACCTACAGCAAGAGCAGCTCCAACGCATAATAGCTCTAGCAGCAACTCACCAACACAAGGCTGGCAAGCACAACAACAGCAGAAGCAGCAAGAAAGCAGGAGCAAGAACAAAAGCATGCAAGAGCAAGTGCTGGAAAGGTGCACACGATGGGTATTGGGGGGTTTTTATAACTCACCAGACCTCCCATGCACGATGGCACGTTGGCCATCGATGTGTCGCAGTAACTTACATGTTTACCATGCAAGACCCAAGGCTTACACCTAAGGGATAAATGTGTAAGTCTTCTACGCAAGTGAGGTGGCTTACTCAGCTCCCAACATGTAAGCAACCATTAATTCCAAGAAAATAGTTATCGTAAATGGGTGATAATTCAACTGGCCCATTTGACCCAATGTTTGTGTGTCCAAATGGTGTTCAATCAAGTTGATATTTCAACCATAAGCTAACAAATAGGTTTTACAAATTATGGTGATTTTATTTTAATTTTTAGAATTTATTTTTCACCCAGCGAAAATTGCCCAGAAAATAATTGCGTCGGCTTAATCTCGAAATCTGCACGTCAACAATTCCGAATATTTACATTTCTGATATCAGCACATTTTTTTTAAAAATTATGGTATTCTTGGATTTCATTTTTGTTACCTAATTTCGGTGTCGCCCTGTCGGAGCGCGCACCTCTGAGTACGACATTTGAAATAACACTTAATATCATCAATAAATCCTAAATTAAGATTAATTACATTTCATGATAATAGTTATGTTTAATCATCAAATTATTCACATTTTTCTAGTAAATAAAAATTTCGGGGTGTTACAGTTATCATGAACGTTGTGTCATGATTGCATGATAGTATCTCTCATGTTAACATGTTAATTACAAAAAGTATGCCCGCACTATGAGATGTAAATCCTACTGGGCGTTAACACGCTCACACCTACTTTCCATAATATTTCAGGTGATGACTATTAGGACGTAGAGCATGATGGGGCTGGGGAAGAGTGATGAGCTTCTCAGAGTGTACCTATCGATATAGCTCGTCAGCCAATATGTTTAGAGTTAAAATAGTCTATAATAGTTAGTTTTCTTTCTGCATGAGACTTATGTACTTTGAATGACAATAATGGACCATATGTTTGGCTTTAATTATGAGATTGTAAGCTTGATTTGATGGAAATGAATAAAGAATTATTTGGCTGGCATTATTATTGTCTTAAGTCTTTTGTTATACTTAGTTGCTGCTCTGAATTACTCGACTGATGATACTTGCATTGTATTGCTCACGCTCTCGATATTTAATTCCGCTGCTAAATTTCGAAGCATGACAGTCAAACCCCAAGTAGACAGGATTCTAGAGGTGGCCCCACAGGCTCAAGTCTCTAAAACAACCAACTTCCGCCCGATACAGTTATACCAACTGACGTCGAACGAGAGCAAGTCGCTACAGTGGAGAAAACCTCAACGATAGTCACATTGGTTGAGATATACACAAATAGAGAAGAATATTGTAGCGGAAATAAATAACTCTTATTTCATCAACATTATAATCCACGTACCTTTGTCTATATAGTCGAAGCAAAAGAAATAACATAACAAAAGATCCACTAAACATAGCCAGTTTCCAAGTACAAAATAACCAAAGTCCAAATTACAATTACATCACATACTAAGAAATAAACTATAAATCTTCAATCTACTCTTCACGCTACACATCGGATCTTTCTAGCGCATCGGCTTCTAAATCTCCAACTCTTCCTAAAATGATAGCAAGGTTGAGTCTACGCAATAGACTCGGTAAGCAACTTAGAATTACAAACCACGCACTTACCACACATGCTTTCTAACAATTTAACTGTAAGGCCCTCGATATTTGCCTCTTTTATTTAGATTTTAGTTATGTGTTGTTTAGATGCCTTGTGTATATTGCCATGTGTATACATGTATATGTATAAATATGTAATTATTTCTGTACAAATTATTTGAGTATTGATGTACATAGGTGTATATGTGTTGATTACGTACATGTTGTTTTAGTTACATTATACATATGGTACTTATACGTTATACATTACATGTGTGTATGTACATAGTGTAAGCATGGTTTACTGCATTTCTGTGTTTTGGCCGAAGTGCATGTTAACGTCAACATGTATGGACGTTTAGGGTTGAGTCGACGTCCAGATCGATGGACGCCAACTTCAAGTTGGCGGCAACCAATGTGGCCGTCTATTTCCCAAAACCTGTGCGATCTCAGATCTGGAAACGGCTGTGTTTCCTCTGGCTCCGGTTTTGGAGACTCCGTCCAACGTTAGGATGCCCTTCTAATTGTGCAACCCAACTTCCCTTGGCTATAAAACACTCTTCTCTGGCCGGATTAGACCCTTTTGGCTTCTTGTCAAAACCCTAGAATTGCTTGTGCAAACCTGAAACTTTGGAGGCTTTGATCTGGCTACTGAAGAGTTCTCTTGGCGATCTACATCGACTGGAAGGAACTTGGAACAACTGTGAAGCTTCCCCGACTCTGGTGTGCAACCTGCTTCAACACATAACCGGATCTGGAAGGTTTTTGGAAGGCTTCTTGGCTTGGCCGAGGAGAGCTTCTCCGACAATTAAATCTCGTTTAGCAATTTTTGAGAGGCAAGTAACCATTGTACATCAACCCTACCCATGTCAGCTAGGTCCTAGGAATTTTCCAGAATTTATCTCGTGTCCTAGAACCCCCATTCACCATGATTTTATTCATCGAGTCTGTATTTCTGCAGACAGGAACTTAACGACAACATCTAGTGCCGTTAAGATCTCTGGTTGGCGGCATGATCATGTGCCGTTAACCCATGTTGGCGGCAGCATCTGTGCCGCCAAATTCAACAGGTTTGACAGAATGCATGTTTTGATTTCGTGACATATTTTCCAGATTTCTAGACGTGAATACATGCTGTAAAAATTTTGTATGATCAAGTACATCAAGTGGAACATGCCATGTGATTAGGTCGAATTTTCGTACATTGTACTATTTATTAGAATTTCTGAAATGAGATATTAAGCATGATTTGGTCATGTTAATTCTTGTTTAATTAGATCCATGTTAAATTAGGGTTTTAGAAAATTTCTGTGACTATATGATGACTGTGTTCAGGTGTTAGCATTGTTGGGTATAATTGTGTTATTGTGAAATCTATTGAAGTGAAATTAGTGATAAAATGCATGAAATTTGTTTCAATTACTGAAATTCGTTTACTGGTCTGAAAAATATGGAAAATTGAGCATGTGTTATAATTACTATTTGGAACTTGTTATAAAATTTCGTGTTGTTTGGGTAACATTATGTACTGTTATAGTTTTAGAAAGAGAAAATGACCATGTAAATCATGCTAGTTTAAATCGTATGTGATTCAGTAAATAGCCACCTGATCAGAACTGTATTAGAAGTTGATCATCATTATAAAACAGTAAAAAGCATGCCATGTAAACTAATCCATGTTTATGTGTTAAAAATGCATGTGTGTGTGTGCAAGTGCATGTGAATAATGTAAGAAAATATGGTAAATGTTTAATGTGTAAATTGTGTCGTGTGTGACACTGCTACCATAGAGGGCTGTAGAACTGTACCATAGTAAAGTCCCTACGGGAAGTTTCAATGTGTGTGATATCTTATGGGCAATTAGGATGAAATCTTGGAGGTGGATAAGTACCACTGGTTAGGGTGGAGAGTGCTTCTCCCAGTTCTACGTAGTTAGCCAAGATCCATTACTGTGTTGCCTAGGTGATGGATAAGTGTATGTGTATATGTGTGTCCTTCAAGTGGTGGTTTGGATTATGTGTCACGGCAACTAAGTGAAAAATGTGAAAATGTGTATATGATCATGTGAAATGTGCAATGTGGAATATGTGAATTGTGAAACTATTAAGTGAATGTATCATCATGTGAATTAGTGTAATCTTATGTGAATGTGCTAAATCCGTGTCAAAACAGCAAGTAAAATGTGTGTACAATTGTGATAAATACATGAAAAATTGAATAGAATTCATATTAGGTATGTTGTTTACCTTATGTATAGTTTCATGCTTAAATCATGTAAAGATGCAAGATGGTTTGAATGAAATTTAGTTCCTTAAAACATGATGAACAAAAGGTGTAGAAATCATGTTATAAGTTTTATACTTAATTGTTAAAGCATTATAAAGCATGTGCTATGTTTATCCTTAATTGTTTAGAAATCTAGCATGTGTTATATGTTCTAAAATGGTAAGCATGTGCCATGTATTCTATTTGCTATAGATTCCATGAATGGTAGTTTTAGTTTGTATAAAGTATGTCCCATGTATATTTATTTCCATTAGAAGATAGCATGTGCATGTGATGTGTGTATAGTTGTGTGCATGGATTGCTTGCTGGGTCTATTTAGACTCATACTTGCTTCGGCGTACAGGTGCAGGTGTCTCCACTTCTTCTGAGGAGATAGTTAGGAGCGACTCTGAGCGAGAGGAGTAGCTTTTGTTGTGGAGATCCCTTCTTGTACTTTTCTTTTCATAAGTATGTATTCCAATAATGATGTAATTCGCATGGACAGTGTAATTGTGTTGAGAATTGTAATAATGTGGACTTTAATTCTTCTTTCATTACTATCTAGACTGTGGATATGATGTGGATTATGGAGTGTTCATGCAAGGCCTAGTGCAGGCTATGCAGACACAGGCACATACCCAGGCTGCACTCCAGGCTCAGTTGGAGGCTTAGGTTAAAAATGTTAGATAGAAGTAGTCTGTTTTTAATTAATGTATGATTGATATGTGCTTATGTGTTATTTATATTGCTTGTCGTAGTAGGCTCAGGCTCCAGCTCTAGTTCCCCAGGAGCATGGCCATGGTGGTCCTTCCATCATGGAGCATTTCAAGAGGATGGCTCCACCCTCTTTTAAGGGGGAGAGTCAGCCAATGCTGGGGGAGAGCTGGATGAGGGAGATCGAGAAGATCTTCCGAGCGATTAGGTGTGCCGAGGAGGATAAGGTCAGCTTGGCCACCCATATGCTTCAGGTATTATCTTATTTAATTGCATGTAATTACGTTAAGTTTAGATTTGTTTAGATTGGTCCTTATGGGTGGTTTGATGCAGGAGAGAGCTGATGTATGGTTATCCTCTTTACTGCGCACTCGGTTTGAGGACAACGCTATCGAGGTGGCATTGGATGAGTTCGTGAGGCTCTTCCGGGCCAAGTTCATCCCGGGGCATATCCAGGACAAGATGGAGCAGGAGTTTCTCACTCTTACCCAGGGCTCCATGACCGTACTTGAGTAAGAAGCCAGGTTTGCAGAATTGTCTAAGTATGCACCTCATATCATTGCTGATGAGCACAGGAAAGCGAAGAAGTTCGTGATGGGCCTTAAGCCATCACTGAGGTCGAGGTTGGTGGCGTTTGCCCATCGTACCCTGGATGAGGCCCTTAGTGCTACGTGTAGGCAGGAGAGTGAGATAGAGCAGTACCTAGAGGGGAAGAAGGCGTCGCAGAAGAGATCTACACCCCCTTTGTAGCGGAAGGACAGGAAGAAGGCGGCGTACCAGTCACTGCAGCATCCCGTGGCAGTGAGCATCCAGCAGGTAGTGACACCAAGGTCCCTCAGCATTAGGCCCAGCGGCAAGAAGGAGTGTCCTCACTGCGGAAGGACACATGGAGGTACCGAGTGCTGGAAGCTCGTAGGGAAGTGCCTCAAGTGCGGAAGCAGCGAGCATCAGATCCGGGATTGTCTCAGACTTCAGCAGGGAGTCCAGCATAGAGCGCCAGCCCCAGTAGCGGTAGCAGCAGTAGCACCAACGACAGGAAGACTAGGAAGGCCTCGAGCCCAAGCTCGAGTGTTCGCATCAGCGCGTGAGGATGCCGAGTAGGCGAAGCACGTCACCGAAGGTACAGTTCTTTTCATGGGTGTGCACGCTCGGGTTTTGTTTGATACGGGTGCCACTCACTCGTTCATTTTTGAGCGGTTTGCTAGGTAGTTGGTAGTAGAGCCGGGATTAGAGGCTGAGGAGTTAGAGGTCCCTTTGTCTGTGCACACACCTGCAGGAACGGTATCGACTAGGAAGTGTATTCCGTCGTTACCTGTGTGCATTGAGGATCAAGCCCTAGATGGGTGCTTCTTTTTGCTAAAGATGAAGGACTATGATGCAATTCTTGGTCTAGATTGGCTAGAGGAGCATTATGCCTTAGTAGATTGTCGTGGAAAGAAGATTATTTTCCATATTCCTGGTGAGGATGAGTTTTCACATCCATTACCAAGGAACTTCACGGGAAGGTTTGTCATCTCCGCCATGAAGGCGATGAGAATGATGAACAAGGGTTGTGACACTTTTCTTGCCAGCGTGGTATTAATACCAAAGGCCGATAAGTCACCTACCCTTGAGGAGATTGATGTAGTGCGGGAGTTTCCATACGTTTTTCCTGAAGATTTGTCTGGATTGCCACCGGTTAGGGAGATAGACTTTACTATAGAGTTGCTTCTAGGCACCTCTCCTATCTCAAAGGCTCCATATCGGATGGCACCTGCAGAGTTAGCTGAGTTAAGGAAGCAGTTGCAGAATTTGTTAGATAAGGGATTTATTCAACCTAGTGTATCCCCTTGGGGCGCACCTGTATTATTTGTAAAGAAGAAAGATGGTTCACTTAGGTTGTGCATTGATTATAGGAAGCTCAACCAAGTGACCATGAAGAACATGTATCCCTTACCGCGGATTGATGATTTATTTGACCAGTTGCAGAATGTATCGATCTTTTCCAAGATTGATTTGCGGTCTGGCTATCATCAGTTGAGGATTAGGAGCGAAGATGTGTTCAAGACGGCCTTTCGAACTCGTTATGGACATTATGAGTTTTTGGTTCTTCCGTTTGGTCTAACCAACGCCCCTACAGCGTTCATGGATCTCATGAATAGGGTGTTCAGACCTTATTTAGATAGTTTTGTAGTGGTGTTCATCGATGATGTGCTAATCTATTCTCCGGATGAGGCTACACACCGTCAGCATTTGAGGGTAGTGTTAGAAGTTCTCCGAGAGCACAAGTTGTATGCAAAATTCAGCAAGTGCGATTTTTGGATGTGCAAGGTTCATTTCCTTGGGCATGTTGTCTCCGGTGCTGGTGTAGCAGTTGATCCAGTGAAGGTCCAGGCTGTATTAGATTGGGAGATTCCCAGGACCCCATCAAAGATTTGGAGTTTTCTTGGTTTAGCGGGTTATTATCGATGATTTATTGAGGGATTTGCATCTATCGCCGCCCCTTTGACTAAGCTAACCAGGAAGGGTGTGAAGTTTGTATGGTCCGAGGAGTGTGAGAGTAGCTTTCAATTGTTGAAGGCTAAGCTTACTTCTATACCGGTGTTGATTTTGTCGAGTGGTGTAGAGGGTTTTGCCATCTTTTCGAATGCATCTCGGATTGGTTTAGGCTGTGTGTTGATGTAGCAGGGAAGGGTAGTGGCATATGCTTCTCATCAGTTGAAGGAGCATGAACGTAACTATCCGACTCATGATTTGGAGCTTGCGGCAGTGGTTCATGCACTGAAGATCTGGAGACACTATCTTTATGGTGTCAGATTTGAGGTGTTCACTGACCATAAGAGCTTGAGGTATCTCTTCTCTCAAAAGGAGTTAAACCTACGGCAGAGGAGATGGATCGAGTTCCTCAAGGACTACGACTTCGATCTTCAGTATCATCCTGGAAAGGCGAATGTCGTAGTGGATTCTCTTAGTAGGAAGAGGTCTTCACTCCAACAGGATTGGAAGATGTTGGAGGATGCTGCATGTGCGATGACTGAGTTAGAGCCATTATTATGTCAGGCGTTTGTGGCTCAGTTGTCCATTAGGTCTATTGTGCTTGATGAGGTGATTGAACAACAGAAGGCTGATCCTAGGCTTCAGGAATTAGTAGGCAAGGCGGGAATTGCTCGTGATGAGGATGGTGCGATTAGATTCCATCACAGAATTTGTGTTTCCGATGTTGTAGATGTCTGTGAGCATGTTCTTGCAGATGCTCATAGGTCGAGATTCTCTATTCATCCAGGTAACACTAAGATGTACCAGGATTTAAAGAGATCATTTTAGTGGTCTGGCATGAAGAAATATGTGGCGGATTTTGTATATAGGTGTTTAGTATGCCAGTAAGTGAAGGCTGAGCGTCAGCAACCATCTGGTCTGATGCAGAAGATGGAGATCCCACTATGGAAGTGGGAGGCCATCACCATGGATTTTGTAATGGGTTTGCCTAGATCAGTGAAGGGCAATGACTCGATTTGGTTAGTTGTAGATAGATTCTCTAAGACTGCACATTTCTTGCCTATGAAGAAGAAGCAGTCAATTGAGAGTTTGGCTAGGTTGTATGTTAGTAGCATTGTTAGGTTGCATGGTGTGCCGAAGTCGATCATTTCGGATCGAGATCCGAGATTTACTTCGAGGTTGTGGAAGGGTCTTCAGGATGCTTTAGGTTCTGAATTGAAGCTTAGTTCGGCGTTCCATCCCCAGACAGATGGACAGTCCGAGAGGACTATCCAGACGCTCGAGGATATGTTGAAAGTGTGTGTGCTAGATTGGAAGGGTGATTGTGAGCGTCATCTACCTCTTGTGGAGTTCGCATACAACAACAGCTTTCATGCGAGTATTGGTATGGCTCCATTTGAGGCGTTGTATGGAAGGCCTTGTAGATCTCCTTTGTGTTGGGAGGAGACTGGTGATAGGCAGTTGATTGGTCCGGAGTTAGTGCAAGAGACATCGGATAAGATCCAGCTTATCAGGAAGAAGCTTGTTGCGGCGCAAGATAGGCAGAAGAGTTATGCCGACAACAGGAGAAAGGATTTGGAGTTCGAGGTTGGCGAGCATGTTTTTCTAAAGATTTCGCCTACTCGAGGTGTTGTCAGATTTGGCAGGCATAGTAAGTTAAGTCCTAGATTCATTGGCCCGTATGAGATTCTCAGGCGTTTGGGCAGCGTGGCATATGAGCTAGCTTTACCACCAGCATTATCTAGTGTTCATCCTATATTCCACGTATCCATGCTCAGAAGGTATGTCCGAGATCCATCTCATGTTATTAGTCACGAGCCAGTGGAGATCCAGTCAGATCTGTCGTATGTTGAGCAACCAGTAGCTATTCTTGACTACAAGGTTCAGCATCTCTGGAACAAGAGCATTGCGTCCGTGAAGGTGCTATGGAGGAACTTCTCGTGAGAGGAGGCTACTTGGGAACTTGAGGATGCTATGAAGAAGAATATCCCCAATTGTTTGAGTAGTGTCGTTCTAACTTCGAGGACGAAGTTTTCTTTAAGGGGGAGAGGGTGTAAGGCTCTCGAATTTTGCCTCTTTTATTTAGATTTTGGTTATGTGTTGTTTAGATGCCTTGTGTATATTGCCATGTGTATACATGTATATGTATAAATATGTAATTATTTCTGTACAAATTATTTGAGTATTGATGTACATAGGTGTATATGTGTTGATTACGTACATGTTGTTTTAGTTACATTATACATATGGTACTTATACATTATACATTACATGTGTGTATATACATAGTGTAAGCATGGTTAAATGCATTTCTGTGTTCTGGCCGAAGTGCATTTTAACGTCAACATGCATGGACGTTTAGGGTTGAGTCGATGTCCAGATCGATGGACGCCAACTCCATGTTGGCGGCAACCAATGTGGCCGTCTATTTCCCAGAACTTGTGCGATCTCAGATCTGGAAACGATTGTGTTTCCTCCAGCTCATGTTTTGGAAACTTCGTCCAACGGTAGGATGCCTTTCTAATTGAGCAACCCAACTTCCCTTTGCTATAAAACACTCTTCTCTGTCCGGATTAGACCCTTTTGGCTTCTTTTCAAAACCCTAGAATTGCTTGTGCGAACTTGAAACTTTGGAGGCTTTGATCCAGCGACTGAAGAGTTCTCTTGGCGATCTACATCGACTGGAAGGAACTTGGAACAATTGTGAAGCTTCCCCAACTCCGGTGTGCAACCTGCTTCAACACAGAACCAGATCTGGGAGATTTTTGGAAGGCTTTTTGGCTTGGCCGAGGAGAGCTTCTTCGACAATTAAATCTCATTTAGCAATTTTTGAGAAGCAAGTAACCATTGTACATCAACCCTACCTATGTCAGCTAGGTCCTAGGAATTTTACAGAATTTATCTCGTGTCTTGGAACCGCCATTCACCATGATTTTATGCATCCAGTCTGTGTTTCTACAGATAGGAACTTAACGGCAACATCTAGTGCTGTTAAGATCCCTAGTTGGCGGCATGATCTGGTGCCGTTAACCCATGTTGGCGGCAGCATCTGTGCCGCTAAGTTCAACAGGTTTGACAGAATGCATGTTTTGATCTTCGTGACATATTTTCTGGATTTCTAGATGTGAATACATGCTGTAAAAATTATCTATGATCAAGTATATCCAGTGGAACATGCCATGTGATTAGGTAGAATTTTCGTAAATTATACTCTTTATTAGAATTTCTGAAATGAGATATTAAGCATGATTTGGCCTTGTTAATTCATGTTTAATTAGATCCATGTTAAATTAGGGTTTCAGAAAATTTCTCTGACTATATGATGACTGTGTTCAGGTGTTAGCAGTGCTGGGTATAACTGTGTTCTTGTGAAATCTATTGAAGTGAAATTAGTGATAAAATGCATGAAATTTATTTCAATTACTGAAATTCGTTTACTGATCTGAAAAATATGGAAAATTGAGCATGTGTTATAATTAATGTTTGGAACTTGTTATAAAAATTTCGTGTTGTTTGGGTAACAGTAGGGACTGTTATGGTTTTAGAGAGAGAAAATGACCATGTAAATCATGCTAGTTTAAATCGTATGTGATTCAGTTAATAGCCACCTGATCAGGACTGTATTAGAAGTTGATCATCATTATAAAATAGTAAAATGCATGCCATGTAAACTGATCCATGTTTATGTGTTAAAAATGCATGTGTGTGTGTGCAAGTGCATGTGAATAATGTAAGAAAATATGGTAAATGTTTAATGTGTAAATTGTGCCATGTGTGACACTGCTACCATAAAGGTGGACAAGTACCACTGGTTAGGGTGGAGAGTGCTTCTCCCGGTTCTGCGCAGTTAACCAAGATCCATTACTGTGTTGCTTAGGTGATGGATAAGTGTATGTGTATATGTATGTCCCTCTAGTGGTGGTTTGGACTACGTCACGGCAACTAAGTGAAAAATGTGAAAATGTCTATGTGATCATGTGAAATGTGCAATGTGGAATATGTGAATTGTGAAACTATTAAGTGAATGTATCATCATGTGAATTAGTGTAATCTTATGTGAATGTGCTAAATCCATATCAAAACAGCAAGTAAAATGTGTGTACAATTGTGATAAATATATGAAAAAATGAATAGAATTCATATTAGGTATGTTGTTTATCTTATGTATAGTTTCATGCTTAAATCATGTAAAGATGCAAGATGGTTTGAATGAAATTTAGTTCCTTAAAACATGATGAACAAAAGGTGTAGAAATCATGTTATAAGTTTTATACTTAATTGTAAAAGCATTATAAAGCATGTACTATCTTTATCCTTAATTGTTTAGAAATCTAGCATGTGTTATATGTTCTAAAATGGTAAGCATGTGCCATGTATTCTATTTGCTATAGATTCCATGAATGGTAGTTTCAGTTTGTATAAAGTATGTCTCATGTATATTTATTTCCATTAGAAGATAGCATGTGCATGTGATGTGTGTATAGTTGTGTGCATAGATTACTTGCTGGGTCTATTTAGACTCATACTTGCTTCGGCGTACAGGTGCAGGTGTATCCACTTCTTCCGAGGAGATAGTTAGGAGCGACTCCGAGCGAGAGGAGTAGCTTTTGTTGTGAGATCGATTCTTGTACTTTTCTTTTCATAAGTATGTATTCCAATAATGATGTAATTCGCATGGACAATGTAATTGTATTGAGAATTGTAATAATGTGGACTTTAATTCTTCTTTCATTACTATCTAGACTGTGGATATGATGTGGATGATGGAATAAGATTGAATACTTATTTATTTCCGTTGTTCTCTTTAATATTCATGTATATCTCAATCAAATGTTAGCGTTGGGTAAATATCCCACTGTGACGGCATTCTCTATACCGACGTGGGTTAGTATAATCGTACCGGTATAAGGAGGGTCGTTACATTAAAACTTTGCTAACTATCACATTATCATTAACTTACTAGTAATTAACAATTAAACTAATACATGCTCATGCTATAACATAGATAATTAAACATGGAATCTGTTAAACAATACTATACTAACTCATGTAGATCAAGAATTTTAAACATGGTCACTTATAACATGATACTACTAACATGCTCATCAAACAATCACCAACCCATGGCCATAATTAAACATAGTTCTACACATGGTAGTAACATGATATCACAATTATCATTTAACATGGATCATATTAACACATGCACGTACCTTCTTTTTTTTAAATATAGCCGGTCCAAAAGGAGAAGGCAGGGACAACCTCACAATGTCATGCACGTACCTTCTCATGACATATTCACATGCACTTTTACCTTTGCTTTCAAATGCAGTTATTCTCACATATATCACATTCATGCACATTTGTTTTCACATAGTTTTCACATACTTTGCACTTTTCACGATCACATGTCACATCACTTGCACATTCCACATGCCATGGTCACATATCACTTTACACATTATTCACATATTCATTTTTACGCATGCCAAGACACAACCCAAACCACCACTAGAAAGATCACACGATCACATACACATACTTAATCACCAGGCAAAGCGATCAAGCATTGGTTACAGCGCAGAACTGAGGGAAGTCCTCCCCACCATTACTAGTGAAACTTGTCCACCTCCAGGATTTCATATGACCCGTTGCCTCGGGTATCACGTAACATGATTGAGCCTTCTCATAGGGACACTACTAAAGTACGGCTGCTCGTAATCTATAGTCGCAGTGTCTCATTGGCACAACTTTTATCTTTCAGATTATAATGTTATTCACGCACACATGTCACATATTCTCTCTCTTTCCATGCACATGAACATATATGACAAGAAACATATACAAATCACTTTCAGATACTCAATTTAATTTTAAACAGTAGCAAACAATTCTTAATCAAGATGTTAATAATGTTTTAAGCTAACTTGGGACTTATTATCAAAACATGGTACTAAAAGATTAAGAAAAATATATCTATTTGTACAGGGATAAGAACATCATCAAATTTTAACCACGAGATAAATATGTATGAAAGAACACATCAATAATGTTCATAAATTTTGGAGCAATACAACCATTTTTCATAAATAAAGTCAGAAATCAGATTATTATTCACAAAAGCACTAATTATTCATGAACAGAAATAAAATGAGGTTAACAAGTCCTAAATCATTCTTACATTAGTCTAACAACTGAAGTATAACATATAACGATTTTTATAACAAGTATACATCATGAAAATCAAAATTATCAAGTGTTCACATGTTTTTTTCATAAAAATAGAAATTCAATTAATTACCATAATGAACAAAAATTAATCTAAGGTTACCCAAACATATCAAGATGATTAACAGGTCATGAAGGAATGAAAATAATTCAAAAACCATCTCAGAATCTCATAAAACCATCACATATGGTGAAACTGTAAATTTATGAACAAGATGAACTTGATGTCAACATATGTAGCCGTCAACCTGAGTTGACGTCAATATACCTTGCCGTCAACCTCCCAGACTGCACAAAGTGCAGACTGAGGGCAAGAAAACATGGAAAACGACATCAAAACAAATTTCTAAAAATATAGAAAAATAGGAAAACCCTGAGGGAAAAATCCAAAGAGAGAAACCCTATGTTACTAGCTTCAAAACAATTCTACAACACAAGAATTTAGATGATGAAGTCCTCTTTCGCACCCAAAGAGGTATCCTCCAAGCACAATCAAATCCTTCATCTTGAGCACGATCCATCCACGATCTCTTCATTTAGATCTTCCTCTCACGCCGTGGAAGATTTCTCTTCTCAACAGAAACCTCAATCAAATAGCAGCACGACCGATGTACCCTCGGGATTTCCCTCTCTCTCTCCTCTCCCACAACCCCAAACCTAAGCAAGAGAGCAAAACTTCTCTACCCAAAACGAACCCTCTCTATATATAGAGATCCAAGGGTTGTTTTTGGGGTAAGATCCTTGCCCTAACACGACTCTTCCCCTTCAAACATATCCAAAGAAAACTGCTAGTTTCGGAGAGAAAGTTAGACTTGACGTCAAACTATGTTGTCGTCAAAAGAAATATTGACGAAAATTTAAGAAATATTAACATCAACATACATTGACGTCAAAACAAAATAGATGGCAATCGGAATTGTCGTCATAACAAGTAGGATCAAGACCCGAAAAAACCTAAAGTAGGTTGACGTCATGGCCTATTGACGTTAACCCCACCCTGACGTCATCAAGGTGTGACATCAATCAAGGCTGACATAACAAACCCTTGACGTCAAGATCCCCCTTGCAGCAGACCCATGATTCGGCCGAAACACATCGTCCGGAGTCTTGAATGTCAACCGAATGATCTTCTGAAAGTGTGAACTTGTAGAAATGTTGCTAGGCCTTACAATCTCTCTCCCATAAAAAGATCTTTGTCCTCGATGATCATGATGATCAATCCATCTCCATATAAAATTTATTATGAATTATATATGTATTTTTGGTGATTAACAAAACCTTAAAAAATACTTTCTAACAATATTTTCTGAAGTTTATCCACAAGAAATAACTCAAGCAAAATTTGTAAGTTGTGCACACACACTGTCATTTGAAGTTCAAAGCATGAATTTTGTCTAAGTATATAACGATTTCATAAGTAAAACAATGATTTCCATCTCACAATGATTTCGGTCTCACAACAATTTCATAAGTAAAACAACAATTTTCATCTCACAACAATTTCATAAGTAAAACAACAATTTCCATCTCACAACGATTTCGGTCTCACAACAATTTCATAAGTAAAACAACGATTTCCATCTCACAATGATTTCATAAGTAAAACAACAATTTCGGTCTCACAACGATTTCGTTGATGCATCGATTTCAATATCACTTAAATATCGACTTCGGTAAAACAACGATTTGATCGCCACAACGATTTGGTCACTTAAACAACGACTTCTTAGAAACAATGATTTGGTCGCTACAACGATTCTGTTTCACTTAAACAACGATTTAGTCGCTACAATGATTTCCTTTCACTTAAATAACGATTTGGTCGATACAACGATTTTGTTTCACTTAAACAACAATTTGGTCGCTACAACGATTTCCTTTCACATAAACAATGATTTGGTCGCTACAACGATTTCCTTTCACTTAAAGAACGATTTGGTTGCTACAACGATTTTGTTTCACTTAAACAACGATTTGGTCACTACAACGATTTCCTTTCACTTAAAGAATGATTTGGTTGCTATAACGATTTGAGTGTTGCTACAACGATTTCATATCTACAATGACTTCCTATGAAACAACGATTTCACTATATTTATACATGGATTATGGTCACATCGACTCTATTTCAACATAGATTTTATTTATATATTTATGACAACAATTTCATGAATTCATCAATCTCTCTTCACAACGATTATGGTTTAAATAAATTGACATATACTTTCATTGTCTTCTCAGACAATCATGAAAATAATTATCCTTCATGATATTCAAATGTAATCTTTTTAAATCTCTGTGAAGTTCAAGTCTTCCCGCATATAACACTGTATCTTGTGCTCTTTAGCATTTATTGTGTTAGTACATATCTCTGCACGAAATATATATGTGTGCTTTCTATACCTGTGTTCCTTAAGCAAAAGCTTTAGAGGGTGACAGAATGGCATTTCCATTTTGGCGTATCTTCTTATTGCATGCCACCTAACGTTGACTGACAACTTAGAGACAGTTGAGCTGTCTATGTTTCAATATTTATTGTGCACAGATTTCTGCCAGAATCATATCCTACAACGTTGGACAAACAAGAAGCAAAAGATATCTGGATGATCCTTCTCTATGTGCGTGTCTCTCTGGGCATTTAATGGCTGCAGTTATTCTTGGTACCCACGTTGAACCAGACTCAACTTGCGTGCCTCAGACATAGAGACAACTGATATGTCAACGGCTATATTCTCAAGAGAAGATATATAGAAGACCGATGACTCCATGCAAACTGAATGGTTATCCTTTGGGGCACCTGGTAGAAGAGCTTGTTCATTCAGTCAATCAGCCTTTAGCTCTTAGCTCTCCACAACCATCTGCTTAGTCTTTTGAGAGCTTGTGTAAGATCTGAGAGAATCCACCACTGCCAATCTTTGTCTCTCAGACCTCGCCTCAGATCAAGCAATCCTATAAGCTTGGTCTATGGGCCATTCACTCTCTACTCATTCTTCTTGAGTGCTCCTCTTCGGTTGTGAAGAGAAGACCTGTTGTTGAACAGGTGGTTATTTCCCTTTGGTAAGAAGGAAGATCTGTTGCATCAGGTGTTGGTTGTACCTCTTCGGGTAGAGAGGAGAAGGTCAGCTGTTGCTGGATGTGTAAGAGTCCTTAAGGGGGACAGTACCCCTGTTTAGTGAAATCCCAAGTTGTTGCTTGGGGACTGGACGTAGGACTCCTTGGGATAGGAGATCTGAACCATGATAAAATTTTATGTTGTCTATGCATGCTTGCTTGTTTGTCTTTATTCCACACTAACTCTAACTGTCAAACTTAGTATTTTCTATCAAGCATTTTATTTACAGGTATTATTCTAAAAGCATTCTAGCAATCCATTCACCCCCCCTCTGGGCTTGCTATCTGGGCAACAGATCAGAGCAAGTACCTGTGTGACGTCGTCTCTAGCTAACACGTACACTCTGGCGGTCCTTGTGATCTTTCTGCTGGCCTCGCTACTGTAGCTTCTAGAACACCTCATGGAATGAACATCTTCAGCTTCGAACACTCTCTAATCTGATGATCTGGGCTGCCGCACTTGAGACATGTTCCTGCCTTTGTTCAACACAAATCTCTGGCATGACGCTTGCCACAGTGTACACACTTGGGCTTCTCGCTGGCTGTAGAAGCTACTGAATGGGGTGCTGACTTTGGTAGTACTTTAACCTGCTGCTAGTTTTCCACGATTCTCTTCATATTCTTGTCCTACCGCTAGAATAGTTTTGGTAACCTCTTTGTCTGGGCCTTCTTTATTGGGTTACAATGTGTATGATGACATGTACTTAAATTTTTTTGATGATGTTTAACATAATTGATGTCACATTGATGTTGAAAACATGATAAATACGACAAAGACGTGAAAGAAATGAACAAATGAAAAATAGTGCTTCTATGACTATTCATGTATCCATTATATCTCACATAGAATGTCTTTTGATGTAGGTGTGAATGCACACAAGACAATCAACTAAAGTCCAGTGCAAAAGACCAAGAAATACACTTCAAGTGGTCATGTGTCGACAGATAGACCAATCCAGAACAAACAGGCTACTGGAAACACATTTACAGCAGTATGTGTCGACAGATGAGATGCACATGTCGACAGATACAGGATGTTTGTCGACAGCCAGCATATCGTCTGTCGATAGATCCAGTCTTCCAGGAACTAGCATGGTTCTGGAAACCAGAAGTCTGCAGTAAGTGTCAACAACTATAAAGCACCTGTCAACAGATGAAGAGAAAAGTCAGAAACGTGATTATGATATGTTCTATATTAGGGTGATCCCTTTAAGCACGACTCTCTATACTTGGACACACATATATATAGACCATATGAAGGTATTTTCACAGCAAGAAGCCATAATACCAAAACCCTAACCAAAGGTCAGAAGAAAAGCTTCTCTCTACTGCTCTGCTTCAACTCTCCATCCAGTTGAAGGAAGATCCATCTCACGAGCGGAGTTGAAGTCAGTTCGTCCACAGTTCAAGCTTCTACATCATTTGATAATCATCAAGTTGAAGATTGGAGTTCTTCTGGACGACCACCATGAAGAGTTCTTCATCAAGATTTTGTTTCTACTTCTTAGAACTCTTCTCCTTCCATACTTTTCACTACTCTGTGTGTGTGGCAGTGGTTCAAGAGTCTCTTGTGCTTGATTCACTTGTGGGTTGTTGTTCTAATTGTGTGTTTGCATCAGACAACGTGTGTGTGTGTGTTTGTAGAGTTGAACTCACTGATAAGCAGTCGTTCTGCGTGTGTGTGTGGACGATGGACGTAGGATACACAAGTTGTGTACTCTGAACCACCTTAAATCTTCATGTCCTGTGGTTTGCACATTTTCACGGTAGATGTTTGGTAGGCACATTGATTGTTCACACACTATATAGATCTCTAACGTTCTACTCACAATCAGCACACACATCGAAGTCCAAATTCAGTACATATTTGCTTAAGTATTTGTCAAGTCAGTGTTAGCATCTAAAAGAGGGTCATAGTGCTTTTAAATCGGTGGTAATCTATTCAACCCCCCTTCTAGATTACTGCACTAGGTGGTTCCGCACACCTTTCAATTGGTATCAGAGCAAGGTTTCTCTGATTTACTGCTTTAATAGCTTGATCTCACGATCAGGAGAAATTCGGTCTCATGGAAACTCACAAGTGATTTATGGCTGAAGGACACTCAGTGTCTAGGCCTCCCTTCTTTGATGGCACTGACTACACCTACTGGAAAAATCATATGCAAGTGTTTCTGAGAGCTGAAGACTATGAGCTGTGGAAGATCGTCAGCAAGGGGCCTTATGAGCTGCCCGCTGACGAAGATACCTGGACAAGAAAGAAAATCCGCAAAGGCACCTTGAATTGGAGCGCATTGAACATGATGCAGTGTGCTGTGCATCCGAAGGAGTATTCAAGGGTCTCCACATGTAAGTCAGCAAAAGAAATGTGGGACAAGCTGGAGCTTATTTATGAAGGTACGTCTGAGGTAAGGGAAACCAAAGCTAGCATGTTAGTATCTGAATATGAAATGTTTAAAATAAAAAATGAAGAAACAATTTCAAATATGTTTGCTAGATTTATGATCATAATAAATGGCTTGAAAGGTCTTAAGAAAGAGTACAGTGAAAGTGACATAGTTAGGAAGATACTTCGGTCTCTTCCATACACTTGGCATACTAAGGCCACTGTAATTGAGGATTCTAAAGACCTTTCCATAATGAAATTGGATGAGCTAATTGGATCCCTAATGACTTATGAAATAAACCTAAAAAGAAAAGAAACTAAGGTTACTCTTAGAAAATCCATTGCTTTAAAAGCATCTAACAAAATTTCTTCAAGTTCCAAGAAAGAGGTTCAGTAGGAAAGTGATGAATCTGAACCGTCTAGTGATAGTGAGAATGATGAAATGGCCATGCTCACTAGACAATTCAAAAAATCCTTAGGTTCAAAAAGAAAGGCTTAGGTAACTTCAAAACTTTTCCAAAGAAAGATTTCTCAAATAAGTTTGAGTCTAACAAAAATCTGACATGATTGTGTGCTATGAGTGCAAGAAACCAGGGCAAATGAGAGGTGAATGCCCAGAACTCAAGAAAAACCTGAAAAAGGACAAGTTCACTTTCAAGAAAGCCAACGCAATGATGGCTACTTGGAGTGATGAAGATGAAGACGAGAACGCACAAGGAAGCTCTGGAGATGAAGAAATTCACTGCTTGATGGCAAGGAGTGAAGACTCCGCTGAGGTAAACTCTTCCGTTGAGAATTTCTCTGTTGATGATTGGGAAGAGGCATACACCTTACTGTTTTAGAAATTTTGTGAATATAAATCAGAAAATAGAGCACTGAAAAAGAAGATCACTTCACTTGTTCATAGCACATCCAATGATGAACAGATTGTAATTCTATGTAAAGAAATTGAGCTACTAAAAATTGAAAAAGAAAGCCATCTTGCTGAAATGGATTGCATCAAAGAAAAACTCCAGTAAAATGTAAAATAAAAACAAGTCCTAAATACACTTGTTGAAACTCTACAACATGAGATTCAAGAGATCCAAAAAGAGATGGAAAAAGCTAAAGAGGAACTGAAAGGAAAAACAGAAGATCTTTCAGGATTTGTAAAAGGAAAACAGAATCTTGATGTAGTGTTGGGAGTTAAAACAAATGTAACAAGGCATGGGCTTGGATTTCAACTAGAAAAACAAAAGAAACATGGAGAAAAATTGATCAAATCTTTTGTTGATTGCAGTCCAAGTTCAAGTAAGAAAGTTCAAGCTAAGAGTAAAAATGCTCAGGCTAAAGGTAAACAATCTCATAACGAATCAAAAGACTTCATTTGTTCTTCAAGCTAAGAAAATTGTCGATAGACCCAAAGAGACCTGTTGACAGGCCTAGAAATTTGCAGAAAAAGGAATGTTAAACAAGCATCAAAAGGGCCAAAAGCAATCACAAGTTAAATACAACAGTAAGAAAATTGTAAAAACTCAAAAACCATCATGCAACTGTTGTAAGAAACTTGGCCATACTGAAAAACAATGCTGGAATAATTTGAACAAGTTTGGATTCCAAAGCATTTACTTTTTGGCATGAATGAAAAATTGGGACCCAAAGTAATTTGAGTACCAAAACCTCTTGTCTGATCCATCTATGCAGGAATGCCTAGCAGCCCAAAATCAAAATAAATGGTACTTGGATAGTGGCTGCTCAAGGCACATGACGGGCGACAAAGAAAAATTTTGTTTGCTGGTGGAAAAAGACGGAGGACAAGTTGTCTTTGGAGGTAACAATAAAGGCCAAATAATTGGCATAGGCAAGGTAGGTAAGTATGCCTCTAACTCAATAGATAAATGTGCTCTTAGTTTATGGTCTCAATCACAATCTTCTTAGCATTAGCCAATTGTGTGATAAAGGCCATAAAGTCATCTTTGAATCAAATGCATGCCAAATTGTTGATAAAGAAACATGAAGTCTCAAGTTTTCTGGAAAAATTGTGAATAACATCTATCTAGTTGATTTAGATGAACCAGAAAACAAAAAATTGTGTCTTGTTGCAAATAAGCAGGATGAATTGACTTTGTGGCATCGTAGGTTTGGCCATGCAAGTTACAATGTTTTGCATAAGATCATGCGGATGAAACTGGTAAGTGGACTTCCTGAAATTCAGTTCAATAAAAATGAAAGTTTTTGTGATGTATGTGCACAGGGAAAACAAATCAGAAAGTCTTTCAAATCAAATGCTCCCATAATTACTTCAAAACCTTATGAACTGTTGCACATGGACCTTTTTGGACCTATAAGAACACTAAGTCTCAATGGCAAACGTTTTAGGTTTGTCATTGTAGATGATTTTTCTAAGTTCACTTGGGTTAAATTTCTAGCCCACAAACATGAAGTTATGATAAATTTTCAAGAGTTCTTCAACAAGATTGAGCATAGCAACATAAACAAAATATGTTCAATCTTCACTGATCATGGGGGAGAGTTTGATAACAATTTATTCTCTGACTTCTGCAGGAACCAAGGTATTGATCACAAGTTCTCTTCTCCAAGGACTCCAGAACAAAATGGAGTTGTGGAGAGAAAGAACAGAACCTTGGTGGAAATGGCTCGCACTCTTCTGGTTGAAAGCCAACTTCCAAGGAGCTTTTGGGCAGAAGCAGTGAACACTTCATGCTACATCCTCAATAGAGCCATGGTAAGACCTGTAATGAAGAAAACCTTGTATGAGATCTTGAGTGGTAAGAAACCCAGTATTGGGTACTTCAGGATCTTTGGCTCCAAGGTTTTTATCCATAATAATGACAAAGTTGATTTAGATAAATTTGAAGCCAAAAGTGATCCAGGTATTTTTCTCGGATACTCAGAACACTCTAGAGATTATAGAGTGTATAACAATAAAAACACAAAATTGTGGAAGAGACTCCACATGTTATTTTTTATGAGTATCATTTAAAAACTAACAAGTTAAATGTTTCCAGGTATGATGATGATGAAGGAAAAATACTTGAAGATCAAAATGAAAAGCCACTGTCGACAAACCATGAAGAGGCTGTCGACAGGCCTGAAGAAAATCTACAAGATCAAATTCTTCAAGAACAACCTCCCTAAGAACAAATTCCTCAAGACCAATATCCTCAAGACCAAGACCAACCAGGTCCTTCAACAATCAGGTCCTTCAACAATCAGAAATGCCAGGCACTTAAAAGATCACCCACTTGATAATGTAATTGGAAATGTGAAGGATAGAGTTCACACTAGGTCTCACGTTAGACACATTGTAGAACAAGATCATTTAGCATTTGTCTCTCAAGTGGAACCTAAAAATGTTGAAGAGGCTCTAAAAGAAAATTCATGGATAGATGTCATGCATGAGGAACTTGGGTAATTTGAAAGAAACAATGTTTGGAGCTTAGTTCCTAGGACCCCTGAAATTTCTGTAATTGGAACAAGATGGGTATTTAGGAATAAAGTAAATGAAGAGGGTAAAGTGGAAAGAAACAAAGCTAGACTGGTAGCAAAAGGGTATAATCAAGAATTTGGGATAGACTTTGAAGAATCCTTTGCACCTGTAGCTAGGCTTGAGGCAATTAGAATTCTGTTAGCATATGCATGTTCAAACAAGTTCAAACTTTTCCAAATGGATGTCAAAACTGTCTTCTTGAATGGTTACATCAAAGAAGAAGTCTATGTTTCTCAACCACCTGGATTTGAGGATAATGAAAAGCCTAACCATGTTTATAAATTGTACAAAGCTCTCTATGATTTGAAACAGGCACCCCGAGCTTGGTACGATAGACTGAGCAATTTCTTGGTGCGTAAAAACTACTCCGGAGGTAAAGTGGACCAAGCAC
Source organism: Colocasia esculenta (assembly GCA_014218235.1). NCBI lineage: Eukaryota > Viridiplantae > Streptophyta > Magnoliopsida > Alismatales > Araceae > Colocasia > Colocasia esculenta. Next base: position 79,447,200 of record CM024755.1, on the reverse strand, counting down.
TCTTCACTAAATGTATTCACAATCACATGATTGTTGTTCATGTCTATGTGGACGACATTATCTTTGGTTCCACTAACCCCTCACTGTGTGAAGAATTTTCTAAACACATGCACAGTGAATTTGAGATGAGTTTAATGAGGGAGCTTCAACTTTTTCTTGGCTTGTAGGTAAAACAATATGAAGATGAGTTCTTCATCAATAAAGAAAAATACGTCAAGGAATTACTGAAAAGATTTCAGTTTGAACAAGCCAAGCCAGCCTCTACACCAATGAGCACAAGCGTAAAATTAGAAAATGATGAGAAAGGTAAAATGGTAGATGCAAAGCAATTCCGAGGTATGATTGGCTCTCTCCTTTACCTTACTGCAAGTAGGCCGAACATAGAGTTTAGTGTTTGCCTTTGTGCTAGATATCAATCTAGTCCAAAGGAAAGGCACTTGGTTGCAGTTAAAAAGATTTTCCGATATCTTTCAGGTACATATGATTTGGGTTTGTGGTATCCAGCAGGTAGTAGTTTTGATTTGGTCTCATATTCTGATGCTGACTATGCTGGATGTAAAATTGATAGAAAAAGCATTAGTGGGTAATGTCAATTCCTAGGTGGTTGCATGGTTTCGTGGACATCCAAGAAGCAACACTCAGTTGCACTCTCCACTGCAGGTGGTTGCATGGTTTCGTGGACATCCAAGAAGCAACACTCAGTTGCACTCTCCACTGCAGAGGCAAAATATGTTGCTGCAGGGAGTTGTGCAGCTCAAGTGTTGTGGATCAAAAGTCAATTGTGTGATTACAACATTGACATTGGATGCACACATATCCTATGTGACAACACTAGTGCTATCAACCTCTCAAAAACCCAATTCAACACTCAAGGACCAAACACATTGAGATAATGCATCACTTTTTGAGAGATGAGGTAGCCAACAAGAACCTAGAACTTGACTTCATTCCAACTAAAAAGCAATTGACTGATATTTTCACCAAACCTTTGTCAGAAGATAGGTTCACCTCCTTAAGAAGAGAATTGAGGTTGTGCAAAATTCAATGAATCCAAAACCAAATTAAGGGGTAAATGATCCTTATATGTAGTGACTATGAGGTATATCAAATGGTGACATGTGGAAGAACAAGTTAGGCTTGTTTGGAAACTATCATTATGCATGAGTAAATATACTCCGCCAAGTATCCATAGTCTTCTTATACATAATGGTCATTAACTTCATAATGAGGTAATCGGTTTGTTTTAGTTTTGACACATGCATCTCTTTAAAAGAATAAATTTTTACTACTCACATGCTTATGGATGTTCTTTTGTGTGCAAATGCTTGGTATGTTTGTGTATCTCATTGATTGATTTGCTTGAATGATGAGTCGTCATATGCACACACTATGGGGGAGTCAGTTAAGGCTAGGTGAGTGAAATTCTTAAGGGATACCCTTCATTTTCAATTGGTCTTTATCCCTCAATCATATGGTTCAAATCTCTCTCAATTCAAAGCCTTAACACTGAGTTTTGAAGTACCTGTTGACAGCCAGAATCACAGCTGTCGTCAGCCAAGCCTTCCCAGAACTACTTTTCTGGAAAAATTATGTATCTGTCGACAGACCCATTCTACCTGTCGACAGATAGCCTCTCCCAGAACCTTGATCTTTCTGGATCTCAATACCTTTCGACAGGCACATACTTACTGTCGACAAATACACATTTTCTATGAATTCTTCATCTTTTCTCATCCTTTCTTTATGAGTATGTTCATATTATTCATGCAAGGGGAGAATTGGGCTTTAATATTCATTACAACCTTTCATACTCACATAGTATCAAAGACATTGACTTAATCACAATGATTTTGAAATAATATTTTGTATATGAGTCTAGGTTGTATCATCTAGAACACATTGAACAAATCTAATGGTTTTAACCTAACTCACTTGAATAACTCCCTTGTGGATGATCATGTTCCTAAAATGGATTGACAAGTAAGTAGGTTATTGAACTTAATGTTTTTACATTGGCCTTTGACCTTAAATAACCTTTGACCTTGATTTTTCAAATTTAAAAAAAAAAAGGCGGAAAGCTACCTATTTCTAAACTCAAAAGTTCAAACAAAAAATTATATGAAATGGGACAAAGGCAGAGCAATCATGAGCATCACTGAGTAACCGGGGACATGGGTATCACAAATGTCTGTCTTCGCGTCAAAAAGTCTATTCATTATCTCTGCACAATGGTATGATGGTCACTCACACTGAGTAACTGGGGGTACGGGCATCCCAAATGTCTACCTTCACGTTAAAAGGTGAAAGTGATCCTAATTACCACTTTTCCCACATTAACTTGACGAAAGAACTACTTCCATGCTAGAAATAGAGTGAAGCCTCCATGTTTTTACATCAAGGGCAATGTGTTGTTTATTGTTATTCGCTTATGTAGACATTACTTTCATGTACCAACTGAATATCACCCACAAAGGAACATGTTTTTCTACAACGGTTTTATTCAAAGGGGTTATCTTATTTTCATATGTTTTTGAACGATGTATTCTACATGCTATAACTTGAGATTCCCAGAGTATTATCTCTTAACCATTGTAGAATTTTTATGTGTCTTAATACTAGTGTTTATGACACTTTGTAGTGTGTATCAACCTATTCTCAACCTTGAAATCCCATTTGGACACTCATTTCCCTCTTCAACTCTTCAAAAATCTGTTCTGGAACACTTCTGGCCAGTAGTTGTCGACAGCTACAAGGCGCCTGTCGACAGCCGACTGTTTGGATAGTTCAGGAGCCCAACCGGCGTGCCTTTTGGCTGGATTTTGTGGGGCCCCCTTTCCTTCAAATCTCTTTTAAATACATCCCAAGGGGGAAACGCCACTCTTCACCCCTTCACCTTCCTCTAAAAGGTGTTCTCCTCCCTCTCTCAACCCTAAACCCTCTCTCCAGGGTGCCAACACCCAGAATCCTCTCCTTCTTATTTCTTCTTCCTCATGTCTTCCACCTCTTTCAGGATTCTCTCTCCCTCGTGCATCTCCTTCTCCATGGCTCCCAAGGACAAATGGATGAAGACTCCTCTGCTGAGCCAATGGATGCTCAGGGTGGAGATGAAGACGTTCTGGAAGCACCCGCACCACAGGTTGCTGCTCCGGATTTACAGACATTCTTGGCAGATTAGTTCGCCCAAATGCAACATCACGTTACTACTGGATTTGATCAACTCAATGCCCGATTTGATCAGCTGCAAGTGCATGTCAACGCCAGAATGGATGCACTTGCTGATACTCACGTTCAAATTCAACATCGGCTCACTCGACTCTCTACTGAGTTTCATTCATCCCCCTGTTCTAGGGAATGACATGTTTAGAGAGTCTAGGATTTAGTGTGGGGTCAACTATTTTTTATTTTCACTAGGATTGGTTCATGTGTCTGTAAGTTCTATCAGTTATGTCATTTCCCTTCTTTTACTTTTCTTTAGTTCATGCAATGGATGTCCTTTTTGTAAATGTGTGTACTTATTGATCAATGATTGACAACACAGTTCTTTGCTTCATTCTTATCCATGTGTGCATGATTTGTCTTTTTGAATGTTGTCAAAAGGGGGAGAAAACATCAATTGTAAATTTTGTCATCATCAAAAAGGGGGAGAATGTTGGGTTACAATGTGTATGATGACATGTGCTTAAATTTTTTTGATGATGTTTAACATAATTGATGTCACATTGATGTTGGAAACATGATAAATATGACAAAGACATGAAAAAAATGAAGAAATGAAAATAGTTCTTCTATGACTATTCATGTATCCATTATATCTCACATAGAATGTCTTTTGATGTAGGTGTGAATGCACACAAGACAATCAACTAAAGTCCAGTGCAAAAGACCAAGATATACACTTCAAGTGGTCATGTGTCGACAGCCCCCAAGGCATGTGTCGACAGATAGACCCATCCAGAACAAATAGGCTACTGGAAACACATTTACAGTAGTATGTGTTGACAGATGAGATGCACCTGTTGACAGATACAGGATGCCTGTCGACAACCAGCATATCGCCTGTCGACAGATCCAGTCTTCCAGGAACTAGCATGGTTCTGGAAACCATAAGTCTGCAGTAAGTGTCAACAACTATAAAGCACATGTCGACAAATGAAGAGAAAAGTCAGAAACGTGATTGTGATATGTTCTATATTAGAGTGATCCCTTTAAGCACGACTCTCCATACTTGGACACCCATATATATAGACCATATGAAGGCATTTTCGCAGCAAGAAGCCACAATACCAAAACCCTAAACAAAGGTCAGAAGAAAAGCTTCTCTTTGCTGCTCTGCTTCAACTCTCCATCCAGTTCAAGGAAGATCCATCTCACAGGCAGAGTTGAAGTCGGTTCATCTACAGTTCAAGCTTCTACATCATCTGATAATCATCAAGTTGAGGCTTGGAGTTCTTCTGGACGACCACCACGAAGATTTCTTATCAGGATTTGTTTCTACTTCTCAGAACTCTTCTCCTTCCATACTTTTCACTACTCTGTGTGTCTGGCAATGGTTCAAGCGTCTCTTGTGCTTGATTCACTTGTGAGTTGTTATTCTGATTGCGTGTTTGCATCAGACAACGCGCGTGTGTGTGTTTGTAGAGATGAACTCGCTAATAAGCAGTCGTTCTGCGTGTGTGTGTAGACGGTGGACGTAGGATACACAAGTTGTGTACTCCGAACCACCTTAAATCTTCGTGTCCTGTGGTTTGCACGTTTTCACGATAAATGTTTGGTAGGCACGTTGATTGTTCACACGCTATATAGATCTCTAACATTCTACTCACAATCAGCAGACACATCGAAGTTTGAATTCATTACATATTTGCTTAAGTATTTGTCAAGTCAGTGTTAGCATCTAAAAGAGGGTCATAGTGCTTTTAAATCGGTGGTAATCTATTCAACCCCCCTTCTAGATTACTGCACTAGGTGGTTCCGCACACCTTTCATTCTTTTCTTCTTGGTACAATTACATTTCATCCTTCTGCCTGCAAGCCGCGCTAAGGGCCACATCCATAGTCCTATGGTCGAATGCTACAAGTCTGGCTCTCAATGATGGTCTTAGCCCCATCACGAACTTCTTTACCTTACGCCTCTCGTCAGCAACTATGTGCGGTGCAAACCCTGACAACTTTGCAAATCTGGCCTCACACTCCAAGACTGACATGGAACCTTGAGTCAACGCCAAGAACTCTTGCTCCATCTTGTCCTGGTTGTGCTCAGGAACAAACTTACATCGAACAACCTCACGAACTCTCACCAAGTCACCTCTAGCACCAAACCCTCAAATTGCGTGCGAAGAATGAAGGACCACCACACATTTGCTCACTCCTAAAGCATGTATGTCGCCAAGCTGGCCTTGTCATCCTTTGCATACCTAATAGCTCTAAATATCTTCTCGATCTCTCTAAGCCAACTCTCTGCTACCAACGGCTGGCTCTCCCCTTAAAAGAAGGTGAAGCCATCCGCTTAAACCTCTGCACGACCGTCACTCCTCCACACCACGGTCCTGCTGAGCCGGTGCCATAACTTGAGCCTAAAGAACTGCCTGCATCTATGCCTGAGTCTACATCGCTTGTATAAGCCCTTACATGAACGTGCCGTAGTCAACCAATAGTGGCGGGGGTAGCGCATGTGGTCCTTGAGCTGCTAGTACTCTCTGCTCTTCATTGGCATTCCTTCTTGGCTCCTCATCTGATTGGGCACACTCGAACCACGAGTCCCTCCAGTCATAGACTACAAAATAGAGACCAAGTCAAGCTCCATTTATTACTACACCTACGATATTCTCATGCATTCATCTTATCACTTTTCTAGTCCTATCTTAGTTATTCCATGGATATGGCTATCTACTATAAAGACTTTGAGATGTGAATCAAGTTGATGGCTATCCATGTATAATCTCAACCCCGTAGCTCTGATACCATCTCTGTAATGGCCCAATTCTGCCGGATACGGTTATATCAACCGACGACGGACGAGAGCAAGTCGCTATAGAGGAGAAAACCCTAATTATAGTCACAATGGTTGAGATATACACAAATAGAGATGAATATTGCAGAAGAAATAAATAACTCTTATTCCATCAACTTTATAATCCACATAAAATTGTCTATATAGTCCAAGCAAAAGAAATAGCATAACATAACATCCACTAAACATAGCGAATTTCCAAGTACAAAATAAACAAAGTCCAAATTACAATTACATCACATACTGTAAGACCCGACTCTCTTGGGCCCTTGGCCCCGTCCTCAGGGTCGCGACGGGGGAGCCCGTCGCGATAGGGTTGTGTGGCAACACACCTGGCCGTCGCGTTCTAGTTGTGACGGGGGTGGCCGTCGCATTCTTGTCGTGCCATCTGCAGGCGACGCGACTGCTTTTCTGACCGACTTGACCGCTGTCCTATCTGTCAGAACGGCCTTGTCGGATGTCAGGTGCGTACAACGTTGACGCGACCTGGTCAGTCGTCGCATTTTGGTTTTCCGGTCTTCGAGGTTTGACTGCCTTTTGGGGTCACGTCGTGGGCGGCCGTCGCAACATGGTCGCGATGCCTAGGGGCGTCGCGACATGGTCATTATCGCGCCGGGCGACCATCACGTCTTGGGGCCCATCAGTTTAAAACCAAGGGGCTGCACCCCATTTCCCCCTCTCACCCCTTTCCTTCCTCTCCTTCCCCTTCTTCTTCCTCCTCTGAGTTCTCCCTTCTCTGGTGGTTTCCCGGTGTCTTGAGATGTCATGGTGGGAGGTGATGCCCCGTTCATGTAGGTGGCGTGATCGTGGAGCTTGGAGCGAGGAGGAGGTGGCCATTCTGACGCGAAGGCCCCAATGGGTCGGCTCTACTCTTGACTCCTCTCACCCTAGCATGCTCCCTTCCCCCTGAGATTGTGGTTTCTCGTGGTTTGGGGTTGCGGGAGCGTGAGGATCATGCATGTGTCAGTGAGGATTCCATCGAGCGTAGATTCCTTGTAAATCCATGTTTTGTGGGGTTTGAGGGTGGTTTGTATGGTTTATAAGCTTTCCTACGTGTTTAGCATGCTCCCCTTCTCCTGTGGATGCATTTTGTACCGAATTTGGGGTGGTCTCCAGGAGGATCGTCCCAGAACCTCCCTTATCATCTCTAGTCCTAGTATCTATTTTTCACCAACTTCATACCAGCATATTGGAGATCAGCAACTTCTGCCATAAAGTGCTTCAAATGGGGCCATTTGAATACTAGCTTGGTAGCTATTATTGTCGAACTCCACAAGAGGTAAGTGTTCATGCCAACTACCTCCAAAATATAGGACAGGCTCTAAGCATATCTTCAATCACCTGATTGGTTCTTTCCGTCTGACCATCAGTCTGCGGATGGAAAGCCATGCTAAAGTTTAGTTTAGATCTCAAGGAATAGTGCAGTCCTTTCCAAAAGTGGGATGTAAACCTAGGGTCTCTATCAGACACGATAGACATCGGTACTCCATGTAATCTATCTATTTCCTTCACATACAATGCAACCAGAACATCTACTGACCACTTATTCTTTACTGGCAAAAAGTGAGCAGACTTAGTTAAACGGTCGACTATAACCCATATGCCATCGAATCCACTTCTAGATTTAGGTAGTCCGAAGATAAAGTCCATCCCTATACCTTCCCATTTCCATGCCGGGATTTCTAGGGGTTTATGTTTACCTGCAGGTCACAAATGTTCCACCTGATCTTTTGACATGTTAAGCATCAGGCGACATATTCTGCCACCTCTCTCTTCATATTTGGCCACCAAAAGCTTCTTTTCAGGTCCTGATACATTTTGGTTGTTCCAGGATGGATGGTATACCTGGTCTTGTTAGCCTCATCCATAATCATTTTCTTTGTCTCTGCATGGTCGGGTACACAGACTCGATCTCAGAACAATAGTCTTCCATCTTCAGTTAAAGAGAAATCCGGCCTCTGGTCTAGATTAGCCTTAACCTCCACAAGCACAGGGTCATTGTCTTGGAGTGCTATAATGTCCTCCAATAGTGTAGGTTTGCCCTAACGCTAGCAATAAGGCATCCCTTCTCCTTGATGTCAGCATCAATATTTAACTTGGCAAAGTCTTCTAATAACTTCCATTCGCCCACCATTAGGCTTGACAATGTAATCATTGGCTTTCTACTTAGAGCATCTGCCACAACATTTGCTTTACCTGGATGATATTGGATAGTGAAGTCGAAGTCTTTGAGATACTCCAACCACCTCTGATGTCTCATGTTCAAATCCTGCTAAGAAAACAGATACTTCAAACTTTTATGGTCAGAAAAACACAATGAACTTCTCGCCATAAAGATAATGACGCCCATCTTCAAGGCGAAGACTATAGCAGCTAGCTCCAGATCATGTACAGGATAATTGTCCTCATGCTTCTTCAATTGTCTGGATGCATAGCATATGACCTTCCCGTTGTGCATCAGCACACAGCCTAGGTCGATCTCGGATGCATTAGTGTATACTTCAAAACTACCCCCAACGACTAGCAGTGTCAGTACAGGTGCTGAGGTATGGTGCTCTTTCAATGCCCTGAAACTTTCTTCACATTCATCAGTCCATGCAAATGGATTCTTCTTCTTGGTAAGCCTGGTCAATGGTACAACTATCTTTGAGAAATCTTTAATGAAGCGATGATAATATCCGGCTAAACCCAGAAAGCTCCTAATTTCCAACACAGTTGTTGGCCTTGCCCAGTTCTTTACCGCTTCTACCTTAGATGGATCCACAGAGATTCCCTCCTTGGATATGATGTGGCCAAGGAAAGACACTTCCTCCATCTAGAATTCACACTTACTAAGTTTTGCATAGAGTTGATTATCTCTAAGTATTACAGAGCAACCTTCAAGTGTTCCTCATGTTCTTCTTTAGACTTGGAGTAGATGAGGATGTCATCAATGAACACCACTACAAATTGGTCTAAGTATGGCCTATAGATATTATTCATAAGTTGCATGAAAGCCGCTGGAGCATTTGTCAACCCAAACGGCATTACCACGAACTCATAGTGACCATATCTACTCTGGAATGCAGACTTGTGTATATCCTCTTCCTTTATTCTCAGTTGATGGTAGCCTGATCTTAGATCTATCTTGGAGAAATATTGTGCACCGGAGATCTGATCAAACAGCTCATCGATGCGGGATAGTGGATACTTGTTCTTTATTGTCAACTGGTTCAACTGACGGTAGTCAATGCAAAACCTCATTGATCTGTCCTTCTTCCTGACAAACAGTACAGCTGCTCCCCACGGGGATGTGCTAGGCCTAATAAAACCTTGATCTAGTAGTTCTTAGATCTGTCTCTTTAGCTCCTGCAATTCAACAGGGGACATGCGATATGGAGCTTTTGAAATAGGGGCTGCCCCAGGGAGTAACTCGATGGTGAAGTTTACCTCCCGCTTAGGTGGTATACCCGGTATTCCTCTAGAAACACATCAGGATACTCTGTGGCTATGGGGATGTCTTCTAGGGTTGGTTTCTTCTTTTCCGTTGCCAAGACTGAAACTAGGAAAGCATCACAACCCTGGTTGATCAGCTTGGAAGCTCTTAGAGAGGATATCAAGATAGGGTGTTTATGATATCGGGTGCCAAGTAGTGATAGAGTTGGAAGGTTTGATCTTTTAAAAGTGACCCTTCTATGGCGACAATTTACATCAGCATCATATTCAATTAGCCAATCGACACCCAGTATGGCATCATAACCCTTCATGTCTAAATAGATGAGGTCGGCAGGGAGATTGTGTCCTCCAATGATAGTTTCACATTTTGGCAAGTAGTGAGTGAGTTTAGATTCTAAGCCAAGGGGAGAAGCTACAGTGATCTTGGATTTTAGAGGTACTGGTTTGACAGATAGAGTTGTAGCAAATGTGGTGGAAATAAATGAATATGCAGCTCCAGTATCAATAAGCACAAAAATAGGTTGAAAGTGTATGGAAATGGTACCTTCCACCATACCCCCTTCCTCGAGTAGGTCAGCTTCAACAACAGCATTAAGGCGCCCTTGACGCCGTGATGCATTCTGAGCTTTACCTGGCTGATCCTTCAGCATAGGACAGTCAGGAATATGGTGGTCACACCCACCACATCTTAAGCACTCCCCGAGCTTCTTCTAGCATTCTTCAGCTCGGTGCCCTGGTTTATCATAGAACTTGAAGTTCTCAGCCAACTACCTTCCTTCTACCTTGACCTTCTTGTCCACAATATTGTCTCTTCCAACATTCGGCCTCTTGTTGTTGTTATTGTTGTTGTTGTTGTTACGAAAAGTTGGAGCAATATTAGGTGCTCCCTTCTTGACAAAGACCGGCCTTGAGTTGTCCTTGCCCCTCATACCATCTACTTTGGCCATGGTGTCCTCTACCAATTGGGCTCTTTGGACCATCTCAGTGTAAGTTTGAATGTTGTGAGGTCCGAGCTTCTCGATAACAGGGTCTAATCCCATCCATGAAGCGATTTGCTTTCAATGTAAGGCCCCGAATTTTCTTTTCCCGCTTATATTATGTATATGATGTTTGCTCGTTCTTGCATAAATGGTGTGCATGAGAAAGTGTGCATATTATAGATATAAATTTGCATGTGTATATGCGAGGATGTATATTATTATCGTGAATATAAGTAATTGGCAATTTTGTGTATAAGGTATCTATTTAAATACTATGCAGGTACTATCTAAATATTGAAGTATACTTATTTACCCATTTCATGGATATTGTGTGCGATATATGAAGTGCATATGTGTATGTACGTATGTAGGTTATCTTATGCATGTGATAATTGTATACTAGATTATTCCTAGCTAACTTAATTCATATTGCCTCCTAATGATTTCTGAAACCCTCACATATCTTGTCACTTTATTTCGCCGCATGTTGAGTCATGCTTATGTAAAACATCATGTACGCATAGGTACTCTACATACGCATTAGCTAGTTGTGCTTATGTATGCATTTGAATAATTATATGGTAAATATGGTTTGAATGCATGGTGTGATAGTGTGTATACTACGTTACATACCTTGTATGTATATATGTGTAAGTTGAACATGATTTCTGCATGATTTTAAGTTCTGGCAGGAGGGCCAATTGGCGTCAACATGGGTGGACGCCCATTATGTTTAGGCGTCCATATCGATGGACGCCAAGACTTAAGTAGCCGTCCATATAGGTGGACGTTTACTTCTCTGACCTACATGCGCAGCAGACCCGGAATTCCAGGGACAAGCAACCCCAGCCATTGGGAAGCTGTCCCCAACGGCTGTGAAGCCCTCACGTCACCACCTGCGTGATAGGAGAGGCCTCTCTCCTATAACCCAACCACTCCTTGCAACCCCAAGAGCTCTCTTTGGCTCTTTGCAAAAAGGAGAGAAGAAAACCCTAGCTATGGGAGAACAAGAGAAGACCTGAAGTTGGTGGCCTCTGATCCGTCAACTGGAGGTGCAAACCAAGGAGCTACAACATCTGGAGGGGTCAATACATCTAAAAAGAGATCCCGGCTCCGAGGTGCCATCTACATCGACAGGAGAAGAGGATCGAAGGAGTTTCTGAACACCTTTTGGCAAGGCCGAGAAGGGCTTCATCAGCTTATTCCGATCTTGTAGATTTATTTGAGAGCAAGTACCTATACATCTCAATCCTATACATGTGCCCTAGGTCCCAGCATTTTTCTGATTTTTCCTCGCATCCTGGATCCCCCCTTTCTCCTTGTGTTGGGAGCTCGGGTCTGTGTTTTGCACAGACCTGAACTTGACGGCAATAGTCATTGCCGTTGAGATCTCTAGCTTGGCGGTCAACGATTGCTGTTAAAGTGCTATTAGCGTCCAGACTATGCCGTTAAGCTCTCTCAGGGCAGAACAATGAACTGTTCTCCCTTCTATTATTAATTTCTGAAGTGTTTTCGAATGAGGATATAATGTAATCATATATGTTATGTAAATAGTCCATGGGATGCATGTGATATTTTTTTGTGCCTTTTGGTGAATGGCATGGATTGTTAAATTATTGAAATACATGTGGGAAAATGGATTATGCATGTTCACCTACTGTCTACATGATTCCTGAGGAATTAAATGCCCTAGATTTTTTCTATACCATGTGTATGTATCAGTCCATGCCCTGAAATTGAGAATTTTTCCGTGCTTGTGGGATTTACTGAAATTTCTATTTTGGAAATAGAAGACCTGCGTAGGATTTGTAAGATTTACAGTGATTTTGTGTGTTGTGCAATAATCAGGGGAAATTTTTGTGATGATGAGTATGTTAGGATCAGGTTGTGAACTGTTAATCTGATGTTCGTGTATGTTCCATGTTAATTGAATTATGAATAGCATGAAACTGAATGTTTTAATTTCTGTAAATGTAATATGATTCATAAAAATATGAAAATTTTCATGTGCGATCATAAACCTGAAATTGTCTGTGGTTAAAATCCATGTATTTTGATGACAGTAAGTATTGTTATGGATTTTTAATGAGAAAAATGACTATGTGAGCATGTTAATTGTGACTTGATGTGATTCAGTAAATTTCAGTATGATTAAATCTATATTATGATTATTTGGCAGTTGCAACTGAGGTTAAAATCAATAAATGAGACTTATGTGTGTGTGAATTGTTTATGAGTGTGTGTATGGATGTGAGAGAACAAGTGGTATCGGTGTGTAAAATGGTTAATGTGACAAGATAAAACAAGTATGCCCATAAGACACTGCCACCCTAGATGCTTGGAGCTGTACCGTAGTATGCCCCTATGGAAAGCTCAATGTGATATATGATACCCTAGAGAAGGGTCTTGATAAAGTGTTATACCCTGGCAAAGGGTCTTGTGAAATCCTGAAGGTGGACAAGTTCCACTGGTAATGGTGGGAAGGCTTTCCCCGGTTTCTGCAGGACTAAGACTTATCACTATGCCGGTGATTAAGTAGGTGAATGTGAATGTGTGTGTTATGTGATCGTCTACGTGGTGGTTTGGGCTGTGTCTTGGCATTATGTGAAAATGAGCATAGTGTGATGTGAAAAGTGATATGTGTTCATAGCACAAGGTATGTGTGTGATATGTGTAAATTGCACATGTTATGTGCAAAAAGTGAAATGATAAGAAGTATGTGAATGTGAAAGAGGAAATAATGGGAAATGTGTATAAGTATTGTGTGATAAATAAAAGTGAGTGTATGTGAAAGCCAAGGTTAATCATATGGTTGTATGTAATGAGAAATAGCATAAGTGTAAATGACAATAGTGTTAACTGATATTTTGTTTATTGTGTGTATGAATGTGTGTGTATTGTTGATGTATTAATTGTCAAATGCTAAAAGTGAGGTTACTAATAGTACCCAAAATGTAAGTATATGCTTTCATATTCATGACATTTGAATTTTTGGATCACATGTGTTTAGTATTATGTTTTGTATTTAAAGTGATCCCTATGCAAATGTAATATGAATGTGATAATTTGCATAAAAATCAGCAAGCTAAATGTGAAGTAAGGTGTTATGATTACATGTAAGTGGGTTAGAAGTCATACTAGGAGTGCTACCTATCTTGTATATATTTAAACGGTTTAGTTGTGCAACTTTACAATGACTTGGATAAGGTATGAAACGTGGAGTGTGTATTTTACTCATGTTAATGACACCATGATGTTAGTGATCTTGTTTAGATTTTAGTTTTACATTTGTTTAGATAATTGTTAATGAAATTGTTTAGGTTATAGCATGATCATGTATGATTTAACTGCTGAAATTTTATTGTGTTAATTGATAAAACCATGTATGTATTGAATCTTAAGTTACCTTACTGGTCTATTGTGTAGACTCCTCTTGCTAAACCATTTCAGGAAATTAGCAGCGGAGCAGCTAGCAAGATTTGAAGTGGAGTTGGCTAAGTGATTGAAGATTTGTAAATTATCTTTCATAGTATGTAATGGTACAATTGAATTTGAATTTGATCAAATGTACTTGGAGTCGGCTATGTATTTGGAAAATATGCACTTATGTTACCTCTTGTTGAACTTTACAGACGTGGTATGTGGATTTAAAAGTTGATGGAATAAGAATTCATTTAATTTCGTTGCATTTATTCGACTCTATTTGTGTATATGCAGCTCACTTGTTACTTGTTGGGGTATCTCTCCCCTGTAGCGGCTTCTCTCATCCGACGTGGGTTGGTATAACCGTACCGGGTGGAAGCGGGTCTTGCAGAGATGGTATCAGAGACTTTTTCGGTTGAGATTATACATAAATAGCCATCAACTAAATCACATCTCTAAGTCTTTGTAGTGGTAGCCAGATCCAAGAAATAATTAAAATAGTGTAGAAAAGTGATAAGATAATGCTGATAATAGTTAGGCATAAGGAAATTGGAGTTTAACTTAGTGATTATTTTGTAGCAATGGCTGGAAGGACTCGACGTTCGAGCTTGCCTATTCAAGATGAGGAATTAAGTAGGACTGACGGAGAGCAACATGAAGCACCAACACCTCAAGGATCGCCTGCGCCTAAGCACAAACACAAGCGGCTCTTCAAACTCAGTTTCAGGCTCAGTTCCAGCACCAGCTCAGCAGGACCGTGTTTAGGAGGTGTATCAGTCATGGAGAGTTCAAGAGGATGGCTCCACCCTCTTTAAGGGGGAGAGTGAGCCGTTAGTTGTAGAAAGCTGGCTCAGGGAAATCGAAAGATATCAGATCCATCATTTGTGCAGAGAATGACAAGATCAGTCTGCGGCATGCATGCTTCAGAGCGAGCGATGTGTGGGTGGTCTTCCCTTTCCGTTCTACGCCTCGGTTTGAGGGAGTGGAGCTAGAGGTTACTTGGGAAGATTTCATAGGATTTTCAGGCCAAGTATGTTCCCGATCATATACAGGACAAAATGGAGCAGGAATTCTTAGCATTGACTCAGGGATCATGACAGTTTTGGAGTATGAGGCTAGATTTGCAGAGTTTGTCTAGTTATGCACCACACATAGTTGTTGATGAGAGGCGCAAGGCAAGGAAGTTTTGTAATGGGGATTAGACCATCATTGAGAGCCAACTGGCAGCGTTTGACCTTAGAACTATGGATGTAGCCCTTAGCGCGGCGTGCAGACAAGAGAGTGAAATGGAGTTGTACTTGGTAGAGAGAAAGCACGATTAGAATGTTGCCAGAACCATTTCAACAGAAAAATAGGAAGATGAAGAAGCTCATGAAGGACAAACCATCTATGGTACCAATAGAATCAACCTTTCAGCCAGTAGTTTTCGGCCGGCAACGAGAAGCCCGTAGTGTGCATTGTGGCAAGCGCCACGGCGGAGACGTACTTGACGAGGTTAGGAAGATGTCTCAAGTGTGGTAGCAGAACCATCGGATTAAAGACTGTCCGATCATAAGAAGAGTTTTATTCCCCGAGATGTTCAAGTAAGGAAGCCACCGGTAGAATTTAGGCACCGGTCCTAAGTGGACTAGAAGCGGCAACGAGAATGTCATCAAGGGTACGTGATCCGATCTTCGAGGACGAAGATCTCTTTAAGGGGGAGAGGTGTAAGGCCCCGAATTTTCTTTCCCCCCTTATATCTTATGTATATGATGTTTGCTCGTTCATGCATAAATCGTGTGCATGAGAAGTGTGCATATTATAGATATAAATTTTGCATGTGTATATGCGAGGATGTATATTATTATCGTGAATATAAGTAATTGGTCAATTTTGTGTATAAGGTATCTATTTAAATACTATGCAGGTACTATCTAAATATTGAAGTATACCTTATATTACCCATTTCATGGATATTGTGTGCGAATATATGAAGTGCATATGTGTATGTACGTATGTAGGTTATCTTATGCGTGTGATAATTGTATACCTAATTCTACATACATAACACCTTGGTATACCTATGTATGCATGTGTATGTTTAGTTGTAAACGTTGTCCCAATTCATGGTGTAGTTACTGTTTACATTGTACTTCGTATATTGCATGTACGTATGGAGTGCAAGCAAGAACTATTTTATTGAATAGATTATTCCTAGCTACTAATTCATATTGCCTCCTAATGATTCTGAAACCCTCTCAATTGTTGTCACTTTATTTCGCCGCATGTTAAGTCATGCTTATGTAAAACATCATGTACGCATAGGTAGATATCTACATACGTATTAGCTAGTTGTGCTTATGTATGCATGTGAATATTATATGGTAAATATGGTTGAATGCATGGTGTGATAGTGTGTATACTACGTTTACATACATTGTATGTATATATGTGTAAGTTGAACATGATTTCTGCATGATTTTAAGTTCTGGCAGGAGGGCCAATTGGCGTCAACATGGGTGGACGCCCATTATGTTTTAGGTGTCCATATTGATGGACGCCAAGACTTAAGTAGCCATCAATATAGGTGGACGTTTACTTCTCTGACCTGCATGCGCAGCAGACCCGAAATTCCGAGGACAAGCAACCCCAGCCATTGGGGAGCTATCCCCAACGCTGTGAAGCCCTCACGTCACCACCCCTGCGTGATAGGAGAGGCCTCTCTCCTATAACCCAACCACTCCTTGCAACCCCAAGAGCTCTCTTTGGCTCTTTGCAAAAGGAAGAGAAAAACCCTAGCTATGGGAGAACAAAAAAGACCTGAAGTTGGTGGCCTCTGATCTGTCGACTGTAGGTGCAAACCAAGGAGCTACAACATCGGAGGATGGCCAATACATCCAGAAGAGATCCCAGCTCCGAGGTGCCATCTACACGACAGAAGAAGAGATCGAAGGAGTTTCTGAACACCCTTTTGGCAAGGCCGAGAGGGGCTTCATCAGCTTATTCCGATCTTGTAGATTTATTTGAGAGGCAAGTAACCTATAGATCAATCCTATACATGTGCCCTAGGTCCAGCATTTTTCTCTGGATTTTTCCTCGCGTCCTGGATCCCCCCTTTCTCCTTGTGTTGGGAGCTCGGGTCTGTGTTTTGCACAGACCTGAACTTGACGGCAATAGCCATTGCCGTTAATCTTAGCTTGGCGGCCAACGATATTGCTGTTAAAGTGCTATTAGCGTCCAACTATGCCGTTAAGCTCTTCAGGGCAGAACAATGAACTGTTCTCCCTTCTATATGATTAATTTCCGAAGTGTTTTCGAATGAGGATATAATGTAATCATATGTTATGTAAAATAGTCCATGAGATGCATGTGATATTTTCTGTGCCTTTTGGTGAATGGCATGGATTGTTAAATTATTGAAATACATTTGGGAAAATGGATTATGCTGTTCACCTACTGTCTACATGATTTTTTGAGGAATTAAATGCCCATATTTTTTTCTATACCATGTGTATATGTATCAGTCCATGCCCTGAAATTTTGAGAATTTTTTCCATGACTGTGGGATTTACTGAAATTTCTGTTTTGGAAATAGAAGACATGCGTAGGATTTGTAAAATTTACAGTGAATTGTGTGTTGTGCAATAATCAGGGGAAAATTTTTGTGATGATGAGTATGTTAGGATCAGGGTTGTGAACTGTTAAATCTGATGTTCGTGTTATTTTCCATGTTAAATTGAATTATGAATAGCATGAAACTGAATGTTTTAATTTCTGTAAATGTAATATGATTCAGAAAATATAAAAATTTTCATGTGCGATCATAAACCTGAAATTTGTCTGTGGTTAAAATCCCATGTTATTTTGATGACAGTAGTATTGTTATGGATTTTTTAGAGAAAAAATGACTATGTGAGCATGTTAATTGTGACTTGATGTGATTCAGTAATTTCAGTATGATTAAATATATATTAGATTATTTGGCAGTTGCAACAGTGAGGTTAAAATCATTAAATAGGACTTATGTTGTGTGTGAATTATGTATGAGTGTGCATGGGATGTGAGAGAACAGTGGTATCGGTGTGTAAAATGGTTAATGTGAAAAGATAAACAAGTATGCCCATAAGTCACTGCCCCCTTGAGCTGTACCATAGTAATGCCCCTATGGAAAGCTCAATGTGATATATGATACCCTAGAGAAGGTCTTGATAAGTGTTATACCCTGGCAAAGGGTCTTAGGAAATCTTGGAGTGGACAAGTTCCACTGGTAATGGTGGGAAGGGCTTTCCCCCATTTTCTGCAGGGACTAGACTTATCATTATGCCGGTGATTAAGTATGTGAATGTGAATGTGTGTGTTAGTGATCGTCTACGTGGTTGTTTGGCTGTGTCTTGGCATTATGTGAAAATGAAGCATAAGTGTGATGTGAAAAGTGATGTGTTCATAGCACAAGGTATGTGCGTGATATTGTGTAATGTGGCACATGTTATTTGCAAAAAGTGAAATGATAAGAGTATGTGAAATTGAAAGAGGAAATAATGGAAATGTGTATAAGTATGTGTGTGATAAAATAAAAGTGAGTGTATTTGAAAGCCAAGGTTAATCATATGGTTGTATGTAATGATAAAATAGCATAAGTGTAAATGACAATAGTGTTAACTGATATTTTGTTTATTGGTGTGTATGAATGTGTGTGTATGTGTTGATGTATTAATTGTCAAATGCTAAAAGTGAGGTTACTAATAGTACCCAAAATGTAAGTATATGCTTTCATATTCATGACATTTGAATTATTGGATGCACATGTGTTTAGTATTATTTTGTGTAGTTAAAAGTGATCCCTATGCAAAGGTAATATGAATGTGATAAAATTTGCATAAAAATCAGCAAGCTAAATGTGAAGTAAGGTTGTTACGATTGCATGTAAAGTGGGTTAGAATCATGCTAGGAGTGCTACCTATCTTGTATATATTTTAATGGTTAGTTGTGCAACTTTACAATGACTGGATAAGGTATGAAAACGTGTGAGTGTGTATTTTACTCATGTTATGACACCATGATGTTAGTGATCTTGTTTTAGATTTTAGTTTTACATTTGTTTAGATAATTGTTAATGAAATTGTTAGTTATAGCATGATCATGTATGATTTAACTGCTGAAATTTTTATTGTGTTAATTGATAAAAAGCATGTATGTATTGAATCTTAAGTTACTTGCTGAGTCTATTGTGTAGACTCACTCTTGCTAAACATTTCAGGAATTAGCAGCGGAGGAGCTAGCAGATTTGAAGTGGAGTTGGACTAAGTGATTGAAGATTTGTAAATTATCTTTCATAGTAATGTAATGGTACAATTGAATTTGAATTTTGATCAAATGTACTTGGAGTCGGCTATGTATTTGGAAAATATTGCACTTATGTTACCTCTTGTTGAACTTTACAGACTGTGGTATGTTGATTTAAAAGTTAATGGAATAAGATTCATTTAATTTCCTTTGCATTTATTCGACTCTATTGTGTATATCTCAGCTCACTTGTTACTTGTTGGGGTATTCTCCCCTGTAGCGGCTGCTCTCATCCGACGTGGGTTGGTATAACCGTACCGGGTGGAAGCGGGTCGTTGCATTCATCTCTTTGTTCCCACCAGATGTAGGGCATACATGGCCAAACGCACGAACTGAGCGTCATACTTAGCCACAGACATTCCTTTTTGTTTCAGTGCGGAACATTCCTCCGCCTTCTTCTCCGTGACCCTCTCCGTGAAGTACTTTCTGCGGAAATCTCCAGGAAACCAGCCCACTCCATTTCAGCTACATTAGGCAGATGGGACGAGGTGGCCTTCCACCATGCTCGGGCATCCTTAGTGAATTGAAAAGTGGCCAGAACCACCTTCTCCCTATTGGTGCATTACATAACTAGGAAGATCCTTTCTATCTCTTCCTTCTAGTTCTCCGCTTCATCCGGATCAGGGGATCCTCAGAAATGAGGAGGGTTCAAACTCTTAAAGTTGTGATGCAGATCACCGGCTCCATTCCTAGCTGCAGCAGCCTGATTTCCAGCCTGAACCACATTTTGCAGGGTCTGTGTGAGTCCTGCCACTGTTTCTTGCATAGCTTGCCATTGGTTGCGAGCCATTGCAGTTGAGTGTAGAGTTATGAGTGTTTCCTGAAGAGGATAGAAACCAATTAATGTCTCCAGATACATGATAAGAGTCATGGTAAGGAGTGTTTTTTTTCATTCTAACATATTCCCAGTCTCTACCCATTCTCCTCCAGGTACTATATTTAATTTCCATGACCTAGGTTCCTATATATATCTCTAATCCTAGACATATATCCTATTTGGTTTTTCCTAGGCTCTGATACCACTAAACTGTCACATCCTGAGATTACACAGTGGATAATAGTGGGAAATTTGAGTTGATATCCCGAGACGTGAACAGTCGGCAAAATAAGCCTCTAGCTAGCAAGCACTAAGTGTATAACCATACAACATCACATAGGGCCCAAATATTGAACTCAATTGAAATTGTATCCAAATCTCATCTCATTGTATTCAAAATGGAAACTAATACAACTCTTAAACATCGTATATAGACTAAGACTCATTAATGGAAAGTACATTTATTCCTCACACTACTACATGACTTTAACACTCCAGACAAGCTAACTAAAGATAGACTTCAGTGTTGGGACGCTCATCACTCGACGCATTCCCTCCGCGACTTGCCCCTCCTCTTGAGTTTCATAATCACCTAGAATGGTTAAAGTAGGGAATGAGCAAACTAGCCCAGTAGGATTTATATCTCAATGTGCGGGCAATGATATAAGTGATTAGCAATTTAGAACTAGGTAAGCATGATGATATCATGATATGCATGTATGATCAAACTCATTAAAACATGATACATGAACAGCTAGATAGAGTGATCATGATAGAGCAAGACCTTGAACAAGATAACAAGATAGAACTAGCACAGATCACTTTGCACAAGCACGCAAGATTTCACTTGATGTCAGAATTCAGATATCACTAATTGCAATAAATGCAGGATGACCATATCACGCAAGCAAGCAAGCACGAGCACGAGCACGATCATGTAACACTAATCAGGCACGAGACACTAATGCACACCAAGAAAAGATCCACCTTGAAATGCACACTAGGACACGTGTATGTGGTTATTGTATCTAGCATTCAACACGCAAGTACTCCCAACGTAGATGGAATGCCAGTAATCATTATACCCCATGGTTAACATTATAATTATGACTCTCCATCATTGGGGCTAGACTAGAGCCCTTGGCACTCGTTGTGCCCAGTCAGCATCTCATTTCAATTTTAAATGTAGATACCCACAGTCATTAATAATGGCCAATGAGAGTTTCATATGTAGGCATGTGTTAATGTCATGTTTCATGATGATGATGAGAACAAGTATAAGTGTGTGAACATGATTCCATGATAACAATGGTCAAGAGATAAATTCGGCAGCATAACGACACAATTTATACTTTAGTTCAATGGCTTGAGTCTAGATTGTAATCACACTCACGAGAACGAGATGAGAAAGAAGTGCACGCTATCTCCAGGGAAACTTCAACATACCACCAACTCAACTCTCCATGAGGGAATCTACGGAGTACGGAGATTTACGGAGGTCTTAGAGAAAAGTTCGCTAGTCTACCGATACAAATGACCGATAGAGAGCTTCCAATCCCCAAGGAAGGCTGCCTAGATGTGCAAGTGTGTAGTGAACACGTGTCTCAATCCACAATCCACCGTTTTCAAACTTGCGGAAAACATTTAACATGATAACATGAGATGAAAACTATGCAATTAACTAAAATGGTTGCAATATTTTAATATAACAATTATCATTTAGGCAAGATAGAATAGTAGAAGAGTAAATCACTTGTTGCATGAATGGTCACATCATTAAAGAGAATTAGAATAACATTAATGTAGTTATAGCTTTTTCAATTGGTTGATAACTTTTAGGCCACTTGACTGACTGAACAATACTTTCTAGTAATCATACCATGCAAGACATACGGCCTAGACTGACTGAAAAAGTCTCCCGTGGGCTTTTAGAAAGTGCGATGAGTTTTTGTCATCGTGGATCTTCATGGCTTATACAGAAAAATATGGCTTTCTTAGACGTAAAGTGGTTCCGACTGAAAATCACGACGGGTTAAGTCGTAGCGGTTTCACAATGGCCGAAAACCAAATACCATGCAAAACGAAGATATGGGGTTTAGGGTAGACCTATAAGTCATGATTGGTAAATTGAAAATCATCAAAAACATGTCAAATACATGTCTGACACAGTCGCCACGATTTAAATCACTGAATCATGTCCACTGTACTGGACGCGATTCAAGCAGGTAGATAGATCGCGAACTGGATTGCGCGATCTCGTGTTTTGGCTCAAAACTCAAGGTTCTAGGCATTTTTTTTGATGAAATGCTCAACCTAAATCTTGTTGGAAACTTGGAATAGGAGAGAACTATGGGTTTGGAATCATTCAAAACGGCCTCGGGATGTGCAAAAAATCCACACGAACATAAAACATGATTTATATGTTGACATTGGAAAAACGCTTATAACTCAAGATATACTCAATGAAATTTGATGAACCCACTTGGAAATGATGGAGACTCGATACTTTACACATTGGTATATGATTTATTCAGATTTTTCCCATGATCACTTACCTTCTGGGTTGAAAAAGTCCCGTTCTCCATAAAACTCTCGTTCAGACCACCTACTGGAGAACGCCTAATACGCCTGGCCTACTGCATGAAAATTGGGCATTCCAGTTGGATTAGGAAGTAGACTTGACCCTCTTTCCAGGGGTATAAGCCTTGCACGATGTGGTTCAGGTTTGCCCTACCTTTGGTTGAACCCAAGATGGTTGTTTGTGCAAGCCTGAAGCAGACGCGATGGGGAAGAAGATGGGCTTGGTGTAATCGTTCCACAGCTCCCCAGCCACCAAGAGCTCCTCCACACGACCCCAACAATATGGTAAACTCATCCCCTAGGGTTTGGTGGAGAGTATTTATGCATCTAGGGCTTTTAGAAGTCCTAATGCAACAAGGAAGGAAGAGTTGCGGTTTTAGCTTGCGACCTTCCATATTTTGAAGATCTCTTCCCCCATTGGAGTGTCTTGGCCATCAAGCAACCTCCAAAGATGGCTAGGCACGAATTTGGGTTGCCAAGAGGGTATTATTTCCTCCAATCCAATTTTACCCTAATTACCTCCTTCCATTTTCAGCTCAATTAGGGTTGCGAATTTATGGGTATTTTTCATGCACCATTTGATTTTTAGACCAAAAGTGATCCATTGGCCAAATATTGATAATGGGTCATCAATATATAATGTTGGAAGTCTCTCAAATATTTTTATTTAATTTATGGTCGTGTCGTATTTCCATGTTAACGGTTTTCCGACTTGTTTCCTAATTTGGATAATCGGTCACCGTGTGATGTGCATTTGGTCAATCGGATTTTTCGTTGCACGAATTTCTTTGTAGAACACTTGGGAATAATGTGTGGGGTTGATTTATAATTTGTATGGAATTTTCCGATGTGTTCTTGCAAATACGATAATGGTACGTACGGTTTAAATACTCCGACATTATGGAAATCATTTATTTGAATTTTTTATTTAACGAATTATTTGAGGTGCTACAACACTAGCTAATGCTGGGGGTAAAGCTAGCTCATATGCCACACTGCCCATCCGCCTAAGAATCTCAAACGGGCCAATGAATCTAGGACTCAACTTGCTATGCCTGCCAAACCTGACAACGCCTCGGGTAGGCGAAACCTTAAAAAAAAACATGCTCGCCAATCTCGAACTCCAAATCCTTCCTTTTGTTGTCGACGTAACTCTTCTGCCTATCCTGCGTCGCAACAAGCCTCTGCTTGATAAGCTGAATCTTATCCGAAGTCTCCTACACCAACTTCGGACCAATCAACTTCCTATGGCCTGTCTCCTCCCAACACAAAGCAGATCTACAAGGCTGCCCATACAAAGCCTCAAACAAAGCCCTGCCAATACTCTTAAGAAAACTATTGTTATAGGAAAACTCCACAAGAGGTAAATGACGCTACATCATGTAGCAACTTTGAATTTTTAAGAAAAATAAAAATTTAAATAAAGAATTAAAACCTAGCTAAATGATATTTAAATGAAAAGAGCATTAAATAAAACTCATTAAATGGAAAAGAGTAATGGCTTTGCTTAATGGACCCCTCTCGAATTTTTGGTCAAAATATTAATTTACAAAGGGAGAATAATAGAAATACCCTAAATTTGGAGTTTAATTATCTCATAATTGGAAAGGGGTTATTAAAGCCATAAAAGTAGCATTAGAGTTGGAATAGGATTCCTAAACCTACCCCATATAGTCCTAGCACGAATTAGATACTATCATAACCCAATTGGAGATTGGAAAGCAAGAGAGGAAAGGTGGAGTTAGGAAATCTCAGAATTTAGAGAATTTGAGTAGTAGTAGGAATAGGCACTTGTATTTATATAAATACACCTCTTAAATCCTCATGGCCACCTAGCTCTGCAAAGGTTCTTGTGTGGGACGAGCCAAGGAGGAGGAAATCGAGGAAGAGGAAGATCCTCAAGCTTCTTCCTTCGTTCTTGGAGTTCTAAGCCCTAGAAGATAAATCGAGTCAAAGGTAGGCATTCTCACAAGCAAAAAATCCTATATTTCGTCTGTAGATTGTTTCCATACATCAGGACAAAACCCTCAAGTTTTATAATTTTTTCCATCGAGCCAATATTTTTCTTCTTGATTTAGAAGTTCTGCAACTCTTATGACCCCGAACCTTCATGCTTAATTCATATCTCTTTGAATACTCATCTCATGCCTCCAATTTTTAATGGAGAATACTGATGCATGATTAGGCATCTTTTTTCCCCCCGAAAGCCTAATTTCTGTTGAGCATGTTACTCGAATTAAAATCCATCTTGCTCCCTGTGTCATGTTTATATGTTACCTCGTTCTTGTTTCGTTCTCAAACCATGTTCAACCATGCTCTCTCTCAAATTCCTAATTACTGGAATTACTCCTCGCATGTCTAGTTCCATTTGCCACTGATTTCGTGATTTTTCATCATGTTATAATTAGTTTATGATTTTCTAATGACCCTGTATCAAAATTTGAATGTTTTGGCCCGCAATCCAAAGCCTGGTCCTGATCCCTGTCAGACCCAGGCGCAGACCACCAGATTGCGACGGGCCGATATGTCGCCTTCTGAGGTACGATTGCGACAACTCAAAATTTGAATGTTTTGGCCCGCAATCCAAAGCCTGGTCTGATTCCTGTCAGACCCAGGCGCAGACCACCAGATTGCGACGGGCCGATATGTCGCCTTCTGAGGTACGATTGCGACAACCTACCCGTCGCGTTCAAAAAGCGACAGGTAAGCCGTCGCTATCCCTGTGTCTGTCTTGTCGCGACCCTTTCCCGCCTCTGTCGCATTCACCAGGCCGTCACGACAGTACCCATGTCGCGATCTGCCTACCCCTGTCGCAACCCTCATTGGCCTATGTCGCCTTCACAGTTTTTTGATGAAAACCCATAAAAAATATTTCTGATGGTTATACCCCCAGTAAAAACTTGTTTTAAAAATGGAGCTACATTGAATGATTGAAAATACATATTCACGACTTCTTTTCTATCTATGATCTCTCTTACACATGCACACACATGAACCATCCATATATGACTGAAATCTGGCACAAAATATCTCATAATGTATCTGGAAATTTATTGCAATAAGTATATAAATTACCCTATTTTAAAGGACTTGTATTCGTTTCTTGCGCTTTTTTATACCGATACGACGCGCCCACTGTTCTAGAATTCCTCTAGAACGTCGAGTACCTGTTTTATATACACACTTTACTTGTTTGTGGTGAACTCTCCGTCGAATATTCCTTTCGCCGGACTAGTGAACCCTTGCACAAGGCCTCCGTAAGTCTCCTCTGATCATGGATTCCCACATGGTCGACGAGCCGGTTGTACCCTAACACCCATTACACCTTTAGGGATCGATATGATCCAAACAACTATTAGAAGATTCGCTCTTACCTTGAATCACGTCGGACCTCTGGACTTGTGCACAACATGCCCAGCGGGAAGATCGTGAGTTCCACCTGACTGCCAACACCAAGTACGCGTGTTGTGCAACTGTTACTATCGCCTGTTTACTCGTCGCATTACGTGCAATGTCCACTAGCTCTCATCTATACTCTATTCACTCATCTATTCACGTTCACTCTACTATCTCGTCTATTCATCTAGTGCTCTCTTCTACTTCTTGGTACTCTATATTGGCCATTGACTGATTGTCTAAAGATAAACAATATAACCAATGCCTGGCAATATATAAAGGGCCCGATCTGGTCCTGGGATGTGCGCCAAAAGTGCTAGTGCCCATGGAGTTAAATGATCAGAGTGTTTGGCATTACACTCAAGTGCTATCTATTTCGACTATCTATATGACAATCAAACACAAAACGTGCTATACTCTCTCGATGTCTAGAATGACAAACAAGTGCTATACTCCTCGATGTCTAGAATGACAAACAAGTGCTATACTCGTCGTGCTATTATTATACTTGTGCTAGTTGTGCTATGGCCATCCTGCTGTTCGTTCTATACTCTATACTTGTGCTATTTTTGGAAACTATGCTCGATCTCGTGCTATTGTGCTATCCTGTTACATGTGTGCTATCTCTTTCTATATTTTGACTCTCTTGTACCTGCTATCTTAGATACTCTACTCTGCCATTAATGCGTTAATTATTTAAAGCCTGCTTGAGCCTAAGATTTAAGTCCTACTGGGCGTTATCGCTCACCCTACGTTATTTGATGTTGTGTTCTTAGGTAAGACCGAGGATGATACATACGGTTGTAACTAGACATTTGAAAAGTTATTAATGAGAAAGAATTGCTTTAGTATTATTCAATGTGCAATGGTTTGATGTCTCGTATACGCTCTATACCTTTTTCTTGCAACTGCCTTCGCGCACCGATATTCCACGTCAGGGCGTGACAAATCACCCTTCCAATCAAGCACGCACGCTCTCAACATATCCTCGAGCGTCTGGATAGTCCTCTCGAACTGACCATCTATCTGGGGATGGAATGCCGAACTAAGCTTTAGCTGCGAACCTAAAGCCTCCTGAAGACCCTGCCAAAACTCGATGTAAACCTCCGGTCTCGGTCCGAAATAATCGACTTCGACACACCATGCAACCTCACAATGCTACTGACATAAAGCCTAGCCAAACTCTCCACGGACTGCTTCTTCTTCATAGCCAAGAAATGCGTCGTCTTGGAGAAACGATCAACAATCACCCAAATCGAGTCATTTCCCTTCTCCGATCTGGGCAAACCTGTCACAAAATCCATAGTCATTGCCTCCCACTTCCATACTGGTATCTCCATCTTCTGCATAAGGCCGGATGGTCGCTGACGCTCGGCCTTCACTTGCTGGCATACCAAACACTTGGACACAAACTCAGCCACATCCTTCTTCATGCCAGCCCACCAGAAAGATTTTTTCAAATCCTGGTACATCTTAGTGTTGCCTGGATGAATGGAGAAACTCGACCTATGAGTTTCTGCTAGAACATGCTCACGAACATCCACAACATCAGGAACACAAACTCGGTGCTGAAATCTAATGACACCATCCTCATCTCGAGCAATGCCTGCCTTGCCCACCATCTCCTGAAGCCTGGAATCAGCCTTCCGATGCTCGATCACCTCATCCAGAACCATAGACTGGGTAGACAACTGAGCTACGAATGCCTGACACAAAAGTGGCTCTAGCTCAGTCATCGCATAGGCTGCATCCTCTAACATCCTCCAATCCTGCTAAAGCAATGATCTCTTCCTACTGAGAGCATCTGCCATGACATTCGCCTTCTTTGGATGATACTGAAGCTCGAAATCGTAGTCTTTAAGGAATTCAATCCATCTCCTCTGTCACAGGTTCAACTCCTTCTGAGAAAAGAGATACCTCAGACTCTTGTGGTCAGTGAAAACCTCGAACTTGACACCATAAAGATAGTGTCTCTAGATCTTCAGTGCATGAACCACTACCGCAAGCTCCAAATCATGGGTCGGATAGTTACAATCATGCTCCTTTAACTAGCGAGAAGCATATGCCACTACCCTGCCATGCTGCATCAACACACAGCCAAGACCGATCTGAGATGCATCTGAGTAGATAGCAAAACCCTCTACACCACTCGACAAAATCAACATGGGAGCAGATGTAAGCTTCTCCTTCAGCAACTAAAAGCTACTTTCGCAATCCTCAGACCACACAAACTTCACACCCTTCCTGGTTAGCTTAGTCAATGGTGCAGCGATAGATGCAAAACCCTCAATAAATCGCCTATAATAGCCCGCTAAACTAAGAAAACTCCAAATCTCCGATGGCATCCTTGGAGTCTCCCACTCCAAAATAGCTTGAACCTTTGTCAGATCAACTGCTACTCCAGCGCCTGAGATAACATGCCCAACAAAATGATCCTCGCGCATCTAGAAATCGCACTTGCTGAACTTGGCATACCGCTTGTGCTCTCGGAGAACCTCCAGAACAACCCTTAAATGCTCACGGTGTGTAGCCTCATCCGGAGAATAGACTAGCACATCGTCAATGAACACCACTACGAAGCTATCCAAATAAGGTATAAGCACCCTGTTCATGAGATCCATGAACGCTGCAGGGGCATTGGTCAGACCAAATGGAAGCACCAAAAACTCATAGTGTCCATAACGAGTCCTGAAAGCCGTCTTGGACACATCTTCAGCCTTAATCCTCAACTAGTGATAGCCGGACCGTAGATCAATCTTAGAGAACACCGATGCATTTTGTAACTAATAGAACAAATCATCAATCCGCGGTAAGGGATACATGTTCTTCACTGTCACCAGGTTGAGCTTTCTGTAATCAATGCACAACCTGAGGGAACCATCCTTCTTCTTCATGAACAATACAGGTGCGCCCCATGGTGACACACTAGGGCAAATGAATCACTTATCTAGCAAATCCTGCAACTGCTTCCTCAGCTCAGCTAACTCCATAGGTGCCATCTGATATGGAGCCTTAGAGATAGGAGAGGTGCCTGGAAGCAACTCTATAGTAAACTCTATCTCTCTAGCCAGTGGTAATCCAGACAAATCATCAGGAAACACATCTGGAAACTCCTGCACTGCTTCAATCTTCTCAAGGGTCGATAACTGATCAGCCTTCGGTACTAAGACCACGCTGGCAAGAAATGTGTCACACCCCTTGTTCACCATCCTCATCGCCTTCATGGTGGAGATCACAAACCTTCCCACTAAGTTCCTTGGAAATGGATGTGAAAAGTCATCCACACCAAGAATACGGAAAGTAATCTTCTTCCCTCTATAATCCACCAAAGCATAGTGCTCCTCAAGCCAATCCATACCTAGAATAACATCATAGTCCTTCATCTTAAGCAAGTAGAAGTACCCAAATAAGCCTCAATCCTCAATGCACACAGGTAAAGACGGAATACACTTCCTAGTCGATACTGTACCTGCCAGTGTGTGCATAGACAAAGGGACATCTAACTCCTCAGCCTCTACTCTAGACTCCAATGCTAACTGCTTCGCAAACCGCTCGAAAATGAACAAGTGTGTGGCACCCGTATCAAACCAAACCCGAGCGTGCACACCCATGACTAAAATCGTACCTTCCGTGACATTCTCTACCTGCTCTGCATCCTCTCGTGCAAGGGCAAACACTCGAGCTTGGGATCGAGGCCTTCCTGGTCTCCCTGTCACTTGCGCTGCTGCTGCTGCTACTACCGTTGCTGGGGCTGGCGCTCCACGCTGAACACCCTGCTGCAGTCTAGGACAATCTCGGATCTGATGCTCAGTGCTGCCACACTTGAGACACTTTCCTGCTAGCTTCCAACATTCAGTGCTGCCATGCGCTCTACCACAGTGATGGCACATCTTCTTATTGTTGGGCCTGAAACTGGGGGACTGCGGTGCAACTGCCTACTGACTGGACACTGCGATGACTGGTACATGGCCTTCTTCTTGTCCTACCGCTGGAAAGGTGGCGCGGACCTCTTCTGTGCTGCCTTCTTCTCCTCGAGATACTAATCCATCTCACTCTCCTGCCTACATGCTGCGCTGAGAGCCTCATCTAGCATACGGTGGTCAAACGCCACAAGTTTCAACCTCAGTGATGACTTAAGACCCATCACGAACTTCTTTGCCTTCCTGCGCTCATCAGCAACTATATGTGGAGCATATTTGGACAGTTCGGAAAATTTGGCCTGATACTCCAACATCGTCATGAAGCCTTGCGTGAGAGAAAGGAACTCATGCTCCATCTTGTCCTAGATATGCTCAGGGAAGAACTTGGCCCGAAACAGCCTCGTAAACTCGGCCCAAGTCACCTCGATCGCGCCATCCTCGAACCTGGTGCGAAGTAAGGAAGCCCATCACACATCGTCTTTCTCCTGCAAGACACAACCCATAAGCACCAATCTAGGCAAAACCTAAACTTAACACAAGTGCATATAATATATATATATATATATATATATATATATATATATATATATATATATTAAGTACTTGTAGCATGTAGGTGGTCAAGCTAACTTTGTCCTCCTCAGCACACCTGATGGCTTGGAAGATCTTCTCTACCTCCCGCATCTAGCTCCCCGCTAAAAGTGGTGGACTCTCCCCCTTAAAAGAGGGCGGAGCCATCCTCTTGAACCTCTCCATGATGGAAGGACCACCATGGCCTTGCTCCTGAGGAACTGGAGTTGGAGCCTGAGACAATAAGCAATATAAGCAACATAACAATCATACATTTAATAAAAACAAGCTACTCCTACTTAACAATTCTAACCTAAGCCTGCAGCTGAGCTTGCAGTGCCGCCTGAGTGTGCTCCTGGGTCTGCATCGCCTGAACCAGACCTTGCATGAATACACCATAGTCCACAGATGATGGTGGAGGAAGCACTGTAGGACCCTAGGGTATTGGGGCCTGTTGCTCACCCCTGTCCTCACGCCTTTGCTTGTCATCTCGAGCCTGAGCACCACGCCTACCACGGGTAGCCATAGCCTGTAAAAAAATTTAATCTAGTTAGAATCTAAGTTATTTAATCCTAACCATTTTCTTAACTATCTTTCATTCATTTTTAGATATTTTCTACATATATGGACAAATTCTATGAAGACTTAACATTATTTTCAAGATGATGGTATATTCATGTACAATCTCAACCTTGTCTCTAATACTCAATCTCTGTAACAACCCTCCTTATATCGGTACGATTATACCAATCCATGTCGATATAAAGGGCGTCATTACAGTAGGACATTTACCCAACACTAACAATAGATTGAGATGTACATAAATATCAAAAGAGTATAAAGGAAATAAATAAATATTCTCATTCCATCATCATCACATAATTCACAGTCTATATAGAAAATAAAAGAAATAACAATGTCCACATTATTACAACTCCAAATAAAATACATTGTCCATTTCATTTGATTGCATACTATGAAAGAAAAGTAAATGTGTAGCAATCTCCGCAAGTAGAGCTACTCCTCGCGCTCGGAGTCGCTCCTCGCTATGTCCTTCTCAAGAACGGGGACACCTGTCTCACCTGTACGCCAAAGCAAGTATGAGTCTTCTAAAAGACTCAGCAAGCAATCGAAAGATACACCCTTACACATATCACATACACATGCTATCTTTTAACAATAAGGAAGAATACATGGTACGTGCTTATAACAATTTACAATGAACCATAAACAACCTACACATGCTTTCTACACATAACATATAACATGATTCATAGTTCAAACTCTATTCATATCATTGCACAATTCTACAAATTTAGAACATGGAAATATGTACAAGGTAAATAACACACCTAGCATGATATCTAATCATTTTCACATGCATTCACAACACTTAATCACATGATAGATTGCTGTTTTAATATACTTAAATCACATTTACACAAGCTCACATCTTTTCACATGCTAACACATTCACATTACCCTCCCACATGCTCATATTTCACATTTGCACAATTCGCATATTCACATTCACATATTCACACTTTTACACTTAATTGCCGTGACACATAGTCCAAACCACCATAAGAAGGACACACATCACATACACATACCTGTCACCTAGGCAACACAGTAACGAATCTTGGTTAACTGCGCAGAACCGGGAGAAGCCCTCTCCACCATAACCAGTGGTACTCGTCCACCTCCAGGATTTCATCCTAATGCCCATAGGATATCACACACATTGAGCCTTCCCATAGGGACTTTACTACAGTACGGCTCCACAGCCCTCTATGGTAGCAGTGTCAATATCGGCACAATTTCACATTAAACACATTACTTTCATTTATCCACATGGTTTACGTTATTTACATGCACTTATAATCCATTCACATATGTTTTAAAGACACACACATGCTTCAGTAACAGAACTCAATGTTACTGCTTCACAGTGAAGAATAAACTATAATAAAGCCCTAACATGTTGCTAAACATCGAATTTCACATGATTAAATTCACACACACTTAGCATGGTCTAATTACTCTTTTTAAGATGAACAGTATTCACAGTTGTCAAAATAGTACCAAATTTTTATCATAGGTTCCTTCCATTTAACATATCACATGTCTAATTTTTCATATTTTTTGGAACTGTAAAACTAATTTTAATGAATTAAATAGTTCTCACGCAGATTTATCAAGAATTTCCATTTAGCATGGTTCACAGTAAAATGATCAGTGTTAACAGTTTTAAAACTTGAAAACAGTAAGCCCAATATCATGGAAAATTTCTTAAACTTTAACATGCAACAATTTCATTTATTCAGAATTAAATATGGTCAATTCATGCTCATTTCTCTAATACATAAATTATATTAAATTTAACTATGCACATAAATTCGACTGAACCTTATGATAAGACCTACTGACCGTACTTGACCAACCATAAAATTTACAGCATGTACAGACAACAATAAGTCTGAAAATCACTACACATAGTTCAAATACATATTTCTGAAAAACTTGAAGAACTTGGCGGCAAGGGGGTTGCCGCCAACCAAGGTTAACGGCACACGATGTTGCCACCAACTCAAGATCTTGACGGTAGCAAGCTTTCCGTCAAGTTTCTATCTGCAAAAAGTGCAGACAGAACGCACAAAACATGGAGAAATTGGGGTTCCAAGACACGAGGAAAAATCCAGAAAATTCCTAGGACCTAAAGGACATGTGTAGGGATGAAATCCCTCAATTACTTGCCTGTGAAAAATTGTCTAATGGTTTAATTTAGTCGCTGAAGCTCTCGTCAGCCAAGCCAAGAAGAGGCACAAATCTCCTCCCAGATCTGATCTTTCTGTCGATGTAGATCGATCACCGGGGTCGGGCAAGCTTCCTCAATGTCAAGAGTTCCCTCCAGTCGATGAAGGTCACCGGAAGATGCACAAAATTGCCAGATGAAAGCTGCCAAAGTTTGGGTTTTCTCACCAAAAAGCCCTATATTTTCCCAAAGCCAAAAAGACCTATTCAGAGTGAAAACTAGGTGTTTTATTCTGAGTGAAAACTAGGTGTTTTATAGGGCCAATGAGTTAGGGTAATGCGTAGGTTAGAATCCTACCGTTGGAGGGTAGTTTCCAAATCCAGAACCGGGGAAAACACAACCATTTCCAGATCTGAAAATCGCAACATAAATGGAGAAGTAGATGGCCACTTTACTACCGTTTATAGGAAATAGGCGTCCATCGATCTGGAGGTCGACATTGAGTCAACGGCACACTGTTGCCGTCAACCTGCCCTCAACGTCAAGGGATATTGACGTTAACTGGCATTTCGGCCAGAACACAGAAATAAATAAACATACATTCACACATAAAGCACATACATTATACACAATATTATTTAAATATAATATGTATAAAATTAAATAAAACAACATGTACATAAATAAATGAATAACATGCTCCTTACAACGAATATCCTATGCATATATATACATATACAAACATAACATGAACAAGGTTCGAGTAAAATGAACACGGTTCAGACTGGCAGTGTATCAGCTCAAGGGGCCAGCCCATGAGTGGTGGAGAGTTCAGCGGCAGACTCACTTCCCAGGACAACGTTTGGATCAGATCACTTGGCAGAGGTTTTTGGGGGTCTTTCACGGCGAGTATTTCCCTAACTATGCTTGACGTGAGAGGTGAGATCAGTTCCATAAGTTGGTTCAGGGTGATCTCACAGTTACTCAGTACCACCAGAGGTTCGTCCGGTTGTTGAGGCATGTTCCTCATGTTGCCAGCACTGAGCAGGCTTGTGCAGAGAGATTCATTGTAGGTCTGAGGCCAGATTTGATGTGGGGCGTGACTGCTCACATGTGTGCCTCCTTGGGAATGGCCATGGCTAAGGCCACCGCTTGGAGAGAGAGACTTGGCAGCCCCAGCAGCAGCAACAGTAGCAAGGAGGAGCTTCTTCAAGGTCCTCACTGTACCAGCATCACGCAGGTAGTTGCAGTAGCGCGACTTCTTCTTCTTCGGGCTCGGGTAGTTCAGGCAGTTCCGGGTTGCGCTCGAAGTTCAGGCAGATGTCTACTCGCGGGGGTGGACAGAGTCGGCAACAGAAGCGTCAGTCAAGGTTTGCGGAGTAGTTAGTCCAGCAGAGAAGCTGAGCAGGGCAGGCAGGAGGCAGTTTGTTACACTTGTGGTTTGTCAGGCCACTTCAAGAAGGATTGCCCGATGGGGCAAGTCCAGCAGCCAATGCAGTACGCGCATCAGCTACTGCAGTACCAGTTCCCTCCCCAGCAGTAGGCACCCCGTCAGTAGTAGCAGGGGCAGTACCAGCAGTAGCCTCAGCAGTTCCAGTAGTACCAACAGCCTCCGCAGTTCCAGCCATACCAGTAGCAGCAGCCGTTTCCCCAGCACCAATAGCCACCGCAGCAGTAGCAACCCCAGCAGGCACCGCAGCGTGGGCGTGGTCGTGGCCATGTGATGGCTCTTACCAGGGAGCAGGCCGAGGCATCGAACCTGGTTATAGGTACCTTGCCTATCCTTGGTAGAGCTGCTCGTGTTTTGGTTGATCCCGAAACTTCCTTTTGTTTTGCTTCCAAAGAGTTTTATGAGTCTCTGGTTCGACACACACCTGAGAGGCAGTGTGATGTGAGATGGTCAATCTCCCATTCAGTGATTACATGCGTTCTTTCAGTTACCTGGAGGGTGTCATAGTTGAGGTCCAGGGACACTAGTTGCCGGCCAGGTTGTACGCGTTGCAACTTCGTGACTTTGACGTCATCCTGGGCATGGACTGGTTGGAGGCTCACTCAGCTGTGGTTGATTGTCAGTGGAAGACCATTCAGATTGAGATCCTTGGAGCGCCCGTTCTCTGTTTCTGAGGTATCTGGTCTACCCGTCGACCTTTTATTTCCTTCTGTAGAGCTCGTTGTTTGATCCGTGATGGCTGTGTAGCATATCTTACTTCTGTTTGTTCCTTGGAGCCTAGCGGGTCGTCAGTTTTTGATGTGCCTATTTTTTGTGAGTTCTCTGATGTTTTCCCGGAGGATCTACCT
Organism: Colocasia esculenta; assembly: GCA_014218235.1. Taxonomy (NCBI): domain Eukaryota; kingdom Viridiplantae; phylum Streptophyta; class Magnoliopsida; order Alismatales; family Araceae; genus Colocasia; species Colocasia esculenta. Next base: position 79,411,695 of record CM024755.1, on the reverse strand, counting down.
GGGTTTCCGCCTGAGCGGGAGGTAGAGTTCTCCATTGAGCTTTTGCCTGGTACGATGCCTTTGTCCAAGGCACCTTATCAGATGGCTCCGGCTGAGTTGCACGAGTTGAAGTGCCAGTTGCAGGAGTTGCTTGAGTTGGGTTTCATCCGTTCGAGTCATTCACCGTGGGGAGCGCCAGTGCTGTTCGTGAGGAAGAAGGATGGTAGTCTGAGGTTGTGCATTGATTATAGGCAGCTGAACCAAGTAATACTGAAGAACAAGTATCTGTTATTGAGGATTGATGATCTGTTTGATCAGTTGCAATCAACCAAGGTGTTCTTGACGATTGACTTGAGGTCAAGCTACTACCAGTTGAGGATCAGAGAGTCTGATGTTGGCATGACAGCCTTCGGTTCGAGGTACAGTCACTTTGAGTTCGTCGTGATGCCATTTGGGCTCACGAACGCACCCACAGCTTTTATGGATTTGATGCATAGGGTGTTCAGTGAGTACCTGGATAGGTTTGTGGTCATCTTTATGAATGACATTTTGGTCTACTCAGCTTTGGAGGAGGAGCACGAGGAGTATCTGAGGATCGTGCTAGAGACATTGCAGAGTCACCAACTTTATGCCAAGTTCGACAATTGCGAATTTTGGCTGAGTGAGGTGCACTTCCTCGGGCACGTGATCTCAGGTTTTGGTGTGGTAGTGGACCCTGCCAAGGTAGAGGCAGTGTTGTCTTGGGAGCAGCCCACTTCAATGTCAGAGGTTTGCAGCGTTTTGGGTTTGGTAGGCTATTATAGGAGGTTCATCCAGGATTTTTCTAGGATTGCAGAGCCATTGACCAGATTGACCAGACTTGAGGCCAGATTTGTCTGGACTGAGGACTACGAGTGGAGTTTCCAAGAGCTGAAGACGAGGTTGACTTCAGCACCAGTGTTGGTCTTGCCGTTAGGTAGCGAAGGTTTTGTGGTCTACACCGACGCGTGGAGGTCAGGTTTAGGTGCAGTGCTGATGCAGCATGGTGGGGTTGTTGCCTATGCTTCTCGGCAGCTGAAGAAGCATGAGGGGAACTACCCTACCCATGACTTGGAGTTGGCAGCAGTGGTGTTCGCTCTGAAGTTGTGGAGGCACTATTTGTATGGTGAGGCGTTCGAGATCTTCACCGACCATCAGAGTTTGCAGTATATTTTCACTCAGAAGGATTTGAACTTGAGGCAGCATAGATGGATTGAGTATTTGAAGGACTACGACCTTACCCTCTCCTATCACCCAGGAAGGGCTAACGTCGTGGCAGATGCTTTGAGCAGGCGTGTTCACTTGAGTTCATTGATGGTCAGAGAGTGGAGGTTGCTTGAGGATATGTCCCAGGGAGTTTTCTACCCTTCGAGGCGCAGAGACCATGCAGTGATGACCAATTTGTAAGTTCGTCTGTCAGTGTACCGTCAGGTGTTGGAGGCACAGCAGGCAGACTCAGAGTTGGCAGATATTTTGCAGATGGCAGATGTTGAGCTGGACGAAGACAGTGAGGTCAGATTCAGAGGCAGCTTGTACGTCCCCAGTGATGCGTGTCAGGCGTTGTTGTCAGAGGCACACCGCTCGAGGTATGCCGCTCATCCTGGTTCCACCAATATGTATCATAACCTGAGGAGGTTCTTCTGGTGGTCAGGGATGAAGAGGGGTGTGGCAGAGTTTGTCGCTCGGTGCCTTACCTGTCAGCAAGTGAAGGCTGAGCATCATCGTCCTGGTGGTAAGCTGCAGTCGTTACCCATTCCCGAGTGGAAGTGGGACGACATCACCATGGACTTTGTGGTTGGGTTGCCCCATACTCCGCAGAGGCATGATGGCATTTGGGTAATCGTAGATCGGTTGACCAAGTCAGTGCACTTCCTTGCTGTCAAGATGTCTTGGTCAGTGGACAGGCTTTCCAGACTGTACGTGGACCGAGTTGTTCCGTTGCACGGAACCCCATTTTTGATTATTTCTGACAGAGATCCGAGGTTCACTTCTAGGTTTTGGCGCAGTTTGCAGAGAGCTCTTGGTACGTAGTTGAGGCTGAGTTCGGCATATCACCCGTAGTCAGATGGGCAGTTAGAGAGGACCATTCAGACTTTGGAGGATATGCTAAGAGCGTGCTTTTTAGACTGGAGTGGCACCTGGGAGTCGCACCTTTCGATGGTAGAGTTTGCTTATAACAACAATTATCACTCGAGCATCGGAATGGCACCATACGAAGCCTTGTATGGTCACCCGTGCAGAACACCACTTCACTAGTTCGAGGTCGGTGAGAGGCAGCTTTTGGGAATAGAGATGGTACAACAGTGTTCAGACACAGTAAACTTAGTCAGGCAGAGGCTTCAGGCAGCACAGAGTAGACAGAAGAGCTATGCAGATATCTGCAGGAGGCCGTTATAGTTCAGCTTGGGTGACTTGGTATTCTTGCGGGTCTCGCTGACCAAGGGTGTTATGAGATTTGGCAGGAAGGGAGAGCTCAGTCCCTGATATATTGGGCATTTCTCTATCACAGAGAGGATCGGCGAGGTGGCTTACAGGTTGAGTCTTCCGGCAGAGTTGGCTGGCGTGCACAATGTTTTTCACGTTTCGCAGCTCAGGAGGTACATTGTAGATCCGTCGCACGTGTTGGACTACTCGCAGCTTGAGGTAGCGCAAGATTTGTCAGTGCCAGAGTACCCGGTCAGAGTTGTGGACCGCAAAGTGCAGCAGTTGCGCAGGAAGCAGATTCTGCTGGTCAAGGTAGTCTGGGAGAACCGTGTTGGTGGCGAGGCCATGTGGGAGCGTGAGGATGAAATGAGAGAGCAGTTCCCGTATTTGTTTGAATGATTGGTATGTTATTCTTCCCTGTACTTCTTTCTGTTTGAAACTGAGTTTCTTTTAATTTTGAGGACAAAAGTTCTTAAGGAGGGTGGGATGTAAGACCCGGCTCTCTTGGGCCCTTGGCCCCGTCCTCAGGGTCGCGACGGGGGAGCCCGTCGCGACAAGGTTGTGTGGCGACTCACCTGGTCGTTGCGTTCTGGTCGCGATGGGGGTGGCCGTTGTGTTCTTGTCGCGCCTTCTACAAGCGATGCGACTGCTTTTCTGACCGACTTGACTGCTGTCCTGTCTGTCAGAATGGCCTTGTTGGGAGTTAGGTGCATATAGCGTTGACGCGACTTGGTCAGCCGTCGCGTTCTGGTTTTCCGATCTTCGAGGTTTGACCGCCTTTTGGGGTCATGTCGTGGGTGGCCGTCGTGACATGGTGATTGTCGTGACGGGCTGACCCGTCGCGTCTTGGGGCCCATCGATTTAAAACCGAGGGCTGCGCCCCATTTCCCCCTCTCACCTTTTTCCTTCCTCTCCTTCCCCCTTCTTCTTCCTCCTTTGAGTTCTCCCTTCTCCGGTGGTTTCTCAGCATGCTTGAGGTGCTCATGGTGGGAGGTGACGCCCTGTTCGTGCAGGCGGCGTGATCGTGGAGCTTGGAGCAAGGAGGAGGTGGTCATTCCGATGTGAAGGCCCCAACGGGTCGGCTCTATTCTTGGAGGTAGGGACCCTTGACTCCTCTCGCCCTAGCATGCTTCCTTCCCCCTTGAGATTGTGGTTTGTCATGGTTTGGGGTTGCGGGAGCGTGAGGATCATGCTCGTGTGAGTGAGGATTCCATCAAGCGTAGATTCCTTGTAAATCCATGTTTTGTGGGGTTTGAGGGTGGTTTGTATGGTTTATAAGCTTTCCTACATGTTTAGCATGCTCCCCTCCCCCTGTGGATGCGTTTTGTACCGAATTTGGGGTGGTCTCCGGGAGGATCGTCCCGGAACCTCCCTCGGCTGAGAACGCGACCGCTATAGAGGTCGCGATGATGTCGCGACCGGAAAGGCCGCCACGACATCATCATGATGCTCTTGGGTGTCACAACAAGGTCGCAACAACTTGGGCCTCCACGACAGTGTCACGACATGGTCGCGACGGCCCGATGCGTCATGACTACAGCAGAGACAGGTAGGTCTTGCAAAGTTCCATATTTTTGTGGAGTCTTCGTTGTTCACGCTTCTTATTGTACCCATGACACTAGTGCTAGTTCCCTAGTACAATCCTACACTAGTCGTTTGCCCGGTGCTCGACACTTGAGGGCTTGTTCCGTGAGAGAGGTTGTTACCGGTTCCTGGGACCCCCATCCCTACGCGCCTGTTGAGGGAGTACTCCGGGCGGCGGGCGTGCTCGAGTCACGAAATTTGGAGTGGAGGGGACAACGGTGGTTAGGACAGCGGCGTTGAGTCATTTGCAGAGCTCTCATGGTTGGTCTGGGACGCCGAGGTCATTTTGGGAGTTCTTCCCGGTGCAGTCTAGCTAGTCCTTTTCTCACTGCCTCGTTCTTTGTGGCCCCGGAACCACCTAGAGAGGCCAGGCGCGGGACCGTAGTCCGGCCAGACTATGACGGTTACTGTTGTGTACTTTGTGTTTCTGCCTCACTCTGACGAGACGTGGAGGTTTGGACCTGGGTCGAGGATAAGACATCAGTGGACGCATCTGGCCAGTTGACTAGTGGTAGTGTTTTTCGTAGCTAGTTTCTCTTGTCCAGGTGGGGTTCTCCCTATCTGCGTAGCCAGCCGTGTGGGGGTCACGACGTGCAGGTTCTATGGAGTTTCCGATCGTGGTGTTCTCCATACCATTGGTAGTTAGTAGCTTTGCTTCTGCACTTCCGTTCGTAGGTAGAAGATATAAATGCTGTCATTTAATTAAGTACATAGTTTTGACTACATGTTAGAGCCAGTACGAGATTGGTAGTCCCTACTAAGCTTCTGTTGTGAAGCTCATCCCTTTCATTTCCAGGTGAGACTTCTCAGCAGCGGCAGGGTGCGCGACGGGAAGAGGAGACAGGGCAGTAGTCGTGGTCCCCGTAGCTAGTAGTGGTTCCCCCTCTCTGCTGTACGTCACCATCGGGGTATGCCCCTAAGGGACTTGTTCTTCCCCTGTCTTTACTTGTACTAGTTGTGTGTGTTGGGACTGTACCTAGAGCAATAAGCAGTGGTCTCGCTCTTCTTTCTGCTTCCGTGTGTGTGCTCCTAGTTAGCAGTTGATGTTTATTTCCTTTACATATTCTATTAGACTTGTGTTATAGCCCTTCCGGGTCTCCGAATCCGTGGGTGGCGACCATGAAAATCGGGTCGTCGGCCTGAGCCGAGGGTCGGGCTCTCGGGGTCGTTACACATACTAAGAAATAAACTAAAAAATCTTCAATCTGCTATTCACGCTCCACGTCAGATCTTGCTAACTCCTCGGCTTCTAAATCTAACTCTTCCTGAAATGTTAGCAAGGGTGAGTCTACGTAATAGACTTAGCAAGCAACTTAGAATTACAAACCACATACTTACCACACATGTTTTCTAATAGTTTAACACTTTATTAACTATCACATTATCAATAACTTACTAGTAATTAACAATTAAGCTAACATATGCACATGTTATAACATGGATAATTAAACATGGAATCTATTAAACAAAGCTATACTAACTCATGTATAACAAGAATTCTAAACATGGTCACTTATAATATGATACTACTACCATGCTCATCAAACAATCATCAACTCATGGCCATAATTAAACACAATTATCATTTAACATGGATCATATTAACACACGCACTTACCTTCTCATGACATATTCACATGCACTTTTACCTTTTTCTTTCACATGCACTTATTCTCGCATATATCACGTTCACATTCACTCACACTTGTTTTCACATAACTTTCACATACTTTTCACGATCACAATCACATGCCACATCACTTGTACTTACCAAGTGCCACGTTCACATATCACTTTACACATTATTCACATATTCAGTTTTACACACGCCAAGACACAACCCAAACCACCACTAGAAAGATCACTCGATCACATGCACATACTTAATCACTAGGCAAAGTGATCAAGCCTTGGTTACTGTGCATAACCCGGGGAAGCCCTCCCCACCATTACTAGTGGAACTTGTCCACCTCCAGGATTTCACACAACCCGTTGCCCCCGATATCATGTAACACGATTGAGCCTTCCCATAGGGGCACTACTATAGTACGGCTCCACGCAATCTATGGTGACAGTGTTTCATTGGCACAACTTTTATCTTTCACATTATCATGTTATTCATGCACACATGTCACATATTCTCTCTCTTTCCATGCACATGAACATATATGACAAGAAACATATACTAATCACTTTCAGATACTCAATTTAATCTTAAGCAGTAGCAAACTGTACCTAATCATGATGCTAATTTCGTTTTTAAGCTAACTTGAGACTTATTATCAAAACATGGTACTAAAATATTAAGAAAAATATAACTAATTGTATAGTGATCAGAACATGCTCAAATTTTAACCACAGGGTAAATATGTATGAAAACACACATCAGTAAGTTTTCATAGTTTTTGGAGCAGTACAACTATGTTTCATAATTAAAATCAGATTATTATTCACAAAAGCACTAATTATTCATGAACAGAAATAAAACGAGATTAACAAGTCTTAGATCATGCTTACAATAGTCTAACAACTGGAGTATAATATATAATGGTTTTTATCACATGTATACATCATGGAAATCAAAATTATCAAGTGTTTACATGCTTTTTCATATAAATAGAAATTCAAATAATTACCGTAATGAACAAAAATTAATGTAGGGTTACCCAAACACATCAATATGATTAATAAGTCACGAAAAAATGAAAATAATTCAAAAACCATCTCAGAATCTCATAAAACCATCACATATGGTGAAACTGTAAAATGTTGGACAAGATGAACTTGGCATCAACATATGTAGCCGTCAACCTGCGTTGACGTCAACATACCTTGCCGTCAACCTCCCAGACTGCACAAAGTGCAGACCGAGCCAAGAAAACATGGCAAATGACATCAAAACAATTTTCTAAAAATCTAGAAAAATAAGAAAACTCTAAGGGACAAGTCCACGGAGAGAAACCCTAAGTTACTTTAAGAAAATTCTACAACATAAGAATTTAGCTGGTGAAGTGTAACGACCCGACCTCCCAGACCCCCGCTAGGGACCCCGAAGTTCACATCGCCACCCACAGATCTGAAGACCCGGAAGGGTTAGAAGAAATAGTCTAGTGAGATATGTACTGAATTTAGATAACTATAACAATATAACAACTGTACAATGTGTCCCAAGTAAAAGCACAAGTACAAGAAGAAAGGTGCACTCCTTAAGGGGCATACCCCAACAATTTGAAAAGCACAACTCTCAAGTCACTCAGGTACAAGAGCTCACAACACTTGCTCTCATTGCTGTTAACAACACACGGTGCCATAGCCACCTCCATAACTCGTCGACACCGAGCTCTCGCGATGACGAGCCCCTAGCTGAAGGAAGTAGAGGGGGTGAGCCTCGCGAACAAGGCCCAGTAGGGATTACCAGTCCCTCACCAGCCAGAGTAGCAGGAACTCCGAAAATAGGAAATTACACTAAAAAGTTGTAAAGTAAGGAACACCTACAACACGATACAACAAAGCAGCAGAACAAAATAATGCAACACCACGACCACCAACCAAGGTCGTCACACACACACGACTCCCATAGAAACCAACGGAGTCAAGCACCAAGCGGAAGCAACCCTCGGCACACCTACCGAGACCACGCAACAACCAAGTGAGAACGACGTCTCACCACAAGCACGGCCACCTCAGACCTCCACAAGGTTGAAGGCCCACAAGTAGAACCACCCCAGACCCTGGACACACAACAAGGTCAAGAAACCACACACACTAGTGCCACCACGGACTAGCACCAAGGAACGGGACGACGGAGCCGAGAGAACACCGAGCGGAAACCACCAGAAGCACGGGCCAACAAGGCCAAATCAACAACGCCCACAGAAGCTAGACACGGCCAAGCTACAACCATTGTGCAGGCTAGGGCAATGGATAACACTTCGAAACACCATGAGGAAACGTCGTCACAACAACAACAACCAAGCCACCACCACTGGCAGCCAAGAGGAGGACACACCAGCCACTCCCTCTGCTCGCCAGCCTGGCTCTGCCTCCGCCTCCTCGGAAGAGCGAGACAGAGCCTCCATAGAAACACCACAACACAACAACAATTGCAGCCTGGCCAAGCTGCGGCCTCACGCCTAGCACCACCGCGTGGCTCTGAAACCAACGCAGAGAGAGGCAGTTGTTGGATCTCTTATTTTGATGATGTTTAACTATGATTCATACAAATGTGGAAATCATGTTTCAATTATATCTAACACCATTTTCCATGTGTAGATCACAGAAATATTCTCATGATGACAGTGGTGTCGACACTATTCAGACAGTGTGTCAACACATAACTCAATTCCAGAAGAAATAAACATGAAAGCAAGCCTACTGCTTCTTAAAGTTGGAAGAACTGGAGTGTGTGTGCCTCCAAGTATGAGTGGATAATGGGCATTTATAGTCCCATGGATCCACGAGATTCCTTGGAATTTGGGGGCACAATGAATCCCGCTCAAAAGTCTTCAATTAAACCAAAGGATGTTGTGTCGACACAGTGTATGAATTCAGGAAGCAGTCAGAAGTCAATAGCCAGTGGTCTCGACATAGGATGCTTGTGTGTCGGCACTCACTGTGTGACGGAACGCCTCGTTCAAGCCTGTTAAACTAATAACGAACTTGGTCCGAGTCCGCCTCCCGCGAACGGGCCGTAGCCTCGCAAGGGATACCACACACGAGTCCGTGAAAACAGAAAGGAACACACTTGATCTCATATATGATTCACCATTTCATATATAATGTACATGATTTACATAGCCAAATTTCAACAAAAGTACTAAAAGTACAGGAGCCTGGGGCATACCCCGAGGTAAACTAGTACAACTGAGGAAAGACACTACACTGCTACGAAAGCTACACTGCTGGAGGTGCTGGCCCAACACCGCTACGACACGGCCCTGAACTGGAAGACGGTAACGAAACCTCCTCCTCGCCCTCACCTGTGGGGAGTAGGGGTGAGCCTCCCTAGTCACTGGCTCAGTAGGGAACTCCCCCAACTCGAGCAAACCATACACAAGTACGGAAGCAGTAAACTATACTAGCAATTTATAGCACAACCACACAGATTATTAAAGCAATAAACATACTTACCATTTTCCGACTATACTAAACAAAGTAATTAAATAAATGAAAAAACTCAATTACGTGTACGAGCAAAAGTAGAGTCCGCCACACTCGAGCCACGTAGACTGGTTCGCGACACCAGTAACAGACTCGGACAAACAAACACAGGTCTGCCTCTCAGTCTCGCAGCCACGGACAAAAGGTCCAGCTGCCGCTCCACGTGGAAAAGTCAAACAACTGTGGAGACCAACTAAACACCACTCCTGCAGGTACACAACCGCAGGCCCATGCCTGGCACCTCTAGGGTCTCTAGCCGGAGCACTCTAGAGTGAGGCACTGGAAAGGACTAGCTGGGGACCAGTGTTGACTACCGGTGTCCGTACCCCCAACTAAGAGTGTGCTACAAGTGATTAAAAACAAACTCAAGAGTCATTGTCCCACTGTCGTCTTTCCCTCAGCCAGATGTACAACTCAAACAAAAGAGTGAGGGTGTCAAGGACAGACGACACAGACCTCGACGGTACTACACAAGTACCGGGACAGGCCCTGAACTAACAGCCTGGCTCACAGAGAACCTGGGGCACCCGATTGGAGAGGTAACCATGGTAGGCGTCGTACCACCTTCCACGCACACAAAACCACGTACGCACCGCACAAACCACGTGAAATCTGACAATATTCACGAGTACCGATAGTCCACAACACGTAAACACAATGCAACTCACATGCATACCATGCCAATATGCAAACCACTAGCTAGCTATGTAACCAACACGCTAGCCTTGTAAACATGCGCTCCCAGAGTGCCACAGGTGCCAATGCACCACACGGTATTACCAAATACACCAAATAATAACAATCGGATAATCACGTCACATAAATCAAGCATATTCAAACCACTCGGCTGTGGTCGCGATGTGGGCCTGTGTCGCCTTCAGAACGCGACGGCCCGATATGGCGCGTTCATCACATGAACGCGACGCAGCAACATGTCACGTTCCGCACCTGAACGCGAGTGGTCGACCTGTCGCGATCAGATCACAATAGGGGGTTCCATCGCCTTCACAGGCAGAAACCCTAATCAGGGATCCTCTCCATGGATTACCATTCTATGCTTTGCAAACCATCCTTAATTCATGTTTTTCATGCTTTTGTGAATCCCTAGTCATGGTATCTATTGTTAGGAAAGCAAATAACTGATCAAATTTCCTACGCAATCCTCAACCCGAAAAATAGGAGGAGTCACCCTACCTCCGCGAAGAACGCGCAGTACGGTGATCCCTCGGCGTTTCTTCCGCTTCACGCGAGCTTCCCGCGGCGAGAACACGCCAACCGTGAGCTTCCATGCCGAAATCCTCCAGGAAACCCGCACGACCTCTCCCCCTGTCCGAGTAGAACTCGTTGCAGTTCTGCCTGGCCAGGGTTATTTAAAAACCCTCGACGGTTGAAATCGCGACGGAGCTAAGCGTCGCCTTCCCATCAGCTGACGTTTACAGGTCGCCCAGCACCCAACACGTGGCGCACATGCAGACGATCAGCACCACAAAGTGGCAACAAGAACGCGACGGGCAAGAGTGTCGCGTTCAGAACGCGACACCCCCTGCTGTCGCGAACACAGACAGAGAACTTTGGGGTACTGTAGGCCCAAACTATCGGCCCAGTAAGCCCCAGAAACACGAGCGCACACCAAACACAAGCCACATTGGCCACACATTGGCCTCACAAGCACTAAACACAAGATCCACAAGGATCCAAAAATGCACGACGTTACATTACTATCATCTAAAAAGAAATTTCGACATCGAAATCTATAACACATTCCAAATACATTCAACTTTAAAACATAATTACAAATACTATCAGCTAAAAAGATTTAAAACTTTACTTAAACAAGTAAGGATACCCCTTAACCATTTCCTCAGCTAGCTCCCAGGTATCCTCACCTCCCAGCCTATTTTCCTATCTGACCTTAATTAACTCAATTTCTTTGTTCCTTAGCTTCCTTGTTTTATGGCCTATAATTCGCACTGGATATTCTGGCATAGACATATCTGGCCTCAAATCTCCACCCTGATAACTGATTATTTGAGCTGGGTCTTCAATGCACTTCCTTAACATGGAGGCATGGAAAATATCATGAACATCAGCAAAATCAGCAGGCAAATCAAGTTTATAGGTTGTCTCTCCAATTTTCTCTAACACTTGAAAGGGTCCCACATACCTCGGACTCAACTTTCCTTTCTTACCAAATCGCACAATACCTTTAGTAAGAGAAACTCTTAGAAAGACAAAGTTTCCAACTTCAAATTGAAGTGGTCTCCTTCGATTATCAGCATAACTTTTTTGCCTGCTCTGAGCTGTCTACAACTTTTCTTTAATAAATTTTATCATTTCAGTGGTTTATTGTATCAACTCAGGGCCTACCATTTGCCTTTCTCCCACCTCATGCCAATTCAATGGTGTTCTATATGGCCTTCCATATAAAGCTTCATACGGTGCCATCCGAGACTAGTATAATAACTATTATTATAAGCAAATTCAACCATTCCCAGATGCTGCTCCCAACTACCACCCCAAACTAAACAACATACTCGCAACATATCTTCAATTGTCTGAATAGTCCTCTCTGTTTGACCATCTGTTTGAGGGTGGTAAGCTGAGCTATATCTCAGCTCGGTGCCAACTACTCTCTGCAAGCTCCTCCAAAAACCAGAAGTAAACTTGGGATCCTTGTCAGCAACAATAGACTTCGGGATACCATGCAATGGAATAATTCTATCAACATAAAACTTTTGCTAATCTATCCACTGACCAGGACATACTTACTGCTACTAACCTATATACCTTGGTTAGCCTATCAACAAATACCCATATTCCATTATGTCCTGCTACTGACCTCGGCAAACCTGCTACAAAGTCCATAGCAATATCATCCCATTTCCATTGCGGAATGGGTAATGGTTGCATAAACCTCCAGGCTTCTGATGTTCTGCCTTGATTTGTTGACAAACTTCACATCTTGAAACAAATTCTTCTATTTCTTTTTCATATGAGGCCACCAAAAATGCCTCTTCATATCCTGGTACATCTTGGTACTACCAGGGTGGATAGTGTACCGGGATTTATGTGCTTCTTCTAATACTTTCTGTTTTACTTCTTTTTCTGCCGGTAAAAATAACCTGCCTTTGAGCCTGACCACACAGCTATCATCAATAGCAACTCCTTCCATTTTCATGATTTCAACTAAATTTACATCCGCTCTTTGAGCCTCAACAATTTGCCAATACAGTGACGCTTCCACAGCACTACTAGCTAATATTGCCCGTCGTTGACTGCTTGGCACATACAAGGAGTTCTCTGCTATCTCCTCATACAATTTCTATTCCTTGATCATCATTTGACTTAAATATGTTTTTCTGCTTAGGGCATCAGCCACCACATTGGCCTTACCCGGATGGTAAGCCAAACTAAAAATCATAATCTTTTAAATATTCTACCCATCTACGCTGACGGAGATTCAAGTCTTTCTCGGAAAAGATATACTTTAAACTTTATGATCTGTAAAAATTTCAAATCTCTCGCCATATAGATAATGCCTCCACATCTTTAAAGCAAACACAACTGTTGCTAGCTCTAAATCATGAGTGGGGTAATTCCCCTCTACTGGTTTCAATTGCCTGGACGCATAAGCTATTACCTTACTATAGTGCATTAGCACTGCGCCAAGTCCTCTTTTAGATGCATCTATATATACAACAAAACCACCATTACCTGTCGATAATGTCAACATTGGTGCCGCTGTAAGTCTCTTCTTTAATTCCATGAAACTTCTTTGGCATTCACCAATCCATACAAATGGCACACCCTTCCTAGTCAGTCTAGTCATGGGTGCCGAAATCCTAGAAAAATCGTGAATGAAACGCCTATAATAGCCTGCTAACCCCAAAAAGCTTCTAATTTCAGTAATTGTCTTAGGCACCTCCCATTTCATTACTGCTTCCACTTTACATGGGTCAACTGCCACTCCCTCAGCTGATATGACATGGCCCAAGAACTGAATCTCTTTTAGCCAAAATTCACACTTACTGAATTTGGCAAATAACTGATTATGTAAGGCCCTCGAATTTTATCCTTTTAATTGATATCATGTATGGATTCGTGCTTTGTGTTAAATACATGTGTGCATATGTAGGTAACTATGTACATATTAGCTAGGTGTACTTACGTGTGCATGTGTAATTAATTGTAAATAGTGGATGATTGCTTGGTGTAGTAGTGTGTATATTATACTATATGTATTGCATGCTTAGACATAGTGTACATAGGGTTTTCTGCATGGGTTTAAGCTCTGGACGAAGACCAAATTGGCGTCAACATGGATGGACGTCCATGATGAGTCAACGTCCATATCGTGGACGCCAACACTAAAGTAGACGGCCATCTATGTGGACGTCTACTTCTCTGAATTCTGTGTGCAGCAGACCTAGAAATTCCGGGTTTGCCTTGCTCACCGATTGGGGAGATGTCCCAACGGCTATATCATCCTTCCCATCACCTGTGCGTGGGACTCCAGGCTAAGGCTTATAAAATAGCCCTCCTTGTGAATGGGAGAGCTCTCTTGGAACTGCCCAAGGAGAGCTTCTCCGGCCATTTAGAACCCTTTGGAGAATTTTACTGAGGCAAGTAACTCATCCCCGTCGTCCATGTGTATGTCTAGTAGGTCTTAGGCATTTTATGGGATTTATTTCTGTCCTGGAACCCCTACATTCACCAATCTTTGGAGTTCGGTCTGTGTTTTTGCACAGACAGGAACTTAACGGCAAGATCTCTTGCCGTTAAGATCTTGAGTTGGTGACAGACGATGCTGCCGTTAACCTCCTTGAATGGCCAGACTTTGCCGTTTAGTTCTTCAGGACAGAACAGTGAGCTGTTCTTCCTTATATATGATTATTTTTCGGATTTCTTCGCATGAGGATATACTGTAAATGTTATATGTTATGTAAAATAGATAAAGGAATGTGTTGTGAGATTTCTATGCATTTTTGTAATTTGTATAAATTGCTAGAATTATGTGAAATGCATGTGAGATAAAGATCTTGGATATGGTAGCTTACTGTTCACATGATCCATGTGTAATTGGACTTCCATAAAATTTCCAGACATCGTGTATGTATGTCAGTCCTTGTCTTGAAAAATTGGAAAATTTCCCATGATTATGAAATTTGTTATAATTTCTGTATTGGAAAATAGGGAGCATGTGTAGGTTGTTTTTTAAATTTCAGTAAATTGTATGATGCTTGATAAATTCGAGGAAAATTCCTGTGATAAGATGAATGTTAGATGCAAGTTATTGAACTGTTAAATCCGACCTTGACACTGTGCTTCTATGATAAACTGATTTATGAATGGCATGTGAATGAGTATTTTAATTTCTGTAAAATCAATGTAGCTCAGAAAAATATGAGAATGTGTATGTGTGATCTGAAACCTGCAAACAGCATGTGGTTAAAATTTCGTGTGATTTAGGCAACAGTAGATGACATTGTGAAATTTTCATATAAAAGTGAGTGATTAAAACATGCTTATTATGGTGATGGATTGTCAATGAGTTTCCAACATGATTAGTGTAGATTCCTGAGTGTTTAAACTATGTTAATAGTAACATCATGTTAGGGTAAAACTGAACCATATGCCAAATGGTGAAATGTAAGTATGTGCCAATTGTGTGAGAACTGTGTATAATAAATCGGAAAATGTGTAAAATGTGTCGTGTGTGACACTGCTTCCATAGAGGGCTGTGGAACTATACCGTAGAAAAGTCCCCACAGGAAAGTTCAATGTGTTTAGAATCGTATGGGCATTAGGATGAAATCCTGGAGGTGGACAAGTACCACTAGTTAGGGTGGAGATTACTTCTCCCGGTATGCGCAGTACCAAGAGCCGTCACTGTGTTGCCTAGGTGGCATCTATGTGTTATGTGTTATGTGAATGTGTCCTTCTAGTGGTGGTTTTGACTATGTGTCACGGCATCTAAATGTGAAAATGTGAATGTGTATATGTGCAAATTGTGTAGTGTGAACATGTGTATATGTGAAATGTGTAAAAGTAAACATGTGAATGTGTAAATGTGTAAACATGTGAACCCCATGTGTTAGAATGTGAAATTGTGATTTATGATATGAAAATATTAGATTCATGTCAAAACAGCAACCTTAATGTGTTATAACAATGTTTTACATGTGCAAAAATATGTAGAATCCATGTTAGGAGCATTTCCTTTATGTGTGTGAAAATCCCATGCTAAATTGCTATCATGTTGTAGCTTAAATTGTGAATGTAGCTCTCATGTGGATAGATAAATAGAAAGCATGTGGTAGGTATTTTATTGTGGAATGACATAAACCACGTATCATGTGTTGTGAATTATGTAGAAATATCATGACAGGTTGCTTCTTATCATTGTTTCAACCATGCTATATGTTTTGAAGTAATGAAATTGAATGTAGGACTTACTTGTGAAGTATGCATGTATGATGTGAATGGAGTTTACTTGCTGAGTCTTTTAGACTCATTCCTTGCTTCGGCGTACAGGTTTAGCAGGTGACCCCACTCCTTTAGAGGAGACCGCGGAGAGCGACTCCGAGCGAGGAGAGTAGCTTTGTGGAGTCACCATAATTGTACTTACTTTCATAGTATGTAATTGAAATTTATGTATTTGGAACTTATGTAATTGTGGACAAACAATGTAATTTGAAATTTGTAGTTCATTTTGTGGACTGTAGTTCTTAAATTGCTATATTGATCATGTATGTTTAAATGTGGATGATGAAATGAAAGACAATGGTCCTTTTTCTTCCGCTACTCTATATTTATATTTGTGTACATCTCAATCATATGTGTTAGTGCTTGGGTAAATGTCCCATTGTGACGAGACTCACTATACCGACGTGGGTTGGTATAATCGTACCGGTATAAGGAGGGCCGTTGCAGAGATTGGTATCAGAGCCGACTGGTTGAGATTGTACATAAATATACATAAGTCATCATCTCCATTACATGCTAAGTCCTTATAGAGTTGTCCACATGTGTAGAATTGATTAATAATGAATGAAAGATAGATAAGAAAGTGGTTAGGGACTAAATAACATAGTTTCTAATAGTGATTAAATTAATTGCAGCTTATGGTTTCACGCGGTAGACGTGGTGGTGTACCTACTCGCGATGGCGAGCAGAGGAGAGATGACCCTAGGCGTGAGGACCAGACTGAGCAGCAGGCCCCGGCACCTCAAGGTCCTGTACGTCCCCCACCGCCACCAGTGGATTATGGAGTGTTCATGCAGGGTCTAGTGCAGGCCATGCAGACGCAGGCCCACACCCAGGCTGCACTCCAGGCTCAGATGGAGGCTCAGGCCCAGGTTCCAGTTCCCCAGGCTCAGGACCATGGTGGACCCTCCATCATGGAAAGATTCAAGAGGATGTTGCCACCCTCTTTTAAGGGGGGGAGTGACCCATTACTAGCTGAGAGCTGGATGAGGGAGATCAAGAAGATCTTCCAGGCTGTTAGGTGTGCGGACGAGGACAAGGTCACTTTAGCCACCTATATGCTACAAGAGAGAGCTAATGTGTGGTGGGCTTCCTTACTGTGTACCCGATTCGAGGATGGTGCTATTGATGTTGCTTGGGACGAGTTCGTGATGCTCTTTCGGGCCAAGTTCGTCCCCGAGCATATCCAGGACAGGATGGAGCAGGAGTTCCTTTCCTTGACTCAGGGCTCCAAGACTGTACTCGAGTACGAGGCCAGGTTTGCTGAGTTATCTAAGTATGCACCTCACGTAGTAGCTGATGAGCGCAGGAAGGCAAAGAAGTTTGTGATGGCCCTTAAGCCATCACTGAGGACGAGGCTAGTGGTGTTCGATCATCGTACTTTGGACGAGGCCCTTAGCGCTGCTTGCAGGCAGGAGGGTGAAATGGAGCAGTACCTCGAGGAGAAGAAAGCTTTGCAGAAGAGACCTGCGGCCCCTTTCCAGCGGCAGGATAAGAAGAAGGCAGCGTACCAGACCTCGCAGCGTCCAGTGGCAGCCAGCAGTACTCAGGTACCTTCTCAACGTTCCCTTAGTATGAAGAAGGAGTGTCCTCATTGCGGGAAGACACACGGTGGTACGGAGTGTTGGATGGTAGCGTGAAAATGCTTGAAGTGCGGGAGCAGCGACCACAAGATCAAGGATTGTCCGAGACTTTAGCAGGGAGTCCAGCGCGGAGCGCCAACCCCAGCAGCTGTAGCAGCAGCAGCGCCAGCTACAAGAAGACCAGGAAGGCCTCGAGCCCCAGCTCGAGTGTTTTCCCTAGCACGAGAGGATGCCGAGTAGGCGGAGCATGTCACTGAAGGTACGGTTTTACTTCTAGGTGTGCACGCTCGGGTTTTGTTTGATACGGATGCCACTCACTCGTTCATTTCCGAGCGGTTTGCTAGGCAGTTAGCTATAGAGTCAGGCGTAGAGTCTGAGGATTTAGAAGTGTCGTTGTCTATACACACACCTGCGGGTACGGTATCGACTGGGAAGTGTATTCCGTCGTTACCTGTATGTATTGAGGATAGAGTCCTAGAAGGGTGTTTCTTCTTGCTAAAGATGAAGGACTTTGATGCTATCCTTGGTCTGGATTGGCTAGAGGAGCACTATGCGTTAGTAGATTGTCGTCGGAAGAGGATTGTTTTCCGCATTCCTAGTGAGGATGAGTTCTCTCATCCCTTGCCAAGAAACTGGGCGGGAAAGTTGGTCATCTCTGCCATGAAGGCGATGCGCATGGTAAACAAGGGTTGTGATGCTTTTCTTGCCAGCGTAGTGTTGGTACCCGAGGCTGGTGAGTCACCTACTCTAGCAGAGATCGAGGTAGTGCAAAATTTTCCAGACGTCTTTCCCGATGATTTGTCTGGATTGCCACTGGATAGAGAGATAGAGTTCACCATAGAGTTGCTTCCGGGCACCTCTCCTATCTCGAAGGCTCCATATCGGATGGCACCTGTGGAGTTAGCCGAGTTAAGGAGGCAGTTGCAAGAATTGCTAGTTAAGGGATTTATTCGCCCTAGTGTTTCCCCTTAGGGCGCACCTGTCTTATTCGTAAAAGAAGAAGGATGGATCACTTAGGTTATGCATCGATTATAGGAAGCTAAACCAAGTGACAGTGAAGAACAAGTATCCCTTACCTCGTATTGATGATTTGTTTGACCAGCTGCAAAATGCATTAGTCTTTTCTAAGATCGATTTGCGATTTGGTTATCATCAGTTGAGGATTAGGAGTGAGGATGTGTCCAAGACGGCGTTTAGAACCTGTTATGGACATTATGAGTTTTTGGTCCTTCCTTTCGGATTGACCAACGCCCCTGCAACGTTCATGGATCTCATGAACAGGGTTTTTAGGCCGTACTTAGATAGCTTTGTTGTGGTATTTATTGATGATGTGTTGGTCTACTCTCCGGATGAGGCCACACACTATCAGCATTTGAGGGAAGTGTTAGAGGTTCTCTGTGAGCAAAGCTGTATGCAAAATTCAGCAAGTGCGATTTTTGGTTGCGTGAGGTTCATTTTCTTGGGCATGTTATCTCCGGTGCTGGTGTAGCAGTTGATCCAGCAAAGGTCCAGGCAGTTATGGATTGGGAGACCCGCAAGACCCCTTCGGAGATTTGTAGTTTTCTGGGTTTGGCTGGTTACTATCGGCGATTCATTGAGGGATTTTCATCCATCTCCGCCCCATTGACTCAGCTTACCAGAAAAGGGTGATGTTTGTGTGGTCCGAGACATGTGAGAGTAGCTTTCAATTATTGAAGGCTAAACTTACTTCCGCTCCAGTATTGGTATTACCTAATGGTGCTGAAGGTTTTACCATTTATACAGATGCATCTTGGATTGGCTTAGGCTGTGTACTAATGCAGCAAGGAAGGGTAGTGGCGTATGCTTCTCGCCAATTGAAGGAGCATGAGCGTAACTATCCGACTCATGATTTGGAACTTGCGGCAGTGGTTCATGCACTAAAGATCTGGAGGCACTATCTTTATGTTGTCAGATTTGAGGTGTTCACTGACCATATGAGCTTGAAGTATCTCTTCTCCCAGAAGGAACTAAACCTACGGCAGAGGAGATGGATTGAGTTCCTCAAGGACTACGACTTCGATCTTCAATATCATCCAGGAAAGGCGAATGTCATAGCGGATGCTCTTAGTAGGAGGAGGTCTTCGCTCCAGCAGGATTGGAAGATGTTGGAGGATGCGGCGTGTTCGATGGCTGAGTTAGAGCCCTTATGTCAGGCTTTTGTGGCTCAGTTATCCCTTAGGTCTTCGGTGTTGGATGAGGTGATCGGGCAACAGGAAGCCGACCCTAGACTCCAAGAGTTAGTGGTCAAGGTAGGCATTGCTCGTGATGAGGATGGCGTGATTAGATTCCACCACCGAGTATGTGTTCCTGACATTGTAGATGTCCGTGAGCAGGTATTAGCAGAAGCTCATAGGTCAAGATTCTCTATTCATCCGGGTAACACCAAGATGTACCAGGATTTGAAGAGGTCTTTTTGGTGGTCTGGCATGAAGAGAGAAGTAGCGGATTATGTATCTAGGTGTCTAGTATGTCAGCAAGTGAAAGCCGAGCGGCAGCGACCATCTGGTCTTATGCAGAAGATGGAGATCCTAGTATGGAAGTGGGAAGCTGTCACTATGGATTTTGTTTCGGGTTTGCCTCGATCCAGACGGGGTAATGATTCGATTTGGGTAGTCGTAGATAGATTCTCGAAGACTGCGCATTTCTTGCCTATGAAGAAGAAGCAGTCAGTGGAGAGCTTGGCTAGATTGTATGTCAGTAGCGTCATTAGATTGCATGGTGTGTCGAAGTCGATCATTTCGGATCGAGATCCGAGATTTACTTCAAGGTTGTAAAAGGGTCTTCAGGATGCTTTAGGTTCAAAGCTGAAGCTCAGTTTGGCGTTTCATCCCCAGACAGACGGACAGTCTGAGAGGACTATCCAGATGCTCGAGGATATGTTGAGGGCGTGTGTGCTGGATTGGAAGGATGATTGGGAGCGCCATTTACCTCTGGTGGAGTTCGCATATAACAACAGCTTTCATGCGAGCATTGGTATGGCTCCATTTGAGGCGTTGTGTGGAAGGCCTTGCAGATCTCCTTTATGTTGAGAGGAGACCGGCGATAGGTGGTTAATCGGTCCGTAGTTAGTTCAGGAGACTTCGGATAAGATTCAGCTTATCAGGAAGAGGCTTATTGCGGCACAGGATAGGCAAAAGAGCTACACAGACAACAGGAGGAAGGATTTGGAGTTCGAAGTGGGTGAGCATGTCTTCTTGAAGATATCACCTACTCGAAGGTGTTGTCAGGTTTAGCAGGCATAGTAAATTAAGCCCTAGATTCATTGACCCGTATGAGATTCTCGGACGATTGGGCAACGTGGCATATGAGCTAGCTTTACCCCTAGCTTTAGCTAGTGTTCATCCCGTTTTCCACGTATCTATGCTCAGGATGTATGTTCGAGATCCGTCTCATGTTATTAGTCACGAGCCAGTGGAGATCCATCCAGATCTGTCGTATGTAGAGCAGCCAGTAGCTATTCTTGACCGGAAGGTCCAGCATGTCTGGAACAAGAGTATTACGTCAGTGAAGGTTCTATGGCGAAACTTCTCGCGAGAGGAGGCTACTTGGGAGCTTGAGGATGCGATGAGGAAGAAGTATCCTCATTTGTTCGAGTAGTGTTGTTTAAACTTCGAGGATGAAGTTTTCTTAAGGGGGAGAGGGTGTAAGTTCCTCGAGTTTTGTCCTTTTAATTGATATCATGTATGGATTCGTGCTTGTGTGTAAATATCATGTGTGCATATGTAGGTAACTATGTACAAATTAGCTAGGTGTACTTACGTGTGCATGTGTAAATTAATTGTAAATAGTGGATGATTGCATGGTGTAGTAGTGTGTATATTATACTATATGTATTGCATGCTTAGACATAGTGTACATAGGGTTTTCTGCATGGGTTTAAGCTCTGGCCGAAGAGCAATTTGGCGTCAACATGGATGGACGTCCATGATGAGTCAACGTCCATATCAATGGACGCCAACACTAAAGTAGACGGCCATCTATGTGGGCGTCTACTTCTCTAAATTTCTGTGCGCAGCAGACCCAGAAATTCTGGGTTTGCCTTGCTCACCGATTGGGGAGATGTCCCCAACGGCTATCCATCCTTCCCATCACCTGTGCATGGGACTCCAAGGCCAAGGCTTATAAAATAGCCCTCCTTGTTAATGGGAGAGCTCTCTTGGCACTGCCCAAGGAGAGCTTCTCCGGCCATTTAGAACCCTTTGGAGAATTTTACTGAGGCAAGTAACTCATCCTCGTCGTCCATGTGTATGTCTAGTAGGTCTTAGGCATTTTATGAGATTTATTTTGTGTCCTGGAACCCCTACATTCACCAATCTTTGGAGTTCGGTCTGTGTTTTTGCACAGACAGGAACTTAACGGCAAGATCTCTTGCCGTTAAGAACTTGAGTTGGCGACAGACGATGCTGCCGTTAACCTCCTTGAACGGCCAGACTTTGCCGTTTAGTTCTTCAGGACATAACAGTGAGTTGTTCTTCCTTATATATGATTATTTTTTGGATTTCTTCGCATGAGGTTATACTGTAAATGTTATATGTTATGTAAAATAGATAAAGAAATGTGTTGTGAGATTTCTATGTATTTTTGTAATTTGTATAAATTGCTAGAATTATGTGAAATGCATGTGAGATAAAGATCTTGGATATGGTAGCTTACTGTTCACATGATCCATGTGTAATTGGATTTCCATAAAATTTCCAGACGATGTGTATGTATGTCAGTCCTTGTCCTGAAAATTTGGAAATTTTCCCATGATTATGAAATTTGTTATAATTTCTGTATTGGAAAATAGGGAGCATGTGTAGGTTGTTTTTAAATTTCAGTAAATTGTATGATGCTTGATAAATTCGGGGAAAATTCCTGTGATAAGATGAATGTTAGATGCAGGTTAGTGAACTGTTAAATCCGACCTTGACACTGTGCTTCTATGATAAACTGATTTATGAATGGCATGTGAATGAGTATTTTAATTTCTGTAAAATCAATGTAGCTCATAAAAATATGAGAATGTGTATGTGTGATCTGAAACCTGCAAACAGCATGTGGTTAAAATTTCGTGTGATTTAGGCAACAGTAGATGACATTGTGAAATTTTCATGTAAAAGTGAGTGATTAAAACATGCTTATTATGGTGATGGATTGTTAATGAGTTTCCAACATGATTAGTGTAGATTCCTGAGTGTTTAAACTCTGTTAATAGTAACGTCATGTTAGGGAAAACTAAACCATATGCCAAATGGTGAAATTTAAGTTATGTGTCCAATTGTGTGAGAACTATGTGTATAATAAATCGGAAAATGTGTAAAATGTGTCGTGTGTGACATTGCTTCCATAAAGGGCTGTGGAACCATACCGTGGAAAAGTTCCCACGGGAAAGTTCAATGTGTTTAGAATCCTATGGGCATTAGGATGAAATCCTGGAGGTGGACAAGTACCACTGGTTAGGGTGGAGATTATTTCTCCCGGTCTGCGCAGTACCAAGAGCCGTCACTGTGTTGCCTAGGTGGCGTCTATGTGTTATGTGTTATGTGAATGTGTCCTTCTAGTGGTGGTTTTGACTATGTGTCACGACATCTAAATGTGAAAATGTGAATGTGTATATGTGCAAATTGTGTAGTGTGAACATGTGTATATGTGAAATGTGTGAAAGTAAACAATGCGAATGTGTAAATGAGTAAACATGTGAACCCCATGTGTTAGAATGTGAAATTGTGATTTATGATATGAAAATGTTAGATTCATGTCAAAACAGCAACCTTAATGTGTTTATAACAATGTTTTACATGTGCAAAATATGTAGAATCCATGTTAGGAGCATTTCCTTTTATGTGTGTGAAAATCCCATGCTAAATTGCTATCATGTTGTAGCTTAAATTGTGAATGTAGCTCTCATGTGGATAGATAAGTAGAAAGCATGTGG
This sequence comes from Colocasia esculenta, assembly GCA_014218235.1. Taxonomy (NCBI): domain Eukaryota; kingdom Viridiplantae; phylum Streptophyta; class Magnoliopsida; order Alismatales; family Araceae; genus Colocasia; species Colocasia esculenta. The sequence goes on along the minus strand of CM024755.1, from coordinate 79,388,523 downwards.
TAGGTATTTTATTGTGGAATGACATAAACCACGTATCATGTGTTGTGAATTATGTAGAAATATCATGACAGGTTGCTTCTTATCATTGTTTCAACCATGCTATATGTTTTGAAGTAATGAAATTGAATGTAGGACTTACTTGTGAAGTATGCATGTATGATGTGAATGGAGTTTACTTGCTGAGTCTTTTAGACAAATTCCTTTCTTCGGCGTACAGGTTTAGCAGGTAACCTCACTCCTTTGGAGGAGACCGCGGAGAGCGACTCCGAGCGAGGAGAGTAGCTTTGTGGAGTCACCATAATTGTACTTACTTTCATAGTATGTAATTGAAATTTATGTATTTGGAACTTATGTAATTGTGGACAAACAATGTAATTTGAAATTTGTAGTTCATTTTGTGGACTGTAGTTCTTAAATTGCTATATTGATCATGTATGTTTAAATGTGGATGATGAAATGAAAGATAGTGGTCCTTTTTCTTCCGCTACTCTATATTTATATTTGTGTACATCTCAATCATATGTGTTAGTGCTTGGATAAATGTCCCACTGTGACGAGACTCACTATACCGACGTGGGTTGGTATAATCGTACCGGTATAAGGAGGGTCGTCACAGATTATCTCTTAATAACTGCAAGGCAAATCTCAAATGTGTTGCATGCTCCTCTTCAGATGCTGAGTAAATCAGAATATCATCTATAAATACCACAATAAACTGGTCCAAATATGGATGAAAAATTCTGTTCATCAGATCCATAAAAGCTGCAGGAGCATTGGTTAGCCCAAATGGCATAACCACAAACTCATAATGACCATATCGGGTTCTAAATGTTGTTTTATCAATGTCACCCTCTCTAATTCTCAACTGGTGGTACCCTAACCTTAAATCAAATTTAGAAAATACCTTAGCAGATTGCAACTGATCAAACAGATCATCAATTCTGGGTAACGGGTACTTATTCTTTATGGTCACCTCATTCAATTTCCTATAATCAATACACATTCTAAAACTTCCATCTTTCTTTCTTGCAAACAACACCGGCGCCCCCCATGGGGAGTGACTCGGTCTAATAAACCCTTTTTCCAGTAATTCTTCCAATTGCTTTTTCAATTCTTTAAGTTCTGCCGGCTCCATCCAATATGGAGCTTTAGAGATCGGCATGGTGCCTGGCAACAACTCAACAGTAAAGTCCACCTCTCTGTGTGGAGCTAAACCCGGCAAATCATCTGGAAAACATTTGCAAATTCCCTAACCACGGGAACTGCTTCTACTGACTTACCAGCCTCAACCAGACTCACAAAAGCTAAATAAGCTACACATCCCTCATTAACTAATTTTCTAGATTTAATTGCAGAAATCATAAACTTAGAAGTACGAGAGGGCATACCTTGATATTCAAACATTGTACCATTAGGGTGACAAAACTTGATTATTTTCTTTCTACAATCTAACATAGCCCCATAAGCTTCTAACCAATCCATACCCAACATAATATCATAATCAGAAAACTGAAGAGCATACAATCGGCCCGGCATCTGGTTCCCTTGAACCACAACAGGAGCTTCATCTATATAACACGAGGTGAGCATAAACTTACCCGAGGGAACCTCCACTACTAATTCACATGACTTCTTTTCTAGAGGATGAGCCATACAATCCAAAAATTCTTCAGAAATGAAAGAATGAGAAGCACCTGAATCAAATAAAACTCTGGCTGAAAAATTATAAATAGGTATTGTACCTTCTATCATGTTCGATGCCTCTGCCTAGGCACAGGTAATAGCCATAACCCGGCCTCTACCTCGCTGCTGCGGTGCACCTCCACTACGACCTGCTAATGACTGCTGGGGCTGTTGCTGAATACCTCTACCATATCCATATTCTCTCGGATAGGGGCAATTGCGGATCAAATGCCCTAGCTGATTACAATTATAACACCTGTAACCTGGTGAAATAGTGGGCTGCCTGCTAGTGCTCTGCTGCAATTCTTCTACTTCTGGCTTATAGCCACGCCCCTGAAACTGCTGACAACCTCCTCCTCCTCTTCCTTTGCCTTAAATACTTGCTTCAATTTCTGACCCCACTTACCAAAACTTGAAGAAGAAGGTCCTGCTGGAGCCTTTCCCTTACTGACTCTTGCTGTCTGCTGGGGTAGCCGAAAACTACCTGAACTTGACCCACTTGCCTGACGAGCCCGAATAGACTTCTCAAGTGTAGCTTCTCTCTGGGATGCCTCCTCAACTGTTCTACACATTAACAGTATCACTGCATTCTGCAACTCTTCTCTCAAACCCCGAATAAAATATTCAACCATCATAGCATTATATAATACTACATAAGGTGCATATCGGCTAAGTGCCATAAATCACATCTGATATTCTAAAACTGGGGTATTACCTTGCTAGAGTGTCCGGAATTGCTCTCTTTTCGCCTGCTGCACTTGAAGTGGAAAGAATGTATCATTAAATGTTTCGAGAAATTCCGGCCAGGTAATAACCTCCTCTGTTCTGCCTGCAAAGGTGGTCTGCATCCTCAGACGCCACCACTACTGTGCAAAACCTCTTAACTGGTATGTGGCTAGCACAACTTTGTCCACTGCTGGACACCTCATGGTCGTAAAGACCCTTTCAATCTCATGAATCCAGTGCTCTGCAGTATCTGGATTCGGCCCTCCTGTATAAGTGAGCGGCTGCAACCATAGAAACTTTTCAACTTGCATCACTGGCTCTTCTGCTGCCATTACTGGTGGTGGTACATGTACCACATAAGGTACCTCCACCCTTGGCGGTGGTGCAACTGGGGCAATGGGTACTCCAGCAACTGGTGGTACTACTGCTGGAGGTACCGGTGCTTGCTGATCCATCCTCATCCTAATATCGGTGAGGCTTTCCCAAATCCTCTCAATCATATGTTGAGTGGACTCTTCAGGGTCCTCTCCTCCACCACCCCAATCCCTTCTATCAGTCATCTCAACTTCTTGCACAAATAACATATCTATTACGAACAAAATCAGTCATTACAAAACCAGGGTCAGCTACCAGCAGTGTACAAATGTAGAAATAAGGCTATATAATTTCCCAGTTCCTTTATATTTACACGGACCTCGCTCTGAACCAACTGTGACGGAACGCCTCGTTCAAGCCCGTTAAACCAATAACGAACTTGGTCCGAGTCCGCCTCCCGCGAACGGGTCATAGCCTCGCAAGGGATACCACACACGAGTCCGTGAAAACAGAAAGGAACACACTTGATCTCATATACGAATCACCATTTCATATATAATGTACAAGATTTACATAGCCAAATTTCAACAAAAGTACTAAAAGTACAGGAGCCTGGGGCATACCCCGAGGTAAACTAGTACAACTGAGGAAAGACACTACACTGCTACGAAAGCTACACTGCTGGAGGTGCTGACCCAACACCGCTACGACACAACCGTGAACTGGAAGACGGTAACGAAACCTCCTCCTCGCCCTCGCCTGTGGGGAGTAGGGGTGAGAGCCTCACTAGTCACTGGCTCAGTAGGGAACTCCCCCAACTCGAGCAAACCATACACAAGTACGGAAGCAGTAAACTATACTAGCAATTTATAGCACAACCACGCAGATTATTAAAGCAATAAACAAACTTACCATTTGCCGACTATACTAAACAAAGTAATTAAATAAACGGCAAAACTCAATTATGTGTACGAGCTAAAGTAGAGTCCGCCACACTCGAGCCACGTAGACTGGTTCGCAACACCAGTAACAGACTCGGACAAACAAACACAGGTCTGCCTCTCAGTCTCGCAGCCACGGAAGAAATGTCCAGCTGCCGCTCCACGTGGAAAAGTCAAACAACTGTGGAGACCAACTAAACACCACTCCTACAGGTACACAACCACAGGCCCATGCCTGGCACCTCTAGGGTCTCTGGCCGAAGCACTCTAGAGTGAGGCACTGGAAAGGACTAGTTGGGGACCAGTGTCGACTACCGGTGTCCGTACCCCCAACTAAGAGCGCACTACAAGTGACTAAAAACAAACTTAAGACTTACTGTCCCACTGTCGTCTTTCCCTCAGACAGACGTACAACTCAAACAAAGGAGTGAGGGTGTCCAGGACAGATGACACATACCTCGACGGTACTACACAAGTACTGGGACAAGCCCCGAACTAACAGCCTGGCTCACAGAGAACCTGGGGCACCCAACTGGAGAGGTAACCACGGTAGGCGTCGTACTACCTGCCACGCACACAAAACCACGTGCGCAATGCACAAACCACGTGAAATCTGACGATATTCACGAGTATCGACAGTCCACAACATGTAAACATAATGCAACTCACGTGCATACCATGCTAATACACAAACCACTAGCTAGTTATGTAACCAACACTCTAGCCTCGTAAACATGCGCTCCCAGAGCGCCACAGGTGCCAATGCACCACACGGTATTACCAAATACACCGAATAATAACAATCGGATAATCACGTCACATAAGTCATGCATATTCAGACCACTCGGTTGTGGTCGCGGCATGGGCCTGTGTCGCCTTCAGAACACGATGGCTCGATATGGCGCGTTCATCGCATGAACACGACGCACCAACATGTCGCGTTCCCCACCTGAACGCGACTGGTCGACCTGTCACGATCAGATCGCGACAGGGGGTTCCGTCGCCCTCACAAGCAGAAACCCTAATCCGGGATCCTCTCCACGGATTACCATTCTATGCTATGCAAACCATCCTTAATTCATGTTTTTCATGCTTTTGTGAATCTCTAGTCATGGTATCTATTGTTAGGAAAGCAAATAACTGATCAAACCAATTTCCTACGCAATCCTCAGCCCGGAAAATAGGAGGCGTCACCCTACCTCCGCGAAGAACATGCAGTACGGTGATCCCTTGGCGTTTCTTCCGCTTCACGCCAGCTTCCCGCGGCGAGAACACGCCAACCCTCGAGCTTCCATGCCGAAATGCTCTAGGAAACCCGCACGACCTCTCCCCATGGCCGAGCAGAACTCGTTGCAGTTCTGCCTGGCCAGGCTTATTTAAAAACCCTCGATGGTTGAAATCGCGACGCATCGTCGCGTCGTGATCTTATCTCAACGGAGCTAAGCGTCGCCTTCCCATCAGCTGACGTTTGCAGGTCGCCCAGCACCCAACATGTGGCGCACATGCAAACGATTAGCGCCACAAAGCGGCAACAAGAACGCGACGGGCAAGAGTGTCGCGTTCAGAATGCGACACCCCCTACTATCGCGATCATAGGTAGAGAACTCTGGGGTACTGTAGGCCCAAACTATCGACCCAGTAATCCCCAGAAACATAAGCGCACACCAAGCACAAGCCACATTGGCCTCACAAGCACTGAACACAAGATCCACAAGGATCTGAAAAATGCGCGACGTTACACACTGTCCCTCCCAGAAGCCTGTTCTGAAGCCAGTAGCCAGTGGTGTTGACACAGGATGCTTGTGTGTTGACACACATTGTCCCTCCCAGAAGCCTATTCTGCTACTAGTGGATAGTGAGTCGACACAAGTACAAAGTGTGTCGACACACCTCAGATATTTTTCCAGATCTTAATTACAAGGACATGTGGATGGGTTTGATTGAAAGGAAGAATAGGACATTCATGGAGATGGCCCGAACTTTGTTGATTGACAGTCAGCTTCCAAGAAGCTTTTGGGCAGAAGCTATCAACACTTCATGCTATGTTCTTAACAGAGTTATGGTAAGAACTGTCCTTAAGAAAACTTCCTATGAACTTTTGAATGGTAAGAAACCTCACATTGCTTATTTCAGGGTCTTTGGAAGTAAAGTCTTCATTCACAATAATGATAAACATGACCTAGATAAATTTGAAAAGATGAGTGATGTAGGCACTTTTCTAGGGTATTCTGAAAATTCAAGGTCATATAGGGTATTTAATAATGAATCAAAAACTATGGAAGAAACTCCACATGTCATTTTTGATGAAAATTGTGAAAAACTTAATGACCATGACTCTTGCAGGAACCAAGAAGAAGATGTTGATATTCTTTTGAAAGAATCAGATCAACCATTGGAGAATGAAGAAGTTGCTAAACATGAGGATGTGTCGACACAACATAGCATCAGGTCGACACCAGAGCAAGTAAGTACAATGACAAGAGCTAATTTTAAATATTCCAAAGATCAACCACTTGAAAATGTTGTAGGTAATGTCAATGATAGGGTTCATACTAGGTCTCATTTCAAAAACATCATTAAACAAGACCAAATGGCTTTTATTTCTCAAGTGGAACCTAAAAACATTGAAGACGCTTTGAAAGATAACTCTTGGGTAGAAGCAATGCATGATGAATTGAATCAATTCAAAAGGAATAATGTTTGGAGTCTAGTTCCCAGAAAACCTGAAAACTCAATAATTGGAACTAGATGGGTATTTAGGAATAAATTGAATGAGGAAGGAAAAGTTGTTAGGAATAAAGCTAGACTGGTCGGAAAAGAATACAATCAGGAATTTGGGGTTGACTTTGAAGAGTCCTTTGCACCAGTAGCTAGGTTAGAAGTTGTAAGAATTCTTTTGGCATATGCATGTTCAAGAAATTTCAAAGTGTTTCAAATGGATGTGAAAACTGCTTTTCTGAATGGTTATATTAAAGAGGAAGTATTTGTTGCTCAACCACCTGGATTTGAAGATCATGATAAATCTAACCATGTTTATAAACTGCACAAAGCTTTGTATGGATTGAAACAGGATCCAAGAGCATGGTATGACAGACTGAGCAGTTTTCTGGTTAGTAAAAATTATTTCAGAGGTAAGGTGGATCAAACTCTTTTCACAAAATTTGTCCACAATCACATCATTGTAGTTCAGGTTTATGTGGACGATATCATTTTTGGCTCCACCAATCCTTCACTGTGTGAAGAATTCTCACATCACATGCACAGTGATATTGAAATGAGTCTCATGGGGGAATTACAATTTTTCTTGGCTTGCAGGTTAAACAACTTGAAGATGGATTCTTCATCAACCAAGCAAAATATGTCAAAGAATTGCTGAAAAGATTTAAGTTTGAACAAGCTAAGCCAGCATCCAATCCCATGAGTACAAGCATCAAGTTGGACAATGATGAAAAAGGTAAGTTGGTTGATACCAAGCATACAGAGGTATGATTGGATCTCTCCTATATCTTACTACAAGTAGGCCAGATATTCAATTCAGTGTGTGTCTTTGTGCTAGATTTCAGTCTAGTCCAAAGGAAAGTCACTTGCTTGCAGTTAAGAGAATTTTTAGATATCTCTATGGTTCTTGTGAATTGGGTTTATGGTATCCAACTAGGTGTCATACTGATTTAATCTCATATTCTGATGCTGATTATGCTGGATGTAAACATGATAGGAAGAGTACTAGTGGTTACTGTCAATTCTTAGGAAATTGCATGGTAACATAGGCATCCAAAATGCACCACTCAGTTGCACTCTCTACTGCAGAAGCAGAATATGTTGCTGCAGGGAGTTGTGCAGCTCAAGTGTTGTGGATTAAAAGTCAACTGCTTGACATTGATATTGGATGTCCATCTATCATGTGTGACAATACTAGTGCCATTAATCTATCCAAAAACCCAATTCAACATTCCAAGACAAAACATATTGAAATCAGACATCATTTTCTTAGGGATGAAGTTGCTAATAAGAACATTGAATTGGATTTCATTCCCACTGAAAAACAAATTGCTGACATTTTTACAAAACCATTGGCTGAAGAAAGATTCACATCATTAAGAAGAGAACTTGGAATTTGCAACATGCAATAAAAACTGAAATCAATTGGGATTCTTATGCAAAGATCAAATTGGTATATCAAATGGTGAACTGTGGAAAGACAAGTCAGGCTTGTCTGGAAACTATCATTATGTGTGAGGAAATACCTCCGCCAAGTACCAATGATCTACCTTGTGTAAGAATCATTAATTAAAAAAAAAAAATTTGGTTGTGTTTGAAACATGTCTGATTGTTCATGTACATATCCTTCATGATGATCATACTTGAATGAATGTTGAAATTGAGTGCTGAATTGATTGTATATCTTTGAATGCCATTTGTTTCTTTAATGCATATTGTGAGGGGGAGTATTAGTGCTTAAGAAGTGAAAGTGAGTTCTGAAAGTTGGTTTCAAAGAAATCAGATTTCCACATGAAGTTTTTGAGAACAAGCTGCTATGGTTGATCAAATCTGCTGAGGAAATGTGAGTTTTTGCAATATTGTCAGGTCGACACACATTCAGTCCAGTGTCGACAATAGACCTTGTTTCTGATCTGTAAGTAGTCTCTTCATAGATTCTGTGTCAACATATATCCATTTCTATGTCGACACATCTCTTCAATGCTATTCTTAAATCTTTCAATTTGGATCACATCCATTTCATTTGACTATCTTGTAAATTCTATGATTGAAGAAGGACTTTCTTTATTTTTGATGAAAATTGATGAGATAAATAATTCAGGGGGAGCTAAAGGCTTCACTGCTTTTTCTCTCATCAAACCAAACTAATATAGTGATTTGATGAATAAGTAATTCATGAAATGATCATTAATTTTTCTAAAAATAACAAGGAATGAATTATTAATTGTCTTAACATATTTCTCAAGTCAACATTCTTTTGCTTTCTGAAATTCTAAAGTAGTCTAATTTCTTTGGTTGAAAATTGTTTAATTAAGTATTGACCTTATACATTTCTTTTGAGTTTGATGAAGGTTAAAATTGTGTCAACTTCTTTATGTTCATCAACAAGTTATTTTTTGTTTGGCAGAGCAATGGCATGTACACTGAGAAACTGCACACCTTCACAAAAGGTGAAGAGCTATGTATGTCATGAGGTGTTATGTTATCTCTGTTGTAAGGGGTAAAATCAAAAAATTAACAATCAACCCCTTGAAGCAGGATAATTAGTAAATCTTCACTAACCAGGGACTCTGGTGTGTGAAAAACATGTGTACTTGAGTGAAAAAGATTTACTATCTTTGAATGCTCATTGCTTCAATTTAAAGAAAAATCAATCAAACAAAATGAACAATTTATACCTAAATCGGATCTTTTAAGGGTGTCTAATTTCAATACAAATTGCATTTATCCTGGAGAAATCACCGTATTTTGGTTTAATAAGATGTAAAAGAATGATTCTTGTCTAAAGAGAATATTTTAATTCAATTGAGTTGTCATCCAGGTGGTTCAGAATTTTTTAATTGATCAAATTTTGAATGATATTCCTCAAACCAGTGAATTTGTAAAGGAATGATGATGAGAAATTGGATGTGAAATCTTTAACATATTAAAAATCCTTGAATAATTGGTTTTAGATTATTTTTATAACAATAAAGATTTTCCTTCTCATCATTTTAAAAAATTCAACAATTTTTAACCAACTAAGGTCGACACATGTCTTTCCTGTGTCGACACATCTTGCTGTCAGGTCGACACATGTCTTGCCTGTGTCGACACATCTGAACCCAGGCGCCGGTTCCAGTTTAGGGTAAATGCACCTGAGGTTCATCTTACCTTCTCTCTTTTGGTGTTGATCCATCCATAAAGTTCTCTAACTTTTAGGTCGACCCCATTTGGCAGTTTCCCACCCTTTCAAACTTCCCTCTCCTTCTTTCTTTGCAACCGATCCTCTGCATTCTCTGGAGTTCTTCATCCATCTTCCGGGTTTCTTCATCTTGCTCCATCTTTCAGTGGCACCTAAGCAGACTCCAAAGCATGGAGCCAAGTCCAGGGCGGCTGCAAGAGGTGTTGTCATCAAGGAACCATAGCCAAAAAGAAGGAGCAAATTTCGGCATGATCCGTCCAAGAGGAAGTCAGACTCTGGTCCTTCTGGTACACCATTCAAGTGGGGGAGATCAACCCCACAAAGTAAAGGAAAGTCCCCCATGCCTTCGAGATACCCTAAGAGGAAAGTTATTCATGCCTCTAGTGATTTCGATGAAAATGATTCATCCTTTGATGGCACACCTTCCACAAACCCTAAGCGTCAGTTGGTAGAAGAGTCTTCCTCTGACACATCTGAGACTCCAATAGCAACCCCTTCTCAGACTGTCACTGAAGGGAGGTCCATCTTAAAACCTAGGGCTGTGGATTTATCTGATCAAGACCTTGCTGATGCATTCCCTGCGTTTGTTCCCTTCTTTGAGTTTCAAGGATGGCTTCATTTCAATTTTGAGTTCAGAACCTTTTACCCTCGATTGGTTCAAGAGTTTCATTTAAATCTTGTGGATACTGAAGAAGGTTTCAAATCAGAGGTTAAGGGTGTTCAGATTCTCTTCACTCCAGAATTGGCTTCACAACTATTTCACATACCTGATTCTGGTGAAGATTATTGCAGCTATAAGTTTAACCTTCATGAGGCATACACTCTTCTTACTGGTCTTCCTCATGACAAGAAAGATTCTAAACAGACTCATGTCACTTGTTTCAACACCAACAATTTTTCTCCAACACTCAGATTGGTACATCATATTTTTACCACCATACTCACTCCTCAAGGTGGTGGTAGGAATAGGCTCACTGACATTCAGAGATTTATTCTGTATTGCATGAAGAAGAACATCAAGGTGAACTTGAATTTGATCATGCCTCAAATCATCTCTGAGACTATTAGGAAAGAACTTCATAGATCCTTGCCTTATGCTGCTCATTTGACTGCTGTCTTTGAGCATTTTGGAGTCTCTTTTCTAAATGAGAAGGTAAAGAAAATACCTCAGAACAACATCTATTATTTACACCATATGAAGAAGTTTATGGGGTTCAGAATTGAAGGAGATCAGGTGCTTAGAGAGCCTGTTGTGGAACCATCAGTAGCTAATGCAGAAGAGCATGTTCTAGAAGTTGAAGCTCCTTAGGGTGATATAGTGGAACAGCCACCTGTTGAACCTACTATCCCACAAGACATGCCAGTTCCACCCACTCCTCAGGTTCTCCAACTCCTTCCCATGTGCTTGTTCCTTCAAACTTTTTCCAACAATATCATAGCTCAGCCTCCACTTCATCTAGTGGATCATCTGTTCCTCCAGAGCTCTATAAATTCCTTCAAGTTCAATTTGACAATCTAAACTAATCTATGAGAGAAATGTCTGTCAGTTTTAAGCTTAGAATTCAAAGACTTGAGAATACAATGAATGGTCAATTTTTGAGACAACAAGAGATGGCTGAACATGCTACTAGAAGATTCAACAAATGGGTTGGCACCTTGGGTGATGCTTCCACTCAACTACAGCGTCTTCAATTTGATTTGCAAGCTATATTGTCTAATATTCTAGAACACACCCAACAAAGTATTCAGACTGGAAAAGATGTTGTGAATCAAGTGTCAAAGTGTCGGTTGTCCTTTGCCCACTTTGTTGAAGACATGGAACATATGAAGGCACACAGAGCACATATTGATCAGGAGATAGTAGATCTCAAAATTGAGTTTGGCAACATATGGCAGACAAGCACTGTTCCTAGTTCAGCAATTAGTCCTCCTCCTATGTCTCCAGGTCTCACTCAATTACAAGCACATGTCACCAAAAATCTTCATAAAATGGAAGAAATTTTGCATACTAGATTGACCACTATGCAGTCCCAGCTGAGATCTAATTTGGGTGCTTTAGAAGCAAAATTGAAGACAATTAAGGACAAGCTGCCTCCTCCTCCTCCATCTACATGATGCTCTTTTTATTTTGATGATGTCAAAGGGGGAGAAGGGTGTAATGATTTGTAATGGGTGATACTTTATTTTTTGCTTAAACAATTCCAGTTGTTGCGTTACACATTGAATTTTATGCTTGCGCATTTTAGGAATTGGAAATTGAATGATATGTTTTGTTTTTGATGTGATGTGAATCTGCAATGTTATTGTCATTTTTGCATGCCATGGAATGATATGAATGACTGCATTAAAATCTCATGTTTGAGTAAAAAAAAATTGTTTAATGAATCATAGTTGCCATCATCAAAAAGGGGGAGATTGTTAGATCTCTTGTTTTGATGATGTTTGACTATGATTCATACAAATGTGGAAATCATGTTTCAATTATATCTAACACCATTTTCCATGTGTAGCTCACATAAATATTTTCATGATGATAGTGGTGTCAACACTATTCAGACAGTGTGTCAACACATAACTCGATTCTAGAAGAAATAAACTTGAAAGCAAGCCTACTGTGTCGACACAAGTTCAGTGGTGTCGACACATCCCATGTATCCAGCAAGCAGTCAAAGCATAAAAGAGTCAGTGGTGTCGACACATGTGGATGTTGTGTCGACACAGTGTATGAATTCAAGAAGCAGTCAGAAGTAAATAGCCAGTGGTGTCGACACAGGATGCTTGTGTGTCGACACTCACTATCCCTCCCAGAAGCTTGTTCTGAAGCAAGTAGCCAGTGGTGTCGACATAGGATGCTTGTGTGTCGACACACACTGTCCCTCCCAGAAGCCTATTCTGCAACTAGTGGGCAGTGTGTCGACACAAGTACAAAGTGTGACGACACACCTCGGATATTTTTCCAGATCTGAATTGCAAGGACATGTGGATGGGTTTGATTGAAGACTTTTGAGCGGGAATCTTTGTGCCCCCAAATTCCAAGGGATCTCGTGGATCCATGGGACTATAAATGCCCATTATCCACTCATACTTGGAGGCACACACACTCCAGTTCTTCCAACTTTCAAAAGCAGCAGGCAATTTCAGAGGAAGGCTTTATCCTGAAGATCTGCGCCCCGATCTGAAAAATTTGAAGCTCCAAGCACCTTGGATGATCCATTTCAACAGGAATTTCTGGATCTCAGAGTCTTCTTCTTGGAGTTGAAGCAGAAGATCTGATCTCCCACCTTGAAGTAGAACAGGGGGATTCGAACCAGACCTCTCCAGTTTACAATTCAAGTGTCTTGTCTGGTTCTTCACTTTAAACTCAACTCATAGTGTGTGGTTTGTGAGATTGGAGCAATACTTGTGCCCAATTTCACGTGTGTGTGTCCAGATCTAAGATCTCAATTATCTCAGACTGTGTGTGTTGAATTGTGATCTATTCTGAACTGGCGATATAAGTCATTGTGTGTGTGAGTGTGGATGGTGGATGTAGGATACAAAATTGTGTAATCTCAACCACCCTAAATCATTGTGTCTATGTGGTTTGATTGTCTGTGCGCTAGATGCTTGGTAGGCTCGTTGCTATCACATCATTTGATCTATCTAAACTGTTCAGAATTGTGATTGAGTTTTAGATTTGAGTCTTACATCAATTTCTCTTAGCTTCTAGTAGAGTGATTTTTAAATTCAGTGAAATCTATTCAACCCCCCCGCCCTTCTAGATTTCATCATAGCTGTATTCCGTAACATTTTAGCAATGAGACAAAGGACTGATTGGTCTGCGCCGGGAAGAACTCCAGCCGGCCTCGACGTCCCAAACCAACCAAGAGAGCTCTACAAATGACTTGGCGCCACTGTCCAAACCTCGTTTTCCCCTATGCTCCAGAGTCTGCCAACTAGGCCGCCAACTTGAGCATGCTCATAGCCCCGAACGCTCCCTCAAAGGCTCCCGAGGATGGGGGTCCTAGGAAACGGACACAACCTCTGAACGGGACAAGCCCTCAAGTGCCAAGCATAGGGCGAACAAGCGGGGCAATCACAACAAGAACTGCGCCGAACCACTGGCTTGTAACCCACGACAAGCCCAGCAAGCACGAGGCATGCATGGACCCTCAAGAGGGTCGTCCGCTAACCAAGGCACACACGAACAAGCTAGAACCAGACAGTATGGAAAATATCACTCTGCTAATAATCAATTGACCACCAGACAATCGATTATTAGACAGACGCGAGCCTCCTGGCACCACCGCCAGGACACGGCCACGAAGGTGTCACCTTCAGTAACTAAATGCAGCGAGGCAACCTGTTGCGTTCCCCGCCTGAAGCTCCTAAGGGAAAGCCAACCCTGGGGCACACACTGACACCCCAACCGGAACCACATAAACACCCAAGAGAACACAGGTGGTTGTCATCTTCCCCCTAGGCCGTCACAGTACCATTGCGATGGGGAAGGGCATCGCGACAGCAACTGTAACATCGCGTATTTTTCGGATCCTCGTGGATCCTCACTTAGTGGTTGTGGAGGCCGGTGTGTGGCCAATGATGTGTGTTACAGGTGTTTATGCAGGTTGTGAGGCTTTGTGGGCTGGTAGGTTGGGCCCAAAGCGCTCACTGGCTCTCTATCTGTGAACGCGACAAGGCCTGGCGTCGCGTTCTAAACGCGACGGTCCTGGGTGTCGTGTTCAGGTTACCAATGCTTGAAGGTCTTTGTCTGCATGTCCGCCATGTGTCGCGCGCTGGGCGGGCTTGCTGACATCGATAGTGGGAAGGCGACAACCACCTACGTCGCGTTCTTGTCGCAATGGGATGGTGTGTCACGTTCCCATCTCCAAAGTGTTTTTGAGTTGGTCGGCCAAATAGAGCTCCAGCAAGCTCTGTTCGGCCAGGAGGAGGAGATTTCGCGGGTTTCTTGGCCGATTTGACGATTTGGGGTCGTATTTGGCGTGCTCTCGCCGTGAGGACGTCACACGGAGCAGGGGAAACGTCGAGTGGTTATCAGTCTTTGCATTCTTCACGAAGGTAGGGAGTTTCCGCCTTGTTTTACACCGTGGATGGCATATGACGCATGTATAGATTGTTAATTGTGTTAAAGATGATAGATACCATGCTAGGACAATGAGAGGAGCATGAAAAATGGGTTTTTACATTATTTTACATGGTTTGCATGAGAGATCTGGAGATGGTATTCCGAATTAGGGTTCCTGTCTGTGAAGGCGACGGACCTTCCTGTCACGTTCTGAACGCGACAGGCCGACCCATCGCGTTCTATTTCTAAATGCAACCTATCGGGGTGTCGCGTTCAGAAGGCGACAGTAGCCCCCGTCGCATTAACAGTTCCGAGGGCTTTATGGTTGTGTATGATAGTGTAACTATCAGATTATCATTTTGTATTGTGCAAGGCATTGGTAAGCGGTGCATTGGCACTTGTGGTAAGTGGCATTACCAAGTTTGTGTGGTTGTGCGTGCGGGGCAAGTCGGGTATACGACGCCGCCCGTGGTTACCTCTCGAGTTGGGTACCCCAGGTTCTCTTTGAGTCAGGCACGTAGTGCTCGGGGTCTTGTCCCAGTACTTGTGTACTGCTTCGGTCTGTGTCATCTTCTTGGACACCCTCACTCTGTAGCTTGAGTAGCACCTCCGGCTGAGGGAAAGACGACAACAGGACAGCGACTTGTGTGTTGTGGGTGTACTTAGTCGCTTGTAGCGCACTCTTGGTTGGGGGACGAACACCGATAGACATACTGGTGCCCAGCTAGTCCTTGTTTCTAGTGCCTCACTTTAAGGTACTCGGGCCAGGGACCTTAAAGGTGTCAGGCATGGAGCTATAGCCATGTGAGCTATAGTGTGGTGTGTGTTTGTCTCCACAGCTTGTTGGTTCTGTGTAGTGGAGCGGTAGCTGGACCTTTCGTCCTTCGCTACGAGGCTGAGAGGTAGATCTGTGTTGCTTGTCCGAGTTGTAGCTGGTGTCATGAACCAGTCTTCGTGACTCGTGTTTGGCGTTACCCTTCTTTAGCTCGTACTTGTGAGCGTGGTTTTCCGTTTATTTATTTAAGTTGAGTTGTTGTTATTAGCTTAATTTTATTTAAGTAATGTGATTATTATTCCATGCTCAGTTAGATTTGTTAGCTATAAATAACTGTGTTCTACTTTTGCTTCTCTTGTGTTTTGTGGTTTGCAGCTTCTGAGGGAATTTCCCTACTGAGCCAGTGACTCGTGAGGCTCACTCCTTACTACTTTCAGGTGAGGGAGAGCAGGAGGCTTCTCACCCGTCTTCTAGTCCGGAGCCGCATCGCAGTGGTGTTGGGTCCACGCATCCAACAGTGTAATTTACTTTTCTGTTGTGCCCAGGGGTATGCCCCAGGCCTGTGTACTTGAGTTTGACTTTTTTTGAAATTTGGTTATGTAAATCCATTGTAAATATGTGTGAGATGTTGAATCTAATATATATATCATTGTGTTCTTTTGTGTTTTCACAGACTCGTGTGTGATATCACTGGCGAGGCTTCAGCTTGTTCGCGGGAGGCGGAGTCGTGTCAAGCTTATTATTAGGTTAACGGGTTTGAACAACGTGGTCCGTCACAGTTGGTATCAGAGCAAGGTCCGTGTAAATATAAAGGAACTGGGAGATTACATAGCCTGATTTTTACATTAGTCCACTACTGGTAGTTGACCCTGGTTTTGTATTGATTTGAAAGTATGTATGTGGTTGGAATGTTGTTTGTGCAGGAATTTTAGATGGCCGACAGGAGAGATTGGGGAGGTGGGGGAGATGATTCGGAGGAAACCACTCATCATTTGATTGAGTGGCTATGGGAGAGTATAACTCAGATAAGGATGAGGTTGGACCAGCAGGGTCCAGCACAGCCAGTAGTAGCAGGGCCTTCAGTTGTTGAGGAGGCAGGACAAGTACCAGTTGTACCACCCCCACCACCACCAGGAGTGGAGGTACCTTTTGCGGTACCTATGCCACCAGCACCACCAGTGAGGGCAGTAGAGGAACCAA
The DNA here is from genome assembly GCA_014218235.1 of Colocasia esculenta. Lineage (NCBI taxonomy): Eukaryota > Viridiplantae > Streptophyta > Magnoliopsida > Alismatales > Araceae > Colocasia > Colocasia esculenta. The sequence goes on along the minus strand of CM024755.1, from coordinate 79,371,916 downwards.
CCATGCAAATTGAAAGATTTTTGATATTGCAGCCACCTACTTATACAGGGGGACCCAATCCAGACACATCTGAGCATTGAATTCATGAAATAGAAAGGGTCTTTGTGATTATGAGGTGTCCACCAGAAGATAGGGTAGTTCTGGCTGCCTATCAGTTACGAGGTTTTGCGCAAGAATGGTGGAGGTTGAAAATGCAAACTACCTTTGAAGGTAGAGTAGAAGATGCCATTTTATGGACGGAATTTCTGGAAATGTTTAATGATACGTTTTTCCCAGTACAAGTTCAGCAAGCTAAGAGGGAACAATTTTGGACTTTACAACAAGGAAATTCTTCTGTTTTAGAATATCAGATGAGATTTATGGCACTTAGTAGGTATGCATCGTATGTTGTAACAAATAATACAATGATGGTTGAATATTTCATTCGTGGATTGAGAATAGAATTGCATAATGCGGTGATACCACTTATGTGCGAGATTGTAGAGGAGGTGGCACAAAGAGCAGCTATTTTAGAGAGGTCTGTTCGGACTCGTCAGTCAGGGGAAACAGGTTCGGTCCTGGTCAACGGCATCAGACAATCGAAGCGACGGAACACTATCGCGACCCATTGACCGGGCGTGACACAAAGATGCGATGGGAAAGCAGGGCGAGACAAGAACGCGATGCATAAGTTGGTCGCGACAAGGATGACTGTCGAGTTGGACACCCACGATGCAACACTAACGCGTCACCCAACCCAGACGCATTAGTGGCCAGTCATCCCAGACATCGGACGGAAAACAGGGAAGCCGGGTCTTACATCCCCCCCTTAAAACAATTTCGTCCTCGAAATTGGGGCAAGCCCAAAAGATCCCGAGGCACTAAACGAAGCACAGGGAGCAAACGTAAGACTAGCGCAAAGAAGCCACTAAGTCTTAACATGACCTCCTCGTGGCAACAATTGCACAACCAAACACGCAAAGAGAAACCAGCTGAAAAACCAATGGCTTACACAACAAGCTCCAAACACATGGGGAGTAAGCAACTGAAACCCAACGGCTCACAAGAGGCTCCAAACACGGGTGGAGCACCAAGCCAAGAAACCAACGACTTACTCCAGCCACACGTGGGGTGCCCAAACGGATGACAACCCCACAGGTTCCGAGAAACGCCAAAACCAACCTGAACAACAGAAAATGCTAGCCGAAAACCGCACAGCTGCAGCCACCAACAGACCCCGCTGTTGGGACCAACCAATCAGCAAGCCACTCTATCGCCAGCAAAACCCGACAGAGTACACAGTTGCAGACAACAACATGAGAAACACCTGAGAACCAACCACAACTCTCAGGGGAACTGCCTCACGGTACTAGCAACAGCTAGCATCGATCATCAGCCCATCCTAAAAGCCACACAAACGACGTGAACAAGAGCGAGAACACGCTCGCGGAGAGTCCTCAACGCACGAAACAGCGTCCACCGCCACCGCTAGGTCTCACCCAGACCTTCCTCCTGGTCCAACAGGGATAGCTAGCACACGTGGATCCACGAAACTAGGAAACTACACACTCTACAGTGTGACACATCGCGAAGAAAGCACGGAGGACGTCTGAAATCAAGCCAAAACTGGGCACCTCACAATGTCGACAAACCACGTGGTCGAGTGCTAGCGAGCCAATAGGCCTCACTGTCACCAGACAAACTGACAGGAGACTCTACCATCAGCTTCACCAACACCACACACAATGGAGAACCAATGAAGTGTTGGCAACACACCTGCCATGCGCACACAGGGCTCAGCGTGGTACCAACACGCCAACCACCCAAAAAATTCACAACCATACAGGAACCAAAACAACTGTAGAGGTCGAGAACAACACGTCGACTTCAGAGGGACCCAGACTGAAGTAGGGTACCACAACCAAACACACTTGCTCCCAAAGCGAGAGGGAAAATCTGGATACATGCCACAACCAAAGCCTGGCGCACCACCGATAGGGCTACGTAGACAAGGCAAAGCAGCCACCCCACAGCGGTAATGATACAACCACAAGGCATAGGCCAGCACCAAGTGTCCCAGAGGCAGAAAGCTCAACGCCTCCAACACCGAGCAAACTCGTGAAACGATGCATGAAGCTTATGATTAGGCACACGGCACAACATATGGTGCTATCACAAGCACCATGAGCCACCCAAGGTACAACACAATGCACCAAGACTCTAGACGGCACAAAATCGAAACACTCGTGCACGAGCACACGGTGCTACCACAAGCATCAAAACTAAGCAAAGTGCAACACAAGTGCACCCACGGCCGAAACAACACGGGCTAACAAGAAGGACTCTTCACCAAAGACTCGCCAAAAATCCACACGCAGAGGACCGCAAGCCTGAAAAGGCACAACAAGCCAAATCGGCCCCAACCCTTGAGGCACAAAAACATGAAGCATCGGAAAATGCTCAAGTTGCAGCACACACAACAGCACCAACAACCCGAGATGACACAGGGCCCACCGAAGGGGACTCTCCACCAGAGACCCACAAGAGAAATGTGCTGAAAGTCAACAACTTCAAGAGCGCAACGACTACGTCAGCTCCAAAAAGCACACCAAAACATGGAGCACCGACTCTACCGCACAGGGAGCAAAAGAGACTCCCTGGCGCGCAAGAGCAAGAAGCACCACCTCTATCGCGACCGATAGAGAGGCCAAACACCAAAACAATGACACGAAAAGCCTCAAATGCACAAGCCGAGGCACAATCGAGCACACACCGGAACAATGCTTGCATGAGAAAGCCAAGCAAGAAAACAGGTGCACAGCAGAGCAACACTTACGCATGCAACCCAACAAGAAAACGGTACTACCTCACACCAAACCAACAGGGACCCAATGCCCCAAATTGTTCAGGCAGGCAGCAAGAAACAATCACAACGACAAATGGCATGACCAGGTCCACCGACCCACGGTGCCACAAGGAAATGTCGGCACGATGGGAGCAACCAACTCAACCCAAAAACAACTCGAGGGAAGATGACTCCATCAAAAGGTCACAACGATGCACACACTGGTGATACAATGCCACAGTGGAGCATCACCACCCCGAGCAACCAACGAAAAATAGAGGAAGGAGACACGCAATGCGACGAGTCTCTTCCATACACGAGAGGGAAATCCACAATGCAAGACTGACACATTCACAAGAAGCATAGCCAGCCAAACACCCACTACACTCACCAGACCACCATCTGGGAGAGCACGCCGGGCACAGGAAAACGAAACAAACCATCCAAGCCACGGAGACACACAAAGTCCCACCGACACGACCGAAAAAAAACTTGGAAATGAACAACGAGACAAGCTGGCCAATGCAGCAACCAGACCCATGGCCAAGGGCACAACACCTCGACCGGAAACGCCCAAGCAGAGTGTAACGTGGACAGTCTAACCAGAAACAACGACAACTCATCTCTACAAGGAGAGAGATCAACGATAACCAAAACAACAAGAAGCAGCTTTGGGGAGAACCTCCACCAAAAGCGCTAAGAGCCGTCCTAGGAGAACCTCACCAGAACACAGCCCAACCAAACAACACACTTCAAACCACAAGGGTAACACAACGGTGGTCCGAAATAGAACTCTCTTGGGAATAACCTCCGCAAAAAACGACAAAAGGCGATCCTGGGAAGGACCTTCACCAGAACGCACAACCCAACAACCAAACGACACAGAACATCAGAGAGAACACCGCAGCAAGCAGAACTGTAGAAGCAACGCAAGCAGGTCCTGGGAGAACCTCCACCAAAACCACCAAGGCACAAATCTTGGAAAACCCACCAGAACACAACAGCCAAAATAACAACATACCTCAAACCCTGAGGCAGCACAGCAACAACAGAAATGAGCACAGAACAGTCCTGGGAGAAACCCTCACTAAGACAACAACAAACGGTTCTGGGAAACCTCACCAGAACATAGGGCAACCAAGCGATGCACCTCAACCTAGAGGGCAACGCAATAGCAACAAAAAATGAGCACAACACAGTTCTGGGGAAACCTCACTTCCGCTAAAAAGACTCCGGGAGCACCTCACCAGAGCTCACAACCAGCCAGCACAAGGCCGACAAGCAACCACAGACATGTGTCGCAGCGCTCAACCAGCGATGCAACACGGCACACAGAACATCTTCTTAGCCCGAGCAACAACACCGACTGAGTAGAGCACAGCGCACAAATAGGAGACCACACACACAACCAACGCAGCATACACCTTAACAACAGGGGAACAACCAACAAGGCAGGGACACCTTCCACCGGTTCCACAGACAACAACTCTGCATCGGTGAAGGCCACACCATATGCAGGCTCTCTTAGCCACAGCTGCATACATGCACCCAAATGTGCCGAAGATGACCAAGAGCACCGCACCTAAACTTGCCTGCAACCGTCCTCTACATGGGGAAGACCATTGCCAGCGAGTCCACCGCCAACTGTGCCACCACGGCACGAACACACTGAGCGACCACACTCACCACACACGTGACATAGCAACAGCTGCAACCCTCTAGTAGCACGCACACAAACCATGCAGGGAAGCCGCACGCCTGCAAAACAATTGAAAGCACAAGCCTAACACTAGTCGGATGGTGTCAGCAATGTACTAGTACTTTTCTTTGGGACAACTATAGTTATTAACTCATTACAAATCTCAATAGACCCACGCTTTGATACCAACTGTAATGACCCGACCTCCCGAACCCCCGCTAGGGACCCCGAATTTTGTATTGCCACCCACGGATCTGAAGACCCGGAAGGATTAGAATAAATAGTCTAGTGAGATATGTACTAAATTTAAATAACTATAACAATATAACAAATGTACAATGTGTCCCAAGTAAAAGCACATATACAATAAGAACAGTGCAGTCCTTAAGGGGCATACCCCGAGAACTTGCAAAGCACAACTCTCAACTCACTCAGATACAAGAACTCACAATACTCGCTCTCACTGTTGCAGACAACACACGGTGCCATAGCCACCTCCGCAACCCATCTGACACCGAGCTCTCACGATGACGAGCCCAAGCTGAAGGAAGTAGGGGGGGTGAGCCTCGCGAACAAGGCCCAGTAGGGATTACCAGTCCCTCACCAGCCAGAGCAGCAGGAACTCCAAAAATAGGAAATTACACTAGAAAGTTGTAAAGCGAGGAACACCTATAGCACGATACTACAAAGCAGCGGAACAGAACAATGCAACACCACGACCACCAACCAAGGTCGTCACACACACACGACTCCCGCAAAAACCAACGGAGTCGGGCACCAAGTAGAAGCAACCCTCGGCACACCCGTCGAGACCACGCAACAACCAAGTGAGAACGATGTCTCACCACAAGCACGGCCACCTCAGACCTCCACAAGGTCGAGGGCCCACAAGCAGAACCACCCCGGATCCTAGACACACCACAAGGTTTGGAAACCACACACATTGGTGCCACCACGGACTGACACCAAGGAACGGGACGACAAAACTGAGAGAACACCGAGCGGAAACCACCAGAAGCACGGGCCAACAAGGCCAAACCAACAACGCCCACGGAAGCTAGACACGGCCAGGCTACAACCACCGTGTAGGCTAGGCCAACAGATAACACTTGGAAACATCGTGAGGAAACGTCGTCACAACAACAGCAACCAAGCCACCGCCACTGGAAGCCAAGAGGAGGACACACCAGCCACTCCCTCTACTTGCCAGCCTGGCTCCTACCTCCGCCTCCCTGGAAGAGCGAGACAGAGCCGCCACAGAAACACCACAACAAAACAACAACCACAGCCTGGCCAAGTTGCGGCCCAAAGCCTAGCACCACCGCGTGGCTTCGGAACCAACGCAGATAGTGAGACAAAGGACTGACTGGTCTTCACTGAGAAGAACTCCAGCCATCCTTGGCATCCCAAACTAACCAAGAGAGCTCTACAAACAAATCAGCGCCGCTGTCCAAACATCATTTTCCCCTCTGCTCTAGAGTCTGCCATCTAGGCCGCCAACTTAAGCACACTCGTAGCCCTGAACGCTCCCTCAAAGGCTCCCGAAGATGGGGGTCCTAGGAAATGGAGACAACCTCTGAACGAGACAAGCCTTCAAGTGCCAAGCACTGGACGAACAGGTGGGGCAAGCACAACAAGAACCACACCGAGCTGCTAGCGTGTAACCCACGACAAGCCAAGCAAGAACGAGGCATGCACAGACCCTCAAGAGGGCCGTCAGCCAACCAATGCACACACGAACAAGCCAAAACCTCAGAACACCACCAGACAATACGGAAAAACATCGCTCTGCTAATAATCGATTGACCACCAAACAATCGATTATTAGATAGACGCGAGCGTCCTGGCACAGCCGCCAGAACACGGCCACGAAGGTGTCACCTTCAGTAACTAAATGCAACGAGGCAACGTACTGCGTTCCCCACTTGAAGGTCCTAAGGGCAAGCCAGCCCTGGGGCACATGCCGACACCCCAACCGGAACCACGGAAACACCCGAGACAACACAAGTACTGTCACGTCCCCCTAGGTCGTTGCAAGACCATCATGATGGGGAAGGGCATCGCGACAGTAACCTTGTCGCGACGGGGCAGAGCTTCATGATAGCAACCCTGTCGTGATAGGAAAACGTGTCGCGACAGCGATCCTTATCACAACAGGCAAACGCATCGCGATAAGGTTGTGCCTGACCAGGTAGACGCCTCTTCTGGTGTCGCGATGCGCACCGCAATCGCAACACCAGCAGAAAGGCAGACCCACAGGATGCTCCATCCCGGGGCCGCCCACAAGCCACACACATACCACACGGGGGAAGGGAGCATGGAGAAGCTATCTAAACTAACTAGAAAGCATGAGAAGCTCCCAATCCACCCCGATCGAGAAGAGCACAAGAAATCCCTACCTTAACCGAAGAACTGAACCCATTAGGGCCCTTCACGTCGGATTGGCCACCTCCTGCTCGCTCCACGCAAGCTCCACAACGCCTGGGACACGAACATGGCCCTCCTCCTCACTCGAAATGCACAAAGGGGAGAGAGGGAGGTGGAGCACCGCCGGAGGGGGAGGAGAAGAGAGGGGAAGGAAGAAAGGGGAGAAGGGGTCACCGGCCAAGGCCTTAAGCCTTCGGCACCCAAAATGCGACGAGGCGACGTGTCGCGTTAAGGACCTTAACGCGACGGGTCAACACACCGCGACAAAAACGTGTCCCTCAGGGACACCGTGACAACCTAACAGGTCATACTGACACACCTGCCACCCTGACAGGTGTCAGACGACCGAAGCAACAAAACACTATCGCGACCCGTTGACCGGGCGCGACACGAAGACGCGACGGGAAAGCAGGGCGCTACAAGAACACGACGCACAAGCTAGTCGTGACAAGGATGACTATCATGTTGGACACCCACGACGCGACACTAACATGTCGCCCAACCCAGACGCATTAGTGGCTAGTCATCCCAAACATCGGACGGAAATCTGGGAAGTTGGGTCTTACATGAAGTCCTCTTTCGCACCCAAAGAGGTATCCTCCAAGAACGATCAAATTCTTTATCTTGAGGACAATCCTGCCATGATCTCCTCATATAGAGTCTTTCTCTCACATCATGGAAGCTTTCTTTTCTCAACAGCAACCTCAATCAACTAGCAACATGGTCGATCTACCCTCGGGATTGCCCTCTCTCTCTCCTCTCTCACAACCCCAAACCCAAGCAAGAGAGCAAAAGTTCTCCCCTCAAAACGAACCCTCTCTATATATAGAGAGCCAAGGGTTGTGATTGGGGTAAGATCCTTGCCCTAACATGACTCTACCCCTTCAAACCTATCCAAAGGACACTACTAGTTTCGCAGCGAAAGTCAGACTGGAACACGCAGAACTTGACGTCAAACTACATTGCCGCCAAAAAAAATATTGACGACAATCAACATTGCCATCAAAAATCAAAGAAACAATGACGTCAACATACATTGACATCAAAACAAAATAGACGACAATCGAAATTGTCTTCAGAACAAGTAGGATCAAGACCTGAAAAAACATAAAGCAGGTTGACGTCAAGCCCTATTGACGTCAACCCCACCCTGACGTCATCAAGGTGTGACGTCAACCAAGGCTGATGTCTCAAACCCTTGACATCAAGAGCCCCCTTGTAGCAGACCCCTGATTTTCTGAAACACGTCGTTCGGGGTCCCGAACATCGACCGAACGATCTTATGAAAGTGCAAACTTGTAGAAAAGTTGCTAGGCCTTACACTCTCTCCCCCTTAAAAAGAGCTTCATCTTCAAAAATAAAAACAAGTAACGTGGGAACGTTGGCGTCGTCGTCTCTGACTAACTCGTACACTCTGGCTGGTGTTTGTGGTCTTGATGCTGGCCTCGCTACTTCTACTACTAGAACACCTCGTGGGAATGAACGTCTTCAGCTTTGGACACTCTCTAATCTGATGATCTGGGCTACCGCACTTGAGACATCTTCCTACCTTTGTCCAACACAAATCTCTGCCATGACGCTCCGTAGGGTCGTACAGCTTGATGTAGAAGATGACTGAGGTGATGATGCTAGTACTATAAAGGGGGTCTTGATTATCTTCTTGTCCACTGCAACAATCTGGTAATAATTCTTCTTGGTGCAACTCCATCTCACCCTCCTACTTGAAAGCCACGCTAAGAGCCACATCCAGTCTATGGTTGAACGCTATAAGTTTGGCTCTCAATGATGGTCTGAGCCCATCACGAACTTATTTACCTTGTGCCTCTCGTCAGCAACTATGTGCGGTGCGAACCTCGACAACTCTACGAATCTGGCCTCATACTCCAAAATTGACAAGGAACCTTGAGTCAATGCCAACAACTCTTGCTCCATCTTGTCCTGGATGTACTCGGGAACAAACTTAGCCTTGAACAACCTCACGAACTCTCCCCAAGTCACCTCTAGCTCCAAACCCTCAAATTATGTGTGAAGAATGGAAGACCACCACACGTTTGCTCGCTCCTGAAGTATGTACGTCGCCAAGCTGACCTTGTCATCCCCTGCACACCTGATAGCTCAAAATATCTTCTCGATCTCTCTAAGCCAACTCTCTTCTACCAACGATTGGTTGTTCCCCTTAAAATAAGGTGGAGCCATCTGCTTAAACCTCTCCATGACTGTCACTCCTCCAACACCATGGTCCTACTAAGTTGGTGTTGTAACCTAAGCCTGAAGCTATGCCTGAAGAGCTATCTGCTTCTGCTCCTGAGTCTGCATCGCTTGTACAAGCCCTTGCATGAATGTGCCATAGTTGACCAACGGTGGTGGGAATGGCGTAGGTGGTCCTTGAGGTGCTGGTACTCTCTACTCTTCAATGGCATTCCTTCTTGGCTCCTCATCTTGAATGGGTACACTCGAACGACGAGTCCTTCCAGCCATGGTCTACAAATAGACAGCAAGTCAAGCTCCATTTATTACTACACCTAGTATATTCTCATGCATTCATCTTATCACTTTTCTAGTCCTATCTTAGTTATTCCATGGATCTAGCTATCTACTATAAAGACTTTGAGATGTGAATCAAGTTGATGGCTATCCATGTATAATCTCAACCTCGTAGCCCTGATACCATCGCTGTAATGGCCCCCTTCCGCTCGGTACAATTATACCAACCTACGTCGAACGAGAGCAAGTCGCTACAGAGGAGAAAACCCCAATGATAGTCACGTAGGTTGAGATATACACAAATAGAGAAGAATATTTCAGCAGAAATAAATAACACTTATTCCATCAACTTTATAATCCACATACCATTGTCTATATAGTCCAAGCAAAAGAAATAACATAACATAACTTCCAATAAACATAGCCACCCTCCAAGTACAAAATAACCAAAGTCCAAATTACAATTACATCACATACTAAGAAATAAACTATAAATCCTCAATCTACTCTTCATGCTCCACGTTGGATCTTGCTAACTCCTCAGCTTCTAAATCTCCAACTCTTCCTGAAATGTTAGGAAGGTGAGTCTACGCAATAGACTCAGCAAGCAAACTAGAATTATAAACCACACACTTACCACACATGCTTTCTAATAGTTTAACACTTTATTAACTATCACATTATCATTAACTTACTAATAATTAACAATTAAACTAACACATGTTCATTCTATAACTTGGATCTTTTGTAATGACCATCTCTATACCGGTACGATTATATCAATCCACATTGATATAAAGTGTGTCGTCACAGTGGGACATGTACTTAACACAACAAAGTAGGTAGAGATGTACACCAATATTGAAGGAAAGTACAGCGGAAGTAAAAGTAATTCTTATTCTGTCACCACGCACATGCCACAGCTTATATAGTAATAAGTAAATATGACAAATCCACAAATAACCAAGTCCATAAGTCCATAATACAATAATGTCTCACATAGTAAGCAAAAGAAAAGTACAAGCTATAAGAATAGCTATCTAACTTGCAACTACTCCTCACACTCGGAGTCGCTCCTCGCTATCTCCTCCTCAATCTCTAGAATACCTGCCTCACTTGTATATTTAAGCAAGAATGAGTATACACAATAGACTCAGCAAGCAACCCATTGATCACATCCTTATACTTATCACAAACACTCTATACTAGTATAACACATTGAGTAAACTATCATATGACTTACATAGCAATTAGCAAGTACTAAATAAACATGCTTTAACATACCAACTACACATGGATTTCATATGGTACATAGTGGTTAGCACAACTCATAAATATGATATTTCCCATATATTTATAATCAAATCAAGTGCATACCTACTCATGAACATACATGATATCTTCTCATTAAACACATCATATGCCACCATTACCTACTCTTTGCTGCTTTTTAACATAAATAGAACATATTCACATGGTTTCACTCTATTCCACATAGATCACATTAACACATCACATTGCATGATCACATTGCACATTCACACTTGTTTCACATATTTTTTAGTGACACATAGATCGAACCACCATAAAGAACACTATCAGACACATATTACATACCCGTCACCTAGGCAATATAGTGATGAATCTTGGTAAACTGCGCAGAACTGGGAGAAGCACTCTCCACCCTAACTAGTGGTACTTGTCCACCTCCAGGATTTCATCATGATGCCCACAGGATATCACATACACATTGAGCCTTCTAATAGGGACTTGTCTACAGTATGGCTCCACAACCTTCTATGGTAAAAGTGTCAAATCGGCACATTAATCACTTTATCACATTCATCACTTCTTTAACACACATTCTTCAAGCACTTAGCGGCTTATTTACATGCTTATAACATAAACACATATTTCAGGTTATAGAGGTAATTATTATATCTAATAGTACTATACATACTTAACATAGCCTAATCATGGCACTAATCATCAGAAAATCATCACTTTTAACTAATCATGTTTAACATGGTCACTAAAGGCTTATAACTGGGAACAGTAGTTACAGATGTCATAACATGATCAAACTTTAGCCACAGATCATATGGATAACATATCATATTTTTCAGAATTTTTGGAATAGTATTCCTATTTTAGCATTTAAAATAGTTTTCAAGTAATTAACATGATGGCTCACTAAAAATATGTTTAATAAGAAATCGCAGAATCTAATGACCTAGAAACATGTTCATAGGTATCTAAGTACACAAAAAAAATACTAAGACAAAAATTCATAACATACCTATTTTCCTCTAATTAAATATAACATAACATGCATATCTAACATCGAAAAAAATTCTAATAATTTATAGGGATAATTAGAAAATACCAAAATTTCATCAACTACTCCAAAGTACGGTCATGTTATGGTATAAACCCTAAAGTCCAACTTTACACCCCAAAAACCTGAAAAATCACATCACATACTCTTAAAGCAATTCTTCTGGAAATTAGAGAACTTAACGGCAATGTCATTGCTGTCAATAGGGTTGACGGCAATGTCGTGTGCCATCAAAACAGGAACTTGACGGAAAGGGATGTCGCCATCAACCTCCTCTCTGTAGAAAGTGCAAACCGAAACCAAAGGAAAAAGAGAATTTCAGGGTCCAGGACATGATACAAATTCGATAAAAATCTTAAAACCCTCATGATAGGCCCATGGATGAAACCCCTAAATTACTTGCCTCTAAAAAACTCCCTGAAGATCGAACTCAGATGATGAAGCCCTACTTGGTCAAGCCAAAGAGGTGATCTTCTCTAACTTGATTTGACCTCCACACCTTAGAAGATGATCTTCCCACAAAGCAAGAGCCTCTCATGTTCTGTGAGCCTTCCTTCTACCAAAGAACGTCAATGGAGCTTCTGGTTCTCCGGATTTCTCACCTCAAAGTCTCTCCTTTTCTCTCTCGAACTCCCAATAACCCTAGCTGAGTAAAAGTTCCCCCTTTACAGAAACGACCAATATTTATGGGGGTTTGGGTCGTGCTCATGGTAGGAAGGGGAATCTCCACCCAATTCGGACTTTCCAAGTCTATCTCCGAAGAGATCAGAGTTGGATCAGAGTAGGGAACCCACACACAACTGGAGGGGTTGACGTCAAGATGGTTGCTGTCAACATGAAGTTGACGACAATTGACTATATCGTTAACTTCCCAAAGCCAAAACCCAGCCAGAAAATTAAAAACACAAAAAGCAATTATAAAAGCACACAATCTAGGGTCTTACATAATTAAACATGGAATCTATTAAACAAATCTATGCTAACTCATGTATAACAAGAATTCTAAACATGGTCACTATAACATGATACTACGAACATGCTCATCAAACAATCACCAACTCATGGCCATAGTTAAACATACTTCTACACATGTAGTAACAGATATCACAATTATCATTAACATGGACATATATTAACACATGCACTTACCTTCTCATGCATATTCACATGCACTTACTTTGCTTTCACATGCACTTATTCTCACATATATCACGTTCACATTCACTCACACTTGTTTTCACATAGATTTCACAAACTTTTCACAATCACGATCACATGTCACATCACTTGCACTTACCACATGCCACGTTCACATATCATTTTACACATTATTCACATATTCACTTTTACACACGCTAAGACACAGCCCAAACCACCACGAGAAAGATCACACAAGCACATACACATACTTAATCACCAAGCAAAGTAATCAAGCCTTGGTTACTACGCAGAACCAGGGGAAGCCGTTCCCACCATTACTAGTGGAACTTCTCCACCTCTAGGATTTCACGCGACTCGTTATCCCGAGTATCACGTAACACAATTGAGCCTTTCCGTAGGGGCACTACTACAGTACGACTCCATGCAATCTATGGTGGCAGTGTCTCATTGGCACAACTTTTATCTTTCACATTATCATGTTATTCATGCACACATGTCGCATATTCTATCTCTTTCTATGCACATGCACATATATGACAAGAAACATATACTAATCACTTTCAGATACTCAATTTAATCTTAAAAAGTAGCAAACAATACCTAATCATGATGCTAATCATGTTTTTAAGCTAACTTGGGACTTATTATTAAAATATGGTACTAAAAGATTCAGAAAAATATAACTAATTATACAGTAATCAGAACATGCTCAAATTCTAACCACTAGGTACATATGTATGACAAAACACATCAGTAATATTTCATGAGTTTTGGAGTAATACAACTATTTTTCATATTTAAAGTCAGAAATTGAATTATTATTGCAAAAGCACTAATTATTCATGAACAGAAAAAAAAAAAAAACGAGGTTAACAAGTCCTAAATCATACTTACAGTAGTTTAACAACTGAGGTATAACATATAACGATTTTTATAACATGTATACATCATGAAATCAAATTATCAAGTGTTCACATACTTTCTCATATAAATAGAAATTCAAATAATTACCATAATGAACGAAAAATTAATCTAGGGTTACTCAAACACATCAAGATAATTAACAGATCAAGACAAAATGAAATAATTCAAAAACCATCACAGAATTGTTGTGTTTGAGTGTGTATTAGAATTTCTTAATGATGACCAATTACATCACTCACATTTTGATTTGATGATGACACATTGAACATATTGTACATATTGAATATATTACAATAATGCTCAACAACATGTTCTTGATACTTAATATCTCATATCCTATTGTTTATGACATGTTTGATGGTCTACTCTTTATTTGTACAGGTTTACAGAGTTCTTGTAAAAGTAGGTTGACTCTAGTTGACAGACAGGTCGACTCTACAAGACTGTCTAGCAAACTCCTGAAGAAAAAGTCACAGCAATGTCGACTCCATTTGACAGATAGGTCAACACACACAATCTGCTCAACAAGTTTCTGAAGAGAAATTGGTCAGTAGTGTCGACTCTATTTGGAGATGAGGTCGACACTAGCATCCATCCAGTGAACCTGATTTGGTGAAATTCACAGGAGGTCGACTCTGCCTATTGATCAGGTCGACTCTACCTGTTGATCAAGTCGACACTAAGTGTCTGTCAGGTCGACACCAGTGTTCTGACAGTAAGCCCTGAATTGATGATTGGTCAATAGGTCGACTCTCTTGAAGAATGAGGTCGACTCTCTCTTGCTGTGCAAACCTAGAATTGTGCAGAGGATGAATCTGATGGATGTGATTTCATTCTAAGGTCCTTATGGGAGATGCTATAATTACTAAATTTCCCCTTCATCCAAGTGGCAATGTGACGAAGACCTTTTGGACATGTGGTAGCCAAGGATGCTTTCTAGGTTTATGTGCACATTCCCTTCACGTAAAAAGGGACTGCACAGAGGCTATAAAAGCTCTTATCTCTGTTCTGAAGCTAAGAAGCGCCCAACGAGCAATCCAGAGCCTGCAAGCCTCCAGCCTTCCAGCAATTACATTGAAAGGGATGTGGTGATCAAGGCCAAGCTATGATGTGCTGAGAAAGGCACAGATTGAGCAGGAGAAGCAGAAGAAGAAGAAGTACTGGCAATTCAAATGCCACTGGAGCAGAGCATCGGAAATTGAAGAGGATATCCATCGAATTCCTTCAAGGCTCTTCAATTCAAGCTTCTGCAAGACTTCTTCACTGAGGAACATCCAACCCACATCCATTTTAATTATTTCTTGGAGTGTTCATCTCATTTTCGTCTGTGAGATCTGTACATGAAGTTCTGTGTAGATTTCTGTGTACGATTAAGTCTGTGAATCAGATCATTGCTAGAGGATCTGATCTCTTATATTTTTTATCTAGCTTGTGTTGAGCCACCATGCTCAGTTTGGAATCGTCATGCTCTGGTTGTGTTTGAGCCGTCGTGCTTAGTGTGTGAGTCTTCGTACTCACTATGTGTTGTGAGCCGTCGCGCTCTGGTTTGTGAGTCGTCACACTCACTGTGTGTTTGAGCCGTCGTGCTCAAATTGTGAGTTGTCGTACTCACTGTTATGTGTTGAGCCGTCGAGCTCAAGGTGTTTGGAGTCGTCGTGCTCCAGTGTGTGTTGTACACTTTTTGAGTAGTGTGGCCTCATTGTGTGAAGGGTGGATGTAGGAATCACTGGTGTGATTTCCGAACCACCTAAAAATCCTTTGTGCAATGGTTTGATCTGTATCTTGCGCTAGATGTTTGCATAGGATTTTGCTATCACTACTTGTACAACTTCTTCACACATTTTGTTCACACAATCCACACATACACACATCAGATCAGTAATAGTTTCTATTGGATAGATCTATAAATCAAAGTGTTCTTTGAATTGCTTAAGCTTTCGCATAATTGGTGATAGATCTATTCAACCCCCCCCCCCCCTTCTAGATCTGTTCATACACTGAATTTGATCCTACAAGAATCTCATAAAACCAAAACTGTAAATTTCTGGACAAGATGAACTTGACGTCAATATATGTTGCCATTAACCTGAGTTGACGTCAACATAGCTTTCCATCAACCTCTCAAACTACACAAAGTGCAGACTGAGGGCAAGAAAACATGGCAAATGACACCAAAATAATTTTCTAAAAATCTAGAAAAATAGGAAAACCCTAAGGGACAAGTCCATAGAGAGAAACTCTAAGTTACTTGCCTCAAGAAAACTCTACAACATGAGAATTTAGCAGATGAAGTCCTCTTTCTTACCCAAAGAGGTATCCTCCAAGCACGATCAAATCCTTCATCTTGAGCACGATCCGGCCACGATCACCTCGTCCAGTGTCTTCCTCTCACGCCGTGGAAGCTTTCTTTTCTCAACAGCAACCTCGATCAAGCAACAACGCAATCGATCTACCCTCGGGATTGCCCTCTCTCTCTCTCCTCTCTCACAAACCCAAACCCAAGCAAAGAGCAAAAGTTCTCCCCCCAGAACGAACCCTCTCTATATATAGAGAGCCAAGGGTCGTGATTGGGGTAAGATCCTTGCCCTAACACGACTCTACCCCTTCAAACCAATCCAAAGGAAACTGCTAGTTTCAGAGAGAAAGTCAGACTGGAACACGCAGAACTTGATGTCAAACTACATTGCCATCAAAAGAAATATTGATGAAAATCGACATTGTCATAAAAAATCTAAGAAATATTGATGTCAACATACATTTACGTCAAAACAAAATAGACGGCAATCGAAATTGTCGTCAGAACAAGTAGGAACAAGACCCAAAAAAACGTAAAGCAGGTTGATGTCAAGGCCTGTTGACATCAATCCCACCCTGACGTCATCAAGTGTGACGTCAACCAAGGTTGACATTACAAACCCTTAAGGTCAGGAGCCCCCTTGCAGCAGACCCCGAATTCAGCTGAAACACGTCACCCGGGGTTCCGAACGTCGACCGAACAATCTTATGAAACTGTGAACCTGTAGAAATGTGTAGGCCTTATAGTGATTGACAAGTATAATAAATATGTCCCCAAATTGTAATTTTTATATTTATAAATTATTATTTATTAAAAAAATGGTTACTTTCTTTCATACCTTATATTTTCCTAATTATTAAGAAATTGTGTGACGACCCAAGTTAAAAATTTTCAGATTTATCTCGATCCAGATCCTTCTAACCTGAATTTCCCGAGCTTGGAGGCCCGAAATATCCAACCGAAGCTAGTAGTACACTCAATATTAACCATATGATAACAAACACAAGGTATTTTTTTTTCTCTATTTTCCAAGATCTCACAACCATTCATACACAACTATAAAGAATGGCACAAACAAAGCTGTAATCAAGCAATGTAATGGAGCACACTAATCTATATAAATATGCTTCAAATTACAATATTAACTTCCAGAGTAAAGACTAATACCATATCTGCAGGAGACAAGCGCTAAGAACTCGGCCAACTATGCCTCGCCAACGCAGCACGACACCAAAGCTCGTCTAACTGTCAACACAAAAATGAATCCACATCCAAAGACAAGAATGTGAGCTGAGTGCGAAACTCAGTAGGAATCACTGCCAAGTCATCCCACCACACAGACACAAAGTACAAGTACGCTAACGACCAACTCAAGAGATAGCAACAATGAACAAAGGAGTGCCCTCCAAAGAACACATGCATACAGTCCAAACTACAACCAAGTGCTCAGCTCACAACCAAGCCCTCCAAGAGAGCCCTGAGGTTGTTCATGGCTACTGACATAACCAACTAGAAGACTAACTTGATCTAAAGCCAAGGTACAAACCTGAAGAATTCAAACTCAATACCAAACTTGGTACCAAACTAAAGTCCAAGTCTAAGAATTCAAACCTGAGATCACATCTAGTTCAGAGTCAAAATGCAAATCCAAGTCCAAAGCTTAAAGTGTCCAAGGGTCCAAGGAGTCCGAAGACAGAATCGAGCAAGCCCCGCAAGGTGGCAAAATCACAAATTGTACAACCGCTGAGGGAGGCCACCACTCAAAAGTCCAAATGGTCGGCCAAGGAGTCCACTGGCTCTCCTATCTAACCTATCTCACTTGTACACCCCAAGGGAATTTCGGACTTCTCATAGGTGAGGCACGCAACCGAATCAAGAGAATAGAACTAAAGTCTAAAATCCCTCACTCCCAAGGGCACTAAAGAGGGTCCAAAAGTTATTGGTGCACATCCTACTGATCTAGACTCCTCAACAGCATCAAGCAGACCAACCAAAAACCCACCAAGAAAAACACACAGACACCAAGTACAACACAATCCAAAGAATGACCAGTCAGCCGTTTGTTTGATGCAACATAGAGCTAGGATGCGTCACATAGAGGGACCACCTCATAAATGATAAGGTGACATATCGGGCTAATGCTTTATAAAGACATCACCCATGCTGACGCAATATCAGACAATGAGCTAGAGCTTAAGATTATGCTTTAACAGCCTAGTTAAACCACAACCAACCAGAAAACTACTAGAGTAAACATGCCCAATATCCTATAATCATGCTCTATATCACTAAACTCAACTCTAAGACACCAATTACTCATTTAGTGGACACAAAACCATGGAGATCCAATAAGAACCTACCCCTGACTGACATAAGCATGGTCAGTAGGGTTCGATATAAGCAAACTCCATTGGATCTCTTAGGTTACCAACCCTAAATTCACCATATTAAATCCACACATCCAATACCATGTTGGAAACACAGACAAAAATCGGCTCTACACAAGCAATAGTCTAGGCACAGGAAAATAACTACCACACACTATCCAAAATCGCCTCTAAGTGACATGAGCAAGTCTAGGCAATCCAATGCTTAATGAACAACTCAATTATCATGGCTCAAAATTATGGATCTTGTAGAACTACTAGCCTACAACTTTCATACCAAAAACCACGTTGTATGACCCATCCTATGGAATAGACCAAGCTACACATCAACATGTACCATCCTCGGTGCTAACAATCAAATCGCCTCTAAATAATCCAATGCTTAGACTCAAAATTATGGATCTTGTAGAACTACTAGCCTACAACTTATACCAAAAACCACGTTATGACCCATCCTATGGAATAGACCAAGCTACACATCAAACATGTACCATCCTCGGTGCTAACAATCAGAAATAAAGACTCAAAGATGCAATTATTTTGGCATGATATCAAAAAATTTAGGAAAATATGTCAACATACAAAACAAAACATTGCATTTGAAGTCGATTTTATAACAATATAATGTGAAGCATAATCTAAACATGCACTAATTTATAATTAAGACACCACAAGCATGTCACACAGGCTAATGTGAAGCATTAATCTAAACATGCACTAATTTATAATTAAGACACCACAAGCATGTCACACAGGCTAACATCTTAACCCATTCTTATTGCCTAAGCATGATGTACCAATCCAACCATTAGATTGGCCCCAATTTTTGATATGTTATCCCCAACATGAGCATTTAACATTTGACCATTTGGAATGGGAAAGAGATCAAATTAGAGGGAGCAGTAAGTAGAGACACAAGGGTCACAAAGAGCAAGTTTGGAGCTCATCCAACCTGAGTCTTCATCTCCTCCAACTCTCACAATGGGATCCTTCATGCTAACTCCAATTCCCTGTGTCTCCTCCAAGGATCCCACAAGAGAGATATTAGAAAGCTTCCAAGAGGAAGAGAAGAAGAAAGAAGGAAAAAAGGGCAAGGTAACCTGCCCAAAACAACAAGAACGCTTCCTCCCATGGCTAGAATCAAAAAAATAGGAGAGGTAGAGGGGGGACAAGGTTGAAAGGAGGACTTAAGAGAGGGTGGCAAATGGGGGTGATGGGAAGCTCTGGTCGTGGATGATTAGGCACTTTTGGCCGTGCCTTCATGTTGTAGCAGCTTCCAACCATGGATGCCTTTAGGGGGGGCCTCCCCCCACCACCCCTCCTACCTCTTCTACTGCTCATGCTGTTATTTTTATTGCCATGGGTCCAGCTACTGAAGCCCTTGCTACTCCACCAGCTGCTGTTGCGGGCTCTCATGGGCAGCTCCTTGGTGGTTTGTTCCCAGAGGTGCCACCTCCTGCTGCCCTTTCACTCGCTGCTCAAGCCGATGCACCTGCTATGGCATCACCTTGGGCCCCAACTACTCATGTCGTGGCCCCCTCTGCAGAAGATGCATCTACTACAAATCCCACTACTAGACCTTGGTGGACTGGGAGGTCATCACTTCTAACCTCTTTTGCACAAGTGCTTTTGCAATCTCTTCGTATGCCGGTCCTCCTCTTGGTCATCCACCCTCCTGCCTCCACAGACTCAAGTGAGCCAGCGCTCTTCTTCTTCATGGAAGAGATCGACACCTCTTGCAAGCCCCTGGATCTTGTGATTATTGCTAGAACCCCTCAGGGCAGGCCTTCTTTCCAAGAGATCCATTCCCATTTGAAGCTAAGATTCAAGCTCCAACAGGATTTCATCATTAGTGCCCTTGATCGCTGCCATCTACTGATCAGGTTCTTCAACATAGTAGACTACCTCTAGGTCCTTCTGAAGGATTCCATGTTTGTGCAAGGTCGAGCCTTCAAGTTCTTCAAATGGTCTTTAGATTTCTGTCTTTATGCAAACTCGCCAGTGATTCCAATGTGGCTGGAATTGCCCGGACAGCCTGCAAACTTCTATAATGATGTTATGGTGCGCTCCATTGCTTGGAGCTTAGGCCCCATTCTCAAAGTGGACAGCAATACCCTCTCCATGATGTGCACGCACTCTGCTCAGATTAATGTCCGACTGAACATGTCCAAAAAATTACTGGATCGAATTTGTGTTGGTACAGGGACGAAGGGTTATTGGCAGTAGATCGTGTATCCAGACCCTCCACTCTTCTGTTCTACTTGCAAACGCCTCGGTCACCTACCATCTAAATGCAAGAAGAGCTCCACCAAACAAAACCAATGGCCAAATGGCCCAGGCCCGAGAAAGTCTGTGAGTGCTCCTGCCATACATGGTCCGATCCCTGATGGCCCTATCTCGGGGCAATCTAAAAAGCTAGCTTGGTGCCCCATTCACATTGGTGACAAGGTCTCTGATTCGTTAGATAACCAAAAGGCACATTTGTCTAAGGGTGGAGCAGCACCTACTCTTACACAACAAGTGTTTGATGATCTGCCTCCTCAACAACCACGTCTGATTTTTTAGGCTGATCCTCCACATGTTGATACCAAGCATGGCGGTTCTGAAGGTGTTACTTCTGGTATTGCTTGTGTGAAGAATGATGTTCTTTCAACCGACGTTGGATCTACACCAGATCAGATGGACCCGGTGCTTGCAGCACCCCCCGCCACTGCCACTGTCTGTGAACCAAGCAGTGCAGCTATTGGTTGCACAGTCTCCTCTTCTTCTTCTACTACAGTACAACATGTGCTTGATGGTTTGCCTCAACCAGCTCAAGTGGATTCAGTGTTTGCAACAACCCATGCTTCAGCCTCCTTCTGTGAGCCAAGAAGGACTGTTCTGCTTGAGGCACCACTGTTTCTACTGCCACCTTTGTGCATGATGCCCCATCACCACCTGATGCTACTATCAACCAGTCATCTAGTGGTGGTCCTTCTGAGGTACCGATGGCTCCTTCTACTGTGTCACATCTGAATGTCGATGCCCCCCTCTTGGACCCCTTCTGCCAAGGGACCAGCACAAACGGTTTCTCCATCCGGAGTAGAAGCTTCGTCATCACCAGGAGAAGCCTCACTGTCTGCCCTACGTATGTCTTTTACTGACGCTCTTTGTAAGAAGACTAAGAGATCTAAAATCCACATGACAACAAACAGTCCTTGTAACACCTCGAAAATTTAATTGATTTGAAAATTAAGAAAAATAGTAAATGAATAAAAATGTTCAAATAAAAATAAAATAAAATCATAGTTAGACTACCAAGAAGTGGAATCAACTATTTAAATTAATTTGGGCCAAACAACTCTTATTGGACCAAAGAACAAATCCCAATGGCATTAAATCCCCAAAATTTGTAGGTATAATTGGGCATAAATTGGAAAGGGCAATGAGGGCAAAAATCAAAGGCAATTAGCCTTCCATGGTAACCCAAATTCGTGCCCAACCACTATGGGAGGTTTCCTAATAGCCATTCTACCTAGATAGGAAAGGGAATCACCAATACTTGGAAGGGGCTAAGCTAGAACCGCAACCCAACTTTCCCAGTCACATTAGGACTTGATTTAGCCCTAAATCTATAAATAATCATCATGAAACTCTTGGGGAGGGGTTAACATCATGCTAGGGTCATGAGAGGATGAGCTAGGGCATATCTTAGAACCACCCAAAGGTAGGTGATCTCGAGCTCAAACATAACATGTCATATACCATCTGAAATCTCTTCAAGTATACTTTCAGTTTCCCATATTTTTCGTAATTTTTAATGTCTATGTTAAGAGTATTAAGCATTTTCCCATTGTCGCACAGTTTTAGGACTTTTCTTGTTAACCTCATGATTCATGCATCCCTAGGTCAAATTAGGTGAAACCAAAGTGACAAGGTTCTTCCTCTCCAAGTTTCCAACAAGTATCGTGTTGAGAATTTTGTCTAAAACCCCTTAGAACCTTACGTTTCGAGCCAAAACACGAGATCGCGCAAGCCAATCCTTGATCTGTCTGCCTATTTGAATCACAACCAGTCCAGTGGTCACGATTTAGTGACTTAAATCATGATGACTGTGTCCATCGTGAATTTGACATGTTTTTGATGATTTTCAGTTGACCAATCATGACTTATAGGTTTACCCTAACACCCATATGCTTCGTTTTGCATGGTATTTCAATTTTCGGTCATTTGTGAACCATGAGGACACGACTGGTCGTACCGTCGTGATTTGACTTGTTTCCCACCCTTGGATTCTGTGCATGTTTTTTATATTCATATTTTGAAAACCTCTCAAGAACGTGACACATTGAGGCGTCGCGATTCTGAGTCGTAGCGACCCATTGGTTGTCACGTTATAAAGGTGATCGTTCTTACTGTCACATTTTAAAGGTCATAGCGGCATATCGGCCTGTCGCGACATGAAGGCAACAAACAGTTCCATCGTTATTTGTTGTTTTCATAGTGAACTAGTATTTTGGACTGTGTATGGTCTTATTAATTGCGACATCTGAACCCGTCGCGATTTAGAGGCCTACCCGAGACTATTTTATGTTGTAGTATAGTTAACTTTGTGCATACCTTACTCTGTTATCATGTTGTTTAGTTGTCTAATTGCCTAAAAGTCATCAACCCATGTGAAAACTATAATAACATGAATCTCTATTCCAAATTATCTTAATAATTTCTTGATTCCATCTACCATGAGAATGTTATGTGCTATGTCTTACTTTATCTTGATAATAATTGAAAGTGCTACATGTTAAAAGTACAGAAAATCATGTGATAGTTTTAATTGCTTATACCATGTCATGCCTTCTTATTAATGGATTTTCTTCATGTTTTTAACCGATGGATTGCGACATTGAGACACGCTCTACATGACACATTGCACTTATAGGCAACCCTTCTTGGGGGACTGGAAACTCTCTGTTGGCCATTCCGTATCGGCAGACTAGGGACCTTTCCACTAAAATCTCCGTAAATCTCCGTACTCCATGGATTCTTTCATGGAGACCGAGTTGGTTGTACCATTGAAGTTCCCAGAAGATAGAAAGCATCTATGTTCTTATCTACTTCTTGTGGGAGTGATTTTATTACATTGAAACCAAGCCACTAAGTGTAAAGATTGAACTAAAGAAATTAAGTTGTTATGCTGCCGAAATTTACTCCGGATCATGTCCACTTGCCTTGTTCCTTATAATCATTGACATGATCTTTAGTTCATAATTGTCCATTGCTTGAAAATCATGTTGGCCATAAATGAATGAATGGAATTACCAAAAATTATTAGAACTTCAGTTCATAACCATGCCTGTGCATATAAGGGCCCAATCTTGTCCTGGGAGGAGCACTTGAAATACTTGTACTCACGAAACTATATGATCCATTGAGGTGTCTGGCAATCACCTAATTGAATGCAAGATTGATCTGGGTAATTTCCACATTGTTATTGAATGATTGAATGATTGATTGATTTATTGAATTGTTATATGAGAAATGGCTAAATCTATTATACATGTCCTCGTTATTGAATCCAATATGTCATTGTCCACTGGAATTCTAAGGAATTCAACTTGAGATATCCATTGTACATGCTATAGATTATTGAATCTCTTCTATTTGACAAATGATCATACTGTCATCTGTTCCATTGTTAAACGTTCCTTCTCACATGATAAATGACATTGGATTTGTTTCTTGAATCATTTTCATACATGTTATATCTTGGAATTGTCCATATCGTTATCATGATCGTCTTCCATAAGTACTGCATGCTAGTATCTTGCCTAATAAAATGTTAATTCATATAAAGTATGCTCGCACCATGAGATATAAATCCTACTAGGCGTTAGTGCACTCGCAGTTACTTTCCATAACATTTTAGGAGATGACTATGAGGACGTAGAGCATGATGAGGCTGGGGAAGAGTGATGAGCTTCTCAAAGTATACCCGTCGATATAGCCAGATGCCAGTGTGTTAAAGTCCATAGAGTCTATAATAGCTAGTTATTTCATTGTGTCAATATACTTTGAAATACAATAATGGGCCCTATGTTTGGCTCTGGTTATGTAAGGTTGTAAGTTAGTATTGATGGAAATGAAATAAAGAATTATTTGGCTAGCACTATTATTGTCTCAACTTTTTTTGTTATACTTAGATGTCGCTTTGAATTACTCGACTGTGATACTCATACTTGTATCGCTCACGCTCTCGATATTTAATTCCGCTGCTAAATTTCGGGGCATGACAATCCTCCTGTGCCATCTCACCTTCCATTTGCTATGCATAGTGCACAGCCGGTTCAGCCTCACCCGGAGGTAAGTTCAAATGACCATGTTATCTATCTCCCTGTCCAATACTCAGTCAGAAATCTGCTTGATGGCACCATTTGGCCCGCTATCTGATGAAGAATTGTCCCAACTTCATAGCAATTGGGCAGCCCCGTATGTGCCACCAAACCCTCCACCGTGCCCACATCGAGTCAGAACTCGCAGCACTCTTCGATTAATCAATTCAATAGAGGAGTTACAGGACTGATCTGAGTGTACTCTTTCATTTTCTTGGGCCAGCACCTTGCTTAGATCTGCCCCTCTGCGTAGGGTGCAATTGTCTTGTGGCCGAGTACTCTTGTATTCCTTTCCTTTATGTTTTTCATATATATAAAATTGCCTAGCTGATCCTCGGATTTGCCTAGGTATCGCCTTAGTTTAAAAGAAAATGGGGGTGATCTCATATGGAAGGGAGAGGGGTTATCAAAGCTTAAGGTAGATGGAGGGTAGCATGGTAAAATGGCCTAA
This sequence comes from Colocasia esculenta, assembly GCA_014218235.1. Lineage (NCBI taxonomy): Eukaryota > Viridiplantae > Streptophyta > Magnoliopsida > Alismatales > Araceae > Colocasia > Colocasia esculenta. The sequence goes on along the minus strand of CM024755.1, from coordinate 79,346,557 downwards.
AAATGCCAGTTGGCACAAAGGGAAGGAAATCCATGTCAATGAGGGCCAAGGAACAAAGGGAGGTTGCCACATAGTGGGGGTCAGCTCACAAGATAAGACACGTGTCCCACATGCACAACACCAAGTTCATGCAGCAAACATCTCAGTAGATCAAAACACGAGATAGAGGACTGTCGCCATAAGAACGCAACATGTCAGGCCATCATGATATCAATCCAAGAAGAGACCCAAGGAGAAATTCGTCCCCGAAATTCACGATAGCATGATCAAAAGCCAAACGAAAACACAATTTGGGTCATGGACGGATAGTTATCTCGATTAAACATGGAACTCAATACTCAATCTATGTGCATAGCTGACAAAGGATCTACCAATTAGGGAAAACAAAATAACAAACACATTACTGAATAGTAAAAATGCCAATTCCGAGGAAGAGGATAATGGGTAGCACCAAATCTTGCACCAAAATAACCATAAACAATGAGTTTCAATGATTTAAAACCCTAATAAGTTATTCAAACTCTAAATCTACCTATGTTCTCTAGCCAGAATGCAGTAATCTAAACTGAAACTGATAATCTACCCGCAAATCTACTTTTACGCCACCATGTAACACACTCAAACATACTGATCCATAGGGAGACCAACACCAAAACTCACTCTAAACTCTACCGCAGCACCCTAAAGTCTAACTAAAATTCACTGGCTAAGCTACCTATTTTAAGAAACACAACCAAAGAACCTCGAATATGAGAAACTTATTGAAAGAAACCTAGAAGTCTTAAGCAATGATTGCACAATTCCACTATTGGATCTCAAAAAACACATCGACCAAAGTGACGGGCGTGTGCCGATTCAGCTTATAATCTGATGGTGACCATTTCACTAAGAATGAGCACCCGCCAATTTCCACAACTTAGAAACATCACGGCCTCATAACTCCAAGAGTACCCAAAGTTCAGCTTCAAGATGTGGCCAACATCCTAGAGTCAAGTGACACGTGTCCTTAAAGAACGGGGCATCACAATTCACAGTACAGTACAACACACATCTAGATAGCTAGCAGTCATAATTCGAAGCGAGCGAGTGGCCTTCCAGTACAATAAATCATTTGAACCATGAAACACAGCAACAAAACAATTCAACGATTCCTCCCAGGGAACCACACTCCACCAAATCTATACAAAACAATCAATGCGAGACCCACCCTCATTCTAATCTAAATCATTATAAAATAATAGAAGCACGTACGATTATGGTCAGATAAATGTGATTTTATAATTAAAATTACTAAATATATACATGAAATTATCCCTAAGAATAGATTCTACTAAAAGGGTCTAATCCTTCACCTAAACCTAAGCCAACTTCCAAAATAGAATCAAATATTGAATCTATTGTTGACTTGTTGGATGGTCTTGGGATTCAGGAAACAGAGTGCCCATCTTCATTGTCAGGAAGAAGATATGCAAGAAGGGAAGAAGGATCAAAGGGTCTTTAGGTTGGGATCCCATATCTAAGTCATATCTAGGTAAGAGCTAAAGCAAGAAAGTGACTATTCAAGATTACTTCCCATAGTAGGCTAGGTATAGAATCTTGCATACCTCTAGCTGAAGGACTTTCTCTAAGATTTATCGTGGTGGTCAAGCCTCCCTAATGATTCCATGCAATGTGGTTGCAGTTATGGCTAGGGTCGTGGGTATAATTGTCGAGTAGTGCCCATCATGGGCTTTTATACCCATTGCAGGGATCGTGGGTGGTAATTGTGTCAATCATGGGAAGCCCATCGTTAACCTCTTCGACTTTACTACTTCTGAGTAACCATCATTTATGCAAGATCCGCAACCAACTTATCAAGCAAGAGTATCTACCAGTTCACTTCCACCGAACTAAGGCTCTACCAGGTTAAGGACCTGTCGAGCTAAGTACCCTCTAGGCTATCTAATGTCAGGATAAGGCTTACTTGGCTAGGGCTTTCCAGACTAAAAAACTACTGGGCTAAGTAGCCTTTAGGCTATATGTTGTCGAGATAAGGTTTATCACACTAAGGTATGGAGTGTGGGCTGAGCTAGCTTCTTGTCCTAGTGCATGCCGAGACATTATCTCGAGAGCTACACTATCATCTCAAGCTAACTTCCTGGCATCAATATCAAGATAAGAGCCCTTCCTTAGGATGGCAGATCAGGTGCTCATGACGTTTCCTGGGCCTGTTTGATAATTGGGCTCCTATAGGCAAGCTCCTATTTGGTAATTGGGCTTTTGCCAATTGGGATGAGCTTAATAATTGGGCCTTATTAATTGAGCTAGAGGGTCAAGATTTTTCCTCTCCACTTTCCCCCCTACTCTAAAGTTAAACAATTTATCTTGGAGAGTATGTATACTTAGGGAAGTAGAAGGGTGAATAGGTCTCCCAATTTAGAAAACACTCAATGGCCTATATTATGGTGGCTGTTGTACTTTGTAAATTTTATGATTAGAAAACATTAATTATAATTCATGTTGATAACATCACAAATCACTCATTTGTGTTCATGTTGATGACCCAAGCATTTGAATTGTTATGTTTAATATGAGGGTCTAATTTGTGTGTTAAGTGTGCAACAAAATAGGCCAAAGTTGCATTGGAAAATGAATAGTACAAAGGCCAAAACTTGGACAAAACAGAGGAAAAGACTGAAAAAATTGACAATCGGTCAATTGAACTATACTTTTCGATCAACCGAACGTCCCAGTGAGCTTCGTCCAGAAGCCCAGAGTCAAACGGTCTACTGAACTGAGGAAGCATTGTGATTGGTGAATAGTTAAGTATTTTGATTGGTGAACAGTTAAGCATTCCAATTGGTGAACACTTATCACAACCCAAAATTTCACCATAAAACTTGGGGAATAATCGGGGCACAACATAGAAATCAGACGGCTTACAAGTCATTTAAATCTAGATCCAGGAAGGAAAAGTACTAATAATATTTTGGCGGTATTGGTCGACAGATTAAACATACCCAATAAACCCTTTCAAAACACTAAAATAGTATATTTACAAATTTCTAGAGTCTCATCCGAGACCCATTCATATTTACAACATAAGGGTGGTTCTAAAACAAAAGGAATCATCTATAACCATCACCACCAAAAAATTACACTGGGATGCTCTCTCTTCACTCTTTCCCAGTCCGATCTGTCTCCATATGCTCACCATCACTACCTAAAAACATTAAGGAATTTAATGAGCTTGCGCCCAGTAGAATTTACATCCCAATGTGTGGGAAATTATATAAATGATTAATGCATTAACAACAAAATTTCAAGAGAGGACTAAGAAGTAACAAATTTAACAATAATTTTAGTCTCTAGACAGATCAAGGTGACAAGTCAACGGGTGGTTAATAGTTTCAAATTTTTTTGTTGAACAATAACAAGCAATGGGTGGAAATTTCAAAAGAGTTTCCAAAGTTCTTTAGAATGTATATGGATCAATTGAACAAGCACAAAGATTGTTTTTCGGAACATTTTTCAGAACATATACAGATCAATTGAACAGATAACAAGATTGGCCATTCTTTTTTTTTTCAACGAACACGTGTACAATGAACAATCACATCATAACATATCAAGAAGGCACTTTCAAATCTTGCAAACATATCAGTGTCATGCCAACACCACAAGTCCATACTCCCGTAGTTAACAAGTACGTTGGGGTGCTCCTCCCCAAGACCAAAGAGGGCCCTATATATGCACATGCATTGGTTAGTTGGACCGAAGTCCCAAGTAGTGCCAGAACACATTATGGCCAAGAGAATTCCAAATGAACAAGTAGTAGGGCTCAATTCAGAATTTGAAGCACTCATGATGAACAAAGAATGGCAAGAGTACCAATTATAAGAGTGCCAAGGATGTAGTGAATGAAAGTGAAAGAGAGCTTGACAGATCAAATCATGTAGAAAGGGTTAAATGGTTTTCCTATACATTTTATTTCATTTTAGATTCAAGAGCAAGAAGACTCAAGGTTGAAATTTCAGTTGAATCACAGAGGAAAAGAAACAAGATGCTTAAGAGCAATTTTATAATGATCTTCTCATTATTATAGCTTTTAACATATATAAGATGCTCAGGCTAATAACATGTTGGTTGCTCTTCTACAAGGCAAATCACAGATAGTCGAAGAGTACAAGAGAAAGAGCAGTAAAGTGGCCAGAAGGGCCAGTTGAAGTTGTGTTAAAGAGATCCACAAATGGCTAGTCGAGTGTACTCGAAACAGGAAGGGAAAAGGGTCTATGGATAGCTCAAGTATGTATTAGACCCAATGATGTCAATAGCAAAGGTTCAATGGTGGACAAAAAACTCCATGATTCAGAAGGATTAGACGAGTTTTCAACATGGAAGTTGTTGGAACCATCACATGAAAGAACTTGAAGGTTGCATTTCTAGTCTAATGGTTCCAAAAATGCAAGAATCAAGAGGTAAATCCAATGGGTTCTTATATTGGAAAGATCGGGGAACTCAAGTAATCTACTTGAAAGCGAGGGTCATGCTACTCAAGAACAATATATCTGGGATCAAGGAAGTACCAAAGGGTCTTTCTCAAGGAATGATCAAGGAAACACTACACTCACTAGTCAAAAATGAGACAAACAAGAGGGTCTTACAATGGTGTGAGGATCAGGGAATCCAAAACACCTTATTGGACAAACGTTAGGCAACTCAGAGGCAATCAAGATGAGATCAAAAGATTCCAAATGGCGCAAGACATTTATTTGGTGCCCGAGAAAACCTACTTTCATCACTTCTAAATTCCTACTTCATCTTAAAAGCAAGGCAGGGACGATGGATGAAGTTTCAGGATCCCCAAGCTTCAGGATCACCACCCACTGGTCTTTAGTGCTTCTTTCCCCCAGCGCCAAGCTCCTCTTCGCACGACCAGTGACATTAGAAGGAAGTTTGGAGTTGGTTTTGTAATGACCCTCCATATACCAGTACGATTATATCAATCCACGTCGGTACAAAGGGTGCCGTCACAATGGGACATTTACCCAACACTATACAATAGGTTGAAACGTACATGAATAACAAAAGAGTACAGCGGAAAATAAACATTCTAGTCTTATTCCATCATCATCACATAATTTCACAGTCTATATAGTCAAAAGTAAATAACAATGTTCACATTATTACATATCCAAATGAAATACATCGTCCATCACATTGATTACATACTATGAAAAAGGAAGAAAATATAGCAATCTCCACATGTAGAGCTACTCCTCACGCTCGGAGTCGCTTCTCACAATGTCCTCCTCAAGTACGGGGACGCATGTCTCACCTGTACACCAAAGCAAGTATGAGTCTTCTAAAAAGACCAAGCAAGCAACCTAAGGTACATTCTTACACATATCACGTACACATGCTATCTTTTTAAACAATAAGGAAAATACATGGTTTATGCTTCATTTCAATTTAACAAATGTACATAAACAACCTACACATGCTTTCTATACTTGACAATTTACTTGATTCATGTTGCAAATCACAATTCGTATTAATCATATTCTTAAAATAGGCAAATATCCATGAATGATCTATAGCATACTTTCTCCACATAATATATAACATGATTCATGGTTCTAACTCTATTCATATCATTGCACAATTCTACAAATTTAGATCATGGAAATATGTACAAGGTAAATAGCAAACCTAGCATGAGATCTAATCATTTTCACATGCATTCATAACACTTATTCACATAATTAGCTTGCTGTTTTAATATAAAATTTACACATTCATATGGTATCACATCTCTTCACATGTTAACACATTCACATTACACTATCACATGCTCATTTTTCACATTTACTCAATTCACATATTCACACTTTTTACACTTAATAGCCATGACACATAGTCCGAACTACCATAAAGGAGGACACACTTACACATAACACATACCCGTCACCTAGGCAACACAGTGACGAATCTTGGTTAACTGCGCAGAACCGGAGAAGCCCTCTCCACTCTAACCAGTGGTACTTGTCCACCTCCAGGATTTCATCCTAATGCCCATAGGATATCACACACATTGAGCCTTCCCATAGGGACTTTACTATAGTACGGCTCCAAAGCCTTCAATGGTAGCAGTGTCAATCACGGCACATATTACACATTATCACTTAATCACATGATTTACATTATTCACATGCACTATTTAATTCATTCTCATGCACTTTAAACACACACACATGCTTCAGTTTAGAGAACATGATATTACTATTTCATAGTGATAATTAAACTATAACAGAGCCTTAAAATACTGCTAATCACTAAAAATCACATGATTTAATTCAAACACACTTAGCATGGCCTAAATACTCCTTTAAAAGATGAACTGTACTAACAGTTGTCAAAACAGTACCAAATTTTTATCACAGGCTTCTTATGTGCAACATGTCATATATCTAAATTTTCAGATTTTTTGTAGTAGTAAAATTTTTTTTAATAATTTAAACAAGTTTCATACTAATTTGGCAAATTATTCACTTAAGCATGGTTCACAGAAGAACAGTCGTATCTAATAGTTCTAAAACCTGAAAACAGTAATCATAACATCATGGAAAATTTTTGAAACTCTGGCATGCAACAAATCTATTTATTTAGAATTAAACAAAGGCAAATCATACTCATTACATTCATTCAGAATTTCTATTAATTATATCATGCTCAGAAAATTGACAAGTCCTCATGATATGACCTACAGCCTATACCTGACCAATCACAAATTTTATAGCATGCACATATAACCATAAGTCTTAAGACCACAGCATAGAGATCAAAATAACTGTTCTGAAAACCCAGAAGAACTTGGCGGCAAGGAGGTTGCCGCCAACCAAGGTTAACGACACATGATGTTGCCGCTAACACAAGAAGTTGGTGGCACACAAGTGGCCGCCAACCTCCTGTCTGCAGAAGTGCAGACCGAACTCAACTATAAATGATAATTGGGGGTTCCAGGACTCGAATTAAATTTTGTAAAAATCTTGAGACCTAGGAGACATGTGTAGGGATGTAATCCCTAGATTACTTATCTGTGAAAAAATTCTCTAAAGGTTTAATTAGGTCGAAGAAGCTCTCCTCAGCCAAGCCAAGAAGATGCACAATCCCCTCCCGAATCCGGTCTTTGTGTTGATGTAGATGATCCTCTGGAGTCGGGGAAGACTTAGCAATCCAAGGTGCACCTCCCAGTCGATGGAGATCGCCGGAAGAAGCACAGAATCGTCAGATCACGCTCGCCAAAGATCAGGTTTTCTCACCAAAGCCCTAGATTTTCCCAAAGCCAAAAGACCTAACTCGGCCGAATCTGGGTGTTTTTATAGAGCTTAAGGGTCGGGGTACGCATTAGGTTAAGTTTCCTACTGTTAGAGCTAGGTTTCCTAATCCGAAACCGCAAGAAACACAGTCGTTTCTAGATCTGAAATTGCAGCAAAAATTGGGAAAAAAACGGCCACTTTGCTACCATTAACAAGAAGTCAGCGTCCATCAACCTGGACGTCAACATGAAGTCAATGGCACACTGGTTGCCATCAACATGCCCTTAACGTCAAGGGTTGTGGACGTTAACTGGGATTTCGGGCAGAACACAGAAATAAATAAACATGCATTCACACATTAAGTGCATACATTATATACAATATTATTTAAATCCAATATGTACATAATTAAATAAAGACAACATGTACTTAATAAACATGTATATACATATGCACATAAGTAAATACATAATTATAGTATACACAAAATCAAATAAGCAAAATCATAATGAAGTTCGAGTAAAATGGACAAAGTTTGAGGGCCTTACACTCTCTCCCCCTAAAAGAAAACTTTGTCCTCGAAGTTAGAATGAAAATACTAACCAAACAAATGGGGATACTTCTTCTTCATGGCGTCCTCAAGCTCCCAAGTAGCCTCCTTCCGCGAGAAATTCCGCCGAAGCACCTTCACAGATGCAATGCTCTTGTTCCTGAGATGCTGAACCTTCTGGTCTAGGATAGCTACTGGTTGCTCTACATATGACAAGTCTGGCTGAATCTCTACTGGCTCGTGACTAATAACATGCGACGGACCTTGCACATACCTCCTGAGTATAGATATGTGGAAAACTGGGTGAACACTAGCTAACGCTGGGGGTAAAGCTAGCTCATATGCCACGCTGCCCATCCGCCTGAGAATCTCAAACGAGCCAATGAATCTAGGACTCAACTTGCTATGCCTGCCAAACTTGACAACGCCTCGGGTAGGTGAAACCTTTAGAAAAACATGCTCGCCAACCTCGAACTCCAAATCCTTCCTTCTGTTGTCGGCATAACTCTTCTGCCTATCCTGCGCCGCAACAAGCCTCTGCCTGATAAGCTGAATCATATCTGAAGTCTCCTGCACCAACTCCAGACCAATCAACTGCCTATTGCCTGTCTCCTCCCAGCACAAAGGAGATCTACTGGGTCGTCCATACAAAGCCTCAAACGAAGGCATGTCAATGCTCGCATGAAAGCTGTTGTTGTAGGCGAACTCCACAAGAGGTAAATGACGCTCCCAATCACCCTTCCAATCAAGCACACACGCTCTCAACATATCCTCGAGCGTCTGGATAGTCCTCTCGGACTGGCCATCTGTCTGGGGATGGAACACCGAACTAAGCTTCAACTGAGAACCTAATGCATCCTGAAAACCCTGCCACAACCTCGAAGTAAACCTCCGGTCTCGATTAGAGATAATGGACTTCGGCACACCATGCAACCTAACAATGCTGCTAACATACAGCCTAGCCAAACTCTCCATAGACTGCTTCTTCTTCTAGCCAAGAAATGCGCCGTCTTGGAGAAAGAATCTACAATCACCCAAATCGAGTCATTGCCCGTCGTTGATCTGAGAAAACCCATCACAAAATCTATAGTGATTGCCTCCCACTTCCATACTGGTATCTCTATCTTCTACATAAGGCCAGATGGTCGTTGACGCTCAGCCTTCACTTTCTGGCATACCAAACATCTGGATACAAACTCGGCCACATCCTTCTTCATACCAGACCACCAGAAAGATCTCTTCAAATCCTGGTACATCTTGGTATTGCCTGGATGAATAGAGAATCTCGACCTGTGAGCTTCTGCTAGAACATGCTCACGAACATCCACGACATCAGAAACACAAACTCGGTGTTGGAATCTAATAACACCATCCTCATCTCGAGCAATGCCTGCCTTGCCCACCATCTCCCGAAGTCTAGGATCAGCCTTCTGCTGCTCGATCACCTCATCCAGAACCGTGGACCGAATAGACAACTGAGCCACGAAAGCCTGACACAAAAGTGGCTCTAACTCAGTCATCGCACACGCTGCATCCTTAAGCATCTTCCAATCCTGCTGGAGTAACGATCTCTTCCTGCTGAGAGCATCCGCCACGACATTCGCCTTCCTTGGATGATACTGAAGCTCGAAGTCGTAGTCCTTAAGGAATTCAATCCATCTCCTCTGCCACAGGTTCAACTCCTTCTGAGAGAAGAGATACCTCAGACTCTTGTGGTCAGTAAACACCTCGAACTGGACACCATAAAGATAGTGTCTCCAGATCTTTAGTGCATGAACCACTGCCGCAAGCTCCAAATCATGGGTCGGATACTTACGCTCATGCTCCTTTAACTAGCGAGAAGCATATGCAACTATCCTACCATGCTGCATCAACACACAGCCAAGACCAATCTGAGAAGCATCCAAGTAGATAGAAAAACCCTTTGTACCACCAGACAAGATCAACACAGGTGCAGATGTAAGCTTCCTATTCAACAACTAAAAGTTACTCTCACAATCCTCAGACCACACAAACTTCACACCCTTCTTGGTTAGCTTAGTCAAAGGTGCGGCAATAGATGCAAAACCCTCAATAAATCGCCTATAATAGCCAGCTAAACCAAGGAAACTCCGAATCTCCAATGGGGTCCTTGGAATCTCCCAATCTAACACTGCCTGGACCTTCGTCGGGTCAACTGCAACTCCAGCGCCTGAGATAACATGCCCAAGGAAATGAACCTTCGCGTATCTAGAAATTGCACTTGCTGAACTTGGCATACAGCTTGAGCTCTCGAAGAACCTCTAGAATAACCCTCAAATGCTCACGGTGTGTAGCCTCATCTGGAGAATAGACTAACACATCGTCAATGAACACCACTACAAAGCTATCCAAATATGGTCTAAACACCTTGTTCATGACATCCATGAACGTTGCAGGGGTGTTGGTCAGACCAAATGGAAGCTCAAGAAACTCGTAGTGCCCATAACGAGTCCTGAAAGCAGTCTTGGACACATCCTCACCCTTAATCCTCAACTGGTGATAGCCGGACCGCAGATCAATCTTAGAAAACACCGATGCATTTTGCAGCTGATCGAAAAAATCATCAATCTGCGGTAAGGGATATATGTTCTTCACTAACACCTGGTTGAGCTTCTTGTAATCAATGCACAACTTGAGAGAACCATCCTTTTTCTTCACGAACAATACAGGTGTGCTCCATGGTGACACACTAGGGTGAATGATTCCCTTATCTAGAAAATCCTGCAACTGCTTCCTCAACGCAGCTAACTCCGCAGGTGCCATCCGATATGGAGCCCTAGAGATAGGAGAGGTGCCTGGAAGCAACTCTATAGTGAACTCTATCTCCCTAGCTGGTGGAAATCTAGACAAATCATCAGGAAACACGTCCGGAAAATCCTGCACTACCTCAATCTTCTCAATGGTCGGTGACTGATCAGCCTTCGGCACTAAGACCACGCTAGCAAGAAACGCGTCACACCCCTTGTTCCCCATCCTCATCGCCTTCATGGCAGAGATCACAAACCTTCCTGCTAAGTTCCTTGGCAATGGATGCGAAAACTCATCCTCACCAGGAATACGGAAAGTAATCTTCTTCCCTCTACAATCTACCAAGGCATAGTGCTCCTCAAGCCAATCCGGACCAAGAATAGCATATATAGTCCTTCATCTTAAGCAAATAGAAGCACCCAGATAAGCCTCGGTCCTCAATGCACACGGGTAAAGACGGAATGCACTTCCTTGTCGCTACCGTACCTGCTAGTGTGTGCACAGACAAAGGGACCTCTAACTCCTCTACCTCTACTCCAGACTCTAATGCTAACTGCCTCGTAAACTGCTCGGAAATGAACGAGTGTGTGGCACCCATATCAAACAATACCCGATCATGCACACCCATGACTAAGACCGTACCTTCCGTGACATTCTCGGCTTGCTCTACATCCTCGCGTGCTAGTGCGAACACTCGAGCTTGGGCTCGAGGCCTTCCTGGTCTCCCTGTCACTGGCATTGCTGCTGTCGGCGCTCCATGCTGAACACCCTGCTAAAGTCTAGGGCAATCCTGGATCTAATGCTCGATGTTGCCGCACTTGAGACACTTCCCTACTAGTTTCCAACATTCGATGTCGTCGTGTGTCTGCCACAGTGAGGACACGCCTTCTTGTCGCTGGGCCTGAAGCTGGGGGACTGCGGTGCAACTGCCTGCTGACTAGTAGCCGCCACTAGATGCTGCGGTGACTGATACACGGCCTTCTTCCTGTCTTGCCTCTGGAAAGGTGGCGTGGACCTCTTCTGAGCTACCTTCTTCTCCTCCACGTATTGGTCCATCTCGCTCTCCTGCCTGCATGCCGCGCTGAGAGCCTCGTCTAAGGTGTGGTGGTCAAACGCCATAAGCCTCGACCTCAGTGATGGTTTGAGACCCATCACAAACTTCTTTGCTTTCCTACGCTCATCAGCAACTATATGTGGAGCATATTTGGATAGTTTGGATAACCTGGCCTCATACTCTAGAACCGTCATGGAGCCCTGAGTGAGAGAAAGAAACTCCTACTCCATCTTGTCCTGGATGTACTCGAGGATGAACTTGGCCCAAAACAGCCTCGTAAACTTGGCCCAAGTCACCTCAATGGCACCATCCTCGAACCTGGTGTGAAGTAAGGAGGCCCACCATACATCGGCTCTCTCCTACAAAGCACAACTCATAAGCACCAATCTAGACAAAACCTAAACTTAACACAAGTACATATATGTATTTTAAGTACCTGTAGCATGTAGGTGGCCAAGATAACTTCGTCCTCCTCGGCACACCTGATGGCTCGGAAGATCTTCTCAACTTCCCTCATCCAGCTCTCTGCCAAAAGTGGCTGACTCTCCCCCTTAAAAGAGGGCGGATCCATCCTCTTGAACCTCTCCATGATGGAATGACCACCATAGCTATGCTCCTGGGGAACTGGAGCTGGAACCTGAGCTTAAAACACCAGCAATATATAAACAACATAACAATCATGCATTTAAATAAACAGGCTACTCCTATTTAACAATTCTAACCTGAGCCTGCAGCTGAGCCTGCAGTGCCGCCTGAGTATGCGCCAGAGTCTACATCGCCTGGACCAGGCCTTGCATGAACAAACCATAGTCCACAGGCGGTGGTGGAGGAAGTACAGTAGTACCCTAGGGTGCTGGGGCCTACTGCTCACCCCTCTCCTCATGCCTCTGCTCGTCATCTCGAGCCTAAGCACCACGCCTACCACGGGTAGCCAAAGCCTAAAAAACAATTGCATTAATTAGAAACTAAGTTATTTAGTCCTAACCATTTTCTTAACTATCTTTCATTCATTTTTGGATATTTTCTACATATATGGACAAATTCTATAAAGACTTTGCAATATTGTGAAGATGATGGTTTATTCATGCACAATCTCAACCTTGAGCTTTGATACCAATCTCTATAACGACCCTCCTTATATCGGTACGATTATACCAATCCACGTCGGTACAAAGGGCGCCGTCACAGTGGTACATTTACCCAACACTATACAATAGGTTGAAACGTACATGAATAACAAAAGTGTACAACGGAAAATAAACATTCTAGTCTTATTCCATCATCATCACATAATTCCACAGTCTATATAGTCAAAAGTAAATAACAATGTCCACATTATTACATATCCAAATGAAATACATCGCCCATCACATTGATTACATACTATGAAAAAGGAAGAAAATATAGCAATATCTACAAGTAGAGCTACTCCTCACGCTCGGAGTCACTCCTCACAATGTCCTCCTCAAGTACGGGGACACATGTCTCACCTGTACACCAAAGCAAGTATGAGTCTTCTAAAAAGACCCAGCAAGCAACCTAAGGTACATTCTTACACACATCACATACACATGCTATCTTTTAAACAATAAGGAAAATACATGGTTCATGCTTCATTTCAATTTAACAAATGTACATAAACAACCTACATATGCTTTCTATACATGACAATTTACTTGATTTGTGTTGCAAATCACAATTCGTATTAATCATATTCTTAAAATAGGCAAATATCCATGAATGATCTATACCATACTTTCTCCACATAATATATAACATGATTCATGGTTCTAACTCTATTCATATCATTGCACAATTCTACAAATTTAGATCATGGAAATATGTACAAGGTAAATAGTAAACCTAGCATGAGATCCAATCATTTTCACATGCATTCATAACACTTATTCACATAATTAGCTTGCTGTTGTAATATAAAATTTACACATTCATATGGTATCACATATCTTCACATGCTAACACATTCACATTACACTATCACATGCTCATTTTTCACATTTACTCAATTCACAATTTTTACACTTAATTGTCGTGACACATAGTCTGAACTACCATAAAGAAGGACACACATACACATAACACATACCCATCACCTAGAAAACATAGTGACGAATCTTGGTTAACTGCGCAAAACCGGGAGAAGCCCTCTCCACCCTAACCAGTGGTACTTGTCCACCTCCAGGATTTCATCCTAATGCCCATAGGATATCACACACATTGAGCCTTCCCATAGGGACTTTACTACAGTACGTCTCCACAGCCTTCTATGGTAGCAGTGTCAAGCTCGGCACGTATTATACATTATCACTTAATCACATGGTTTACATTATTCACATGCAATATTTAATTCATTCTCATGCACTTTAAGCACACACACATGCTTCAGTTTATAGAACATGATATTACTGTTTCACAATGATAATTAAACTATAACAGAGCCTTAAGATGCTGCTAATCACTGAAAATCACATGATTTAATTCAAACACACTTAGCATGGCCTAAATACTCCTTTGAAAGATGAACAGTACTAACAATTGTCAAAATAGTACCAAATGTTTATCATAGGCTTCTTATATGTAACATGTCATATATCTAAATTTTCAGATTTTTTTGTAATAGTAAAATAAATTTTAATAATTTAAACAAGTTTCATACTAATTTGGCAAATTATTCACTTAAGCATGGTTCACAGAAGAACAGTCATATCTAATAGTTCTAAAACCTGAAAACAACAATCATAACATCATGGAAAATTTCTGAAATTCTAGCATGCAACAAATCTATTTATTTAGTATTAAACAGAGGCAAATCATACTCATTTCATTCATTCAGAATTTCTATTAATTATAATCATGCTCATAAAATTTACAGGTCCTCATGATATGACCTACAACTTATACCTGACCAATCACAAATTTTATAGCATGCACATATAACCATAAGTCCGAAGACCACATCATAGAGATCAAAATAACTGTTCTGAAAACCCAGAAGAATTTGGCGGCAAGGGGGTTGCCGCCAACCAGGGTTAATGGCACACGATGTTGCCACTAACACAAGAACTTGGCAGCACACATGTCACGTCCCGAGAATTACGCAGCAGATATTATTAATTCGAAGAATTTGAGACGATATTCCGAGACGTGAACAGTCAGCAAATAAGCCTCTAGCTAGCACGCACTAAATGTATATCAACACAACATCATAATAGGGCCCAACTGTTGAACTCAATATAAATTGTATTCAAAATGGAAACTAATACAGGACTAAGACTCAATAAAAGCAAAAGTACATAATACCTTACTTCCTATTACATTGTTCTAACACTCAAAATAAAACTACTATAGATAGACTCATGTTTGGAACGCTCTTCACTCGGACGCATTCTCATCCTCGACTTACTCTTCCTCTTGAACTTCATAGTCACCTAGATTGGGTAAAAGTAGGGGATGAGCAAACTAGCCTAGTAGGATTTATATCTCAATGTGCGGGCAATGATATAAGTGATTAACATTTTAGAACTAGGCAAGTACGATGAATGATATGGAATAAAACTCGTTAAAACATGATATATAAAACAAGCTAGAGAGAGAGATTATGATAGAACAAGATTTGTGAACAAGATGACAAGATAGAACTAGCAATAGATCACTTTGTACAAGCAAGCGAGATTTCACTTGATGTCAAGAACGCAAGATATCACTAATTGCATTAAATGCAGGATGGCCATATCACGCAAGCAAGCAAGCAAGAATGTACGAACACGATCAAGTAACACTAATCAAGCACGTAGACACTAATGTACACCAAAGAAAGATCCACCAAGAATGCACACTAGGACACGTGTATATTGTTATTGTATCTGTCATTCAACAAGCAAGCAAGACTCCCAGTGAAGATGCAACGCCAGTAATCATTATACCCCATGGTTAATAGTATATCTATGACTCGCCATCATTGGGGCTAGATTGGAGCCCTTGGACACACGCCGTGCCCTGTCAGCATCTCATGAAAAATTTTAAATATAGATACCCACAGTCATTAATAATGGCCAATGAGAGTTTCAATAAGTAAGCATGTGTAATGTCATGTTCATGATGATGATGGGAACAAGTAATAAGTAATTGAACATGATTTCATGATAACAATGGTCAAGAGATAAATTCGGCAGCATAACGGTACGATTTGTACTTTGGTTAAATCTTTACATTAATGGCTTAGTCTAGATTGTCAATCACACTCACGAGAATAAGAAGAGAAAGGAAGTGCACGCTATCTTCAGGGAACTTCAATGGTACAACCAACTCGTCGGCCATGTGGGAATCCATGGTCAGAGGAGATTTACGGAGGCCTTGGTGAAAACGTCGCTAGTCTACCGATTCGGAATGACCGGTACAGAGTTTCCAATTTCCCAAGAAAGGGGCTGCCTAACAGTGCGAGTGTGTAGTGCGGTACGCGTGTATCAATTCACAAACCATCAGTCTCAGACTCACGGAAAACACTTTAACATGATAGCATGAAGTGAAACTATGCACTTAACTAAACATGGATTTCATGATTTTTAAGATAACAATTCATCATTTAAGAAGCTAGAATAGTTCGAAGAGTTAATCAACAGTCACATGAATAGTCACGTTATTAAGAAAGCAATTAGAATAATGTTCGTGTACTTAAAGCTTTTTAAATGGGTTTAACACTTTTAAGCCATTAAAATAACCACCATGCCTTGATCAGACCCAAAACATGTGAATTACACCCTAAATATCACATCAACCAGACCTCGAGTATAACGGTTAGGTTTGCAAGAAGGTAAGTGGGAGAAAAATGTAAAATCCTGAGATCGCAATAGGTATGTATAAGGAAAGAGACAGGGTCAGATCAGAACGCGACATTTCCTTGTAAGGATCGCGACAGGTTTGTCTGATCAAGCAAGCAGATCGCGACGGGTGCATGTGAAGAAGGCGACAGGGCTGACAGACCCGGAGGTCAGGTCGCGATAGACCCCAGTAAGGGTCGCGACGGGTCGGGAACAGAACGCGACAATGCCTTGTATAGGTCGCGACAGGCATGACAGAACAAGTAGGCAGATCGCGACGCCATGACCGGTCACGATCCGATCGAGAAAGTGCGCTCTGTCAAGATGGCCTTGTGAACGCGGCCTATCTGGCCATCGCGAACTGCAGAGAAAGGACATGTTCTTGGATTGCGGTCCAGAACTACCTTATATTGACACAAGGTGCTTCTAAAATAGAGAACAATTTGTACAGGGTATGAAAAATAACGAAACCAGTTTTAAACTATCCTAGATATGCAAGGGTTCTTCCAGTAAATCGGAATTAGAAAATAATGAGGGTTTTAACAGGCTTTAATCAAGTCAAACTCAACTTAGAAGACAAGTGTAACCTGAAGACGTAGTTTCATGCAGCAACCCTCTTACCATGCTTATAACTCTCTAACTATTGAGATTTAGACAAAATGTTCAACATAAAACCTGACGAGGACAACTAGTAGAATAACTTTCATGTCATGAGTTAACTCTAATTCGGTCTTGAATCCCATGCAACATACAAAGAACGGGAAAAGCCCTAACAGTGCGCGACTTTGGCAAAACGCTTATAGTTCAAAATCTACTTAATGAAATTCGATGAAACTAGTGGGAAACGAAAGTTAACTTGATGCTATACACATTGGTATAGGATAAGTTAAGGTTTGGCCCGAGAAAACCTACCTTTTAGGTTGATGAAGTCTCAATCTTCAGAAATCCTGTGTTTAGACCACTCTTTGTAGAACGCCTAATACTCCGTGTATACTGCATGGAATTTGGGCATTCCACTTGGATTAGGAAGTAGACTCGACCCTCTTTCCAGGAGTATAAGCCTTCACAATGGGATTTAGGTTTGACCTACCTTAGCTCAACTCCAAGAAGGTGGTTTGTGCAGGTCGCAGCAGATGAAACGGGGAAGAAGATGAGCTTCTTGTGGTCGTTCCACAACTCCTCAGCCACCAAGAGCTCCTCCACATGACCCTAGCAAGTTCTAAACTCGTCCCTAGGGTTTGGGTGAAGAGTATTTAAGTAACCAAGGTATTTAGGAGTCCTATTGTAACTAGGAAAGAAGGGTTGCGGGATTGGCATGTTGGTTTCCTATTTTTGATGATTTCTTCCTCCCTTTGAGGGTGTGAGGCATTAGGAAACCTCCCCTCATAGTTAAGCACGAATTTGGGTTGCCAAGAATGCATGATTGCATCCTAATTCAACTCAAATTACCTCTTTCTAATTTCAGCCTATTTAGAGTTACGAATTTCCATACATTTTCTAGCTTTATTTGATTATTGGGCCAAATGATGTCCATTGGCCCAATCATGATATTGGGTCGTTAATAGATAATGTTGGAAGTCTCTCCAACACTTTTATTTAATTTTTGGTTGCGTCGTATTTTCGTGTTAACGGTTTTTCGAGTTGTTTCCTTATTTGGATAATCGGTCACAATAATTCTTAAACCTAGACCAAATGATTTTTATTGACCCAACTTTCTTGATGGGTCATTAGAGGATATTATTTGAAGTCCATATGTGATTTTTATTTAATTTTATGACTCATCCAAGTACGTGTGATAATGATTTTCCGACTTATTCATGAATTGCGATAATAAGTCGTGAAACACTTTAAACTTGGCTAATCCGATTTTTCCTTGGCATAAATTTCTTTTTGAAACTTTTAGTAAAAATGTTTGGGGTTGATTTATAATTTTTACGGATTTTTCCGATGTGTTTTAGCTCATACGATAATGGTACATATGTTTTAAATAATCCCATATTATGGAAATTATTTATTTCCATTTATTTAAATTTTATGTAATTAAAATTTCCGGGGTGCTACAATCTCCCCCACTTAAGAGAATTTGGTCTCCAAATTCATAGATCATTAATTGACTTTTGATAGTTATGACCCTTGAGGTCGTTTCGGATTTAATTCTTCTAACTGGTTTCAACATCGTGGATGCTAGTCCAACATCTACACCCATGGCCACCCGTACTATTCATTTGGTTCCTTCCACTCCTGTTTCCTTCCACGGTTGTTATAGCTCCATCTTAATCCACCAAATGAACTATGGTATAATGACTAAATTATTCCTTTCTAATTTCTCCTTAATGATCTCCCCCACTTAGAAATGTACCAATAAGAAAACATCATAAGATCAGTCTAGGGGTTTAACATTCATACCTCCTTCCGGAAGCTCCACTTGCGTCATTGCATTCACCTGTCCCTAACGCTTTACCACTCCTTGGTTCCTTCCAGCCTGGTCTTTTAGCATGGGGCAGTTGGGTATACGATGTTCATGACTCCCACATCGCAAGCAAGCCCCGGCCTTCTTCCAGCACTTGTCCGCTTGGTGCCCAGGCTTGTTGCAAAATTTACAATACTCCATCGTCATTATTTCTTCTACTTTGATCTTTTTCTCCATGCCATAGTCCTTCCCAGTGGTTGGCCTTTTGTTGTTGTTGTAGTTGCTGTTGTTGGGGAAAGTTCCAGTTGTAACGACTGATCCTCTTTTTATAAATGTCGGCTTTGAGATGTCCTTCCCCCTCATGCCTTCCACCTTAGCCATAGTGTCTTCTACCAATTGAGCTCTTTGGACCATCTCAGTGTAAGTTTGAATGTTGTGTGGTCCGAGCCTTTCAATGTTCCAACCAAGTGTGGGGCGTACACAGCAAGACGTGCGAACTGAGCCTCATACTCAACCACAGACATTCCCTTCTGCTTCAGTGCGGCAAATTCCGCCACTTTCCTCTCCTTCACTCTTTCAGAGAAATATTTTCCCCGGAATATCTCCAGGAATCCAGCCCACTCCAATTCAGCTATATTAGGCAGATGGGCCGATGTGGCCTTCCACCATGCTTGGGCATCATTAGTAAATTGAAAAGTGGCCAGTACCACTTTCTCCCTATTGGTGCATTGCATTACTTGGAAGATCCTTTCCATTTCTTCCTGCCAGTTCTCGGCCTCATCCGGATCAGGGGATCCCGAGAAATGAGGAGGGTTTAAACTCCTAAAATTCCGGTGCAGATCACCGGCTCCATTTCTTGCAGCTCTAGCCTGATTTCTAGCCTGAACTACATTTTGTAATGCCTGGGTCAACCCAGCCACGGTTTCTTGCATAGCTTGCCATTGATTACGAGCCATTGCAGTTGAGTGTAAGAGTTATGAAGGTTCCTGAGAAATGGATGGAAACCAATTAATGTCTCTAGATACATTATAAGAGTCAATGGGTAGAAGTGTTTAATTCTTTCTATCATATTCCCAGTCTCTACCCATTCTCACCAAGTACTATATTTAATCTCCATGACCTAGGTTCCATAGGTATCTCCTATTCCTGAGACATATATCCTATTTGGTATTCCTAGGCTCTGATACTATTAAACTGTCACGTCTCAAGAATTACGCAGCGGATATTATTAATTCGAAGAATTCGAGACGATAATCTAAGACGTGAACAGTCGAAAAATAAGCCTCTAGCTAGCACGCACTAAATGTATATCAACACAACAACATAATAGGGCCCAACTGTTGAACTCAATATAAATTGTATTCAAAATGGAAACTAATACAGGACTAAGACTCAATAAAAGTAAAAGTACATAATACCTTACTTCCTATTACATAGTTCTAACACTCAAAATAAAACTACTATAGATAGACTCATGTTTGGAACGCTCTTCACTCGGACGCATTTCCATCCTCGACTTACTCTTCCTCTTGAACTTCATAGTCACCTAGATTGGGTAAAAGTAGGGGATGAGCAAACTAGCCCAGTAGGATTTATATCTCAATGTGAGGGCAATGATATAAGTGATTAACATTTTAGAACTAGGCAAGTACGATGAATGATATGGAATAAAACTCATTAAAACATGATATATAAAACAAGCTAGAGAGAGAGATTATGATAGAACAAGATTTGTGAACAAGATGACAAGATAGAACTAGCAATAGATCACTTTGTACAAGCACGCGAGATTTCACTTGATGTCAGGAACGCATGATATCACTAATTGCATTAAATACAGGATGGCCATATCACGCAAGCAAGCAAGCAAGAATGTACGAACACGATCAAGTAACACTAATTAGGCACGTAGACACTAATGTACACCAAAGAAAGATCCACCAAGAATGCACACTAGGACACGTGTATATTGTTATTGTATGTATCATTCAACAAGCAAGCAAGACTCCCAGTGAAGATGCAACGCCAGTAATCATTATACCCCATGGTTAATAGTATATCTATGACTCGCCGTCATTGGGGCTAGATTGGAGCCCTTGGACACACGCCGTGCCCTGTCAGCATCTCATGAAAAATTTTAAATGTAGATACCCACAGTCATTAATAATGGCCAATGAGACTTTCAATAAGTAAGCATGTGTAATGTCATGTTCATGATGATGATGGGAACAAGTAATAAGTAATTGAACATGATTTCATGATAACAATGGTCAAGAGATAAATTCGGCAGCATAACGGTACGATTTGTACTTTGGTTAAATCTTTACATTAATGGCTTAGTTTAGATTGTCAATCACACTCACGAGAATAAGAAGAGAAAGGAAGTGCACGCTATCTTCAGGGAACTTCAATGGTACAACCAACTCGTCGGCCATGTGGAAATCCATGGTCAGAGGAGATTTACGGAGGCCTTGGTGAAAACGTCGCTAGTCTACCGATTTGGAATGACCAGTAGAGAGTTTCCAATTTCCCAAGAAAGGGGCTGCCTAACAGTGCGAGTGTGTAGTGCGGTACGCGTGTCTCAATTCACAAACCAACGGTCTCAGACTCGTGGAAAACACTTTAACATGATAGCATGAAGTGAAACTATGCACTTAACTAAACATGGATTTCATGATTTTTAAGATAACAATTCATCATTTAAGAAGCTAGAATAGTTCGAAGAGTTAATCAACAGTCACATGAATAGTCACGTCATTAAGAAAGCAATTAGAATAATGTTCGTGTACTTAAAGCTTTTTAAATGGATTTAACACTTTTAAGCCATTAAAATAACCACCATGCGTTGATCAGACCCAAAACATGTGAATTACACCCTAAATATCACATCAACCAGACCTCGAGTATAACGGTTAGGTTTGCAAAAAGGTAAGTGGGAGAAAAATGCAAAATCCTGAGATCGCGACAGGTATGTATAAGGAAAGCGACAGGGTCAGATCAGAACGCGACATTTCCTTGTAAGGATCGCGACAGGTTTGTCTGATCAGGCAAGAAGATCGCGACGGGTGCATGTGAAGAAGGTGACAGGGCTGACAGACCCGGAGGTCAGGTCGTGACAGACCCCAGTAAGGGTCGCGACGGGTCGGGAACAGAACGTGACAGTGCCTTGTACAGGTCGCAACAGGCATGACAAAACAAGCAGGCAGATCGCAACGCCATGACCGGTCGCGATCCGATCGCGACAGTGCACTCTGTCGCGATGGCCTTGTGAACGCTGCCTATCGGGCCGTCACATTCACAGGGTCCGTGCCTAGCGTCTGCAGAGAAAGGACATGTTCTTGGATTGCGGTCCAGAACTGCCTTATATTGACACAAGGTGCTTCTAAAATAGAGAACAATTTGTACAGGGTATGAAAAATAACGAAACTAGTTTTAAACTGTCCTAGACATGCAAGGGTTCTTCCAATAAGTCGGAATTAGAAAATAATGAGGGTTTTGACAGGCTTTAATCAAGTCAAACTCAACTTAGAAGACAAGTGTAACCTGAAGACGTAGTTTCATGCAGCAACCCTCTTACCATGCTTATAACTCTCTAATTATTGAGATTTAGACAAAATGTTCAACACAAAACCTGACGAGGATAACTAGTAGAATAACTTTCATGTCATGGGTTTACTCTAATTCGGTCTTGAATCCCATGCAACATACAAAGAACAGGAAAAGCCCTAACAGTGCGCAACTTTGGAAAAACGCTTATAGTTCAAAATCTACTCAATGAAATTCGATGAAACCAGTGGGAAACAAAAGTTAACTTGATGCTCTACACATTGGTATAGGATAGGTTAAGGTTCGGCCCGAGAAAATATACCTTTTAGGTTGATGAAGTCTCGTTCTTCAGAAATCCCGTGTTCAGACCACTGTTTGTAGAATGCCTAATACTCCGTGTATACTGCATGGAATTTGGGCATTCCACTTGGATTAGGAAGTAGACTCAACCCTCTTTCCAGGGGTATAAGCCTTGCATAATGGGATTTAGGTTTGACCTACCTTAGCTTAAGTCCAAGAAGGTGGTTTGTGCAGGTCGCAGCAGACGAAACGGGGAAGAAGATGAACTTCTTGTGGTCGTTCCACAGCTCCTCAGCCACCAAGAGCTCCTCCACACGACCCCAGCAAGTTCTAAACTCGTCCCTAGGGTTTGGGTGAAGAGTATTTAAGTAACCAAGTTATTTAGGAGTCCTATTGTAACTAGGAAAGAATGGTTGCGGGATTGGCATGTTGGTTTCCTATTTTTGATGATTTCTTCCTCTCTTTGAGGGTGTAAGGCATTAGGAAACCTCCCCTCATAGTTAAGCATGAATTTGGGTTGCCAAGAATGCATGATTGCATCCTAATTCAACTCAAATTACCTCTTTCTAATTTCAGCCTATTTAGAGTTACGAATTTCCATGCATTTTCTAGCTTTATTTGATTATTGGGTCAAATGATGTCCATTGGCCCAATCATGATATTGGGTCGTTAATAGATAATGTTGGAAGTCTCTCCAACACTTTTATTTAATTTTTAGTTGCGTCGTATTTTCGTGTTAACGGTTTTCCGAGTTGTTTCCTTATTTGGATAATCGGTCACAATAATTCTTAAACCTAGCCCAAATGATTTTATTGACCCAATTTCTTGATGGGTCATTAGAAGATATTATTTTAAGTCCATATGTGATTTTTATTTAATTTTCTGACTCATCCAAGTACGTGTGATAATGATTTTCCGACTTATTCATGAATTGTGAAAATAAGTCGTGAAACACTTTAAACTTGGCTAATCCGATTTTTCCTTGGCATAAATTTCTTTGTGAAACTTTTAGTAAAAATTTTTGGGGTTGATTTATAATTTTTACGGAATTTTCCGATGTGTTTTAGCTCATACGGTAATGGTACGTATGTTTTAAATAATCCAATATTATCGAAATTATTTATTTCCATTTATTTAAATTTTATGTAATTAAAATTTCCGGGGTGCTACAACACAAGTCGTTGCCAACCTCCTGTCTGCAGAAGTACAGACCAAACTCAACTATAAATGAGAATTGGGGGTTCCAGGAGACCTAGGAGACATGTGTAGGGATGTAATTCCTAGATTACTTGCCTGTGAAAAATTCTCTAATGGTTTAATTAGGTCGAAGAAGCTCTCCTCGGCCAAGCCAAGAAGATGCACAATCCCCTCCCGAATCCGGTCTTTGTGTTGATGTAGATGATCCTCCGGAGTCGGGGAAGACTTAGAAATCCAAGGTGCACCTCCCAGTCGATGGAGATCGCCGGAAGAAGCACAGAATCGTCAGATCACGCTCGCCAAAGATCAGGTTTTCTCACCAAAAGCCCTAGGTTTTCCCAAAGCCAAAAGACCTAACTCGGCCGAATCTGGGTGTTTTTATAGAGCTTAAGGGTCGGGGTACGCATTAGGTTAAGTTTCCTACCGTTAGAGCTTGGTTTCTTAATCTGGAACCGCATGATATGCAGCCATTTCCAGATCTGAAATCGCAACAAAAACTGGGAAATAAATGGCCACTTTGTTGTCGTTAACAAGAAGTCAGCGTCCATCGATTTGGACGTCAACATGAAGTCAACGGCACACTGGTTGCCGTCAACCTGCCCTTAACGTCAAGGGTTGTGGATGTTAACTGGGATTTCGAGCAGAACACAGAAATAAATAAACATGCATTCACACATTAAGTGCATACATTATATACAATATTATTTAAATCCAATATGTACATAATTAAACAAAGACAACATGTATATACATATGAACATAAGTAAATACATAATTATAGTATACACAAAATCAAATAAGCACAATCATAATAAAGTTCGAGTAAAATGAACAAAGTTTGAGGGCCTTACATGTTCATAGGACAGTAGGTGAGATTTGCAAAGACCCACCATACCTTAGGCCATGCAGTCTATGTTTCTAATAGTACAGAAGGTTGACTTCTGTCCTCAGAAAAGGACAGTCACAGTCTATTCGTGGCCCAAGTTGGACTCCCATAAGACCAATCTCTACCAACCTTTGAGGGTTGCATTGATTGAAGAAGAACCTCACATCGATTGGATAGAAAAAGGCAATCAATTGGTGAACAATATGGCAATTGATTGACATAAAAGGAAAATCGATTGGTGAAACTAATAAGGCAATCGATTGGCACAAAAAGGCAATTGATTGGTGAACAACATGGCAATCGATTTGCATAAAAACACAATTGATTGGTGAATAATATGGCAATCGATTGACATAAGAGGGCAATCGATTGGTAAACTAACAAGACAGTCGATTGGCATAAAAAGACAATCGATTGGTGAACAACATGGCAATAAAAAAGGCAATCGATTGGTGGCTGAGGCTATCAATTGGTGAAGGAAAACATCGATTGGTCATTAAAACCATCGACTGATGACCAAGACCATCTATTGATGACAAAATCTAAAGGGTCCTTCGATTGGTGATCAATCTAACGATATATTGATCCTCTTTTTCTTCCTGCCTTTCCTTATTAACTTACCCATACATACTAATGAGACCTTTATTATTGGCTCTTTTCTCCTTAAAAAAATCCAACTTAAACCCTCCCATAATTATTTCCATTCATTTATCATATATGTTCATGACTTTCAAAAAACTAGGTTGTTACAACACCAATCGATTGGACCGAACTGAGGAAGCATTCCGATTGGTGAATAGAGGATGCTTTCGATTGGTGAACATAAGATTATTCTGATTAGTGAACATAGAGCATTCTAATTAATAAACACTAGTTGATTAGTGTTCTATGTTCGACCTAAAGAATGGTCGACCGATCCGGAGAAAATGGTAGATTGATTCTAAAACACAATTTCCTAATTGTGACCGGACTCTTTCCTCATTTGGTCTCTAGCCAAGATCTCTTGGATCTACTACCCAAGAGAATTGATCTTCAAGGGAGGACTATAAATACAACTTGATGTCTTGGTTTGGAAGATATACATATGCCCCCAAGAGTTTATCTCGTACCCTAGAATTTAAGAGAGGGGTTGTGCTGCCCTAGAGAGAGCCTACAGAAGCTCTAAACCTGTAAGAGCTTGGAGAACGAATCTTCATCATCTAGAAGTTTTTTAGACGTTCCAAGAATATGATGTTCATATGAAAGGCATGAACTTGGTGCTTCATCTTGCAAGTCTTCATTTTGAAGCGTTCTACATCGGCCAATTTGTCACTGTGACATCGTCTGCCAAGGACAATCACAAAGGCCAAATCTTTGTGACAGGGAGAACCTTTACTTTGGCGTTTAGTTTGTTGTTATCTTGTCTATTGGTTGTGTAATTATAGATCTAGAGGGGGTGAATAGATATTTCCTCTTTAATAAAAAACTTTCGAATGCAAACTAAATGGATTAAGAAAATTAGATGAAAGGCAATCGCAACACAGCACACAAGAAATTTTAAGGTGGTTCAGCTCCAGACGGAGACCTACGTCCACCCCTCACTTAAACCAAGTGAGGCTTCATTAGGACAAACTCAAATGCATGAGACTCTCACACAACAGTTGATTCACAGCTTCATACAACCGCTGATACACAGCTTGAACGCTGCTGCCTTACAGCTTGACTGTTGATTCACAGCTTCAAGATCAATCAGATCTACCGATCCACACTCACACAGTGTGAAATCAACACTCCTAACGTCAGTAGGAGTCACCAACCAGTTCTGAAGAGAATTTAAAGTGAAAACCAAATGCACGAGCAAATCATAGATGATTGAAGCAAATCATCGAATATGAGTCCATCAATATTCTCAATTTAACTTAGCCTCTTGATATAAGCTCTGAGCCTTAAGATCTTGAGGGTTGAGATCATGCTCCACACAGACCAGCAAACTGGAAGTGCTCTTCAAGAGATCCATCTTGAGCTCCCTCAAACCATAATGAATCCATGATGCTCTACTTCTAGGTTCTTCTAGACTGAGGGAATTCTCTCCTAGAGCTTCATGAATGCAACAATCTTCTTCTTCAAGACATAGAGCTTTTTGAGGACTTGTGCCTTTTCTCTCCTATTTCTCTTTCGGCACCCCCAGAGTAAAATGATGCCCCACTCCTTTTCATAGTCCTAAGGAATCTTTTGGTGGGCCCCTACCATATCCCAATCTGTTAGGGAACTTTTTTCCGCCAAGGGTACCTTTCCAGAACCTTGTTCTGTGTGCCAAGTGATCCCTAATCATTGGGCCTCGGATCATGTGCCCAAAGTTGACATGCTGGAACTTGCACTTTATTGCTTAAAGATAAAGTTACAATATGTGTCGATGTACCTTGTGTAATGCATCGACCTCCTTTGTCTCTCCTTAGAGATGATTCACTGGTGGCTTAACTTGTGTGGACCCATTTCAAACTTGTGTCGACTACTTGAGTGTTTCATCAACTTTTGGCTCACTTGATGAACCATTTGTGTCGACCTCATATGTAACTTGGGTCGACCTCATGAGTTCATTTTAATTTAGCATTGACTGAAAGATCTACCTACGTACGTTGATCTGATCTCCATCTTGCATTGACCTCCTATGTTATTTTTCTATCTAGTGCTCACTGGAAGAACTACCTGCATCGACCTGATCTCCATCTTGCATCGACCTCCTATGTTCTTTTCCATCTAGTGCTCACTGGTAGAACTACTTGCGTTGAATTATTCTCCATCTTGCATCGACGCATGTTTGCTCATTTCGTAATTGATGGTACCTGTTATAAGTTTAAGATTTGTTAGCATATATTAATCATTTGTGTGGATTATTTATCATAGTTAGAAATGGTCTTGGACATCATCAAAACAAGGGTACAACATAGTCAAAGTCTTTATTTGTTCATATTTAAACTTGAGAATACTGTGTGCGTTGTGCTTGGCTTGTGAGCACCTAGTTGGGCTATCTCATCCGTTGACACAAGGTGGGGTTGGTGTTGTCCCCAAAAACAACAGTGTGTGTATGTTGAAAGATTTATCGGCTTGTACCCAGCAAACAAGTTAGGCGGATGTAGGGGTAGTGGATGTAGGCGCACAAGGGGTGTTGTCGAGCCACTCTAAAATCCTAGGTGCATATGTGTGGTTCGATCCTTCTCATATACCTTCATTCTTCACACATTAGGATAGTTGGTTATGTTAGTTTCCTTTAAAAGTAATTTATGTTTCCACTATGCAAGTTAGATTATTTACTCTATTTAAATTTGATAGCAGAAAATGTTTTAATTTGTAATCAACCATTTCACCCCTCCCCTCTTGTTTGAGTATTGCACATGTTTACTTCAATTGGTATCAGAGTAAATTATCTTATTCTAAGAGAGATCCAGTGTGCAATGGCCAACAAAGGGTTTATGCCCGAGGGTCATTCCATCCATTGTCCACCTTACTTTGATAGCAGCAACTATTTATATTGGACAAACCGTATGCATGTCTTTCTCAGAGCTCAAGACTATGAGATTTGGAAAATTGTAAGTAACGGTCCATACACACTGCCAGAGGATGAGGGAAAGTGAACGGAGGATAATATTAAGAAATCAAAGATTAATTTCAGTGCTATGAATATAATGTAATGTGCTATTCATCCTGATGAACTTTCTCATTGATGTGGGACGGATAGACAACTCAACCCCGGACTTTCTAAACAACGAACTAGTACCAAACAAGCAAGACTCTTTCACAAACTCGAGTGGCTCACACAGCATTTGGCCACTTCCAAAGGGATGGCCATTTGTGGGCAGCAAACTCAGAAGTCTGTTTAGTGGATCAAAAGGTTATATGAAGCAAGGTGACTACTGTGGTCGCTCCCTAAAACGGGACAATCCACTTTCATGCAGTCAGGACTGATTGCTCGCGGAGCTTGGGTCACTCAACACTCTCTCTTGCAGTAGTGAGCACTCAATTTTGCGAAATATCCCATCGTGGATCTCACGTTTATAGTGGAAATTTGCACTCATGAAGCATACGGATAGAACAAAATGATGAAGTGAGGAGTGACAACCATGATCTAAAGGCGAGCGGGGATGCGTGCAACGCAGCCTGCACACAGTGGCGATGTAAATTTATGGCATGATCGCATTAAAACCAAATGAAAACTTCTACATAGAGAGGGTGAGCTAGGGGTGGGGAGGATTAAGAGTACAATGGTACCTCTCGCAGGAGGGGGAGCACGGGGAGGGGAAAACATTAATCTGTCCCGTCATTGCTGCAGCACTAGATGATGCTGACAGTGTAGCATCATGGCCATTTAGATCCTGGTTTAATGGTTGTAGTGTGGTGTTTTTGGCCAATGTGTGGCCATTGAGCCTTGGTTGTGGCCTTAGTGCCTTGTGTGGGTGTTGTGGGCCGAAGATTTCAGCCCAAACAACCCACTAGTTCTCTAGTTGAGAATGCAACGGGGATGTACGTCGCATTCTGAACGCTTCCCCCACCTGTGTTGCGTTCTCTGCACCGCTTCTTTTAGTTGCTTGGCTACATGAGTGACACGTGGGATGCTCGGTTTCTGAACACATCGGCCAGGTACGTCGCATTCTTAACACGACGGTCACCTGCATCGCGTTCTCGGTTTCGATTGGTTAAGAGGTGGTTTGCCGGCCAAACAGAGCAGGGAGATCTGCTCTCCAGAGGAGAGGGGATTTACGGTGATTCATGGCATGTCACACCCCGATATTTAACAGCAGAAATAAATATCGGGATGCGTGAACAATACAAGTGTGCGTATCACAGTCGAGTAATTCAGAGTAGCAACTAAATATAATACAAGACGTGAGACAATACGATTGCCAGCCAAATAACCTTTATTTCATTTCCATTCAGCTAATTTGAAACCTTACATCATTAGAGCCAATAACAGGGGCCAATATTGTATCTCAAGTACATAAGACTTCAAGAAATTAAACCTAACTATTACAGACTCTATGAACTCTAAACTTCAATGGCTGACGTGCTAAATAAACTGGTACACTTGAGCAGCTCATCACTCATCCCCAGTCCCATCATTCTTAAGTTCTTCATAAGCATTACTAGAAAATACTAAGGAAAGCAGGTGTGAGCACACTAGCTCCCAGTAGGATTTACATCTCATGGTGCGGGCATGCTTTACATATTTAACATGTTAACATTGGCAATACTATCATGCAATGCTCATGACAATAACGATAGCGACAAGTCCAAGCTATAACACGTACGAGGATGGCTAAATAGCAATTCGTGACAATTCTCATATAGAATGGAACGAATATCAATGAGTAGAATGATAGTACGATCATTTATCAATGAACGGGATTCATTAACATGTAGCATGTACAATAGATATCTCAAGTTGAATTCCATAGAATTCTAGTGGACAATGACATATTGAGTTCAATAACGATGACATGTATAATAGATTTGGCCATTTCATATATAACTATTCAATCAATCATTCAATCATTCAATAATAGTGTGGAAATTACCTAGATCAATCTTGCATTCAATTAGGTGATTGTCAAACACCTCAATGGATCATATACTCTTGCGATTTACAAGTATTTCGGGTGCTCCTCCCAGGACCAGACTAGGCCCTATTTGCACAGGCATAGTTGTGAACCGAAGTTCCAATAGTTTCTGGTAATTCTATTCATTCATTTATGGCCAATATGATTTCCAAGCAATAGACAGTTATGAACTAAAGATCATGTCAATGATGATAGAGAACAAGGCAAGGGGACATGATCTAGATTAATTTCGGCAGCATAACAGCTTAATCGCATTAGTTCAATCTTTACATTTAATGGCTTAGTTTCAATGTTATCAAATCACTCTCACGAGAAGTAGATAAGAGTAGAAGTGCAATCTATCTTCTGGGTACTTCATTGGTACAACCAACTCGGTCTCTATGAGGGAATCCATGTAGTACGGAGATTTACGGAGGTCTTAAGAGAAAGGTCACTAGACTGCCAATACGGAATGACCGGTCGTGAGTTTCCAATCACCCAAGAAAGGGCTGCCTATAAGTGCAAAGTGACGTGTAGAGCGTGTCTCAATCCACAATCCATCGGTTTGAAACAAAGTGGAAAGCTTATAACAAACATGCATGACATGTATGCAATTCAATCTATTACATGGTTGTTGTACTTTTAACATATATCACATTTCAGTTATGGACAAGTTAGAATATGGACATAGCAAATATCAATCACATGATCCCATGGTAGATGACATCAATCAATCATTAACACTTAGAATAGGTATTCAAATTCTTATGATTTCATGTAGGTTGATCACTTTTAGGCCATTGCATAACTATATGACATGATATGACAATAGGACATGCATATAGTAGACTGAACAACTCATTAAAATAGTCTCGAGTTGGCCTTGAAATCGCGACGGACACAGTCATCGCACTTTAAAGGACCGTACACAGACAAAACACGGTTCTGTAACAAGTATCTAAATCACGATGTACCTACCCATCGCGCTCAAATCGCGACGGGTCATATGGTTGCCTTTTACAACAGGGATCGATTGCTGGATCGACTATGCAGTCAGAATCGCAACGATAATCTCTTTCGCGTTCATACCGATTATCTAAATCACGACGGTTTGACTCGTCGCGTTCAGGAGATCGTTCAAAAACCCGAATATAAAAATAGACAGAAATCCTTAGGCGGGAAAAAGTCCAAATCACGACGGCACATGCTGTCGCATTCAAGACAGCACTGAAACCCATGCGGAGCATAGCTTCATGCATCAGGATTGACTGGTCAGCCTTCAAATAGTGACGGAACGGTCTGTTACCTTTTATCAAATCGTGACGTACATGTACGTCACGTTCATGTAACAAGAATCGCGATGTCTGGTGTCGTCGTGTTCTTAGATCTTGCCTGAAAACCAGAAAAACGTGACAATCCTTCATGATAGACTTATAACTTGAAATCTAGCGATATTTGGAGAAGACTCTAAACATGAAAAGTGTCAAAGACTTCGAGTAGAAGAAAACTACCATTTTGGTTTGACCCAATTTGGCCTCGATTTACGTGAAACACATGAAGAACACATAAAGCCCTATCTTTGCGCGACTCTTGGAAAACACTTAATACGACTCACATGGTGCATGGAAATTGGGGAAAATACATGCAAATGAAACTAGAATTGATGCTCTTTCTAATGGTATGTGCAACGTTTAGGTTAAGCCGGAGATCACCTACCTTTGTGTAGCTCTAAGAGATGTCAATGCACAGGTCGCAGCAGAGACAGCTGGGGAAGAAGCTCCGATTTTCAGCCGTTCCCCTCCTCCTCTGGTGCCCTAGATCGTTCTCCCACGACCCCAACACGATGGTAACCTTTCCCCAAGATTCTCTTGATGATTATTTATAGATCTAGGGTTTATTCTCAAGTGCTAACAAGACTAGGAAAGAGGGCTGCGGTTTTGGCTTGGCCCCTTCCTTGCTTTGGGGATTCTCCTCCCAATTGAAGTAGGAATGCCATTAGGAACTTCCCATCATGGCTAGGCACGATTTTGATTGCCATCCATGGCTAATCACCCATGACTTAACCCTAATTTTCTGTTTCCTATTTTTTGCATATTTATGGTTACGAATTTTGGGGGTTTATTGCTATTGGGTTTTGATCTTTGGCCCATTTAGAGTTGTCTTAACCCAATATATTTTAAATGGTTGATTCCACATGTGGGGATTTTAATTATGACTTTTATTTTATTTCTATTCAAAAATTTTATTTATTTTCTATTTTCTTTAATTTTCAATCATTTAAATTTCTAGGGCGCTACATGGCAACTTTGACTTGGAGGCTCGTGGTTTGGTGTGGTTTTGATGCAAAGAGATTTCTCGAAGCATGGAAGGCATCCATTGAGCCTCATTCTTTGAGTTCTTCACCGTTGGTATGGAGATTCCCTCATTTTCTTGTGTTCTTTGAATAGTTTAAAGTATGCGAAACCTGAATCGAGGTGTGGATGAGAGCTTTAGATCATTTGGTTGATTTGTTGAGCTTTGGTTTGAATGCAAATGTGGATTTTGGAGATTTCTGGGTGTAATCAGAGAATTTGGGGTTCTATCTTTGAAGGCGACGGATTGGGCTGTCGTGTTTAGGTCGCAACCCCTGACCTCATCGAGTTCTCTTTGTGAACGCCACTTTTCAAGCTGTCGCGTTCTTAACACGATAGTCAACCCCGTCGCATTCTGCTTTCCAAAGTATGTGATGTAGTGTTGGGAAATGAGGGTCTTGTGTGGACCTAGCTTTATCTATTTAATGTTGATTTAAGATGTTTAAGTTGGTATAATGTTAGTATAGCATGACTGAGGGTTAATAGTTCAGGTTATGATTAGTTAGTGATTTATGTTGATCATGTTAGTTATGTTAAGCAAGTAAGAGTTATGTGGTTTATGCGTTGAACATTTGATAACTGGTGATGAGCGATTATGGTACACCTTTGTTTATGAATGAAAGGTTTAAGTGTGTTATGTGTGTAGCATGGCTTGTGTGAGTTGCTAGGTTTGGTGGTCCAACGCTTATTCTAGAATACCTCTCTAGTTTCGATACTGTGTGTACCATAGAGTTCTGTGTCATCTTCCTAGACACCCTCACACATTTGTTTGTTGAGTAGCTCGTTCAACTGAAGGAAAGACGATAGTAGGTAAATGACTTGTGGTGTGCGAGTGTTCTCTATTCGGTCACTTGTAGTGTGCTTGTGGTTAGGGGTGTTGTACTCTGTAGATTTTGATGATCACAAAAATATTAAGTGTAACTCATGTTGAGAAAATTACTAAAGCACTAAGTATAATTCATGTTGATGACCTAAGTGTTTGAATTATCTATATTTGATTTGAGGGTCTAACTTGTGTGTTAAGTCTACAACAAAGTATGTCAAAAGTCTCACATGAAGTGGAACTCACAAAGGCCAAGGCTTGAACAAAGCTAGAATAGAAGACTGCTGGATTTCTGCACTTTTGTGGGAAATCGGTTCACCGACCTGAAGAAATCGGTCGACCAACCTAGCCAATACAGACTGGTGTTGTGATAGTCAGAAGATTGGATGACTGACCTTCAAGAATCGGTCGACCGATTATGGGAAGCCAACTGATTGATGAAGGTGCTTTCGATTAGTAAAGTAAGGCTCCAATTGATTGAAGAACAAAGGGCCAATCAGTTGATGACCAAGTATAAAATCGGACGAATGATTTGGATATTTCAGTCAACCGACCTACCTAGTGAAGATCAAGCTTCCGACTGGTGAACACCAAGCTTTCGATTGCTGAAGGAAATCAGACGACCGACCTAGTCAGTGCGGTTTGGTGTTGGGATAGTCACAAAGTCGCACAACCAACTTGGCAAAATTGGACGATCGATTTGGTGGTGTTTCTGAAGCAAAAGAAGAAGAAGACCAACTGTGGAGTTAAGTCCAGAATCGGACAACCAACCTGGTGAAATCGGTCGACCGATTACGAGAACGCAGGTTCCATATTTGGATAGGCCTCTTTCCAAGTTTGGATTTGGATGAGATTTCCTTGTCATCCATGGCCAAGATCAAGTCTTTGGTAAGTTGGTCAATAAAGGAAGGCCTTTCCATGTGTGTAGTAGAGAACACACATAGTTGGACAATGAATTGCACCAAGGCTAGGGCAAAGGACGAATCAGTAGTCCAGAGAACCTTCTAGGAAATTTCTTCAAGGGTTGTCATGCGAGTTCAAGGTGTTGGATGTTCAGAAGATTGTGAATCCATAGTGCAACGTCCAAGAAAGCCTATGCAAGCTTTCATGTTCTTCTCTGATGTTTCTCAACCACGCAAAAAAAGGAGAATTCCGAACTATAAATTTTCATTATTCTTCTCTTGTTCTTGGGTTGAGATTTGTACTTCAATTTATTTACACAAATATCATTATGTGTGTGCTCGGTTTGTGAGCATGTCTTTGGTTGGTGTGTAGTGCGTGTTGTGCATACACATTGGGTTGTCTCATCCCTGGGAAACAAGTTGGGGTTTGTGTTGTCCCTGAAAACAATTGTGTGTGTGAGGGTTTATGCTTGTATCTAGGAAACAAGTTAGTAGAAATCATCACAGGGGTGTGCGGTAGTAGACGTAAGCTCACACGGGGGTGTGTTTGCTGAACCACTCTAAATCTTGCATGCATGTGTGGTTTGATCTATTTTTATTCTACCTCCGTTCTACGCACGTTAGAATAGTCGGTTTCATCTATATACTTGTTATATTCTGCTGTGCATATCACATAAAAGGTTTGATTAGTTAAGTTTAATCTATTCTATGTAAACATTTTTTAATCGGACGATAACCAATTCACCCCTCCCCTCTTGGTTGTCCATCGCATCCTCACTCTTCAATTGGTATCAGAGCAAAGCTCTTGATCTATAGAGAGATCATGTTTATGATGGCCAATAAGAGATTCATGCTTGAAGGTTTCTGTAACGACCCTCTCATATCGGTACGGTTCCACCAACCCACGTCGATATAAAAGGTATCACTACAGTGGGACATTTACCCAACACTAGTACGATAGGCTAAAACATACACAAATATATATTATATCTCATGACAACGGAATTTAAAGAACTGAAAAGAAATTTTATTCCATCATCCACATTCTATCCACAGTCCGTATAGAAGGAAAGAGAGCTAACTATTCATAACTGAAATACAACAAATACATTGTCCACATGAGACTACGCTGAGTCTTTAATACATACTATGAATTAATGGAAAAGTACAATGCTAACTCCACAACACTCTCTCCTACTCTCGCTCCGAGTCGCTCCTAACGATCTCCTCGGAAGAAGTAGAAACGTCTGCACCTGTACGCCGAAGCAAGAATGAGTTCAAAAGAACTCAACAAGTAACACCAGCACACTAAACATACATGCATCGAGTAATATCTATACTCTTAAGCTACATCATTTACACATAATGCATGGAAGTGACAATTTCTCAAATAAAAGTCTATTCATGATTTCTACACATTTTTCACAGAGGATTTGGTTTTTATATACAATAAGCAAAACCTACCACATGATTTCTACACTTTTCACTATGCTAAACTGATTTCATTCATAAGCCACAGGTTGGTCATTTTACACAATATTTACACATTTCATAACAATTAATTTAACATGAATTCTAAGGCAATTGTATACATAGATAACATATTCATATTAGTGAAAAGCTCGCTGTTTTACTACTATCATGTCACATTCATAAGAAACTTATCATTTTGCATGCTTTCATAAAAATTTTATGAACACATATTCACTTACACAGGTTCACAATTTACACATTTTCACTTGCACTTAAACACAATTTCACTTTCACTTAATGCCGTGACACATAGCCCAAACCACTTTAGAAGGACACACACAGATCACATCACATATCAATCACCTAGGCATTCCAGTGATCAATCTTAGTTACTGTGCAGAACCGGGAGAAGCACTCTCCACCCTAACCAGCGATACTTGTTCGCCTTCAGGATTTAATCCCAATGCCCATGGGACATCACACACTTTGAACTTTCCCATGGGGACTTTACCACAGTACAGTTCCTCAGCCCTCTAAGGTAGCAGTGTCACACATTGGCACATTAATACATTTTCTCAATTTTAACACATTCTAAACACAACATAATCACACATTCATCTCATGTTCACACATTTACATTCTTCAGCATTACCTAGCATGGTACTACTGTTTTCAGTATTAATCAGATTTTTACAACAATCCTAATCATGCTGAAATTTTTGCATAATTAAACATTCATCATATTAGCATGTATTAACCATTAATACTTAACATAAAACAAGTTTATATAGCTACTGTCATCTGTTCAGTACAGAAATTTAACCAGAAATTCATCATAGTTTAACTATCATGCATACCAAATTTTGCATTTTTCTGAGTTACACATATTTTCTGAAAATTCTAACAGTGATGATATCAATAGTAAAAATAGTCAAACTGATACCATTTTTCATTATTCGGATTCACAATTTATTTCATACATGAATACTGACAGTACAAATTCTATCACAAAATTCAAGGATTTAACTAGTTTCGCAAAAATTCTTAGCTTTTATGCATTGAATAGACATGTTAACTATTTTTCAGTCCAAAAATTTAATAAACTGTACAGATATTATAAATTGCTCAAATTTTTATATCATGCATCAGATCTTATGAACAATGTACAGAAAATTTATGACACTAAATTTCTACACATAATTCATAAACGACATTTTCCAAGAATTTACATTCTATTAGTAACACATTCCAAAAATTCTAATAATTAGTGAACATTACAAAAATGCACAAAAACTCACAGTACACCCAAACATATATTTACATATCATATAAAATTTTTACCGTATATCCTCATGCGGAAAAACCCGAAAATTAGTTCATATAAGGACAGACTTGCTCACTGTTGCAGTCTGAAGAACTCGACGGCAAGGGGTGGCCGTCTATAGGTTAACGGCATTAGATGATGCCGTCAACACAAGATATTAGCGGCAAGGGATCTTGCCGTTAATATCTTATCTGCAGAACACAGACTGAAAGCCAATAAATCACTTGAACAGGGGGTTCCAGGACACGAGAAAAATCTGAGAAAATCCTGGGACATACTAGACACATGTAGGGTTAATGTGTATGGGGTACTTGCCTTCTGTAAAATCTACCGACGATGATTTAAGCCGGAGAAGCCCTCCTCGGCCTGTGCCAAAGAGTCTCCAAATCTCTCCTTCTTCGGATCTTCTGATGATCTTCACAGCACACCAGCGTGGGGAGTCGTTCCCGGATGTTCAAGGTCGACACCAGTTGATGCAGATCGCCAGACGAAGCCTCCCGAAGCCGGATCTTTCAGATTCAAGTTAGGGTTTTTGCACAGAAAAGAGAGGTTTTTGACTCAAGAGCCAAAGGGATGGATCTAGCCGAAATCTGAATATTATAAATGGTTGGGGTCGGATAGGTTACTGGGGCAAGTCTCAGAGCCGTTGGGAAGGGTTTCCTAATCAAGAGGCTCAATTTCCGGAGGCGTTTCCGGATCTGAAAACGTAACAGATCTGGGATATTGGCGTCCATATCCATGGTCGCCTATCCAGAAATGGGCGTCCATCGATGTTGCCGCCTACCCCTTGTCAGCGTCAGCCCATGTGGACGCCGACTGGCCGACAAAACTTACTTTAATTCTGCAGAATTTATAATACTACACACTATATATATATATATATATATATATATATATATATATATATACTTAAATACACTAAGTACATTTCAACAATACTCATCCATACAATTTATATCAATAAATACTTATACCTAATAATCATACATCAATAGTATACACTTATACGCACATACATATACTTAACAAAACAGGTGAATTTCAAGGGCCTTACAGTTTCTCTATCCAATGTCCACTGTTCTTTGATGGCAGTAATTATTCCTATTGGAAAAACTGTATGCACGTCTTTCTCAAGGTTCAAGACTATGAGATCTGGAAAGTCATAAATATTGGTTCATATAGATTGCCAGAGGATGAGGGAAAGTTGATAGAGGATCATATTAAAGAATCCAAGATTAACTTCAGTGCTTTGAATATATTGCAATGTGTTATTCATATTGATGAATATTCTCATGTCTCCATGTGCAGCTCAGCGAAGGAGACGTGAGATAAGCTCAAGTTGATTATTGACGGCACTTTAGAAGTCAAAGAGACTAAAGCAAATATTTTGGTTTATGAATATGAGAAGTTCAAGATGAGCCCTGTGGAAACAAGCTCTGACATGTTTGCATGGCTCTGAAAGATCACCAATGTAAGATTTGTCTCTCTTGGGCCCTTGGCCCCATCCTCAGTGTCGCGACGGGCCTTCTGGTCGCGACAGTGTCGCAACAATAGGGTCGGTTGCAACATGATTCTTGTCGCACCACCCTTAGGTGACGCATTCTTGACGCACAGTCTGGGGGAATTGTGTTCTTGACACACAGTCTGGAGGTGTCACGATCTTGCTTTCTGATCGTTCTGACACTGTCATTTCTTTTTAGAACAATCTGGTCTTGTCGGGTGTCAGGACGCGTACGGTCGTTAACGCGACCAAGTCGGTCGTCGCATTTTGGGTTGCCTGGTCTTCGAGGTTTGATCGGCTTTTGGGGTCGCACCGGGGTTGGTGGATAGGACATGGTGTCACAACTGGTAGGGTCGTCGCGACAGGCTTGCTGTCGCGCCGCGCCGACCCATCGCGTTCTGGGGCTGTTGGGATAAAACCAACCAGGCGCCCATTTCCCCCTCTCCTTCTTTTTTCTTCTTCTTCTTCCTTCTTCTTCCTTCTCCGAGCTCTCTTGTTTCCTCCGGAAATTTTTGAGTGTTCTTGGCATGGTGGTGACATCCCCTTCGTGTAGACGGTGTCTATGTGGTGCTTGGAGCAAGGAGGTGGCAGCCATTCCTACGTGAAGGCCCCAATGGGTCAGCTTTACTCCTTGAGGTAAGGACTTCCTCTTCCCCTTCTAGTTCTACCAAGCTCCCCTTCCCCTTGTGTTTCCCGTGCCTTGTTGTGCTTGGGTTTGGGGTGAGAGAACCATGCTCTGTCGTTGAGAAGTTTCCTTTGAGTGTAGAACTACTTGTTTAATGCATGATCCATTACTTGCTTTCCTAGAGTCTTCATGCTCCTCTCCCCTAGATGGACACGGTTTTGGGTGTTTTTTGGGCAATCCTCGGGTAGACTATACCGGGACCCCCTTTGTCTGTTGTCGCGACGGGTCTAAAGGATACGATGGTGTTGCGGCGCATGCACCGACCACGATAAGCTTCTGCTATCGTGGCAGGCAGGGGCGTCACGACAACATCACGATAGCTTGGGACATCGCAACCTTGTCGCGATAGGGTTTGGCGTCACGACAGTGTCACGACGGCCTTGGGCGTCACGACATGGACAGACATAGGCAAGTTTTACGTGGAGTTTGTTTCTTATTAAGTCTTCGCCTGTTCTTGGTTTCTTCTGTACCCGTAGCACCAGTGCTAGTTCCTAGTATGGTACTACACTAGTCATTCGCTCGGTGCTCGGCACTTGAAGGCTTATCCCGCGAGGGGTTGTTACCGTTGACCTGGGACCCCCATCCCCGAGCGCCTGTTGAGGAAGTGCTCTAGGCGGCCGGCATGCTCGAGTCGTGGACTCTGGACAGTGGCGTGAGTCGTTTGTAGAGCTCTCGTGGTTGGTCTAGGATGCCGAGGCCATTTAAGAGTCTTCCCGGTGAAGGCCAACTAGTCCCTCTCACTGCCTCGCTCTTTGTGGCCTCGGAACCACCTAGCGAGGTCAGGCGTGGGACCGTAGTCCGGCCAGACTACGGCAGTTACTGTGTGGTTACTTATGTTCCTCCCTCTACTGTGACGAGACGTGGAGGCCAGGATTGTAGTCGAGGATAAGACATCAATGGATGCACCTGACCGGTTGACTAGTGGTAGTCGTTTTCATAGCTAGTGTCGTTTGTCCAGGCCCCTCTGTATGTGTTGCATCTTGGTGGTGGTCACAACGTGCAGGTCGTATAGAGTTTCTAACTATGTTACAGTTTCTAAACCATTGTTAGTTAGCGAGCTTTCTTTCCGCACTTTCCTGTGTTAGAATATAATATATAACTGTTGTCATTTACTTTAATTATAATTGTTTATCCTGCCTGTTAGAGCCAGTAGGAGATTGGTAGTCCCTACTAAGCTTCTGTTGTGAAGCTCATCCCTTTTTTTTTAAGTGAGACTTCTCAGCAGTAGCCTGGTGCACGTCAGAGGGAGTAGGTGGGGTTGTCGTCGTCATCCCCGTAGCTAGCAGTGGGCTCCCCTTTACTTCTAGTTGTACTTAACCCTTGGTGTATGCCCCTAAGGGCTTTGTCCTTCCCTTGCTTTACTTGTACTCATTGTGTGTTGGGACTATACCTAGAGCAATACGTAGTACACTTGCTCCTTCCTTTCTTGCTTCAGTGTGTGCTTCTAGTTTAGTAGTTGATGTTTATTTCCCTTACAAATCCTGTTAGACTTGTTTATAGCCCTTCCGGGTCCCCAAATCCATGGGCGGTGACCGTAAAAATTGGGTCCTCGACTGAGTCCGAGGGTCGAGTTCTCGGGGCCGTTACAGTTGGTGTCAAAGCAAGAGTCTATCAGGATTTGTAGTGGATTTAAACAACAATAGGAAAGGTCCCAACAGAAGTACAAGTACACTGCTAGCCGCTCGCGTTTGTAGCAATAACCTTGTTGGTTGTGTGCCGCACAGGACCTAGCTCCGCATAGACGCAAGTTGACCAAAGAGCTGATGGAGCAGCAAGGTGAGTCTGATATGCTAGCACCAGGTGAGGTTCAGGAGGATGTGTCAAAAGAGGAGTCAGTAGCACAGCCTCAGGAGCCAACGACAGCAGCACAGGGTGAGCAGCAGCAACAGTGGTACCAGCCCCCACCACCACAGTACGAGGCCTTAGTTCCCATGGTCGAGTAGTTTTTAAGGGCCATGTTCTAGGGGCCATGGCAGACAGCAGCAGTAGGACAGCCACCAGTACCTCCCCCAATAGTACCAGAGTAGAAACAAGATCTACCAGTGGTACAACCAGTAGTTTAGCAGGCGTCGGGTACCGGGAGTGCCCAGGCCGACAAAGTGAGGACGGCAGCGACTGAGGACCGGACCGCCTTTCTGGAGAGGTTTCTGCATCTCCGGCCATAGGCATTCTTCAGTTATTATGATCCAGATAAGGCTGAGAGTTGGGGTCATGAGTTGGAGCGCACATTTGAAACTATGGAGTGAGATGAGGAGGATCAGGTCAGATTGGCGGTGTATCAGCTCTAGGGACTAGCCCATGAGTGGTGGAGAGTGCAGATGCAGATACACTTCCTGGGGCAAAGATTAGACTAGATTTCTTGCCAGCAGTTTTTGGAGGTCTTCCATGGCGAGTATTTTCTCGACTATGCTCGACGTAAGAAGAGAGATCAATTACATGAGTTGATACATACGGACATGACAGTTGCACAATATCACCAGAGGTTTGTCCAGTTGTTGAGGCATGTTCCCCATGTATCTAGCTGTGAGCAGACGTGTGCAAAGAGGTTTATTGCAGGGCTAAGGCCAGATCTACAGTGAAGTGTGACTGCTCACATGTGTGCCACCTTGGGAGTGGCAGTGGCTAAGGCCATTGTCTTGGAGATAGAGGTTTGGCAGCCTCAGTAGTAGCAGCAGGGAGGAGGTTCCTTCAGGACCACCCCGTGCCAGCGTCCCACTGGTAGCCGTGGTAGTGCGACTTCTTCCTCTTCTTTGAGCTCGGGCAGTTCAGGTCTACATTCACAGTTCAGGCAGATAACCACCCACGGTGGTGGGTGACACCGACCGCAGCAGAAGCCTCAGTCAAGGTTGGCAGAGCAGTCAGTACAGCAGGGAGCCGAGCAGGGCAGACAAGAGGTGATCTGTTATTCTTGGGGATTACCAGGCCATTACATGAAGGATTGACCGACGGGGCAAGTCCAGCAGTCACAACAGCCAGGGCAGTTGCAGTTTGCTTAGCAGTACTAGTACCCTCCACAGTAGCAGGCACCCCGCCAGCAGTAGCATACCAACAACCGCAGTTGGCCACAGTATTCTCGAAGATTGACTTAAGGTTAGGATACTACCAGCTAAGGATCAGAGAGTCAGATATTGGCATGACAGCTTTTCATACAAGGCATGGTCACTTTCAGTTCGTCGTGATGCCATTTGGACTCACTAATGCACCAGTAGCTTTCATGGATCTGATGCACAGGGTGTTCAGCAAGTACTTGGATAGGTTTGTTGTCATCTTTGTAGATGACATCTTGGTCTACTCAGTTTTCGAGGAGGAGCATGAGGTGCATATGAGGATCGTGTTGGAGACGTTGCGGAGTCACCAACTTTATGACGAATTTGACAAGTGCAAATTTTGGCTGAGGGAGGTGCACTTTCTTGGACATGTGATCTCAGGTTTTGGTGTGGCAGTGGACCCTACCAAGGTGGAGGTAGTGTTGTCTTGGGAGCAGCCCACTTCAGTGTCAGAGGTTCGCAGCTTTTTGAGCTTGGCAAGCTACTATAGGAGGTTTATTCAGAACTTTTCCAGAATTGCTGAGCCGTTGAGGAGACTGACCAGACTTGAGACCAAGTTTGTTTGGATAGAGGGCTGCAAGTGGAGTTTTTAGGAGCTGAAGAAGAGGTTGACTTCAGCGCCAGTGTTAGTCTTATCGTTAGGTAGCGGAGGTTTTGTGGTGTACACAGACGCTTCTAGATCAGGGTTGGGTGCAGTGTTGATGCAGCATGGTGGGGTCGTCGCCTATGCTTCTAGGCAGTTGAAGAAGCATGAGGAGAACTACCCTGGACACGACTTAGAGTTGGCCGCTGTGTGTTAGATCTCTTATTTTGATGATGCCTAAATATGATTCATTAATATATTGAAATCATGTTTATCATGCTTGAATTTATATTTCACAATGTTTCTTTCATGTGTAGCTCAAAGAAAAGGACAAACATGCCCAGTGGTGTCGACACAGCCCACCTGTGTGTCAACACTAGTTCACTGTCCCAAAAGAATGATTCTGCAGTCATCCCAGTGGTGTCGACACAGCCCACCTGTGTGTCGACACTAGTACACTGTCTGAGAAGACCGGTTTGAGGCTGATGCTTGGTGTGTCGACACACCTATGTGTAGTGTCGACACACTTTGGACTTTTTTCTAAATCTAAAAGGCAAAGACACGTGGACACTTTTGGTAAAGGCCTTTTTGGGCGAGAACTTCTATTCCCCTAGATCCCAAGATATTTTGTGGACTCTTGGGACTATAAATGCCCCTTATCCACTTGGCCTTGGGTGCATCATCGCAACACCTATCTGCTTTTTCAGACACCAGAGTATTCCAGCCGACTTATGAAGAAGTCTTCATCCTGATGAATTGCTCCCAGATCTGAAGGAACAAAAGTCTTGAGCATCTTGGATGATCCATTTGAAGAAGAATTTCAAGCCATCAGTGTCTTCTTCTTGGAGCTGAAGCAGAAGAGCTGGTCTCCATTCTTGAACCAGAAACAGGGACCTTCGAACTAGTCCTCTTCAACTTGGGTCTGGTTCTTCATTTCAAACTTACTCTATTGAAGTGTGTGTTGTGAAATTGGTGCAATTCTTGTGCCCAATTTTGTGTGTGTGTGATTCGATCTAAGATTTATGT
Source organism: Colocasia esculenta (assembly GCA_014218235.1). NCBI lineage: Eukaryota > Viridiplantae > Streptophyta > Magnoliopsida > Alismatales > Araceae > Colocasia > Colocasia esculenta. The sequence continues at coordinate 79,302,424 of CM024755.1, read as the reverse complement.
ATCTCAGAGGGTGTGTGGTCATTTGTGACCTGTTTGAACTGGCAAGATAAGCCACAATTGTGTGTGTTTGTGGATAGTGGATGTAGGATACACTGTTGTGTAATCCGAACCACCCTAAATCTCTGTGTCATTGTGGTTTGCTTGTCTCTTGCGTTAGATGCGTGATAGGCTCGCTAGAATTTCATTATCTAACTTGTCTAATTTGCTTAGAATTGTCATTAACATTTAGATTTCACTCTCAATCCAATCTCTCTAAGATCTGGATGCAAGTGATTTTATAAAATTTGGAGAAATATATTCAACCCCCCCCCCTTCTAGATTTCTACATAGCAGTTTTTCCGCAATATTTCATTTGGTATCAGAGCGGGTTCTCATTGCACTTTAAGTGTTTGATCTAACGGTCAAGAGTCTGCTACTATCGAAAACACCAAGGGGTTTATTGCTGAGGGTCATTCAGTTTCTAGGCCTCCTTTTTTCGATGGATCTGATTATGCTTATTGGAAAAATAGGATACAAGTGTTCCTAAGAGCACAGGATTATGAGCTCTGGAAGATTGTCGACAAAGGACCTGATGAATTACCTGAAGATGAAAGTCTATGGACCAAGGACCAGATCAAGAAGTCCACACTTAGCTAGAGTGCAATGAACATGATGCAGTGTGCCATTCATCCCAAGGAGTACTCAAGAGTATCTTCTTGCAAATCTGCTAAGGAGATGTGGGACAAGCTACAACTCATTTATGGGGGAACTTCTGGGGTAAGAGAGACCAAGGCAAGTATCTTAGTCTCAGAATATGAGATGTTCAGAATGAAGAGTGATGAGACTATTTCTGAGATGTTTGCTAGATTCATGCTTTTGATAAATGGTCTTAGAGGTCTAGGAAAGGATTATTCTAATAGTGATCTTGTTAGGAAAGTCCTTAGATCACTTCCATCAGCCTAGCACACAAAAGCCACTGTAATTGAGGATTCAAAAAATTTGTCAACCATGCAACTAGATGAGCTAATAGGTTCACTCATGACATATGAGATAAATCTGAAAAGAAATGCATCTATGACTACATCTAAGAAACCTATTGCTTTAAAAGCTTCATCTAGTTCAAAAATTGTTGCTGATCAATCTGATGAAAATGATGAGTCTTCTGATGAAGAGAATGATGAAGAATTGGCCTTACTGACAAGGCAATTCAAAAAGTTTCTGAAAAAGAAAGGGAAAGGTAAGTTCAAACCTTTCATCAAAAAAGATGTTTTAAAGAAAAATGATTTCAATAAAAAATTAAAAACCAATAAAAAGACAGACATTATTTGCTATGAATGCAGGAAACTAGAACACATGAGAGGAGAGTGTCCTGATCTGAAGAAAAAATTGAAAAATCAAATGTTCAAGAAGACAAAGGCAATGCTAGCCACATGGTCTGATGAAGATGAAGAAGAACATGAAGAAAATGAATCTAATGAGGAAGAAGTGACACGTCTCATGGCTAGACATGAAGAAAATACTGAGGTAAGTCCTTCTTTTGAAGACTTTACAACTGATGATTGGGAGGAAGCATATTCTATTTTGTTTGAAAAATTGTGTGAACTAAAATCTGAAAATAAAACATTGAGAAGAAAAATTAACAGCATAGTGCAAAGTCCACAAGAGTCTGAGCAAATAAAATTACTGAATGATGAAATCAATAACATGAAAAAAGAACAAGAGTGTTTGAATGAACAAATTGATGTCATCAAGGAAAGATGTTAGTCCACTGAAAAAGAAAAACAAATCTTGTTAGATGAAAATGAAAAACTCAAAAAGGAAAATGAAGTAATTCAAGAGGAACTGAAAACTGTCCAGAAAGAATTGAATGACAAGAAAGAAACCTTGTCAAATTTTTTTAAAGGCAAACAAAACCTAGATGCTATTTTAGGAGTTTGGATGAGTCCTATCAAGTATGGCCTTAGTTATCAATCTGAAAATAATAGGAAATTTGGACAAACCTTGATAACCTCATTTGTTCAAGGAAGCACTTCCTATGGTAATTCTGAAAAGAACATCAAAGAAAAATGACAAGCAAACTCAAAAACAAAAATTCAAAGTAAGGTCAAAAACTCCAAAACATAATTTAAAATTGAAAAGATTCAAGGTAACAATCAACAAAATTTGAAATCCAATGTTAGACCAAACTTATACACCAAAAAGAATAAAAGTTTCTCACCACAAAGAATCATGGTGTGCACAATATGCAAAAAATCTGGTCACACTGATGAAAATGCATATCAAAAATGGATTCTAGAAAAATAAAGCAAATCTGGATTCCAAAATATCTTGTTGTTGAGCTGAAACAACTGATGGGACCCAAGGCAATTTGGGTACCAAAATTCTCTTTCTAAATCTTTTTTGCAGGAATGTCTTACAGCCCATAAGAAAGATAAGTGGTACCTTGATAGTGGCTGTTCAAGACATATGACTGGAGATAAAGAAAAAATTTCCACATTGATTGAAAAAGATGGTGGACAAGTGATTTTTGGAGGTAAGAACAAAGGACAAATCACTGGAACAGGAAAAATTGGTAAGAATCCTTCAAGATCCATTGAGAATGTCTTGCTTTGTTGAAGGCCTTGATCATAATCTTTTGAGCATCAGTCAACTTTGTGACAAAGGCCTTAAGGTAATTTTTAATTTTGAATCATGTGAAATTGTTGAAAAAGATTCTGGTAAAATAAAATTTCTTGGTCAAAGAATTAATAATGTTTACTTGGTTGATTTGAATGATCATCATCATGAAAATCTTTGTCTTGTTGCCAACCAGCATGATCTATTTCAATTGTGGCATCGAAGGTTAGGTCATGCTAGTGAAAATATTTTGAATAAATGGTTTACCAAAAATGAAGAAAAAGAAAAATGCAATTGTATGTGCTGCTTGTGCCCAAGGTAAACAAACTAGGAAATCATTCAAATCTGTTTCACCCTTGATCACTTCCAAACCCTTTGAATTATTGCACATAGACTTATTTGGTCCTACTAGGACACTCAGTCTTAGTGGACATAGATTTGGGTTTGTAATAGTGGATGATTTCTCTAGATTTACCTGGGTATATTTTTTGTCTCATAAGAATGACACTTTAGAAAATTTCAAAGAATTTATTGATAAAATTAAAATTGTAAAAACAAATAAAATCCACTCCATTCTTATTGATCATGGAGGAGAATTTGACAATAATCTATTTTTTTTATTTTTTCAGGAATAAAGGAATTGATCACAAGTTTGCTTCTCCAAGGACCCCTGAACAGAATGGAATTGTTGAAAAGAAGAATAGGACATTAGTAGAGATGGCAAGAACTTTGTTGTTTGGAAGTCAGCTTCCAAGGAAATCTTGGGCAGAAGCTGTCAACACTTCATGTTATGTCCTCAACAGGGTAATGGTAAGACCAGTCCTTAAGAAAACTTCATATGAACTCCTGAAAGGTAAGAAACCTCACATTGCATATTTTAGAGTCTTTGGATGTAAAGTTTTCATTCATAACAATGACAAGCATGATCTAGATAAATTTGAAAAGAAAAGTGATGTAGGAATCTTTCTAGGATCCTCTGAAAATTCAAGGTCATATAGAGTTTTTAATAATGAATCAAAAATTGTGGAGGAAACTCCTCGTCATATTTGATGAAAATATTGAAAAATCTATTAACCATGATTTGTGCAGGAATCAAGAAGAAGATGTTGACATTCTTATAAAAGAATTATATCAATCTGTGGAGAATAAAGAAGTTGCTGAACCTGAAGCTGAGTCGACACCACAGGACATTGAGTCGACACCAGAGCAGGTAAGTGCAGCAACAAGAGGTAATTTCAAATACTTTAAAGGCCATCCGCTTGAGAATGTTGTTGGGAATGTTCATGACAGAGTCCATACAAGATCTCATTTCATAAATATCATTGAACAAGATCATATGGCTTTTATATCTCAAGTAGAACCCAAAAACATTGAAGAAGCATTAAAAGATAATTCTTGGATAGAAGCAATGCATGATGAATTGAATCAATTCAAAAGAAATAATGTTTGGAGTCTAGTTCCCAAAAATCCTGAAAACTCAATAATTGGAACTAGATGGGTGTTTAGGAATAAATTGAATGTAGAAGGAAAAGTTGTGAGAAATAAAGCTAGACTGGTTGCTAAAGGATATAATCAAGAATTTGTAGTTGATTTTGAGGAGTCCTTTTCACCAGTGGCTAGATTAGAAGTAGTGAGAATTTTATTGTCATATGCATGTTCCAAAATTTTCAAATTGTTTCAAATGGATGTGAAAACTGCCTTTTTGAATGCTGTCATAAAAGAAGAAGTGTTTGTTGCTCAACCTCCTGGATTTGAAGATCATGATAAACCTAACCATGTGTATAAACTGCATAAAGCTTGTGACGGCCCTGGATATTTATGCCCATTAAGGCTCCATATCCAGATCCGCCTCCCGCGAACGGACCGAAGTCTCGCAAGGGATAGCTCACACAAGTGTCAAGTAAGAATATAAAAGACAACTACACAGTATAAAACACAAGAAAGTACATGTGCTCATACCTGCATATAACAATTTACAACTGTCTCATTACATTATTACATGTCCAATTAAAAAGTACAACTACCTGGGGCATACCCCGAGGGAGCACAAGCTCACACAACACTAACTACTACACTACTGTTGGTGGTACAAGTCTACCACAACCTCTCCACAAGCCGAACCAACGGTAAGCCCTGAAAAGAACTGTAGGGGAGTGAGCCTCAACAAGTCACAGGCTCAGCAGGGCTACCCAAAAATCTCAACAACTAAACAGAAGAGACCTCAACCCCAGAGGGTCTCACTGGCAACACTGATAGCCAAACCATTTCATGCTCACAACAATTAAGTTTAAACTGCAATTAAATATAAATACATTAACTATTCACAACCTCGGAAAATAAGAGGGAACAACAAGACTAGCTCCACACCACTAGTCTGCTCAACAACGCCTAGGCCTCAAGCCTCACAGGCAAACCACAGTCACAACCAATCATTTAAGCTATAAGCCGCACAAGCAAACCACTGCCTTGGCTATAAGCTTCACAGGAGAGTCTCAAGTACGTGGGTAACAGGACTGCTAACCAAAAGCTGGCCTTTTATACCCCAAACCACAATATGTCGGAAGCCACATACAGAATGGCAGGGCTGGCTACAACTGCCAATCCTTCACACACGAAAACCATATACGGAAACTTACTCGAGGAAGGGTAAACCACATTGAGTGGAAGGTCACACCACACGACCTCCACGAAACACAGTTTCACCCCAATACCAGAAAAAGCTGGTATACGACGTACCACCACAAATCATTACCCACACGGGGTATAGGTACCTATTACCATAAGGTACCAGCACATAAACTGCAAGTAAACCAGTGTCGTAACAGGGCACACCATAGCGAGCTAAACCACATTTGGTGAGTCAACACTCACCAACCATAACCAAAATTGTGCCACCACTCGGGCACACCACAAGCCACAACCGCAGTCACAACTGTGCCAACACCAGGGCACACTTCGAACGGGTCAAACCTCGACTACGAGTCACAAACTCACGAACCACATCCAGTGGCAAAGCACGAGTCAGAAAGGAACGACGCCACCACACGGGAACAAACTACTGGCTGATCAGGCCAGTATCCAACCCTGACAACACAACACAAGAACAACCTCTCAGTCTCGCAGTCACGGACGAAAGGTCCAACTGCCGCTCCACGAGAACAAGTCAAACAATCGTACATAAACACCAAACCGATTACGTACATAACACATTAACCACATAAAACATGCCCACCTCGTGAGCAACACGCTCCGTGAGCGTAACAAGTGCACTGGCTCCACCTGTCAGTGCCATGCACAACAAATACAAATAATTGAATAACTAAAACATTAAAAGCATGCATAACCAGACCTCTCAACTGAGGTCGGGACAAGGGGCCAGGTCGCCTTCAGAACGCGATGCTCTGACCTGTCGCAATGGGAAACCCTATCGCGACGGGTCGGCCTGTCGCGACCTCGTCGCGACGGCAAGGTCTGTCGCCTTCACAAGCGCAAACCCTAATCCGGGAGAAACTTCATGGATCACCATTCAAAACACGATTAATTCTCATTTTACATGCTTTAATGGATACCCTAACATGGTATCTAATGTTCTTTAAGCTTTAAACGAATCAAATCAACACCACGAGCAATCCACACAATCAAACGAGGTAGAAACACCCTACCTTCGCGAAGAACATGAAAATCAGAGTTCTCTCGGCGTTTCCCCCGCTCCATGCAACGTCCTCGCGGCGAGAACGTGCCCCACACATCTCCAAAACCTCGAACCGTCCGAAAAAACCGCGCAACAACTCCCCCTGGCCGAGCAGAGCTTCCCTTGCTCTGTTCGGCGAAAACCCCTTTAAAAATGCACAGCGGTTGGGAACGCGACGTAGCCCTACGTCGCGACTTGAACGTGATGTGGGAGGTCGTCGCCTTCTCAAGCCCGACGTCAGCAGGTCACCCAGCGCACGACACTTGGCGCGCATGCAGACGTCGCCGCTCAACAGCGGTAACAAGAACGCGACCACCAGGGCTGTCGCGTTCAGAACGTGACACACACCCCTGTCGCGTTCACAGGCAGAAAACCTGTGAGCGCTTTGGGCCCAATGGTCGGCCCACCAAGCCTCACAACACGCGTAACACCTAAAACACGCACTAATGGGCCACACTTCGGCTACCAAACCTATTAAACATGGATCCACGATGATCCGAAAAACGTGCGACGTTACAAAGCTCTTTATGGTTTAAAACAGGCTCCAAGAGCATGGTATGACAGATTGAGCAGTTTTCTGGTTAGTAAGAATTTTTCAAGAGGTAAAGTGGATCAAACTCTTTTCACAAAATCAGTCCACAGTCATATCATTGTAGTTCAAGTATATATAGATGATATCATCTTTGGTTCCACCAATCCTTCACTGTGTAAAGAATTTTCCAATCACATGCACAGTGAATTTGATATTAGTCTTATGGGAGAATTACAATTCTTTCTTGGTTTGCAGGTCAAACAACTTGAGGACGGATTCTTTATAAATCAAGCCAAATATGTTAAAGAATTACTCAAAAGATTTCACTTTGAACAAGCCAAACCAGCATCAACTCCCATGAGTACAAGCATCAAATTAGACCAAGATGAAAAAGGTAAATTGGTTGATGCAAAGCAATACAAAGGTATGATTGGATCTCTTTTGTATCTTACTGCAAGTAGGCCAGATATTCAATTTAGTGTATGCCTTTGTGCTAGATTTCAGTCTAGTCCAAAGGAAAGTCACTTGTTTGCAGTTAAGAGGATTTTTAGATCTCTCTGTGGAACTTGTGATTTGGGTTTATGGTATCCAGTTGGATGTCATGCTAATTTGATTTCATACTCTGATACTGATTATGCTGGATGTAAGATTGATAGAAAGAGTACTAGTGGATATTGTCAATTCTTAGGAAATTGCATGACAATATGGGCATCCAAAAAGTAACACTCAGTTGCACTTTCTACTGCAGAAGCAGAATATGTTGCTGTAGGGAGTTGTGCAGCTCAAGTGTTTTGGATTAAAAGTCAATTTCTTGACTATCATATTGATATTGGATGTTCATCTATCATGTGTGACAATACTAGTGCAATCAATCTTTCCAAAAACCTAATTCAACACTCTAGAACAAAACACATTGAGATTGGCACACTACTACAACAACTGGTCGCCACAGGCAAACCTCTGCCTAGGCCACAAGCTTCACAGGCAAACCTTAAACACATGAGTAACGAGACTGCTGCCTAAGAGCTGGTCCATTATACCCCGAACTTCGATATGCCGAAAGCCACACACAAGGTAGCAGGATTGGCTACAACGAGCCAATCCATCACACACTAAAATCATAATTGGAAGTTTATCCAAGGAAGGGTAAAACACAACGAGTGGAAGGTCTCACCACATGACCTCCACGGAGCACAGCTCCACCTCAACACTTGAAAAGACTGGTACACAATGTACCACGAGAAACGGATACTCATAAAGGGTACAAGTACCTACCACCACGAGGTACCACCACAATGTCTCAGTACAACTGTGCCTCCTACCAGGCACCACAATGGGTCAAACCACAACCAACGAATCATTATACACAAGCCACGACCACTGGCAAAGCACGAGTTGGAAAGAACAACGCCACCACACGGGAACGGACTACTAGTTCATGACGCCAGTATCCAACAGGGACAACACAACACAAGAACTACCTCTCAGTCTCACAGTCACGGACGAAAGATCCAACTGCCGCTCCACAAGCACAAGTCAAAGAACAGTGGAGACCAACCAACACCACACCTGTGGACCACACAGCTACAGGTCCATGCCTGGCACCTTTAGGGACTCTGGCCTAAGCTCCCTAAAGTGAGGCACTGGAAAAAAAGAACTGGCTGGGGACCAGTGTCGACTACTGGTGTCCGTACCCCCAACCACGAGCGGGATACAAGCAACCGTACACCCACAAACACGAGTCTCTACCCTCTGTCATCTTTCCCTCAGCCGGACGTACAACTCAAACATAGGAGTGAGGGTGTCCAGGACAGACGACACAGACCTCGACGGTACACACAGTATCAGGACAAACCCCGAGCACTAACGTGCCTGGCTCACACAAAACCTGGGGTACCCGACTAGAGAGGTATTCCGGAATAGGCACCGGACCACCACACTCGGCAAAGCACAAACCATGGTATATGCTTATATCATCTTTATTGCAAACCATGGTACACATGTGAGGAGTAGCTTGCCTCGGTCACCTTGTGACCTACAAGCTAGCCTACACAGACACATATATAAATTACAATAACCAATAACCAATAACAACTTGGTTTGTCATTGGTCACCTCGTGACCTCCATTGCCACATTAAACTCAACATACGATAACCACTTAATAACTATACTTATGCCTTACTAATCAACCATCCTAAATAATCTATAACAGACATTAAAAGACCAAGGCTAGGTTCACGCTGGAACCTCACTGCCCAATCACCACAAACCAACCCTATACACACTGCACAAACCATGCACATGTACGTCAACTACGTAAACAACACGTTCACCATATAAACAACACGCCAATCACATGGGCAACACGCTCAAAGAGCGCTACAGGTGCCAATGCACCACTCTCACCAACCACACACATAAAACAGCGATAATCGAATAATCATACCATTTAAAATATACGCAACAGGACCTCTCGGCTGAGGTCGCGACATGGGATAATGTCGCCTTCAGAACGTAACACCCTGATATGTCACGTTCACAAGCTGAACGCGACGGGTCGGCGTGTCGAGTTCTGAACGTGACAGGGGGCTCCGTCGCCTTCACAGGCAGGAACCCTAATCCGGGATCCTCTCCCCGGATTACCCCTACAAGCCATGCAAACCATGCTTAATTTCCATTTTTCATGCTTTAGTGAATACCCTAGCATGGTATCTATGGTTTATAAAGCAAATAACGCGTTAAACACGTCACACACACAATCCATGCATCAAACACGGTGGATTCTCCCTACCTTCATGAAGAACACGCAAACCAACCATGGCACGGCGTCTCCCCCGCTCCATGCGACGTCCTCACGGCGAGAGCGCGCAGAAAACCACTCTGAAACGTCGAATCGTCTGGAGATCCACCGCAGCAACCTCCCCTGGCCGAGCAGAGCTTGTGAAAGCTCTATTTGGCCGACCTTGCATAAAAAAGCATTGCGGTTGGGAACCCGACGTAGCCCTGCGTCGCGACCTAAACGCGACGTAGGAGGTCGTCGCCTTCCCAAGGCCGACGTCAGCATGCCGCCTAGCACGCGACACGCGGTGCGCATGCAGACAAAGACCGCCTCTCGATCAGTAAGCAGAACGCGACCACTAGGGCCGTCGTGTTTAGAACGCGACGCACACTCCTGTCGCGTTCACAGGCAGAAAACCTGTGAGCACTTTGGGCCCAACCTGCCGACCCACAAGGCCTCACAACCTACCAAAAATGCCTGAAACATAGACTAATGGGCCACACACTGGCCACCAAACCCGTTAAGCAAGGATCCGCGAAGATCCGAAAAATGCGCGACGCTACATTACTATCACCTCAAAAGAAATGTCATCCTCGACATTCAAAACAAACCACAGTAAACCGAACTATCACCTAAAAAGAAATAAAACCATATACAGAACAAGTAGGATACACTTCCTCTACTCTTGTCTTTCAAATCATCCATGCTAACTAATTTTTCTGTTCATTTCCATGCTTGCTCTGCTTTCCCTTTTCTTTAATTCTTTTCACAGTTGCACTGCCTGATTATTACATTCTGCTTTTTATTTACCTTTCAGCTGTAGGCAATTCTACCTTACTGTTGGTGCTTTATCTCCTTGGACTCAACCTACTTCCACATTTTCCCGGCTGTGTTTACAACATTTCTTTCTGGGCCGCTTTTCTTTCTTAAATTTCTATATCACAAACTGCCACTCTTAAATATTCTTCAAATTTCATGGTGCCTTTCCATTATCGGCCTTTCATTGCTAACTACTATTCTGCTTCAACTTTTATTCACATTCTTATCTGCCAATTTCTCATTAAAAGTTACACTACCATAGCTGAATTCCTTGCCTCTTTATCCAACTGTGCAAAAAATCACAAATTTTCCTTTAAACATTTAACCTCGGATAATCTGTGAATATCAAACCTCCCATGCTTCCGCTGCGCCACTCTGATTACACTGAATACTTCACAAGTATTTCATAAATTCTGCTCCCACTATTATTCGTAATTGCTTTGCACTTTGATTATTACTCTGACTCTAGCTGAATTCAATACTAACTTTTCTCACTTCTCAATTCACTTTACTCAATCAATCAACGCTGGACGAAAATATCGAAATTTTCTGGACTGCTTTCTCTAATACTTCAATTCTGATTATGCCACACACTTTAACTCTGAATCCTGACTTATCTTGCTCTTTACATTCTTTTCTTGCTTAAATAATATTCTTTGATTGATCCAATCAATTTGTTATATAACCTTCCAAAATATCCACTCTTATTGCTGTGATACTGCAAGAATCTGCATTTCTTATCGGAAAAATTAAACTGCTTAGCTAACTCTGCACATATTCTACCTTCAACTTTATTAAACTCTCTCTCAATCAGGTGCCTTCTGACCTTAAGATGTTTACTATTTAACTGATCATTTCTTTTCCTTTTGTACTTAACAATTTCAATTTTCCATTTATTTCTTGCGCTTTCTTTTCATCTTACTCTGCCATACTCTGATCTACACACTATTCCTTAACCGCTCTGCCTTTTATTCTTACATCAAATTCTAAAGTACTTTCTCTAGAAAATACCTATGCTCAATCTGAACCACTTTCTGTATGCTGTCATACAAACTCTTGCTGAACAAACCTTTTAATTATATCCATTTCATAATCTATTGTACTCTTTCTTTCCCTGATCAATAATCTGCCAACTGCATCAATCATAATAACATTCTTACAAAACATTACTCTTAATTATTCGGTTGTTTGGCTTATCGCACTTTACCCTTCACACTGCAATTATTGCTATTATACAAACATCCTTTACTGACAACTGCCAAGGCCATGACCTGAAACTGATCTCCTTAAATACTATAATATGCTCTGCCTGATTTCTCTATTCTACTTTACTATTTTACTTTGTAATGCTGAAAGCATTGCTGTTACAGCTACATCATACTTATTGCTATCCTTTTCATTCAAACCTTTACTTTAATTCCTCTCATAATTTACCTTGTTGTTCCACTTTACCTGATACTACTTAACTGCTTCTCAGCTAATCCATCTCTTTCTATTCTGACCTTCATAACTCTATCTTGCTCTAAACATTCTTAATCTTAATTTCAATCTTTTCCTGACAAAAACTTTACCTCTTTTCTTCACAAACTACACCCAATTACTAAACATCATTAACCTTATTTTCAACACTGCCTTATTTAATAAACCATTCTATGCAATCCTCACAAACTGCCTTTTGCCAAACGAATATTTCTCTTGTGGAATCCTCAGAAAAGTCTAACTGTGCTCTGATCTTTTTTTTTTTTTTTACTTCCTCTTTACTTAACTGATCACTTCTGCACATATTTATACTAATCATTCCATCATACTTCTTATTACCACCATTACTCATAGCAGCACTATTCTCAATCTCTTTATTACAACCATCTCTACTCACAAATACATTTAATCTAACTGCCACACATTGCTGCTCCGCTATTTATCAATACTTCATCTCAAACTGAACTGCCTCATACAATGATTCCAAACCTTCCATAATGCTAATCACATCATTATCAACACTGCTTTATTCCTCATTAATAACATTATTTCACTGCTTCTTTACCATATCACCGCCTTATACCTGTCTTTGCTAACTCTATATCTTACCCAAAATACCTCAAACACACCTTTTCCAAAATATTACTCTCCCATTTCTTATTATCATAACCAAATTCATTAATCCCTTTTCAAAAACCTTTAGACAACTGCACTTTGATAGCAACTGGCACATAAATGTAACTACTCAACTTATACCACTAACCTCACCATTTCTTTGCCATTACTAACAACTGCCCGGTATGCAAACAATCGAACACATTTCACAAATTGGATCTCCTTTAACCACATCTTTTCTCAGCTATTACCACTAACTGCCACACTTATAAAAACAAACACACTATTCACATGGCAAAACCTACGTGAAAACCACTTTAAACCACACAAAATCGCAGACTTACTACCAGCAGTGGACATTAAACCATATCTTGGGACATTGTAAACTTAATGCCTTTTCATATTCTAACTGGACCATTGCTCTGATACCAACTGTAGAGACCCTAGATATTTATGCCCAATAAGGCTCCATATCAAGGTCCGCCTCCAGCGATCGGACTGAAGTCTCGCAAGGGATAGCTCGTACACGTGTCCAGTAAGAATATAAAAGACAACCACAACAATATAAGACACAAGAAAGTACATGTGCTCATATCTGTATATAACAATTTACAACTGTCCCAATACATTATTACATGTCCAATTAAAAAGTACAACTACCTGGGGCATACCCCGAGGGAGCACAAGCTCACACAACACAATTAACACTACTGCTGGTGGTACAAGTCTGCCACAATGCCTTTGCAAGTCATACCAATGGTAAGCCCTGAAAAAAAACTGTAGAGGACTGAGCCTCAACAAGTCACAGGCTCAGTAGGGACCACCCAAAAATAATACACGAAACTAAAGAGAGACCTCAACCCCAAAGGGTCTCACTGGCAACTCCGAAAGTCAAACCATGGCATGTTCACAACATTCACAACAAATAACAACTAAACATAAACATATCAATAAACAGGAAGTCCTCAGAAAAAAAAAAAAAAAAAAGAAACCATGGGACTAGCACAACACTACTAGTCTACCCAACAACTGCAATGCCTAAGCCACAGCCTCGCAGGCACACTACTACAACAACTGGTCGCCACAGGCAAACCTCTGCCTAGGCCACAAGCTTCACAGGCAAACCTTAAACACATGAGTAACGAGACTGCTGCCTAAGAGCTGGTCCATTATACCCGGAACTTCGATATGTCGAAAGCCACACACAAGGTAGCAGGACTGGCTACAACGAGCCAATCCATCACACACTAAAATCATAATCAGAAGTTTACCAAGGAAGGGTAAAACACAACGAGTGGAAGGTCTCACCACACGACCTCCACGGAGCACAGCTCCACCTCAACACTTGAAAAGACTGGTACACAATGTACCACGAGAAACGGATACCCATAAAGGGTACAAGTACCTACCACCACGAGGTACCACCACACTGTCTCAGTACAACTGTGCCTCCTACCAGGCACCACAATGGGTCAAACCACAACCAACGAATCATTATACACAAGCCACGACCACTGGCAAAGCACGAGTTGGAAAGAACAGCGCCACCACATGGGAACGGACTACTAGTTCATGACGCCAGTATCCAAACCGGACAACACAACACAAAAACTACCTCTCAGTCTCACAGTCACGGACGAAAGGTCCAACTGCCGCTCCACAAGCACAAGCCAAAGAACAGTGGAGACCAACCAACACCACACCTGCAGACCACACAGCTACAGGTCCATGTCTGGCACCTTTAGGGACTCTGGCCTAAGCTCCCTAAAGTGAGGCACTGGAAAACAGAACTGGATGGGGACCAGTGTCGACTACTGGTGTCCGTACCCCCAACCACGAGCGCGATACAAGCGACCGTACACCCACAAACACGAGTCGCTGCCCTCTGTCATCTTTCCCTCAGCCGGACGTACAACTCAAACACAGGAGTGAGGGTGTCCAGGATAGACGACACAGACCTTGACGGTACACACAGTATCGGGACAAACCCCGAGCACTAACGTGCCTGGCTCACACAAAACCTGGAGTACCCGACTAGAGAGGTATTCCAGAATAGGCGCCGGACCACCACACTCGGCAAAGCACAAACCATGGTACATGCTTATATCATCTTTATTGCAAACCACGGTACACGTGTGAGGAGTAGCTTGCTTCGGTCACCTTGTGACCTACAAGCTAGCCTACACAGACACATATATAAATTACAATAACCAATAACAACTTGGTCTGTCATTGGTCACCTCGTGACCTCCATTGCCACATTAAACTCAACATACGATAACCACTTAATATCTATACTTATGCCTTACTAATCAACCATCCTAAATAATCTATAACAGACATTAAAGGACCAAGGCTAGGTTCACACTGGAACCTCACTGCCCAATCACCACAAACCAACCCTATACACACTGCACAAACCATGCACACGTACTGTAGACGCGAGATTTGGCCCATCCCCGTGTGGTTCTATGGCCCAATAAAGCCTATTTGACCATTTGTTGACTTGCCTCGGATGCCATGTAGATGGCAACATCGATTGCCGCTGACTACATGTTGACGGCAAGCCTCCTGGACGTTTACTTATGTTGGCGTCCACATAGGTGGATGCCTGCATGGTATTGACGGCAGGATCTGTTGACGTCAACATGGTTTACCAAGTCTATGCAACTACCCCGAGAATCTAGCCCACTTGCACCATTCTCTCGCCCATGCAGCACATGGGACCGTTCCCAACAGGGAAATGGGCCACCTTGGCACCCCTTTGACCCAGTAAAAATCCTACTTGGCCTCTCCCCATTGGTTGGAGCCTTAATACTTGGATTGCCAAGTGTGTAAGTGTGTTTCTTCATACTTGAGCATCCAAAGCCTCTGAACTCTGACCCCACTATCTATTTAACCCCCCATTGGCCTTCTAAGTGAGGGGGGAGAGGCTGGATGTCCACACTTTGCCACTTAGAGAGAAGAGAGAGAAAATTGCACCCTACCTTCCACCATTCTTCTTGTTCTTTCTCTCATCACTTGGGACGTCTAGGAGGCTTCATCCTGAGCTGGAGGAGCCCTGCAAGGAGTCTACAACGCCAAAAACGAGGATCAACTCCTTCCTCTTCCTCTCCTTCCCTTCCTCTTCCTTTAGTTCTTGCATGTTGCACACACATTCCCACACACTCTAGGCACGTAGGGCACCTTCCTACACACCTAGAAAGGGGTTCCCAACCAAAACGGAGGGAAGAAGGGTGGTCATAACGCTTGGCCACCCCTCTTCTCAAGTCCGCAACCGGTACGGGACTCGCCTTTTGGGCTTTTCCTTTTTGTTTCTGAGCATCTACTACACTTCCCTTAGTCTAATAGAGTCTCTCTCGTGGCAGGAACACTTTGAAGAAGACTGTGGAGCTCTCTTCCCTTGGCCGGCCGAAGGAGGAGAAGTTGAAGCCCCGTCTCCATCCGCTGCGCGAGGCTGCTGCACCGACGTGATCACAACACTTCCTTGGGCACAGGTAAGGCCCTGGCGATCACAAACATCTCCCATCATTTATGGTTTTCTTTGTTTTCTCCTCAATCAACCTAGTCAACCGGGGAGTCAACGAGGTCAACCAGTGACCCATCATCGCCAACGAGAGCCCAGCGAAGTTCGCGAGTCAATGGAGGATTCCACAGTCCGACGGGGGTGCGGGAAACAAATCGTCCACAGCCTCATTTCTGGCAATCACGGTGGGACCAGCACTGCTGCTGCAGTCTGTCTGCATCTAGGTAAACGTAAAGAGATCTTTCCGTCCACCCAGGTAAGTGTCCATCATTCCTGCCGTTTATTTCCTGTAAACGTCCATATAGGTTGTCGTTTGGTCTGTGTTAGCGTCAGTCGATCTTGCCGTCAGTCTACTCCTGATGAACTGCGCATCCATGTCCATGCTGTTTAGTTCACATAACTCTATTTTTTATCTGATTTGATTTGATTTTGCTTTCTGTTTGTTTCCTGTTTTTTCTAACAGTCCTCAGTCACGGGGGGTTCCTTCTTCTCATCTGCTCTAGCCTCCCCTCACATTTTAGGACAGCCCTTCTTTGGTTTACAACCTTTTACTCGGGGATTCCCTCTCGGGTAAATCGGGTTGGTTCCAAGGAAAACTCTGTAAGTCCCTAAATTCCGTGGATTCCCTCACGGTACGGGGCAGGAGGACCTTTATCTTCCTATTTTAGACAGCCTATTCACCGGGATTTGAGAGAGGAGCAAGAGAATTGGCCTTTTCCACAAGCTTAATTAACACACAATTCTGACATTTAAAACTTTGGGGACGTTGTTTGACAACATTGTTTGGTAGAAATCCAAATTCCTTCTAAAAAAATAGTGAAGTTAATCAACTTAACCATTCTAAAATCAGTAGGTTGTGTGCTAATGGATGCTTGGTTGAACTCTTTGAATATGACTGACAAACCGGCCTTTGAGTATGAGGACAATGTCCATGAATTTGTCGGAATGGTTGACACTAACAATCAGCCTGAAGGGTCTATTCAGTCCTCCTCTCAAGCTGACAATGAGGAGAGTGTGAGTCTTAGGGTCAACCCCACATACGCCCAAGATGTTCAGGAGGACCCCGAATTCTCCAAACTTCTCTCTCGCTATTCGCCCGAGGACATCATCTCAATGCTTTCTAAGCATACTGTTCGGGAAGCAGCCTCTCCTTCCCCTCCATCCCCTTCTCCTTTCTACGCTTCTTCATCTAGGCCCTCTCCTAGGCCTGTCACCCTTTCCCGGGCTCCTATTTCCCCCATTCCTACTCCTCTTCCTCC
Source organism: Colocasia esculenta (assembly GCA_014218235.1). Classification (NCBI taxonomy): domain Eukaryota; kingdom Viridiplantae; phylum Streptophyta; class Magnoliopsida; order Alismatales; family Araceae; genus Colocasia; species Colocasia esculenta. Next base: position 79,285,128 of record CM024755.1, on the reverse strand, counting down.
CACTCCTTTAGCCACCCTTGTTCCTCCTCTTACTCCTTTACCTCCTCCTACCCCAACTCCTCCTCCTGTCTATCCATCTTATGCTCAGCCCTCGCCTCCCGCTCAATCTGAATCCATTTCCCGATCGGAGATGGAGGGTCTTGTTAGGAGACTCTTGGATGAGTCTTTGTCCCTCTCCAAGCCTCATTCTCTCTAGAACTACTGCAAGCTCCCTAATGCTTACTTCCCCCCGGGTTTTAAGGCCCCCAAATATCGCAAGTATGACGGGACCACTGACCCTCAATTCCACCTTGATGGCTTTACCATGGATTCCCATCGGTGGTTATACGATCGAGTTCTTTTAGTTCACCTCTTCCAACAATCGTTAGAAGGGGAAGCTTTGAGGTGGTTCACCTCCTTACCCGCATCGGACCTTATCAATTTTGACATTGTCTTCGAGCGATTCATCTCACATTTCTCATACATGGCCACCCAAGTCCCTACACTTCTCGACTTGGTGGCAGAAAAGATGAAGCCGGATGAAGACTTTGTCACCTTTGCAAACCGATGGAGATCCATGGCTTCAAGAGCCTACATACCCATCCCGGCGTCCCAAGCCATAACCATGCTAGTTACCAATACCACCCCTTTCCTTCGATCCATCCTCATGCTAAGTGAGTTCCCCTCCTTTGAACATCTTTATAATCGGGCGAGGGTGGTTCAGAACCAAATCAAAGATTCTTGCCTTCCACATTTCTTTGAGGGGAAACCCAAGGGACGTAAAGCTCCTCCGGCACCTACCACCAAGGGGGTGACCGTCAACGAGTCTATCAATGCTTGTAGTCAGCCTTTGAGACCTCCCAACAATTCCTCCAATCCTCCTCCCAACCCTCCTTCTAATCCTCACCAGTTCCCGTCACACCCCTCCAAGCCTTATTCCGTTGTTCCTCCTCCTTCGGGCTACACCCGGCCTAGTCCTAAAAGGTCTCACTACCCTCCTCTCCCTGAGACCCTCGAGGACGTATTCTTCGCCCTCATGTCATGTGATGCTATTCGGCTCCCCCCACAAAGGGAAAGCGTCAATCCGAGGGTGGACACCTCAAAATACTATCCTTATCATAGGGCTCCCGGTTATGATATCAACAATTGCTTCACCTTCCGTGACTGGGTATATGACATGAACAATCAGGGAAGAATTAACTGGGAGGACGTCAAGGTAGCCATAGCCAAGTCTAGGTATACCAAGAAGGATCTGGGTATTGTCCAAAACCCTCTCCCCAACTACCAGAGCAACAAACCCTCCTCCTCTAGGTCCCAGAAAAGTGTCCACACCATGACGCATTCGGAACCCCAGGTCATGAGGAGAGAACAAAAGTGGGGGGTAGAAGGTTTTGAAGAATGGTACCCATTTTCCTCTGTAGAATCCAAGGAACCCTCCACCACTGTAGACGCCATCTTAGAGGAATGGCCCTTAGTTCTCATTCGACCCACCCAGCAAGAGGCCTACCCTCCTATTCCCCCTGTCTATGAGTCGTCTACCCCTAGATCCAGACCTCTCTAGCTCATTCTCCCTAAGTCTCAGGAGGACATTCATGTCACGCTCAGGAACCGGATTGTTCCTCCGGCCCCGCGGCCATCTCAAGATGAGGAGGATAGTGGGCCTCCACCACCTGCTGGCACCGAATATGACATTCTGCAACACTTGGATAAGACTCCCGCAAGGGTGTCTATTTTGGAATTGATTCGGAGATCGCCATCTCATCAGTCCACTCTCCTCCAATTCCTCTAGAAGATCATGGTCAACGATGACCTTCCTCCTAGTGGGGTCACTAATGCTATCCTCTCCCTAACCCAAGGACCGTCAATCTCCTTCTCTGAGAAAGATCTTGCTGCTCTTGAGTGTCGTTCACTTCCTCTCTGTCTTACCATTAACCTCAATGGGGTTTCAGTAGACTCCACCCTCATTGACACCGGGGCATCCAGCAACGTATGTCCGATGAAGACCCTCAAGCAATTGGGTTTGGGGGAAGACAATCTGGAGAAACTCTGCTCCACAATAGCGGCCTACGACAACTCCAAAAGGGTTGCCAAAGGTAAGATCGCTCTTCAGCTCAAGATCGGATCCGTCACCATGTCCTCCGAGTTTCTAGTCCTCGACGTCAATCCGGCCTATAAGGCCATCCTTGGTCGTCCGTGGCTAGAGCAGACTTTAGGGGCCCCTTCTACCACCACCAATGTTTCAAATTTCCTTTCAATGGGGGGTCATCAAAATCAAGAGCATTCCTACCTTGGAAACTCTTAATTATATCACTTCGGAGCAGATGCCTCACCTGTTCATTCCGGACAAGGGTAAAAAGCCAGTCATGTCTATCTTTGACTTCCCCTTGCCCTGTGATCTAAACCAATCTCCCCAGTCAAGTGAAAGTTTAAGCATGTCCCATGTCCCCAAGGAAAAGGTTGGGAGGTCATGGCTAAGATCGGCTACATACATGGCCGAAGTTTGGGTAGGAATGAGTAGGGTCCTGTCCGGGGCATACAGATAAGAAGGTTGTTAGATAGGGCTGGTTTAGGCTTTCATCCAGACCCCATTCATCTGGATCCTTTCATCCCCTATTAGCCTATTACTTGGACCCTGAGTGACCACTTCGTTCAAAGGCCCCTCCAACCGGGTACTCGAGAACCGTGATAGAGGAGTTGTCCGACTCCGAAAGCGAAGCAGAAGAAGATGCCGGGTTTGAAGAAATCTCCGAAGATTTTGGCCTTCTCTCGCTCTTTGATTCGGACCTCCCCTCTTCATCTCCTTCACCTCCTTCACAATCTCCCGCTATTGAGGTGTGCCCTGTACCTGACTCTTTTCCTCCAACCATTTCCTCTTCTCTTCTTTCTCCCCCTATCCTTTCTCCATCCCTCACCTGGCCAGTCGAGGCTCCCTTGAGTCAGCAACTCATGGTTCTGGGCCTTGACTCCCCAAAAAAAATGTCAATTTTGAAAATTGGAAATGCGAGGTCTCCATCGAGCATCCTTCCTCTGTGGAACCTCTTCCGCTCGGCCAGGGGCCGATGATTTCCAGCCTAGACTCTCTTTCTCACCCTTCTGAGGGCACTTCCCCTGTACATAGTTTTGTACATAGCAGTCCTATACATAGTAGTCTAGATTCTAGTTTAGAGTTGGGTTTATAGTCTAGTCTAGAGTCGGGTCTAAGTTTAGAAGAGTCTAGTTCTCCTCAGCCATGTGTTCGCAAACAAAAGGGTAGGTAAGTTCCTGCCCGTTATGTCATGGCCTTGGCTGAGAGGTGTGCTAAGTTGAGTCAAGTCCAGAGTTCTTGAGGAGCTGCCCTTGTTGAATCAGATTTTGAAGAAGGCAACTCTGTAGACGATGGTTTAGGAGTTTATTTGCTAGATTTCGATGAGAAGGGTGAGCCGGGAGATCTTGGGTCGGAAGAAGAGGACCCAGTGAGCTCCTATGTGGATGGCACAAAGAGGTTCGACGAGCCAACCATGGCTGCGGATGAACCCACCAAAGAGGTCAATCTTGGTACTGAAGAATCCCCGAAGGTAGTCTTGGTTAGTGCCAACTTGAGTGTACAAGAAGAAGAAGCTCTTGTAGCTATCCTTAAAGAATTCTCCGACGGTTTTGCTTGGTCATACGAGGACATGCCGGGACTTGACACCTCTTTGGTTGAGCACCGGTTGGTCTTAAAAGCTGACGCAAAAGTCGTTAAACAAAAACTAAGGAGACTACATCCCAAGCTTGCACTCAAGATCAAAGAGGAGATTGACAAGTTGCATAAAGCTAAATTTATTAGGGTTGTGCTTTATCCACAATGGGTAGCTAATATCGTCCCTGTGATGAAGAAGGACGGTAAGGTTAGGATCTGTATAGATTTCCGTGACCTTAATCATGCTTGCCCAAAGGACGATTTCCCTCTTCCACACATAGATGTCCTAGTGGACAACACTGCCGGCTTTGAGATGTTATCTTTCATGGATGGTTTCTTTGGGTATAACCAAATCCGTCTGGCAGAGGAAGACCAGGAGAAAACTTCTTTCACAACGCCTTGGGGAACCTACTGTTATGTTGTCATGCCCTTCGGATTAAAGAATGCGGGAGCAACTTATCAAAGGGCAATGATGGCAATTTTGCATGACATGATGCATGTGCACATGGAGGTCTATGTGGACGATGTCTTGGTTAAATCAAAGACTCGACATGGCCATGCTGAAGTCCTCCGGGCAGTTCTCCAACGGTCTAGAGAACATAAGCTCAAAATGAACCCCAAGAAGTGTGTTTTTGGACTCTCTTCAGAAAAGTTGCTCGGGTTCATAGTTAGCAAGCGGGGAATTGAGATTGATCCCAATAAGGCCAAAACAATAATCAACATGCCTCCTCCTAGGAATATCAGAGAAGTTAGAGGGCTAATTGGCATATTGCAGTTCATTAGGAGGTTCATCTCGCAGCATTCAATTCGTTGCAAGCCCTTCTATGAGATGCTTAAAGGAGAGGCAAAATTTGATTGAAATGATAAATGTCAAAAGGCCTTTGATGAATTGAAGAGTTATCTGTTCAATCCCCCTGTTCTCGCTCCTCCTGTCTCGGGTCGGCCTTTACTGCTCTATGTGTCAACCATTGAAGATTCAACCGGAGTAGTCTTGGCACAATATGATGACGAGAAGAAGGAGAGAGCGGTGTACTAACTATCCAAGTTGTTCAATGAGGCTGAGAAAAAGTACACTGCCATGGAAAGAACATGTGCGGCAGTCGTCTGGGTTGCCTAGAAGTTAAAACACTATTTCCTAGCTCATGAGGTGAAACTTCTGGCGCGTATGGACCCAATTCGGTACTTGCTTGAGAAGCCCGTCCTGACTGAGCGGTTGATGAGGTGGCAAAGTTTCCTCAATCAATTTGATATCACATGTTGGGTTGAGTGTGTTTTGGAACTTCCTAAAGTTGTATTTTAATGATATCCAATGAACATCACTCATACCTTGATTTTGATGATGACATACTGTGATCTTAATGATGACATACTGTGATATTGATGATGACATATCATGATGTTAATGATGAGATATTATAATCTTAATGAAGACATGTTGTGATTTTAATAATGACATATTGTGATTTTAATAATGACATATTGTGATTTTGATGATGACATGTTCTGATTTTGATGATGATATGTTGAACATGTTATACATCTTATACATATCACAATAATGCTTAAACAACATGTTTTTGATGTTTAATATCTCATATTTTAATTATAATATCTTGTACTAATGGTTTATGTGTTATATTTTCAGGTTCACACATTTTTGTCTTGGTAGTGTCGACACTAGATCAGGGCAGGTCGACACTAGTCCCAGATTCCAGAAGACCCAGTTGCCAGACTGGGACAGCAGGTCGACACTAGATCAAAGCAGGTCGACACTAGTCCCAGATTCCAGAAGGGCAGGTCGACACTAGTCCCAGATTCCAGGAGGGCAGGTCGACACTAGCTCAAGGCAGGTCGACACTAGACCCAATTTCCAGCAGACCAATTTTGCAGAAATGAGATAACAGGTCGACACTAGTTCAGGGCAGGTCGACACACTCCGGAAACTCTGTGACTTAAAGTTTCTCTTGGACACGTGGCTGCTTGGGATTTAGGGGATTTGACCTAGGGTTCCGTGCCCATGTACCCCAAGGCACTTTATGGACATATGGGGCCATAAATACCCCTGTTCCTTGTTCCCCAAAGGCAAGAGAGCCCATACACTTCCTGAAGAACCTTTTTGGCGGCTGAAAGGGGCTTTCCATATCTGTCTCCATCTCTAGAAGCTACAAGCCATCCTTTCAAGAGGAAGGACAAGGGAATCAAAGGGAATCCCTAGAGAGAAGGTTGTTGTGCAAGGCAAGGGAGCAGATCCAACTGAAGAGGCACAGGAGAAGAAGGATTTCTGGCATTTCAGATGCCATCAAAGCAGAGCATCGCCAATTGAGAAAAATCTCCATCGATTTCCATCAAGGCTCCTTAGTTGAAGCGTCTGCAAGGCCTCTTCATCGAAGAACACTCTTTCTACATCTATTTCCCTCATCTTAGAGTTTGTTCTTCCTTATTTCGTCTGTGAGATTTGTGCATGAAGTTCTGCACAAATTTTCTGTGTACGAATCTGTTTTGAATCAGATCATTGCTAGAGGATCTGATCTCTTTTGTGTTTGATCTAGCTTTTATACTCTGATCCGTCGAGCTCTGGGTTGGAGTCGTCGTACTCACTGTGTGGTTTGAGCCGTCGTGCTCAATTTGGAGTCGTCATACTCCGGTTGTTGTTTTGAGCCGTCGTGCTCAGTTTGGAGTCGTCGTGCTCAGGTGTTTCTTGAGTCGTCGTGCTCAAGGGTGTTTGGAGTCGCTGTGCTCCTGTGTGAGTTGTACTCAAGGTTTTGAGTAGTGTGGCCTCACTGTGTGAGGGGTGGATGTAGGAGTCACTGGAGGTGATTTCCGAACCACCTAAAAATCCTCTGTGCAATGGTTTGAATTGTGGTTTGTCTTTGTATCTCGCTAGATGCATGCATAGGGATTTCTTTCACAATACTAATTGATTTGCTCACACACACTAATCACACTTCAGATCAGTAAATTGTTTGGGTGAATTGATCTCTGATTCGAAGTAATTTTTAATTGCTTAAGCTTCCGCGTTAATTGGTGTTAGATCTATTCAACCCCCCCCTTCTAGATCTGATCCATCCACCCATCCGATCCCCAACATCACCTACGTCAACCAAAAGTCAATCAAGGGGCACGCTATTGCTGACCATTTGGCTCACCACCCCTTACCCTCGTACTCTCCTGTCGACGAAAGTTTTCCGGATGAAGAGTTAGGAGCCATTATCGATGGTGAACCTTCATGGATACTTTACTTCGATGGAGCCCTCAACTCCAAAGGTTGTGGAATAGGGGCAGTCCTCCTCTCACCTGAATTTTTTAGAAAAATAAAATTTAAATAATAAATTAAAATTCAGCTAAAGGGATATTCAATGAAAAGAGCATTAAATAAAACCCATAAATGGAAAAGAGTAATGGGCTTTGCTTAATGGATCCTCTAGAACTTATTAGGTCAAAATATGAATTTACAAATAGTAAATAAAAGAAAATACCCTAAATTCGGAGTTTAATTATCTCCTAATTGGAAAGGGGTTATTAAAGCAATAAAAGTGGTAATTAGAGTTGGAATTGGATTCCTAAACCTACCCCATATAGTCTAGCACGAATTTAGATACTATCCTAACCCAATTAGAGATTGGAAAGCAAGAGAGGAAAGGTGGAGTTAGGAAATCTCGTAATTAAGAGGAATTTGAGTAGTAATAGGAATATGAACTTGTATTTATATAAATACATCTCTTAAACCCTCTTGGCCGACCCTAGCTCATTGCCAAAGGTTGTTGGACGTGGAGAAGAGGCCAAGGAGGAGAGGATCTCGTGGGGAGAGGGAGTTCTTGGAGCTTCTTCCTCGTTCTTGGAGTTCTAAGCCCTAGAAGAGAAAATCGAGTTAAGGTAGGCATTCTCACAAGAAAAACTAAATCAAATCCATCTATAGGTAGTTCCAATCACCAGGAACAAAAGTCCTCTCGTTTCATAATTTTTCATCGAGCCAATCTTTTGTTCTTGATTTTTGAAGTTCTGCATCCATGATAACCCCGAGTCATCATGTTTAAATCAGATCTCCATGTACACTTGTTCCCATGCTACGAAAATTTTATTGTAGATACTAGTTGTTGTTAGGGATCTTTTGCCCCTAAAAGCCCTAATTTTTATCAAGCATGTTGCTCGAATTAAATCATTCATCTCTACTGCACCTGGAATTAGGTTGCTTCTTGTTCAACTTGTTAGAACTATGTCGATACCATGATTTTTTTCAAATTCCTAATTACTGGAAGTACCCTTGCATGTCTAGATCAATTTAAAATTGGTTTCATGATTTTTCATAGTGTATACAATTAGTTATGATTTTCTGAACTACCCTATGTCAAAAAGGCAAGTTTCTGGACCGCAATCCAAGACAGATCAGAACTCTGTCAGGCTCAGGCGCAGACCCTGTGAACGCGACGGCCCGATAGGCCGCGTTCACAAGGTCCGTCGCGACAGAGCGCTCTGCCGCGATCTGATCGCGACAGTCCGCATTATCGTGATCTGCTGACCAGGCAGGCGCGACCCTCATGCAAGCCTGTCGCGAACTGCCCTTCTGTCCTGGCAGCCCTGTCGCAACCCTTTTCATGCCCTGTCGCGATCTACCCTATCCCTGTCGCTACCCTTACTGGCCTATGTCGCGTTCACAGGATTTTTCATGAAAACCCATAAAATTTATTGCTCTCACTTTCAAAAATATTCTTACGCCATTTTAACAGTCATACACGCAGTAAAAACACCAGTTTTAAAATGGAGCTATATTGAATGCTTTAAAATACATATTCACGACTTCCTTTCTATCTATGATCTCTCTTACACATGACCCATCCATATATGGCTGAAATTTGGCATAAAATATCTCATAATGTATCTGGTAATTTATTGTAATAAAGTATATTAATTGCCCTATTTAAAGGACTTGTATTCGTTTCTTGCGTTGTTTATATACCGATATCGATGCTCCACTGTTCTAGAACTCCTCTAGAACATCGAGCACCTGTTTTTATATACACTCTTTACTTGGCTTGTGGTGAACTCTCTGTCGGATATTCCTTTCGCCGGACTAGTGAACCCTTGCACAAGGCCTCCGTAAGTCTCCTCTGATCATGGATTCCCACATGGTCGACGAGCCGGTTGTACCCTAACACCCATTACACCTTTAGGGATCGATATGATCCAAACGGCTATTAGAAGTTCGCTCTTACCTTGAATCACGTCGGACCTCTAGACTTGTGCTTAACATGGCAAGTGGTTGGGTCGTGAGTCCCACCTGACTGCCAACACCAAGTGCGCGTGTTGTGCAATTGTTACTATCGCTTGTTTACTCGTCGCATTACGTGCAATGTCTAGATCTCATCTATACTCTACTCGCTCGTCTATCCACGTTCACTCTACTATCTCGTCTATTCATCTAGTGCTCTCATCTACTTCTTGGTACTCTATATTGGCCATTGACTGATTGTCTAAAGATACAATATAACTAATGCCTGGCAATATATAAAGGGCCCGATCTGGTCCTGGGATGTGCGCCCGAAAGTGCAGTGCCCATGGGAGTTAAATGATCAGAGTGTTTGGCATTACACTCAAGTGCTATCTATCTCGACTATCTATATGACAATCAACAACACAAAACGTGCTATACTCTCTCTCGATGTCTAGAATGACAAGCAGGTGCTATACTCGTCGTGCTATTATTATACTTGTGCTAGTTTGTTCTATGGCCATCCTGCTATTCGTGCTATACTCGATACTTGTGCTATTTTTGGAAACTATACTCGACCTCGTGCTATTGTGCTATCCTGTTACCTGTTGTGCTATCTCTTGCTATATTTTGACTCTCTGTACCTGCTATCTTTAGATACTCTGCCATTAAATGCGTTAATTATTTAAAGCCTGCTTGAGCCTGAGATTTAAGTCCTACTGGGCGTTATCGCTCACCCTACGTTATTTGATGTTGTGTTCTCAGGGGAGACCGAGGATGACACATACACTCACGAGGAAGGGAATGACCAAGAGTGAAGCCAGGAGTACCCTCGAGTCATTATGTTATCTTAGAGTTGTAGTTAGTTATTTCCTTTTATTGCAATGTAATTGGGCCCTATAGAATGGCTCTGATAGTAATGGTTGTAACTAGACATTTGAAAAGTTATTAATGAGAAAGATTTGCTTTAGTATTATTCAATGTGCAATGGTTTGATGTCTAGTATTCGCTCTATACCTTTTCTTGCAACTGCCTTCGCGCTCCGATATTCCGCGTCGGGGCGTGACAGTGGAGCTCTCTTCCTTTGGCCGGCCGAAGGAGGAGAAGTTGAAGCCCTGTCTCCGTCCGCTGCGCGAGGCTACTGCACTGACGTGATCACAACACTTCCTTGGGCACAGGTAAGGCCCAGGCGATCACAAACATTTCCCATCATTTCTGGTTTTCTTTGTTTTCTCCTCAGTCAACCTAGTCAACCGGAGAGTCAACGAGGTCAACCAGTGACCCATCATCGCCAACGAGAGCCCAGCGACATTCGCGAGCCAACGGAGGATTCCACAGTCCGACGGGGGTGCGGAAAACAGATCGTCCACACGTACGTCAACCACATAAACAACACGTTCACCATATAAACAACATGCCAATCACATGGGCAACACGCTCAAAGAGTGCTACAGGTGCCAATGCACCACTCTCACCAACCACACACATAAAACACCGATAATCGAATAATCATACCATTTAAAATATACACAACAGGACCTCTCGGATGAGGTCGCGACATGGGATAATGTCGCCTTCAGAACGCAACACCCTGATATGTCGCGTTCACAAGCTGAACGCGACGGGTCGGCCTGTCGAGTTCTGAACGCGACAGGGGGCTCCGTCGCCTTCACAGGCAGGAACCTTAATCCAGGATCCTCTCCCCGGATTACCCCCACAAGCAATGCAAACCAAGCTTAATTTCCATTTTTCATGCTTTAGTGAATACCCTAGCATGGTATCTATGGTTTATAAAGCAAATAACGTGTTAAACACGTCACACACACAATCCATGCATCAAACACGGCAGATTCTTCCTACCTTCATGAAGAACATGTAAACCAACCACGGCACAGCGTCTCCCCCGCTCCATGCGACGTCCTCGTGGCGAGAGCGCGCCGAAAACCACTCCAAAATGCCGAATCGCCCGGAGATCCGCCGCAGCAGCCTCCCCTGGCCGAGCAGATCTTGTGAAAGCTCTATTTGGCCGACCTTGCATAAAAACGCATTGCGGTTGGGAACGCGATGTAGCCCTGTGTCGCGACCTGAACGTGATGTAGGAGGTCGTTGTCTTCCCAAGGCCGACGTCAGCATGTCGCCCAGCGCGCAGCACGCGACGCGCATGCAGATGAAGACCGCCTCTCGGTCGGTAAGCAGAATGCGACCACCAGGGCCGTCGCATTCAAAACGCGACGCACACCCCTGTCGTGTTCACAGGCAGAAAACCTGTGAGCGCTTTGGGCCCAACCTGCCGACCCACAAGGCCTCACAACCTACCAAAAATGCCTGAAACACAGACTAATGGGCCACACACTGGCCACCTAACCTGTTAAGCAAGGATCCGTGAAGATCTGAAAAACACGCGACGTTATAGTTAACATCAAAATTAGCAAGGGAATCAGCAAGTTGGTTTGTTTCTCGGTACACACGTGACAGTAAAATAGACTTCCGGCTGATGAACGATGTAGCTTCTCTTCACCATCTGTATGAACGCCAAGATACAACCTTATCCTCACGGATGGAGTTCACAAGAACCTGAGAATCAGAGTAAACAATAGAAAGTCTGTAGCCTAAGGAAGTAGCCAGACGAAGCCCATCACAAAGCGCTCTCATTTCTGTAATCATGCTGGTCCCTACGCCATAAAAATGAGCAAAAGCCACCTGGACATTGCCCTGAGAATCACGAATAACCACCACCTCCACACTCCCCAGGATTTCCTTTGCAAGCTCCATCAACATTAAGGCTGAAATCACATATAGAAGGGATCCATCTTATAAGTTTCAGCATTTTGGCATGGCATAGAGGTATATAACCAAATCCCTGAAGGGTCTTCTTAAACATCTTCCCTTCCAGATTTCCCACAGCATAAGGATAAGAGTATAAAGAGAAACAAAACCGTATGGAGATCAGATATTCGAATCCTATATAAAACTCCACAGACGAGTAGTAATGTGGCTACGAAGGGTGATCCTCTGATATAAAAGGGGATGAATACAACGCCAAAGGGTAGCAGCATTGTCACTATGAATAAACAGGTGATCAAGGTCTTCAGGCTGAGGAAATTTACAGCAAGTGCAGCGAGACACCAAAGGAATTCTAGCTTCAGAGATACGACCATCTACTGGGACAGCCCGGTTTAAAATTTTCCAAGAGAATAAGGAGGATCTACGATAAAAGGAATTATGCCAAATCTTTACAAGGGTCGGTCTATGCACTGTCATCGGTCTGATTAGGTTGTAAGCAGATTTAGTGGAGAACGAACCATTATTAGAGGCCGCCCATAAACACTTGTCATCATCATCAGAAAGCACCAAACCTTCCATAACCGACTGAGGAATAATGGATCTGAGGGGGTGGGAAGTATCATAAACCACCTATCATTAAACATAATCATCATCTTCATTACCTAAAATGTTAGGAAGCAGGTATGAGCAAACTAGCCCAGTAGGATTTACATCTCGATGTGCGGGTAATGATATAAGTGATTAATGCTTTATAAACTAGGCAAGCACGAGTAATCAAGCTAAATGATAAACACGACAAATTCGATGACAAAGTGCTATCAATATATAATGCATACAGGAATGTATCGAGACAATAGAATTTAGACTATCAAGGTATAAGGTGCTTTTCATGAGATGAGCAAGTATTTTACTTCATTCAAGCAATAATAGGTAACAGTAATTGAATAGTAGCAGTGCAATAGGAGAGTATGGCAGTAGTCGTTCAATAACAAGACAGTAGTAGTTCAGTAATGGTCAGTGATAGTATAGTAACAATGCAGTACGTCTGAACTAACAAACTAACAGTAACTGTATATATAATCAGATGTTTAGCTTAATTAAAACAGTCAGAACTGATGCAAATGCAGACACCGTCATTAGCCCCTGCATGTATTTTCGGGTGGCTCTCTGCCCCCAGGACTAGATTGGAGCCCCTTGGACACTCTTCATGCCCTCAGCAATATGCATTTAATTCCAGTAGAGTCGCAATACCCGTTATAGTGCTAGACAGTACAGAACAGTACAAGACAGTAGGAGTCGCGATAGCTCAAAAGATCCCAAGAGGGTACGTTCACGAATTCAAGAGTGTTACGTCAAGATGTTTGAGAGCAATAGTACAATCATGCCAAGAGACATTGTTCACTAGTAGTTCGAGACTATCATGTCAAGAGTGAGTTCAATAGCATGTAACATGAACAAGTTTGTCGAGAAGGGTAATGACTATCAATTCAATAACAATGGTTCGATGTCTCATAAAGAGTGTCATGTCAATAATGATTTCAAGCATAACAAGTTATGTGAACATGATAGCAATGGTCAAGATTGAATTTTGGCAGCATAACGGCGCAACTTACACTTTTAGTTAAATCCTTTCATTAATGGCTTGAGTCTATGATTATAAATCCACACTCACGAGAACGAGACAAGAGAGGAAGTGCACGCTATCTCCAGGGAATTTAAATGGTACAACCTACTTGATCTCCATGAGGGAATCCACAAAGTACGGAGATTTACGGAGGTCTTAGAGAAAAGCTCACTAGTCTGTCGATACGGAATGACCGATGGAGAGTTTCCAATTCCCTAAGAAAGGGTAGTGTAGAACGTGTCTCAATATCACAATCCACCGGTTTAACACAATGGAAAGCAAGTAACACGATGACCCAGTATAGAACATGCAATTAAAGCAACATGCCTTTCAGTATTTTAACTTGACATACTTTCAGGTTAATATCAAGCTAGATCATGAAGGTAGAATATAGAAATCACATGATAGATGGAATCAAGCAATTTATTAGGAACAATGAGAATAGAATTTCATGTTATTATAGCTTCTACATGGATTGGTAACTTTTAGGCCACTTGACAGATTGAACAATACTTTCTAGTAATCATAACATGCAAGACATACAGCCTAGATTGACTAAAAAAGTCTCGGGTGGGCTTTAGAAATCGCGACGGGTTTATTCATCGTGGATCTCCATGGTTTATACAGAAAAATATGGTTTTCTTGGATGTAAAGTGGTTTCGACTGAAAATCACGATAGGTTGAGTCGTAGAGGTTCACAAATGACCGAAAACCAAAATACCATGCAAAACGAAGTATATGGGGGTTAGGGTAAACCTATAAGTCATGATTGGTCAACTGGAAATCATAAAAAACATGTCAAATTCACGACATACATAGTTGTCACGATTTAAGTCACTGAATCGCGACCACTGGACTGGTCGCGATTCAAACATGCAGACAGATCGCGGACTGGGTTGCGTGATCTCGTGTTTTGGCTCGAAACTCAATGTTCTATGGGTTTTTATACAAAATGATCAACATGAAACTTGTTGGAAACTTGAAGAGGAAGAACCTTGTCTCTTTGGTTTTACCTAATTTGACCTAGGGATGTGTGAATCATGAGGTTAACAAGAAAAAGCTCTAAAACTACGTGACGATGGGAAAACGCTTAATACTCTTAACATAGCCAATGAAAATTGGGAAAACTAAGGGAAAATGAAAGTAGACTTGAAGAGCTTTCATTTGGTATATTTCATATTAAGTTTGAGTCTGATATCACCTACCTTTGATCGCTCCTAAGGGAAGTCTTCTACACAGGTTGTACAGAGCACGAGTTGAGGAAGAAGCTTTGGGTTGGGGACGAATTCCTCCTCCTTTGGTGCCCTTGCTAGCCTCCCCACAACCCCAATATATGGTGAACTCATCCCCAAGGAGCTTAGGGAGAGTATTTATAGATTTAGGGTTGTTTGGAGTCCTAATGTAACTAGGAAAGAGGGAGCTCCAAATTTGAGTTGATTATTTCTTAATATTAAGGATTCCCATCCCCATTGGAGTGTAAGGGCTATTAGGAAACCTCGTAGTATGGTTAGGCATGAATTTGGGTTAGTATGGAAGTCTAATTGTCTTTGATTTTGCCCTAATTACCCTTTCTAATTTATGCCCAATTGGAGCTACGAATTTTGAGGTATTTTTTTTACTTGAATTTATTCATGGGCCAAAAGTTGTCCATTGGTCCAAATCTCATGATGGTCATTCAACACACATTGTTTGGAGTCTACCCATAATTTTATTTAAATATTTGAATCATTTATGTATATGTGTTAATGGGTTCTCCGACTTATTCTTTAATTATGATAATAAGCCATAAAACACTTTAAGCTTGGCCAATCAGATTTTTCTTTGCACAGATTTCTTCGTGGGTCATTTGGAAATATTATTTAGAGTTGAAGTATGATTTTTACGAAAAAAATTTATATGCTTTTGTACGTATGATAATAGCACATACATTTTTACTATTTCGAAAATATTGAATTTATCATTTTCAATTTATTTCTAATTTTTAAATTACTAAATTTATGGGGTGCTACAGTCCGTGCAGTGATGACCAATTTGTCAGCTTGTCCGTCTGTGTACCATCAGGTGCTAGAGGCACAGTAGGCAGATTCAGAGTTATCAGATATTTTGCAGATGCTAGAGGTTGAGCTAGATGAGGACAGTGAGGTTAGGTTCAGAGGCAGATTGTACGTTCCTTGTGATGCACAATAGGCGCTATTGGCAGAGGCACATAGATCAAGGTATGCTGTTCATCCTAGTTCCAATAAGATGTATCATAACCTTAAAAGATTCTTCTGGAGGCCTAGGATGAAGAGGAGTGTGGCAGAGTTCGCCGCTCGTTGCCTTACCTGTCAGCAGGTGAAGGCAGAGCATCAGCGTCCTGGTGGTGAGCTACAGTCGTTGCCCATTCTCGAGTGGAAGTGGAACGACATCACCATGCACTTTGTAGTTGGTCTACCCCATTCTCCACAGAGGCATGATGGCATTTGGGTTATTGTTGATAGGTTGACCAAGGCAATGCACTTTCTTCCAGTCAGGATGTCTTGGTCGGTGGACAGACTTTCCAGGTTTTACGTGGGCTGAGTTGTTCTGTTGCACAGGACCCCAGTTTCTATTGTTTCAAATAGAGATCTGAGGTTCACTTCAGGGTTTTGGCACAGTTTGTAGAGAGCACTTGGCACAGAGTTTAGGTTGAGATCAGCGTACCACCTGCAGACAGATGGCCAATCAGAGAGGACTATATAGACACTAGAGGATATGTTGAGAGCGTGTTGTTTGGACTGGGGTGGCACCTGGGAGTTCCACCTTCTGATGGTGGAGTTTGTGTATAACAACAACTATCACTCCAACATTGGAATGGCACTATTTAAGGCTTTGTATGGTCGACCGTGCAGGACATTGCTTCGCTGGTTTGAGGTAGGTGAGAGGTAGCTCCTAGGGCCAGAGATGGTACAACAGTGTGCAGATACGATTAGTTTGGTCAGGCAGAGACTGCATGCAGTGCAGAGCAGATAGAAGAGTTATGCAGATGTTCACAGGAGGCCGTTGCAATTTGAGGTTGGTGACCTTGTGTTCTTATGGGTCTCATGGACCAAGGGTGTTATGAGGTTCGGTAATAGGGGAAAGCTCAGTTCGAGGTATATTGGACATTTCCCCATCTTAGAGAGGATCGGTGAGGTCGCATACAGATTATGTCTCCCGGCTGAGTTGGCGACAGTGCACAGTGTTTTTCACATCTCGCAGCTGAGGAGGTACATTGCAGATCCATCACACGTGCTAGATTACTCACAAATTGAGGTTGCACCATATTTGTCAGCGCTAGAGTCCCCAGTCAGAGTGGTGGACCGCAGAGTGCAGCAGATGCGCAAGACGTAGATCCAACTTGTCAAGGTTGTCTGGAAGAACCACATTGGTTGCGAGGCCAAATGGGAGTGCGAGGATGAGATGAGAGAGCAGTTTCTATACTTGTTTGATTGACTGGTATGTTGTTATGCCTTTTAGCTTTCCTTTTTGGAACCAGGTTTCTCCGATTTTGAGGACAAAATCTCTTAAGGGAAGTATGTAAGATCCGGCTCTCTTGGGCCCTTTCCCCCATCCTCAGTATCGTAACGGGCTTGCTGGTCGCGACAGTGTCGCGATAGTAGGGTTGGTCGCGACATGATTCCTGTTGCGCCACCCTTAGGTTGCGCGTTCTTGACACACAGTCTGAGGGCATTGTGTTCTAGACGCACCATATGGAGGCATTGTGATCTTGCTTTCTGGCCATTTTGACACCATCCTTTCTTCTCAGAACAGTCTGGTCTTGTCGGGTGTCAGGGCACGTACGATTGTTGACGCGACCAAGTTAGCCGTCACGTTCTGGGTTGCCCAGTCTTTGAGGTTTGACTGGCTTTTGGGGTCACGCTGAGGTTGGTGGACGCAACATGGTGTCACGACCGGTAGGGTCATTGCGACAGGCTTGCTGTCACGCCGCACCGACTCGTCGTGTTCTGGGGCCGTCAAGTTAAAACTGACCAGGCACCCATTTCCCCCTGTCCTTCTTTTTTCTTCTTCTTCTTTCTTCTTCTTCTTTCTTCTTCTTCTTCCTTCTTCTCCCTCCTTCGAGCTCTCTTGTTTCCTCCAGCAATTTTTGGCTGTTCTTGGTGTGGTGGTGACGTCCCCTTCTTGTAGGCAGCGTCCGTGTGGTGCTTGGAGCGAGGAGGTGGAGGCCATTTCTACGTAAAGGACCTAACGGGTCGGCTCTACATCTTGAGGTAGGGACTTCCTCTTCTCCTTCTAGTTCTACCATGCTCCCCTTCCCCTTGTGTTTTCTATGCCTTGTTGTGCTTGGGTTTGGGGTGAGAGAACCATGCTCTGTCGTTGAGAGGTTTCCTTTCAGTGTAGAACTACTTGTTTAATGCATGATTTGTGGGTTTGATGGTGATTTGCCTACTTTACTTGCTTTTCTAGAGTCTCCATGCGCCCCTCCCCCAGATGGACACACTTTTGTGTGTTTTGGGGCTATCCTCAGATAGACTGTAACAGGACCCCCTCTATCCGGTGTTGCGATGGGTCTATGGGCCACGATGGTGTGGTGACGCATGCGTTGACTGCGACAAGCTTTTTCTATCGCGCCCGACAGGGGCGTCGCTACAGCATCACAATAGCTTAGGGCGTCGCGACCTTGTCACAATGGGTTTGGCGTCGCAATAGTGTCGCGATGGCCCTGGGTGTCATGATAGGGACAAACACAAGCAAGTTTTACGTGGAGTCCATTTCTCTTTGAGTCTTCGCCTATTCATGGTTTCTTATGTACCCGTGGCATCAGTGCTAGTTCCTAGTACGATACTACACTAGTCGTTTACCCAGTGCTCGGCACCTGAGGGATTGTCCCGCGAGAGGTTGTTACCATTGACCTGAGACCCCCATCCTCGGGCACCTGTTCAAGAAGTGATCTAGGTGACAGGCATGCTCGAGTCGTGGACTATGAAGCATAGGGGAAAATGGTACTGTAGGACAGTAGCATGAGTCGTTTGCAGAGCTCTCATGGTTGGTCCGGGCAATCTCTTCCCAGCGTAGGCCAACTAGTCCCTCTCACTGCCTCGCTCTTTGTGGCCCCGGAACCACCTAGAGAGGTCAAGCGTGTGACCGTAGTCCGACCAGACTATGGCGGTTACTGTGTTGTTACTTGTGTTCCTCCCCCCACTTTGACGAGACGTGGAGTCCAGGACTGTGGTCGAGGATAAGATGTCAGTGGACTCACTTGACCGGTTGATTAGTGGTAGTCGTTTCCGTAGCTAGTGTCATTTGTCCAGACCCCTCTGTCTGTGTTGCAGCCTGGTGGTGGTCACGATGTGCAGGTCATACGGAGTTTCTGACCATGTTACAGTTTCTGTACCGTTGTTAGTTAGCGAGCTTTCTTTCCGCACTTTCCTGTGTTAGAATAGAATATATAACTTCTGCCATTTACTTTAATTATAATTGTTTATCCTACCTGTTAGAGCCCGTAGGAGATTGGTAGTCTCTACTGAGCTTCTGTTGTGAAGTTCATCCCTTTTTTTTCTAGGTGAGACTTCTCAACAGCAGCCGGGTGCGCATCGGGCAGAGTAGGCGAGGCATGCGTCATCATCCATGTAGCTAGCAGTGGGCTCCCCTTTACTTCCAGTTGTACTTCACCCTCGGGGTATTCCCCTAAGGGCTTTCTCCTTCCCTTTCTTTACTTGTACTCGTTGTGTGTTGGGACTGTACCTAGAGCGATATGCAGTACACTCGCTCCTTCCTTTCTTACATCCGCGTGTAATTCTAGTTCAGTAGTTGACATTTATTTCCCTTACATATACTGTTAGACTTGTTTATAGTTCTTCTGGGTCCCTGGATCCATGGGCGGTGACCGCAAAAATCAGGTCGTCAGTTGAGTCCGAGGGTCGTGTTCTCGGGGTCATTACAACCAATGTACTGAAGGCTCTTGGCAAGAATTACACAGACATGACGATCGTCCGTAAAATTCTGTGTAGCACCCCGAAAAATTTAGTTAGTTAAAATTTTAAATAAATGGAAATAAATAATTTTCGTATTATCGAAATAGTAGAACTTACGTACCACTATCGTACGTAAGAGAACTCATCGGAAAATTCCGTAAAAATTCTAAATCAACCTCAAACATTATCCCTAAGTGTTCCACGAAGAAATTTGTGCAACTAAAAATTCGATTGACCAAGTGTACGTCGCAATGCGACTGATTATCCAAATTAGAAAACTAAGTCGAAAAACCGTTAACACGATCATAAATTGAATAAACATGTTGGAGAGTCTTCCAACATCATATATTGATGACCCATTATCAAAATTGGGCCAATGGATCACTTTTGGCCCAAGAACAAAATGGAGCAAGAAAAATACCAGAAATTCGCAACCCTAATTAAGCAGAAAATAGAAGGGGGTAATTAGGGCAAACCCCAAGGCAATTAGCCTTTCTTGGCAACCCAAATTCGTGCTTAACCATGGTGGGAGGTTTCCTAAAGCCTCACACACTCTATTGGGGTGAGAAATCCTCAAAATAAGGAAGGTGGAATGCTAGAACCGCACCTTGCCTTTCCTTCACCCAAAGGGACTTCCAAAACACATTAGATGCATATATACATGCTATGAAACCCTATGGGATGAAAATATACATTGTTGGGGTCGTGGGAGGCTGTTCTTGAGCACCCAAGGGAGGAGAAAACCGCCCCAACTCGGAGCTTCTTCCCTGCTGCGTTCTGCATCAACCTGTGTAGAAAGCTCATCTTGGAGTTAACCAAAGGTAGGCCAAACCTTAACCAAAACATGCAAGGCTTACACCCCTAGAAAGAGGGTCGAGTCTAGTTCCTAATCCCACTAGTTTGACTATTTTTCATTCAGTAGATCGGGTGCAGTAAGCGTTCTCCTGCAAGTGGTCTGAACACAGGTTTTCTAGAAAAATGTAACTTCTTCAACCCAAAAGATAGGTTATCTCGGGCCAAATCTTAATAAATCATATACCAATGTGTAGAGAATCAAGTCTACTTTCATGTCCAGGTAGTATCATCGAATTTCATTGAGTACATCTTGAGTTATAAGCGTTTTGCCAAAGTCGCGCATGGTAATCACGTTTTATGTTCATGTGGATTTATCACACATCTCGAGGCCGTTTTAAAAAATTCCAAGATCACAGTTCTCTCCTATTCCATGTTCCCAACAAGTTTCATGTTGACACTTTTGTCCCAAAAGCCCTAGATTAGAAGTTATAAGCGTTGCATGGATCGAGCACCTGTTTTCTGCATTTTTTTCTGCGTTTTCGGGTTGAAAGTTGAATCGTGTCCTGACCAGACGATGTGATTCATGGGGCTGGTATCGCATCGGCTTCTGCCTCCGTGATTACCTTAAACGCATCCGCCCATGGCGACGTGATTTGGGCACGTCCCGTGCCTCAAACTGTGGGCCGTTGACCTGTCAGAAGACCTCTAAAACCCGACGGGTAAGGCCTCCGTGATTCAGCCATTTTTCCCGCCCAAGAATTTCGGCGATTTTTTATATTGCTATTTTAAACGAATGTCATGAACGCGTCGGCATACCCCGACACGATTCAATGTTAAACGCGACCACATAGGTGGACGTGATTTAGCTTCTTCACAGTAAGTCTTGTTTTGACTGTACACATCATTATGAAATGCGTCCACTGTGTCAGACACGTATTTCAAGGCCTACCCGAGACCTGATTTTGCTGTGATTCATATTAGTCTTGCATGATATATTATTAAGATGCATGGTATAGTCTGTCTAATGACCTAAAAGTCAGCAACCCATGTTAAATACGTAACGATGTGAAGACTATTCTAATTGTTCATTAATGCTATGATCAATTCTTGCAAACTATTGATTGAATCATCTATCATTCTAGCTTGTTAAGGTGATTAATTGCTATCTTAAAATATTGCAAAACATGTTTAGTTAATTTCATAGTTCCATCTCATGTTAGCATGTTAATCGTTTTACGCAAGTTTTAAACTGATGAATTATGGATCGAGATTCGTACATCACTACACACTTGCACATCTAGGCAGCCCTTTCTTGGGGGATTGGAAGCTCTCTGTCGGTCATTCCGTATTGGCAGATTAGCGACCTTTCCGCTAAGACCTCCGTAATTCTCCATACTCTGTGGATTCTCTCATAGAGACCGAGTTGGTTGTACCATTGAAGTTCCCTCGAGATAGCTTGCACTTCCTTTCTTCTCTTGTTCTCGTGAGTGTGATTTATAATCTAGACTTAAGCCATTAATGTAAAGAGTGAACTAAAGTATAAATTGCACCGTTATGCTGTCAAAATTATCTCTTGACTATTCTATCATGACATCATGTTCACATTACTTATTACTTGTTCTCATCATCATCATGAACATGACATTACACATGCTTACATCTTGAAACTCATATTGGCCATTAATGACTGTGGGTATCTACATTTAAAATTAAAGTGAGATGCTGACCGGGCACGGAGAGTGTCCAAGGGCTCCAATCTAGCCCTAATGACGGAGAGTCATAAATATACTGTTAACTATGGGGTATAATGATTACTGACGTTGCATCTGCGCTGGGAGTACTTGCGTGTTGAATGATAGATACAATAACCACATACACGTGTCTAAGTGTGCATTTCAAGGTGGATCTTTCCTTGGTGTACATTAGTGTCTTCGTGCCTGATTAAGTGAATCGTGTTAAAAGTTCGTGCTCGTGCGTGCTTGCTTTCTTGCGTGATATGGACATCCTGCATTTATTGCAATTAGTGATATCTTGCATTCTTGAAAGCTATTGACATCAAGTGAAATCTTGCGTGCTTGTACAAAGCGATCTATTACTAGTTCTATCTTGTTATATCGTTCTAGATCTTGCTCTATCATGATCACTCTATCTAGCTTGTTCATGTATCATGTTTTAATGAGTTTTATTGGTACATGCATATCATGGTAATCGTGCTTACCTAGTTCTAAATTGCTAATCACTTATATCATTGCCCGCACATTGAGATATAAATCCTACTAGGCTAGTTTGCTCATTCCCTACTTTTAACCATTCTAGGTGACTATGAAAGTCAAGAGGAGGAGCAAGTCGAGGATGGGAATGCGTCCGAGTGATAAGCATCCCAATATGAGAGTCTATCCCCAGTTCATATTTTGAGTGTTAGAACATGTAGTAGGAAGTGAGGAATAAATGTACTTTTCGTTTTATTGAGTCTTAGTCCTGTTACACATAATTTAAGAGTTGTATTAGTTTACTTTGATACAGTGAGATGAGATTTGAATACAATTTCCATTGAGTTCAATATTTGGGCCCTATTATGATGTGTGTTGTTATACACTTAGTGCGTGCTAGCTAGAGGCTTATTTACTGATTGTTCACGTCTCAAAATATCGACTTGAATTATACGAATTAATATCCGCTGCGTAATTCTCGGGACGTGACATTCTGAGATCCCTCCCACCAGCATGGCACACCAAGGCCACAGTCATAGAGGACTCCAAGAACCTGTCAAGCCTCACTGTGGAGGCGTTGATTGGGAGTCTCATGGCTTATGAGATCAACATATAAAAGGGAGGAAGCCGAGCAACCAATCATCAAGAAAAAGGATGTGGCTCTCAAAGCCAAAAAATCAAAGGCATATAGTTCTGAAGAAAATTACTCAAGTGAAGATGTAGAAGAAGTGGCAAAGCTAGCCCGGAAGTTAAGGAAATTCATGAGGAAGTGAAGGCCACAACATACAACATCCTATAAGGACTACAAAGGGAAAAAGAAGAAAGAAGAGTCTAGCAGAAAAACAAAAATGATTTGCTATGAATGTCAAGGTATTGGACACATGAGATTAAAATGTCCAGTATTTATGAAAAAGTAGAACAAAGAGAAGTCAAAGAAGCCCAAGGACATGGTCGCCACATGGAGTGACTCTTTTGAGTCAAACTCCGCAGCAGGAGAAGAAGGGTGTCCAATGCGGCCTTATCGCTCTTGAAGATGAATCCCCCAAGGTAAACTCTGACCGAGAATCTTTACTCTTGAGGAGATTCAACAAATGTATTCTACTTTGTATAAGAAATATAAGAAAGCTAAAAAGGAAAATAAGAGACTGAAGATGAAAATAGAAGGCTTTCTTCATGATGAAATTCCCTATATATCATGTCATGAACTCAAACTAAAATGTGAAAATCTTCATGATGAAAATGAGACTATGCAAAGTAAAATTGAATTGTATGAACAAGAAATGGAATGTCTAGCTCATGATCATGGTTTTTCTGAAAACTAAGCATGCTTGAAAATCAGAATAAATCTCTTCAAGCTGAAATTACTTTTCTCAAAGAAAATAATCAAATTGATAGCATATCTCATGATCATGAATTCTTTGATGTTGTAGAGCAACAAGAAAGTTTAGAATTGGTGGTTGAGAATGAATCATTGAGATATAAGATAACTGAACTTGAAATTTTGCTTCATGATCATGATGTGCTTAAAAGAATCAAAAGCTTGAAATTGAGAATGAAATTTGAAAACAAAAATTCATGTGCTTGAAGAGAATGTTAAAAATTCTAAAAATTCTGTCAAGAAAATACATGAAACAATAGATGATCTAAAATCAACTATTTCTAGACTCATGAAGAGAAAGCAAAAACTTGGTGAACTCCTTAGTGTTAAAGTGAACACCAATAGACATGGTTTAGGCTATTCCCCTAAAAAGAAAAAGAACAATCTATTGAGTCTAAAATAAAAACATCATTTGTTCATGCCTCTAATGCTCCTAGCACTTCATAATCACATTCTAAGAAAATTGCTCATGTTAAAAAAATCAATTCATGCTAAGAAAATTGAGCAAGCCAAAAACTAGTAAATGGTAAACACTTTGTGAAGGCTAAGAAGAATGTACAATCAATTAAACCCAAGCATGTTACACCCAATATTTTTCATAGGCTGCAACCCACACAACGCATTTCTAATGTCATATGTTATTTTTGTGGTGGGCATGGTCATATGAACTATAATTGCTCTTTAAAGAAAAATATGTAAAACTCAACCTTGTGTGGATTAGGAAGGATTTGCTCTCTCAGGACTAACACTGCTAGACCCAAAACCATTTGGGTACCAAAGAAATCCACTAGAGATCTTTGGTTGCAGGTGCTTTGGAGATTTAAATATGATGAATTTCAAGGTTAAATTCAAGGCACCTGTATTGTTTTGTGAGTATCATGCAATTCTGTCTTTACACCTTCATGGTAAGACATGAATACCCTTATTAACACTTTCATGTTTAATTCATTCAGTTTTTATCAATTGGTATCATTGTTTACTTTCTAGATTTTGATAAATATTTGAAAAAATATATAAAATAAATAAATAAATAAAAACACAAAAAGAGTCTTAGAGTTTAGTGTCTATTGTATGTTTATTCCTTGTATGCTTGCATGTACATTATATGTAAAGACACTCTCCTTGTTTCTTTCTATGGCCTAATACTCCCTTGCTATTTCTATTGCATTGGCTTGAGATTTAGTGCACATCAATTTAGCCACTAAGGAGGAGATTTTGCATTTGGTGTGTGCATACATTAAGGAGGAGCCAAATAGTTATACATTTAACTTGCTTCTCAACATACATTTGAAATTGAAGCCAACACACTAATGCACATGTTTGTGATTAACGGGTATCACTTTGTTGATACGTGGAAATTTCTCTTAACACTCTGTGATGCTTATAATCGACCTAACTTGTAGTAACTTGTGAGGAAAAAGCTACATGTCCCAAGAAAAGAGGAACTGAGCTTAGTAACTGGGTCTCTCCACTGAACAAGTGAGGAGTCTCGCGTCAAACGGCAATACTTTCCTAAAAAATGAAGGAAAGGAAATCAAAAGAATTTGACATCATTGGTTTCAGAAGTTAAAAAAAAATGGGGCAGTGTGATAGCTACCAAAAATTGAGGATATATCATGCATGGGTAAGATTGAGAGTATCCATTAGTGTGAATTGGAAATTCTATTTATCATCATGTGTGATGCCTATTAGTCATATCTCTCACATCACTTTTAATGGTATTTAATTTTGAATGTGTCTTGAGAACTTGATTAAATACATGGGCTATATAATGGCTACTGCTTAGATCATGCACTTCCATAATCATTCCCTTAGTGAAATTCTTAACGTACTATATTCTTGAGTTCAATTGCATCTCTTATCCCTATTACCACCCACTTTTTGATGTTGTCAAAAAGGGGGAGAGAATATGTTAAGAACATATGTAGATTTTATATTCTGGTTTGGGGAGAGATTGTACAAAAAAAAGAGAGGAGAGTTTGCAGTATCCTTGAGAGGGGGAGTCATGTTGCATGACCGAATGCTTGCATGCATGTAAAAACAAAAAAAAAAAAAAAATCAATCTCAAAATGGGTGACATATGAATGTGAATGTTGTGTTTTGTATGAAAAATTTACAAGTGTTTTGTAATCATAAAAAAGGGGGAGATTGTTGTACTTTGTAGATTTTGATGATTACAAAAACACTAAGTTTAACTCATGTTGAGAAAATCACCAAAACACTAAGTATAATTCATATTGATGACCAAAGCATTTGAAATTACCTATATTTTATTTGAGGGTCTAACTCGTGTGTTAAGGGTCTGACTGGATTTCTGCACTTCTATAGGAAATCGGTTGACCGACCTAAAGAAACCGGTCGACCGACCTAGCCAGTATAGACTGGTGCTATGATAGCCAGAAGATCGGAGACCGACCTTCAAGAATCGATCGACCGATTATGGGAAGCCAACCGATTGATGAAGGTGCTTCTGATTGGTGAAGTATGTCTCCAATCGATTGAAGAACAAAGGGTCAATTGATTGAAGAAAAAAGGGCCAATCGATTGATGACCAAGCAAGAAATCGAACGACTGATTTGGAGATTTCGGTTGACTGACCTACCTAGTAAAGATCAAGCTTCCGATTGCTGAAGGAAATCAGACGACCGACCTAGCCAGTGCAGTTTGGCGTTGGGACAGTCACAAAGTCGAATGATCGACTTGGCAAAATTAGACGATCGATTTGGTGTTGTTTCTGAAGCAGAAGTAGAAGAATACCAGTCGTGGAGCTAAGTCCAAAATCAAACGAATGACTTGATGAAATCAGACGACCGACTTGGTGAAATCGGTCGACCGATTACACGAATGCAAGTTCCATATTTGGATAGGTCTATTTCCATGTTTAGATTTGAACGAGATTTCCTTGTCATCCATGGCCAAGATCAAGTCTTTGGAAAGTTGGTATATAAAGGGAGGCCTTTCCATGTATGTAGTGGATAACACAATTGGAGAACGACTTGCACCAAGGCTGGGGCAAAGGACGAACCAGCAGACCAAAGCACCTTCCAGGCGATTTCTTCAAGGGTTGTTGTGTGAGTTCAAGGTGTTGAATGTTCATAAGATCGTGCATCCATAGTGCAATGTCCAAGAATGCCTGTGCAAGCTTTCATGTTCTTCTCCGATGTTTCTCAACCACACCAAAACAAGAGAATTCTGAACTACAAATTTTCATCTTCCTTCTCTTGTTCTTGGGTTAAGATTTGTACTTCAATTTATTTACACAAACATCACCGTGTGTGTGCTCAGTTCGTGAGCACATCTTTGGTTGGTGTATAGTGTGTGCTGCGCATACACATTGGGTTGTCTCGTCCCTGGGAAACGAGGTGGGTTTTGTGTTATCCTAGGAAACAACTGTGTGTGTGTGGGTTTACGCTTGTACCCGGGAAACAAGTTAGTAGAAATACTCACAGGGGTGTGGGGTAGTGGACGTAGGCACACACGGGGGTGTGTTTGTTGAACCACTCTAAATCCTACATGCATGTGTGGTTTGATATGTTTTTCTTCTACCTATGTTCTACGCACGTTAGGATAGTCAGTTTTGTCTATATACTTGTTATATTTTGTTGTGCATATCACATTATAGGTTTGATTAGTTGAGTTTAATATATTCTGTGTATAAGTTTTTTAATTGGGCGATAACCAATTCACCCCTCCCCTGTTGGTTGTCCATCGCATCCTCACTCTTCAGGGGGACGGACACCAGTAGACGTACTGGTCCTCAACTAGTCCCGTGTTTCCACTTGCGTCACTTTGCGGGCCCCAGAACCTGTAGAGGTGTGTCAGGCGTGGGTCTGCAGTATGTGTTGCTACATAGTGGTGTTGGTTGGTCTCCACAGTTCTTTGACTTACGCAGTGTTGTGGTGGAGCCGCAGTTGGACTTTATGTCCGTGGCTACGAGACTGAGAGTTAGTTCTCATGTTTGTTAGTCTGGGTTGGATACTAGTGTCATGAACCAGTAGTCTTTACCCATATGGTGCCTTCGTTACTTCTTACTCGATTTCTAGCATTCATGGTTGTAGGTTGTGATACTAGTTGTAGTGTTCACCAGCTATAATTTCTTACTCATTAGTCGTGCAAGGTTTCTAGTTACACAATTGTGCGGTTGTGGTTCTGCCGTGGTACCTTCTAATTTTAGGTACATATACCCTTCTTGGGCAGCTAGTCGTTGTGGCACGTTCTGTGCCTATTTCGGGTGTTGTCCTAGAATTGTGCTCCGTGGAGGTTGTGTTTTGTGACCTTCCACTTGTTGTGTTCTTAACCTTCTGTGGTTAGTCCTCCGGTATGTTTTATTATTCTAGTGTGCGGTGGACTAACTCCTTGTTTTCAGTCCCATTAACTTTCGTTGGTGGTTTGCCTATGTGACTCGTGGCTTAGTCATTTCAGATGTTGGGATAGACTGGTGTTTCTGTGCTAGTCCTATTGTTCCCTCTATTTTTGGTGAGTTGTGTTAGCTAGTGTGTTTATGTTTAAATACAATTTAATTATGTTTATTACGAGTATGTCTTTACTCCAATAGTTCTACTGTCGGTGTTACCTGTGAGACCTTGAGTGGTAGAGGTGTTAGCTCCTTTGTGCAGTTTTTGGTTGTTGTTTCTTTTTTTAGGAGGTCCCTACTGAGCCTGTGACTTTTTTTGGCTCACTCTCTTACAGCCCTTTTCAGGTGTTAGCAAGGCGTTGTGGCGGACTTGTACCACCAGCAGTTGGGTTGTAGTTGTTGTTGCATGAGCTTCTGCTCCCTCAGGGTATGCTCCAAGTGGTTGTACCTTTCTCTTGGACATGTAATAATGTATTGAGACAATGTAATTGGTTGTAAAGGAGTATGAGTAGATGTAGCACCCCAAAATTTTCGTAATTTAAAATTATGGATAAATTGGAAAATTGACAATTTAATAATTTAAAAATAGTAATACCATACGCATCATTATCATATACACGAAAACACATCGGGAAATTTAGTAAAAATCATAGTTCAACTCTAAATAATATTTCTGAATGACTTATGAAGAGATTTGGGTGAAGAAAATCCGATTAGCCGAGTTTAAAGTATTTGTGTCTTATTATCGTAATTAGAAAATAAGTCAGATAATTACTATCACATGTACTTAAGTGAGTCTAAAAATAAAATAAAAATCGTGCATGGACCTCAAACAATGGGTATTGACAACCCAATGAAAGAATTGGACCAAAGGTAGTCTTTTGGGCCACAAAATAATTCATGCTAACAAAATAACTAAAATTCGGAAATATTCACTAATGGACCATGATAGGATAAATTCTTACCTAATAGACCTCCATTGGACTTCAAACCAAGCCCAAATTTGTAGTTACCACCTATGGGAGGTTTTCATAATCTTCCCATCATGAATTGGGGAGAGAAATCCTTCATTGAGGGAAGGATACACCCAAATTTGTACCTATGAGTTTCCTAATCTAATTAGGCAACTAAAGACCCATCCCCCTTTAAATAAGCCCTCTCTCTCCCATGGGATGACCCCTAGGGTTGCTGAGGTCGTGCTTGGAGGCTGTGGTGGCTGGAGATCTTGAGGAGGAAGCTGGAGCAAGAAGCAACTTCGTGCTAATCTCCCCTTGCGACCTGCAGACAAGCCCCTTCAAGATCATCACCAAATGTTAGTAAAACCTCGACCAAACCATGCAAACCATATATCCTTGGAAAGATCTTCGAGTCTAGTTTCTTATGGAACTATTTTGCCCAGTTTATATCCAGTAGATCGTGAGTATTAGGCATTCTCCTCCAAGTGGTCAGAACTTGGGCTTTCTGGGGAACGGATCTTATTCAACCCAAAGGTAGGTCATCTCCATGCCAAACTCTAATTAAACTCGTTCATACTTGCATACATGTGTATAGATCATGTTCTTACTGCTTTCCCTAATTTCTATCATATGGGTTTTACAAATTAAATCTAGTATGATCAGAACGTTGTGCTAACTTGATTAAACCCTGACCTGTCTTACGAGTTCTATATCTTTTCATAGAGCTCAACATGAAACTTGTTCCTCCATGAGTCTAGTTTCATTTGGCACTGGTTTTCCTAATTTTAGTTGTTTGTACATAGAGTATTAGCTCTTACATGTGTACTATGTCAGATTCATGTAGACCATTACAATACATCTTGCTACCAAGCCAAACAACTTCGTTTCTCGATTACTTGTTACTGTACATTGTATAGGATGTACTCTAACTAACAGAGGTGGTTTCATCTGATTTGGATCACCCTAGCATTAGTTATGATTTTTTGAACCCCTAGGTATCAAACCTAGTTTGTTTCAGAATAGGAAAACACCCCCATAAAGCACCCCTACACTGAAAACAGGAAAATGATGAGTCGACCTGTCACCTTCAGAAGACGATAGGAAGGTTGTCTCCTTCATAGATCAGAAGGCGACAGCCTTCTGGTTGCCTTCATGAATGCGACATGATGCTTGTCACCTTCTGACCACAATGGGCATTTCAGCCCTGTTTGGCCCGTTTTGGGTCGTTTTCGTGCCCCGTCTTCTCCTGTGCGAAGTTAGTTACTGATAGCATGCATATATCAACACATATAAAGATTCAAACATATTCACATGGTGTTTAATTGATCTTAAGTTAATGATCATGCTCCCTACCTGTTGATTATTCACTTCTTGCCTTGTTAGCGAACTTGCTAAAAACACATTGTTACTTGCTAAAAATTGGTCATGCATGATTAGTATTTCTTGATTTAGCATTCATGATACTTGCCATAATTGGAGTTTCCATAAACAAAGTTTTAATAACTGGAGTTTCCATAATCGGATTCACACACGCACTTGAGCGATTCTCTTACACGGCATGCGCATACACTCTAGCATGATAGGAAAGCCCCTTCTTGGCTTGTAGTGAACTCTCCATCGGATATTCCTTCTGCCGAACTATTGACCCCTTGATCAAGGCCAACATAGGTCTCCTCTGACCATGGATTTCCACATAGCCGGCGAGCAGGTTGTACCAATGAAGTACCCGGAAGTTAGTGTGCATCTATCTCTCTTCTCTTGGCATTCTTGACGAGATCTTTCTCTTCTCATCCTGATTCTGGAGTACACCTCTATTGAACATTAGACCAAGTTACTAATAAGTGATTGGACTAAATTGAAAATATGTTGTTATGTTGCCGGATTGAACTCTTGAACTATCACCTCAACTATCTTGACATTATTGGACTCTTGTTATTGGCCATGAATGATTGTGAGTATCTACATTTGGAAATAGTGAGATGTTGACAGGGCACGACGTGTCCAAGGGCTCCAATCTAGCCCTAATGACGGAGAGTCATAAATATACTGTTAACCATGGGGTATAATGATTACTGGCATTGCATCTGTGCTGGGAGTACTTGCATGTTGAATCCTAGATACATAAACCACATACACGTGTCCTAGTGTGCATTCCAAGGTGGCATAGATCTTTAGTGCACATTAGTGTTTTTGTGCCTAATACTGTTACATGTTAAAAGTTCTTGCTCGTGTGTGCTTGCTTACTTGTGAAATGGCCATCTTGTTACATGCTATCTTGCTCTTGCGCATGAGGTTACCATCTTGCTAGATCATTGATCACTCTATCTTGAACTCTTGAATACAACCTTCTTGCTAGACTGATCATTACATCTCTTATTCTTACTATCTCGCATGATACACTGTTCACGTGTTATTACCGTCATTTTAATTGCATAGTGCATACCATGTGCATACCTTCTAGCTTTTAAACTGTTAAATACTTATATCATTGCTAGAAGATGTAAAACCTACTGGGTGAGTGCGTTCATTACCTACTTTCCAAATTTTTCAGGTGATCAGGAAATTGATGATGTAGAGAACCAAGACTATATTGGGGATGAACAAGAGTGAAGAGCGCTCTCAAGCCTTAGTATTGAAGTCAAGTTATCTTAGCGTCATAGTATTATAGTTTGAGTATGAGAGTACTAGAATGTTGTAGTAGTAGTGAGGATAGTATGTAACTTTCCCTTTTATTGAGTCTTAGTTCTATAGTTGGAACTTGAAATGGAGTATGTACCAGTTATCATTATTTAAATGAAATAAAGAGTTTGAGTTTTATTATGAGCACAAATAGTTATGCTATATGTGATTTCTATCTAGAGGCTTATTTGCCGACTGTTCACGTCTCAACGATCGAATAATTTCTTCCCCTGCCATGCTTTGGGGCATAATAGTAGATGTACTTTCTTGTATCTTATACTCTTGTGGTTGTCTTTTATATTCTCACTGGACACGTGTGTGAACTATCTCTTGTGAGACTACGGTCTGTTCATGGGAGGCGGGTATGGATATGGAGCCTTATTGGGCATACATATCAAGGGTCTCTACAAACAGAGGATTCAAGGGTGTTGTCGTTGAGCCAGGGCAGTGCTACAGGGCGGAAGAGCTGATAACGTGATGGAGATGTCAAGGATGATGTCGAACAACAGTAGATGGGGGCGCCATTGTCGAGGGTTCACTGCGACATTGTTGGAAAAGAGAGTACGTGAAATGGATGATGAATAATTCATCCCCATATATATATTTTGGTGATAACAAAACCATGAAAAATATTTGACTATAACATTTTTTTCTGACATTTGTCAGTAGGACACAATTGCAATGACTCTAGTAAGTTAAATAAACTCAATTAAGTTAAAAGTCATTTTCGTATGAATTTTCTAAGTCTACATCGATTGTTGTTTTAATATCACATCGATTGCAAAACAAACTCCCATTGTAAGTGTAGTGCCCTAGAATTTTTATTGAATCATATAATGCAATTGTGTATGTATTTCTGCTTTTAGTTGCATGTTGTTCTGTGTTGATATTAGCGTCAAGATCTTCTGACGTTGACTGATGTTAGTGGCATGATCGTTTGCCGTTTACTTCTTGTTAACGATAGCTTCTTGTGTCGTTTATTATTTTCTGGAATAATGGATTTTTCGGGCAAGAATGTTGACGACTAAATCAATTGACGTCTACATCATGGTTGACAGCAACTTAGGTTGACGTTAACCTGACTTGCCTGTTTTTGATGTTACCGTTCCGGGGGAGAGAAATCGGTCGTTTCCAAAAGCATTTAATGGGTAGATTCGTGCGTTTCTGATCCAATGGTTAGGATTAAGGCTTAGGCAATTCGTAGGGGATCTTTATAAGACCCAGATTTAGCATTTGAGAGAGACTTTCCACTGGTTGGGAAGAGAGAAAGGAGGGCCGAGAGAAAGGGGTTGAAGAGCTTGTTCGTGCGACTTGAAGCTTTCTGGACCAAGAAGGATCATCCAGCATCGAGATCAGGGGCTTCTCCAAGCGGGGGAGTTGTGCTAGAAGCAGTTTCTGAGCGATTGAAGTCGTGGAGGAGGACTGCCTTACTGCCAAGGTGGGCTTCTTCAGATCTCTTTTCGTCACTCCAGAAGGAGGGTTAGAGGCAAGTGACATGGGGGATCAGTTTAGGATAGTCTAATCTTTAGATTTACTATTTTTACAGATTTTTAAACCATCAAAATAACGTACGGGAAGGGGTGTAAGTTCTGTTATTTTATGTGAAGCTTTTGTGTTTTCTGGGCACAAGAACTTAACGTCCAGATCGTCTGTCGTTTAGTTTGTGTAAACAACAGTATCGACCGCCGTCTATTTCTTGTAAACGACATGTTTTGTGACCGTCTACTATATGTTAACGGCGCTATGTGCCGCCGTCTACTAATATTAACGACAGGATATGTGGTCGTTGACCTAGTGTAAACGCCACATATTTGGCCGTTGAGTTTATCAGTGCTGTAAATTCCTGAAATCTGATTTTATTTACTTAACTATGATTCATGCATGTATGAAACTTCGGCCAGGTTATACTTTGTGTGTTTCAGTGCTGTTATACTATGGACAGGACGTTACAAAGATGAATAGGCTATGTGTATATATGTATGGTTGTTCTCTTAGATTTTAATTGAATTAGCAAAAGAAATATGAAAAGATGCAAACATGATCCATGTTGTACTGTTGAAATTGAGGACTGTACTACTGTTAGTTGGAGCTACAGACTTACTGTATTCGATTCTTGTATATAAATTGCATGATTTAATCATTGTTATATCATGATAAGTAATTCAGATTTACGAAGAATAATCACAAAAAAATGTTTACAGGGCTCTGAAAATTATGAAATTTTGCATGTACAAGGTATGATCAGAAACAGATTTACTATCAAAACTTCGGGATTTTTAGATCACTAACATATTGTTATGATTTTATGAATGGCAGAATGCAAATAGAATTTGAATAAACATGAGAGTATATGTGCATGAATGGATGTGATATAAATAGTACCATGATAGGTTTCTATTATACAGTAAAGTTAAATTTCAGAACTGAGAAAGGCATGCTATACAATATTTTATTTTCATCTTGATAAGTTATGCATGAATGTATGAAAGCATGATAGAATTGTATGAGAATGTAGATTGTATGATTGCATACATGTTAATGCATTTGAAATGAATTGGCCAATAAGACATTGCTATGATAGAGATAACTACAAGGAACTACACCATAAAATGCCCCTATGGTAATGGTTCACCTACATGAAATGACCTACATGAATCCGTGGGCAACGGATTGAAATCCTAGAGGTAGACATGTTCTACTGGTTAAGGTGGGAAGGACTTTTCCCGGTGTTGCGCAATGACCATGACTTCATCACTGCTTTGCCTAGGTGATAAGTGTATGACTACATGCTACATGATCTTTATTCATAGTGTGGGCTATGTCTTGGCAACTACATGATACATGACTACATGAACTACATGTCTACATGATACATGAGCTACATGTTACATGCCATATGAACTACATGTCATTTGTTTTACATGCTACATGATGATTAAATTGCATGTTACATGATATAGATTAAAAGAACTTGAAATTGTTTACATGTTGCATGACATTAGATATATACCATTAAAATTTGATTACATGCTATGACATAGGTACATGTTTAGATTAACTGTTATATTATGAGATGTAAGTTATATGTAGTACATGAATTGTTTTATTTCCAAGATAAATAACCATGATATGTAAAGAGTGATTGCCAAATGACTTGGAACATGTTGATAGGAAGAACTATATGATATCAAGAATGTGAAAGAAATATGTTATCATGATTTTAAGCCTAGTATATGTTATATCTTAAACTGTCTTTCATGTGACTTGTTGGGTCTTTTAGACTCACACTTGATTAACATTTCAGGAGAGGCAGAGGATACTCAAGAGTTAGTACATTCTGACTCGGAGCGTGTGGACGTGGAGGCTTAGAGCTTTGCTTCAGAGTATTGGAGTGATTATGTATGTGAGGGAAATATGTACCTTTGATTTTATGCATTTGAACTTATGGATTGTATTAAGTTTGGACTATTGTTATTCTTCTTTTATGCTTTAGACTTAGTATTTGAATATGATGTTGATTGCAAAGTATTTGGTTCCATGTTCCATTGCATCTTATTGGAATTAAATTGTCATTTATGTATGTCTCAATATGTACCATCTATTGTTGGATATGTTCCACTGTAATACCTCTATTGGATCCAATGTGAGTTAGAATAACTGTACTGGGTCTAAGAGGGGCGTTACAGTAAGGCCCTCAATTTCTGTGCATGTTATATTTGTTTGACGCTTTATGGTTCTGCCCAAAATTCCTATTCAACGTCAACATCCCTTGACGTTAAGAGCATGTTGACGACAAATTTTGTGATGTTGACTATGTGGCCAGAAGAAATAGACATCCACATCGATTGACGCCTATTTCTGGTTAACGGCAGCTATGTGGCCATTTACTTCTCCGGCTACATTTGAGATTTCAGATCTGAATCTACCCCATTTTCTCTAGAGTCCGTTTAGGAAACCCATCCCCAACGGTCACGACTCTTAAGACCTAAGTTTACCCCGACTCTATTGTCTATATAGCCTAGACATCTCAGTTAGGAGAGGACTTTTCTCACCTAGGGCTATTTGGGTTTCGGGGTGAGAAAAAGAGAGAGTTTGATAGGCTTGATCCAGAGATCTGATAGCTTCTCCAGCAATCTTCTACATTTTGGAGGCTCTACTGGAAGTGGAGGAGCTCTCCTAACTTTGGGGGATCGATTGCACGAGCGTGGAGGCCAGATCAAGGCGGCTTGGCCGAGGAGGGCTTCATCGCCAAAATCCGATCTTTAGAGGTTTTTAGAGAGGCAAGTAACTTAGGGGTTTCATCCCTAGACCTATCACCTAGAGTTTAGGTATTTTTCGAGATTTTTAGATCGTGTCCTGGACCCCCAAATTCTGTATTTTTCTGTGTTCGGTCTGCACTGTCTGCAGACAAGAAGTTGACAGCAACATTCTTGCCGCCAAGTTCTTCAGTTAACAGCAATCGATTGTGCTGTTAACCCACCCTGACGGCAAGACCCTTGCCGTCAAGTTCATCTGGATTTTCAGAATATTGTTTTCAACCATCTGATGTGATTTTTCGAGGGTTTTTGAAGGTATGCATGTATGATAAAATTTTGTCTAGTCAGATATGGTCTTTAGGTCAAATCATGAATTTCTGATAAATTTTTTATCATGATTACATATAATAGAATTTCTGTTATGGGGAAATATGCATGTTTTGACAGATTTAAATTCAGAATAAATAGATATGATGCATGATAATTTTGTAGGAAATTTTCATGAACTTATGGTTACTCTATGCATGCTTTGAGACTGTTAGATTTATTTGTTCACTATCTATCATGTTTAATTGAAATATCTTATTGAATTGCATGAGATCCCTGTTAAATGTTATAAATATATATATTGTTATGAAAATTCTAAAAACTTAACCATATGATATGTTCCATGCTTAGAGTTTATGGTTAAAATTTGAGACTATTTTGATATCTATAGGTACTGTTCGCAATTATAAAGGTATTAAAAGCCATATTATGCATAATTATTCAAGAAATGGTATTTTCCAGTGATTAGTATCATGTTTAGGTACTATTATGCATGTTTTAATACTGTTAGACAGCCATGATAGGTTATGTGAACTAAAATATATGTGTTTGACTGGTATGCATGTGAATGGACCAATAAGTGCATGTAAAATGATGTTATTCATGTGATTAATTGAGATAGTGTGATTAAGTGAATGTGTGCCGAAATTGACACTGCTACCATAGAAGGTTGTAGAGCCATACTGTAGAAAAGTCCCTATGGGAAGGCTCAATGTGTATGTGATATCTTGTGGGCATCAGGATGAAATCTTGGAGGTGGACAAGTACCACTGGTTAAGGTGGAGAGGGCTTCTCCCGATTCTGCGCAGTTACCAAGATTCATCACTATAATGCCTAGGTGACGGGTATGTGTTATGTGATATGTGTGTCCTTCTTTATGGTGGTTCGAACTATGTGTCACGGCAAAAAGAAAAATAATGTGCAAAGATGTGAAATATGTGTAAATGTGCAAAGTGTTCATGTGAAAGTGATGTGTTAATGTGTTACCATGTGAAATATTGTGAAACCATGTGAACATGTGATATTTATGTTAAAATAGCAAGAAAAATGTGTAATTATGTGATATAAAAGCATGTGAAAAATGATAGATATCATGCTAGGTGTGTTAGCAAGCATGTGTTTAATTCCATGATCAAACTGTTTAGAAACATGATGTGAATGAATTGTAATTGATACCATGAAACAAGTAAAAGACCATGTGTAGATAGCATGTTATAGGTTACTTAATTGCACTTGTATGTTATGACATGAACAATGGGGTAAGATTACTCTTGTTGTTAATTTGGAAAGCATGAATGTGATATGTGTAAGGATGTGCCAATGGGTTACTTGCTGAGTCTTTTGTGAAGACTCATACTTGCTTTAACATACAGGTGAGATAGGTGTCCCCGTGCTTGAGGAGGACATGTGAGGAGCGACTCCGAGCGAGAGGAGTAGCGAGATTGTGGAGGGCTATTTGTTAGATTGCACTTTCTTTTACTAGTATGTGGACAATGATGTTATGTTATGGACTTGTATAATTATGGACTTTGTTTATTTCATTGCTACTATATAGAATGTGGAATGTGTGAATGATGATGGAATAAGATTACTTTCAATTTTGTTGTACTTCCTTTTGTTATTTATGTGCATCTCTACCTACTGTGTTGTGTTGGATACATGTCCCACTGTGACGGCGCACTTTATATGGATGTGGATTGGTATAATCGTACCGGTTTAAAGGGGGTCATTATAGAGATTGGTATCAGAGCAACAGGTTGAGATTGTACGTAAATAAGCCATCATCTATACAATATTTTAAAGTCTTTATAGAATTAGTCCATACATGTGGAAAATATTTAATAATGAATTAAAGATAGTTAAGAAAATGGTTAGGACTAAGTAACATAGATTCTAACTGAGTTAGGACTATGCAGTGGTTCAAGGTAACAGAAGAACCATGCAGTGGTTCAAGGTAACAGAAGAAGAAACAAAATCCATAGACTTTAGGTGAATGGCATTTGGAGTGAGGACCAGGACGTCCTGTCTAAGGAGGCTGTTAATTTTTTTGAATCTATTCTTCACTCTACGGATCATACAATTGATGCTTCTCTTCTCAGTGTAATTCCTGAGCTCATTTCTACTGATCAGAATAATGCTTTATGTGAGACCCTGGATAAAAATGAAGTTAAGAGGGCAGTGTGGAACTTGAATGGCACCACCACCCCTGGGCCGGATGGATTTACCGGCTCTTTCTTTACCTCTTATTGGGACATTGTGGGAGATTATGTTTTTGCTGTAGTCAAAGGTTTCTTCAATGGTTTCCCCTTTCCCAGAGGTGTTACTTCGACTCACATTACTCTTATTCCCAAGAAGGATCACCCAGTTTCTTTCAATGACTACAGACCTGTTAGTTTATGCAATTTTTGTTACAAGATTGTCTCCAGGATTCTGTGTGATAGATTGACTACTATTTTTCCTATGATTATTTCTGAAGAGCAAGGTGCTTTTGTTAAGGGTAGATTTATTCTAGATAACGTTTTCATGGCTAGACAACTGGTCAGGGACATTGGCCGCAAAACCAAAGGCAATAATGTTGTTCTTAAACTGGATATTAAAAAGGCATATGACAGTGTGGAATGCGATTTCCTCTTTACAATTCTTAAGAACTTCAGTTTCTCCTCCAGATTTATCTCCTACATTGGTATGTTGATTTCTAACTACTGGTTTTCTGTCCTATTTAATGGCTCTCCTGCTGGCTATTTTAAATCTTCCAGGGGTTTACGCTAAGGGGATCCCATTGACCCGGCTTTGTTCATCATTATGGAAGAAGCCCTCAGTAGAGGTATTAAAAACATGGTCAATACTGGTTACCTTCTCCCTTATTTTGGGCCTAGGGGCTGCCCTCCCCCCACTCACCTTCTATATGCGGATGATACGCTTGTTTTTTTGAATGGGAGTATTAGGAATGTTAGACGGTTGATGGTTTTCTTAAATAAATATGCTAACTCATCTGGTTAGCATATTAATTCCAACAAGAGCTGTTTCATGTTAGCTGAGAAGGCTCCTGCCCATGCCGCCAATAAAATCAAAGAGGCCACTTGTTACACGAGGCAAACTGGTACTCTTAATTATCTGGGTGTTCCCCTGAAACCTGGTAGGATGACTATTGTGGATTATAGATCTTTGGTTGATAAAGTGAATGGAAAACTACATGCATGGAAATACAAATTTTTATCTCAAGCTGGAAGGATCACTCTGATTAACTCTGTCATCTCCTCTCTCCCTATCTATCTTGCTGATGCCTCCTATATACCAAAATCCATTATCTCTTATATTGAGAGAGCTTCTACTGCTTTCTCAATATGGAAGCTATGAAGATTCTCAATGATAACACCAGATGGGTCCATGGTAATGGCAGGAAAATCAATATTCTACATGATATTTGGATTGGTGAACTACCCCTCAGTAGCACTGTCCAGGTTGACAATGAGGGTGAGGGAGCCTCCTTGAGTGAGGTGGTTTCTGATGCTTCCCACCCTCTCAGATCCATGATTCCTCATTCGGTGATGGAAGGTTTGGTGCTTTCTGATGAAGATGACAAGTGTTTATGGGCAGCCTCTAATAACAACTCTTTCACCACTAAATCTTCTTACAACCTGATCAGACAGAAGGGTGTGCATAGACTGGCCCTTGCAAAAATTTGGCACAATTCTTTTTATCATAGAGCCTCCTTATTCTCTTGGAAAATTTTGAACCGGGCTGTTTCGGTTGATGGTCGTATCTCTAAAGCTGGCATTTCTTTGGTGTCTCGGTGCTCTTGCTATAAGTTCTCTTAGATAGAAGACCTTGATCACCTGTTTATTCATAGTGATAATGCAGCTACCCTTTGGCATTGGATACATCCTCTTATATATCCGAGGGTCACCCTTCGTAGCCACATTACTGCTCGTCTGTGGAGTTTTATACAGCATTCGAATATTCGATCTCCATATGGTTTTGTTTCTTTGTATACCCTTATTCTTATGTTGTGGGAAATCTAGAAGGGAAGATGTTTAAGAAGATTTGACTCTACTTATATTCCTGCTATGGTGATCATCAACAACATCAAGTCTAGCATTACGCACTCGCTATCTAAGCTTCAATTTAAGGTAGCTCCTAATTCCTATGAGATGCAGACCCTTCATGGTTTTGGTTATGTCCCTCTGTGTCCTGCCAAGCTACTGAAACTTATAAGATGGATTCCTCCTATATGTGATTTCATTCTTAACATTGATGGGGCTTGCAAAGGGAATCCTGGGGAGTGTGGAGGTGGTGGTTGTATTCGAGATACTCAGGGCCAAGTACATGTGGCTTTTACTCATTTTTATGGCATAGGAATCAGCATGATTGCAGAAATGAGAGCGCTTTGTGATGGACTTCGGCTGGCAACTTCCTTAGGCTACAGGCTTTCTATTGTTTACTTTGATTATTAGGTTCTTGTGAACTCCATCCGAGAGGATAAGGTTGTTTCTTTCCGTTCATACAAATGGTGGAGAGATGCTAGATCGTTCATCAGTCGGGAGTCTATGCAGTTGTCTCATGTGTACTGGGAAACCAACCAACTTGCTGATTCCCTTGCTAATTTTGCTGTTAAAAGTAGGCAGAATGATGTTATCTGGGGGGCGCATACCTTACCCCATTCTTGTAAGGGGCCTATGGTCATTGATAAATCTGGTCTCATGCATGTTAAAATGGTATAACTGGGGTATGCCCCATGGAGGTTGTATTCACATTATTTTTCATAATAGCCCTGGCCCAAGTTGCTCTCACTAGTGGAGTGAGAACATTCTCCATTTCTAGGGGAGGGTGCACTCTCCTAGTTTGAGGCCCTGAGGACCTTCTACCGGAAAAAAAAAAAAATTCTAACTGAGTTAATTATTTTACAAGCAATGGCGAGCCGTGGTAGGCGCAGTACTCAGGCTCGAGAGGATGAGCAGAGGCATGAGGAAGAGAG
Source organism: Colocasia esculenta (assembly GCA_014218235.1). NCBI lineage: Eukaryota > Viridiplantae > Streptophyta > Magnoliopsida > Alismatales > Araceae > Colocasia > Colocasia esculenta. Next base: position 79,244,014 of record CM024755.1, on the reverse strand, counting down.
GGGTGAGCATCAGGGCCCAGCACCCCAGGGTCCCATGGTACTTCCTTTACCACCACCTATGGACTATGGCATGTTCATGCAAGGCCTAGTCCAGGCGATGCAAACTCAAGCTCAGACGCAGGCTGCGTTGCAAGCTCAGTTGCAGGCACAGGTTAGAGTTGTTAAATAGGGAGTAGTTTGTTTTGTTGAATGTATGATTGCTTATGTGTTTCTTGCTGTCTCAGGCTAAGGCTTCAGCTCCATTTCCCTAGGAGCATGGCCATGGTGGTCAGTCCATCATGGAGAGGTTTAAGAGGATGGCTCCGCCTCCTTTTAAGGGGGAGAGTCAGCCCATTCTGGCAGAGAGCTGGATGAGAGAGGTGGAGAAGATCTTCCGGGCTATTAGGTGTACGGAAGAAGATAAAGTTAGTGTGGCTACTTACATGATACAGGTACTTACAGTATATGTACTTGTGTAAGGTTAAGATTTTAGTTTGGATGGTACTTATGGGTTGTATTTTGCAGGAGAGAGCTGATGTTTGGTGGGCCTCTGTGCTACGTACGAGGTACAAGGATGGTGCTATAGAGGTGACTTAGGCCAAGTTCACTAGACTCTTTCGGGCCAAGTTTATCCCCGAGCACATTCAGGACAAGATGGAGCAGGAGTTCCTATCTCTCACACAGGGCTCCATGACTATCCTGGAGTATGAGGCCAGGTTAGTCGAGCTTTCCAAGTATGCTCCCCACATTGTTGCAGATGAGCGCAGAAAGGCCAAGAAGTTTGAGATGGGGCTCAAACCATCACTTAGGTCAAGACTGGTTGCTTTTGACCATCGGACTTTGGACGAGGCTCTTAGCGCAGCATGTAGGCAGGAGAGTGAGATGGATCAGTATATAGAGGAGAAGAGGGAAGCTCAGAAGAGGTCAGCACCACCTTTCTAGAGGCAAGACAGGAAGAAGGCAGCGGTGTACCAGTCGCCACAGCATCAAGTAGCAGCTCCATGTCAGTAGGCGGTTGTACCCCAGACACCCAGCTTCAGGCCCAGCGATAAGAAGGCGTGTCCTCATTGCGGAAGGACACATGGCAGATCCGAGTGTTGGAAGCTTGCAGGGAAGTGCTTGAAGTGTGGCAACACCGAGCACCAGATCAGAGACTGCCCCAGACTTCAGCAGTTTTCTCAGAGAGGAGCACCAGCCCCAGCACCGGCACCAGTGACAGGGAAACCAGGAAAGCCTCAAGCCCAAGCCCGAGTGTATGCACTAGATCGTGAGGACGCAGAGTAGGCCGAGAACATCACAGAAGGTATGGTTCTAGTTATGGGTGTGCAGGCTCGAGTGTTGTTTGATACGGGTGCTACACACTCGTTCATTTCCGAGCAGTTTGCCAAGCAATTATCGGCAGAGTCTGGAGTTGAGGCAGAGGAGTTAGAGGTTTCCTTATCTGTGCACACACCAGCAGGTACGGTAGCGACCAAGAAGTGCATTCCATCCCTACCTGTGTGCATTGAAGATAGAGGCTTGTTCGGGTGCTTCTACTTGCTCAAGATGAAGGACTATGATGTTATACTTGGTCTGGATTGGCTTGAGGAGCACTATGCCATGGTTGATTGCAGAGGGAAGAAGATTACTTTCCGTATACCTGGAGAGGATGAGTTGTTGCATCTGTTTCCAAGGAATCTAGTGGGAAGGTTTGTGATCTTCGCCGTGAAGGCTATGAAGATGGTAAACAAGGGTTGTGACGCTTTTCTTGCCAGTGTGGTCTTAGTTCCTAAGGCCGATCAGTCACCTACCCTTGAGCAGATCGAGGTTGTGCAGGAATTCCCAGACGTGTTCCCTGATGATTTGTCTAGATTGCCACTAGCAAGGGAGATAGAGTTCACTATAGAGTTGCTTCCAGGCACCTCACCTATCTCTAAGGCTCCCTACCAGATGGCACCTGTGGAGTTAGCCGAGCTAAGGAAGCAATTGCAGGATTTGCTTGATAAGGGGTTCATTCACCCTAGTGTGTCACCATGGGGCACACCTGTGCTATTTGTAAAGAAGAAAGATGGTTCCCTCAGGCTGTGCATTGACTACAGGAAGCTCAATCAGGTGATAGTGAAGAACAAGTACCCCTTATTGTGCATAGATGATTTGTTTGATCAGCTGCAGAATGCATCCATATTTTCCAAGATAGATCTGCGATCCGACTACCACCAGTTGAGGATCAAGGGAGAGGATGTGTCCAAGACTGCATTCAGGACCCGCTATAGACACTATGAGTTTCTTGTGCTTCCATTTGGTCTAACTAACGCCCCTGCAGCATTCATGGATCTCATGAAAGGGTGTTTAGGCCATATTTGGATAGTTTTGTTGTGGTGTTAATAGACGATGTGTTAGTCTATTCCTCTGATGAGGATACACACCATGAGCATCTGAGGATTGTTATGGAGGTTCTTCGAGTGCACAAGCTGTATGACAAGTTCAGCAAGTGCGACTTTTGGATGCACGAGGTTCACTTCCTTGGGCATGTTATCTCAGGCGCTGGAGTTGTTGTTGATCCGTCGAAGGTTCAGGTGGTGTTAGAGTGGGAGACTCCGAGGACACCATCCGAGATCAAGAGTTTTCTTGGGTTAGCAGGCTATTACAGGCGATTCATTGAAGGCTTTGCCTCTATCGCAGCACCTCTGACTAAGCTGACCAAGAAAGGGGTTAAGTATGTGTGGTCTGAGGATTGTGAGAGTAGTTTCCAGATGCTGAAGACAAGGCTGACATTTGCACCATTGTTGATCTTGCCTAGTGGTGCTGAGGGTTTTGCTATCTACTATGACGCTTCCCAGATAGGCCTTGGTTGTGTTTTGATGCAACATGGTAAGGTAGTTGCCTATGCTTCTCTCCAATTAAGGGAGTATGAGCGTAATTATCCGACCCATGATTTGGAGTTGGCGGCTGTGGTCCATGCACTGAAGATTTGGAGACACTATTTTTATGGTGTCAAGTTCGAGTTGTTCACTGACCACAAGAGTTTGAGGTACCTTTTCTCTCAGAAGGAGTTGAACCTGCGGCAGAGAAGGTGGATAGAGTTCCTTAAGGATTACGACTTCGAGCTTCAGTACCATCTAGGGAAGCCGAATGTCGTGATAGATGCACTCAGCAGGAAGAGGTCCCTACTTCGGTAGGATTGGAAGATGCTAGAGGATGCGGCATGTGCTATGACCGAACTAGAGCCACAGTTGTGTCAGGCTTTCGTGGCACAGTTATCTATCTGATCCACGGTGTTGGATGAGGTGATTGAGCAGCAGGGAGCTAATCCTAGGCTTCAGGAGATGGTGGGCAAGGCAGGCATTGCTCGAGATGAGGACGGTGTCATCAGATTTCAGCACCGAGTATGTGTACCAGATATAGTGGAAGTTCGTGAGCGAGTACTTGCAGAAGCTCACAAGTCTCGATTGTCCATTCATCCAGGCAACACCAAGATGTACCAGGATTTGAAGAAATCTTTCTAGTGGTCAGGCATGAAGAAGGATGTGGCAAATTTTGTATCCAGGTGTTTGGTGTGTCAGCAGGTTAAGGCCGAGCGTCGGAGACCATCAGGCCTTATGCAGAAGATAGAGATACATGTATGGAAGTGGGAAGCAATCACCATGGATTTTGTGATGGGTTTGCCCAGATCAGCTAAGGGCAATGACCCGATTTGGGTGGTTGTAGACCGTTTCTCCAAGATTGCTCACTTCTTGCCCATGAGGAAGAAACAATCTATGGAGAGCTTGGTGAGGCTATATGTTAGCAGTATTGTGAGACTGCATGGTGTATCAACCCCGCGGTTTACATCGAGGCTGTGGCAGGGTTTTTAGGAGGCTTTGGGTTCTCAGTTGAAGCTTAGTTCAGCATTTCACCCTCAGATAGACGGACAGTCCGAGAGGACGATTCAGATGCTCGAGGACATGTTGAGAGCGTGTGTGCTTGATTGGAAGGGCGACTGGGAACGTCACCTACCTCTTATGGAGTTTGCCTACAACAATAGTTTTCATGCGAGTATCGGCATGGCTCCATTCGGGGCTTTGTAAGCTGGGCTCTGTAGATCTCCTTTGTGCTAGGAGGAGATAGGTGATAGGCAGTTAGTTGGTCCTGATTTGGTGCAAGAAACTTCATATAAGATTCAGCTCATCAGGCAGAGATTGGTTGTAGCACAGGATAGGTAGAAGAGCTATGCCGACAACAGAAGGAAGGACTTAGAGTTCGAGGTTGGCGAGCATGTTTTCCTCAAGATTTCACCTACTCGAGGTGTGGTCAGGTTTGGCAGGCATAGCAAGTTGAGTCCGAGATTCATTGGCCCATTTAAGATTCTCAAGCAGATGGGCAGTGTGGCGTACGAGCTAGCTTTACCCCCAGCGCTAGCTAGTGTGCACCCGGCCTTCCACGTGTCTATGCTCAGGAGATACGTGCGAGATCCATCACATGTTATCAGTCACACGCCAGTGGAGATTCATCCAGACTTGTCTTATGTAGAGCCACCAGTAGCTATCCTAGATCGAAAGGTTCAGCTCCTCAGGAATAAAGATATTGCATCCATGAAGGTGTTGTGGAGAAACTTCTCACGGGAGAACGCTATATGGGAGCTTGAGGAGGCCATGAAGAAGCAGTATCCCCATTTGTTTGGTTAGTATTTTTGCTCTAACGTCGAGGACGAAGTTTTCTTTTAGGAAGAGAGGGTGTAAGGCCCTCAATTTCTATGCATGTTATATCTGTTTGATGCTTTACGGTTCTGCCCGAAATTCCTATTTAACGTCAACATCCGTTGACGTTAAGAGCATGTTGACGAAAACTTTTGTGTCGTTGACTGTCTGGCCAGAAGAAATAGACGTCCACATCGATTGACGCCTATTTCTGGTTGACGGCAGTTATGTGGCCATTTACTTCTCTGGCTGCGTTTGGGATTTCAGATATGAATCTGCCCCGTTTTCTTCGGAGTCCGTTTAGGAAACCCATCCCCAACGGTCAGGACTCTTAAGACCTAGGTTTACACCGACTCTATTGTCTATATAGCCTAGACATCTCGGTTAGGAGAGGACTTTTCTCACCTAGGGCTATTTGGGTTTTGGGGTGAGAAAAAAAGAGAGTTTGACAGGCTTGATCTGGAGATCTGAAAGCTTCTCCGGCAATCTTCTGCATTTTAGAAGCTCTACTGGAAGTGGAGGAGCTCTCCTAACTCTGGGGGATCGATTGCACGAGCGTGGAGGTCATATCAAGGCGAAGTACATCACCTCTTTGGCTTGGCCAAGGAGGGCTTCATCGCCAAAATCCGATCTTTAGAGGTTTTTAGAGAGGCAAGTAACTTAGGGGTTTCGTCCCTAGACCTCTCACCTAGAGTTTAGGTATTTTTCGGGATTTTTAGATTGTGCCCTGGACCCCCAAATTCTGTGTTTTTCTGTGTTCGGTCTGCACTGTCTGCAGACAGGAGGTTGACAGCAACATTGTTGCTGCCAAGTTCTTGAGTTAACGACAATCGATTATGCTGTTAACCCACCCTGACGGCAAGACCCTTGCCAACAAGTTCATCTGGTTTTCAGAATATTGTTTTCAACCATGTGATGTGATTTTTTTAGGGTTTTTGAAGGTATGCATGTATGATAAAAAAATTTCTGGTCAAATATGGTCTTTAGGTCAAATCATGAATTTCTGTTAAATATTTATCATGATTACATATAATAGAATTTTTGTTATGGGGAAATATGCACGTTTTGACAGATTTAAATTCAGAATAAATAGGATGCATGATAATGTTGCAGAAAATTTTCATGAACTTAGGATTATTGTATGCATGCTTTGAGATAGTTAGATTTGTTTGTTCACTATCTATCATATTTAATTGAAATATCTTATTAAATTAGATGAGACCCTTGTTAAATGTTATAATTATATATATTGTTATGAAAATTCTAAAAACCTAACCATATGATATGTGCTATGCGTAGAGTTTATGGTTAAAATTTGAGACTGTTTTGATATCTTAAGTACTGGTTGCAATTATAACGGTATTAAAAGCCATATTATGCATAATTATTCAAGAAATGGTATTTTCCAGTGATTAGTATCATGTTTAGGTACTATTATGCATGTTTTAATACTGTTAGACAGCCATGATAGGTTCTGTAAACTGAAATATATGTGTTTGAATGGTATACATGTGAATGGACACATAAGTGCATGTAAAATGATGTTAATCATGTGATTAATTGAGATAGTGTCATTATTAAGTGAATGTGTGCCGAAATTGACACTGCTACCATAGAAGGTTGTGGAGCCGTACTGTATAAAAGTCCCTATGGGAAGGCTCAATGTGTATGTGATATCTTGTGGGCATCAGGATGAAATCCTGGTGGTGGACAAGTACCACTGGTTAGGGTGGAGAGGGCTTCTCCCAGTTCTGCACAGTTATCAAGATTCGTCACTATAATGCCTAGGTGACGGGTATGTGTTATGTGATATGTGTGTCCTTATTTATGGTGGTTCGGACTATGTGTCACGACAATAAGAAAAAGAATGTGCAAGGATGTGAAATATGTGTAAATGTGCAAAGTGTTCATGTGGAAGTGATTTGTTAATGTGTTACCATGTGAAATATTGTGAAACCATGTGAACATGTGATATTTATGTTAAAATAGCAAGAAAAATGTGTAATTATGTGATATAAAAGTATGTGAAAAATGATAGATATCATGCTAGGTGTGTTAGCAAGCATGTGTTTAATTCCATGATCAAACTGTTTAGAAATATGATGTGAATGAATTGCAATTGATACCATGAAACAAGTAAAAGACCATGTGTAGATAGCATGTTATAGGTTACTTAATTGCACTTGTTTGTTATGACATGAACCATGGGGTAAAATTACTCTTGTTGTTAATTTGAATAGCATGAATGTGATATGTGTAAGAATGTGCCAATAGGTTACTTGCCGAGTCTTTTGTGAAGACTCATACTTGCTTTAACATACAGGTGAGACAGGTGTCCCCGTGCTTGAGGAGGACATTGTGAGGAGTGACTCCGAGCGAGAGGAGTAGTGAGATTGTAGAGGACTATTTGTTAGATTGCACTTTCTTTTACTAGTATGTGGACAATAATGTTATGTTAGGGACTTGTATAATTATGGACTTTGTTTATTTCATTGCTACTATATAGACTGTGGAATGTGTGAACGATGATGGAATAAGATTACTTTCAATTCCGTTGTACTTCCTTTTGTTATTTATGTTCATCTCGACCTACTGTGTCGTGTTGGGTACATGTCCCACTGTGACGGTGCACTTTATATCGATGTGGATTGGTATAATCATACCGGTATAAAGGGGGTCGTTACAGAGATTGGTATCAGAGCAACAGGTTGAGATTGTACGTAAATAAGCCATCATCTACACAATATTTGAAAGTATTTATAGAATTAGTCCATACATGTGGAAAATATTTAATAATGAATTAAAGATAGTTAAGAAAATGGTTAGGACTAAATAATTTAGATTCTAACTGAGTTAATTGTTTTACAGGCAATGGCGAGCCGTGGTAGGCGCAGTACTCAAGCTTGGGAGGACGAATAGAGGCGTGAGGAGAGGGGTGAGCAGCAGGCCCCAGCACCTCAGGGTGCCACAGTACTTCCTCCACCACCACCTGTGAACTCTGGCGTGTTCATGTAAGGCCTGGTTCAGGCGATGCAGACTCAGGCTCAGACTCAGGCTGCGTTGCAGGCTCAGTTGCAGACACATGTTATTGTTGTTAAATAGGGAGTAGTATGTTTTGTTGAATGTTTGATTTCTTATATGTTGCTTGTTGTCTCAGGCTCAGGCTCCAGCTCCCGTTCCCCAGGAGCATGGCCATGGTGGTCTGTCCATCATGGAGAGGTTTAAGAGGATGGCTCCGCCTCCTTTTAAGGGGGAGAGTCAGCCCCTTCGGGTAGAGAGCTGGATGAGAGAGGTGGAGAAGATCTTCCGGGCTAACAGGTGTGCGGAAGAAGATAAAGTTAGCCTGGCTACTTACATGCTACAGGTACTTACAGTATATGTACTTGTGTAAGATTAAGATTTTAGTTTGGATGGTGCTTATGGGTTGCATTTTGTAGGAGAGAGCTGATGTTTGGTGGGCCTCTGTGCTACATACGAGGTATGAAGATGGTGCTATAGAGGTGACTTGGGCCGAGTTCACGAGACTCTTTCGGGCATAGTTTATCTGCAAGTACATTAAGGACAAGATGGAGCAGGAGTTCCTATCTCTCACACAGGGCTCCATGACTGTCCTGGAGTACGAGGCCAGGTTTGCCGAGCTTTCCAAGTATGCTCCCCACATTGTTGCAGATGAGCGGAGAAAGGCTAAGAAGTTTGTGATGGGGCTCAAACCATCACTCAGGTCGAGACTAGTTGCTTTTGACCATCGGACTTTGGACGAGGCTCTCAGCGCAGCATACAGGCAGAAGAGTGAGATGAACCAGTATATAGAGAAGAAAAGGGCAGCTCGGAAGAGGTTAGCGCCACCTTTCCAAAGGCAAGACCGGAAGAAGGCAACGATGTACTAGTTGCCACAGCGTCCAGTAGTAACTCCGAGTCAGTAGGCGGTTGTACCCCAGACACCCAGCTTCACGCCCAGTGATAAGAAGGCGTGTCCTTATTACAGAAGGACACATGGCGGATCCGAGTGTTGCAAGCTTGCAGAGAAGTTGTAACGTTGTGGTCATTGGGATCCTTGTTTACTAGTTCTGGTGTGGTGCTCATGACCAATGTGGGGTCATTGAGCCTTGGTCGTGGTCTCTGTGCATTGTGTGGGTATTGTGGGCCAAAGGTTTTAGCCCAAACATCCCACAGGTTCACTGGTTGAGAACACGACAGGGTGAAGCGTTGCATTTTGAACGCGACGGTCGCATGCGTCGCATTCTCTGCGCCGCCTTTCTGACGCGTGGCAGGGAAAGTTTTCCGAAGGCGATGGTTAGATGTGTCGCATTCTGAAGGCGACAGGATGCTATGTCGCGTTCTAGTTTCCGGTTGGGATAAGTTTGGCCCTCTGGCCAAACAGAGCACAAAACTCTGTTCGACCGGGGAGAGGGTTGCTACGGCGATTTCTGGCAACGTTGGCTTTGGAGCTCGTGTTTTGACGTGGTTTTGGCATGTAGAAGCTGCTTGGAGCGTGGAGAACATCGATCGAGCCTCGTTCTACGAGTTCTTCTTGTTGGTAGGGACTTTCCTTGTTTTATTGCATTATTTGATTGTTTTGAAGCATGTTTAATGTGTATAGATGTGTAGTTGTGTTTCCTGCATAGTTTATGTGATTTATGGAAGTTTGGTAAGCTTGGAAATGGAGTTTTGAGCTAGTTTCTGTGTGAGAACCGGAGTGCAGGATTTCTTTCTGAGTAGGCGACAGATCGGGCCATCGCGTTCAGGTCGCGGCGTTAGGCCCCGTCGCATTCTAGTTTGTGAACACGGCCCGTAGAGCCGTCACGTTCTTAACGCGATGATAGACATAGTCGCGTTTTGGTGTGCAATTGCGGTTTGTCGGGCCGTTGCGTTCATAACGCGACAGTGGCCCTTGTCGCGTTCTTCTATTTGAAATGAGTGGGTGAGCCTTGGGCAATGAGGGTCCTATGTGTGGACCTAGCTCAGGTCGTTTTAAGATATTTTAAGTTAATCTAAGTGGATTAATGATTAGTAACGCATGATTAGGTTGATGGAATAATGAGTGAGTAATGTTAATGGTTATGTTAGTTATGTTAATTATACTATAAAGCTTATGTGATTTATATGTGTGGTTTATGTGCATTGTGATGCGTTGCCGTGAAGGCCATGAGATGGCCGATGACGGGCAAGGTTATAAAGCAGATCATGTGTTTGACGGTGTGTAATTACTTGGAGGTCACATGATGACCAGTGACGGGCTGATTATGGTTTGTGTATCGTGGTATAAGTTTTATGGTTGTGTTAAGTACTCGGTATGGTTTGTGTGCTTGCCGAGTTTGGTGGTCTGACGCCTATTCCGGAATGCCTCTCCAGTCGGGTACCCCAGGTTTTTTGTGAGCCAGGCACGTTAGTGCTCGGGGTTTGTCCCAGTACTATGTGTACCGTCGAGGTCTGTGTCATCTTCCTGGACACCCTCACTCTTGTGTTGTGTTTGAGTTGTACCTCCGGTTGGGGGAAAGACGACAGAGGGTAGTGACCCGTATTCGTGGGTGTGCGGTTGCTTGTAGAGCGCTCGTGGTTGGGGGTACAGACACCAGTAGACGTCACTGGTCCCCAGCTAGTCCGGTTTTCTAGTGCCTCACTCTAGGGAGCTTAGGCCAGAGTCCCTCTAGGTGCCAGGCATGGGCCTGCAGTTGTGTGTGGTCTGCAGGTGTGGTGTTGGTTGGTCTCCACTGTTCTTTGGCTTTACTGTGTGATTGTGGAGCGGCAGTTAGACCTTTCGTCCATGACTGCGAGACTGAGAGGTAGTTCTTGTGTTGTGTTGTCTGGGTTGGATATTGACGTCATGAACCACTAGTCCATTCCCGTGTGGTGGCGTCAGTCTCTCTGACTCATGCTTTGCCAGCGGTTGTGGCTTGTGAGTGGTGACTCACCAGTTGTGGTTTGACTCACTGTGGTGTGCCTTGTAGGAGGCACAGTTGTGTTGCGGTTTTGTGTGTGGTGGTGGTTTGTCGTGGTACCTCGTGGCTTTAGGTACCTGTACCCTATGCGGGTTGTTGGCTGTTGTGACACGCAGTGTGCTAGCCTTTTCAAGTATTGAGGTGGTTCGGTTTATGTGGAAGTCGCATTGTGTGACCTTCCATTTGTGGTGTTGTACCCCTGTATGGGTAGTCCTCCAATGTGTTTGCTATTGTGGGTATTGTGAAAGGTGCGCTGAATTATCTAAAACAGTAATCTAGAAGGGGGGTTGAATAGATTACTGCCAAATAATAGCACTACGACCTTCTTTTTGATCCAACACTAACTTATCAAAATCTTAAGCAGAGAGTATTGAATTCGAACTATGATGTGTGTGCTGATTGTGATTTGAAGATTAGAAATCTATCTAGCGTGTGAACAATCAATGTGCCTACCAAACATCTACCGTGAAAACGTGCAAACCACAGGACACGAAGATTTAAGGTGGTTCGGAGTACACAACTTGTGTATCCTACGTCCACCATCCACACACACACATAGAAAGACTGCTTATCAGCGAGTTCAACTCTAAAAACACACACACTCACGTTGTCTGATGCAAACACGCAAACAGAACAACAACCCACACGTGGATCAAGCACAAGGGACGCTCGAACCACTACCATACACACAGAGTAATGAAAAGTGGAAGGAAAGAAGAGTTCTGAGTTTTAGAAACAAATCCAGTTGAGAACTCTTTGTGGTGGTCGTCTAGAAGAACTCTAAGCTTTGTATAGATGATGATCAGGTGATGGAGAAGCTTGAACCATGGACGAACCGACTTCAACTTCGCTCGTGAGATGGATCTTCCTTGTGCTGGACGAAGAGTTGAAGCAGAGCAGCAGAGAAAGAGCCTTCTTCTTGGTTCTTGCTCGGGTTTTGGTATGGTGGCTTCTTGCTGCGAAAATACCTTCATATGATGTATATATAAGGGTGTCCAAGTATGGAGAGTCGTGCTTAAAGGAAACACCCCAATACAAATCATATCTTAATCTCGTATCTGACTTTTCTCTGCATCTGTCGACAGGCACTTGATAGCTATCGACACCTACTGCAGAGTTCTGGTTTCCAGAACCATGATGTTGCTGGAAAACATTATCTGTCGACAGGTGATTTTCTGGTTGTCGACAGGCGATTTGCTGGCTGTCGACATGCAACTTCTATCTGTCGACAGGTGCATTTCAGCTGTTGACACATACTGCATTTTAAGTGTTTCCAATAGCTTGTTTGTTCTGGATGGGTCTATCTGTCGACACATGCCTTGGGGCCTATCGACGCATGACCACTTGAAGTGCTTTTGAAGGTCTTTTGCACTTGTCTTTAGTTGCTTGTCTTGAATGCATTCACACCTACATTAACATTCATTGTAAGTGAGATATACTGAATACATAGGTGATCAATAAAAGCATTATTTTATTTATTCATTTCTTCCATGTCTTGACCATAAATTTGTCATGTTTCCAGCATTTACACAACATCAATTATGTCACACATTATCAAAAAACATTTATGCACACATCATCACACATTGTAACCCAACATATTGTGGTGAACTAACCTTTGTGGCTAGCCTCGTTACCTTTCATTGGTTGTTGGCCTGTGTGACCTTGCTTTACTCGTTCGTTTTGTGGGGGACTAGCACTTTGTTGTCAGTCTTGTTACCATCAGTCAGTGGTTGGTCTATATGATTTGTGGCATGGTTCTTTCAGCTGTCGTGGTGGACTGGTGTGTCTACACTAGTCTTGTTGCTTCTTTTATTTTCTGTAAACAGTGACAACTAGTGTGTTCTTATTTAATGCAATTTCATTATATTTATTAATAGTACATTTTACTTATGTAGTGCTACAGTTAGCATTGCCAGTGAGACCCTTAGGGGTTGAGGACTTGGTTCCTTCCTTCAGTTGTTGGTTGTGGTTGTTTTTGGGAGGTTTCTGCTGAGCCTGTGACTTGTTGAGGCTCACTCCCCTACAGTTCTTTTCAGGGCTTTCCGTGTGTTTGGCTTTCAGCAGCGTTGGGGCAGACTTGTACCACCAGCAGTTGAGTTGTAGTTGTGTTAGTGTGAGCTTTGCTCCCTCGGGGTATGCCCTAGGTAGTTGTACTTTTCTCTTGGACTTGTAACAATGTATTGGGACAGCTATAATCTGTTATATACAGGTATAAACACATGTACTTTCTTGTGTCTTATACTATTATAGTTGTCCTTTATATTCTTACTGGACATTTGTGTGAGATATCCCTTGCGAGACTTTGGACCAATCGCGAGAGGTGGACTTGGATATGGAGCCTTATTGGGCATAAATATCCGGGGTCGCTACAATTGGTATCAGAGCATGGTCCAGTTAGAATATGAAAAGACAAGTGAGGTTACAATGTCCCAAGACATGGTTAAATGTCCACTGCTGGTAGTAAGTCTATAGTTTTGTATGATTTTAGTGTAGTTTTTACATGAGTTTTTGGTATGAGAATTGTGTGTATAGTTGGTTAGCTTAGCAGTTTCCAGTTGTAGCAGAGAAATGGAGTGGTTGGTAATGGTATAATTTGCTGAGTTATGCTAGTAAGTTGGGCTATTGTAGAAAGGTATGATTGTGTAAAGGTTTTCGGTTGTGGAAAATTGAGGGAATTGGTAAGTTTAGTTGTGATAATCAGTAAAGATAGAGTTCTATTCTGAGAAAGATATGATTTAACGTTATGAAAGTGTTTCAACAAGGTAGAGAATCAGCAGAGACAGGTATAAGGTAATGATTACGGATATGTATAAGAGGAAGTTATTGCAGAGATAGTTGTGTAATAGAGTTACAGTGGGAACAGTACTGCAGTGTGGAATAGTGGGTGTTAAAGATTGTTAGATGAAAGGATTGTGATTGAGAAATTCAGTAGAGGTAATTGATGTGTCTGAGATTTGTGTCAATAAGTGTTAAGAAGTTGCTTGGATGATAATGCGGTTAGTGATATGGAAGATTTTGAATGGTTAAGGTGACCAGATCAGTTTCAGAAGGGTATTAGTAAGCAGAGGAGCAGTGACTTGCGACAACAGAGGTAAATGTGTTTTATAATTAGAAATGGTTATTGCAGAGAAAGTTCAAGAGTAATGTTACTATAAGTGATGGTGGTAACAAGAAGTTTGATATAAATATCAGCATAGGTGGTGCAGTGAGATTAGTCAGATAGTAGAATGATTAGGGGAAAGTCTTTTTGCAAAGATGGTATTATATTCGATATGATTGTCAGTATAGTTTAAGCTCAGTGTTATTAATTAGAGGAAGACAGAATGTGGCAGATTATAGAGTGATAATAGTCAGATGATTTAAGAAATGTTTAGAAAGAGTTTATATAGCAGTGTGCAGAAAGTGATTCAGATGAACAGAGTTTTATTACAAAGGTATTTCCAGAGTTTGATATGAAAGCTACAACAGGTCAGTTAAAGAATAGTAAGCAGATTAAAGTATGGCAGAATAGAGCGGAAAGAACAGGAATGTATGAAAATTGGAAGTGTTAAAGTCAGTAGATTGTAGAATATAGAAAGGAAAAGTGTGATCAGTTAAGCAGCAACGTATTTTGGGTCAGATAGCACTTGATCAAGAAAATGTTTGGTAAAGTTGAAGGCAGAATATGTGCAGAATTAATTGAGCAGTTTTATTTCCCGATCAGAGAGTATAGTGACACAACAATGAGAATGGAAATTGTGAAGAGTTATGAGTTTGGTCTGTAGAGCCAGTCAGAGAATATTATTTGAAGTAAGGTAAATATGTAAAGAGTAAAGCATATCAGTAGTAGTATGTCAAAATTTAGTGTGGCACAGATAAAGTTGAAGCATTAAAGAAAGTAGCACAGGAATTTAGGTATTTTCTTTCTGTGGTAATTAATTAGGTAAGATGATTTGATAAGTAATTGAAGTCGGCTCAGTTAGAGTTAGAGTAGTAGTGGAAATAAAGAGAATTAAAGGTAATAGTGAAGGCAGAATTTATGAAACATTTTGGCAATTGGCAGTTTGTGAGGATTGCACAGAATGGTTTGTTAAAGAATACAGTGTTAAAGATAAGGTTAATAATGTTTAGCAATTGGGGATAGTTTGTGAAAAAGAGAGGTAAAATTTGTGTCAAAAAAGGTTAAGGTTAAGAATGTTTGGAATAAGGTAAAGCGATTTGAGAAGAAAGTAAATATAAGTAATAGTGGGAGCAGAGTTTATGGAATATTTTACCGAGTATCCAGTGTAATCAGAGTGGCGCAGCAGAAGCATGGTAGATCTAATATTCACAGGTTATCCAAGATTTGAATGATTAAAGGGAAGTTTAAGATTTTTGCATAATTGGGCAAAGAGACAGTGGTTTATGGCCAGATATGAGTTAAGACAGTATGGGCATAATGGTATAAAGAGGCAGGAAATTCAGTTATGGTAATGTGATTGTCTTTGAGAAGCTGGCAGTTGAGAATGTGAATAAAGTTGAGGCAGAGTAACAGTTGGCAATGAAAGGCAGATAATGGAATGGCACTGGAGAATTTGAGAATTTAACGATGGTTTTATATAGCAGAGCACCTCAGAATGGTAGTATACAGTAAAGGGTTTTAAGCAAGTGAAGCAGCCCAGAAAGGAATGTTGCAAACACAGCTAGGAAAATGTGGAAGTAGGTTGAGTCCAAGGAGATAAAGTGCCAACAGCAAAGTAGAATCGCCTACAGTTGAAAGGTAAAGAAAAGCACATGTAATCACTAGAGCAGAGCAGTTGTGAAATGAATTAAAGAGAAAGGAAAAAGCAAAACCGGCACGGAAAGAAACAGATTGAGTTAATCAATGCAGAATGATCTGAAAGGCAAGTGCAGAGGAAGTGTATCCTACTTGTTCTGAATATGGTTTTATTTCTTTTTTGGTGATATTCTGACTTGACGTGGTTTCGTTTTGAATGTCGAGGATGACATTCCTTTTTAGGTGATAGTAATGTAACATTGTGGTCATTCGGATCCTTGTTTACTAGTTCTGGTGTGGTGCTCATGACCAATGTGGGGTCATTGAGCCTTGGTCGTGGTCTCCGTGCATTGTGTGGGTATTTTGGGCTGAAGATTTTAGCCCAAATAGGCCACAGGTTCACTGGTTGAGAACGCGACAGGGTGAAGCACCGCATTTTGAACGCGACGGTCGCATGCGTCGCGTTCTCTGCACCGCCTTTGTGACGCATGGCATGAATAGTTTTCAGAAGGCGATGGTTAGGTGCATCGCGTTCTGAAGGCGACAGGATGCTACGTCGCGTTCTGGTTTTCGGTTGGGATAAGTTTGGCCCTCTGGCCAAACAGAGCAGGAAACTCTGTTCGACCGGGGAGAGGGTTGTTGCGGTGATTTCTGTCGACATCGGCTTTGGAGCTCATGTTTTGACGTGGTTTTGGCGCGTAGAAGCTGCTTGGAGTATGGAGAATATCGATCGAGCCACGTTCTACGAGTTCTTCTTGTTGGTAGGGACTTTCCTCATTTTATTGCATTATTTGATTGTTTTGAAGCATGTTTAATGTGTATAGATGTGTAGTTGTGTTTCCTTCATAGATTATGTGATTTGTAGAAGCTTGGTAAGCTTGGAAATGGAGTTTTGAGCTAGTTTCTATGTGAGAACCGGAGTGTAGGATTTCTGTCAGAGTAGGCGACAGATCGGGCTGTCGCATTCAGGTCGCGACGTTAGGCCCCGTCGCGTTCTGGTTTGTGAACGCGGCCCATAGAGCTGTAGCATTCTTAACGCGACGATAGACATCGTTGCATTCTGGTGTGCAATCATCGCGGTTTGTCTGGCCGTCGCATTCATAACGCGACAGTGGCCCTTGTCGCGTTCTTCTATTTGAAATGAGTGGGTGAGACTTGGGCAATGAGGGTCCTATGTGTGGACCTAGCTTAGGTCTTTTTAAGATATTTTAAGTTGTTCTAAGTGGATTAATGAATAGTAAAGCATGATTAGGTTGATGGAATAATGAGTGAGTAATGTTAATGGTTATATTAGTTATGTTAATTATATTATAAAGCTTATGTGATTTATATGTGTGGTTTATGTGCATTGTGATGCGTTGCCGTGAAGGCCATGAGATGGCTGATGACGAGCAAGGTTATAAAGCGGATCTTGTGTTTGACGGTGTGTAATTGCTTGGAGGTCACATGATGACCAGTGATGGGCTGATTATGGTTTGTGTATCGTGGTATAAGTTTTATGGTTGTGTTAAGTACTCGGTATGGTTTGTGTGCTTGCCGAGTTTTGTGGTCCGGCGCCTATTCCAGAATGCGTCTCCAGTTGGGTACCCCAGGTTTTGTGTGAGCTAGGTACGTTAGTGCTCAGGGTTTGTCCCAGTACTATGTGTACCGTCGAGGTCTGTGTCGTCTTCCTGGACACCCTCACTCGTGTTGTGTTTGAGTTGTACGTCCGACTGAGGGAAAGACGATAGAGGGCAGCGACTCGTGTTTGTGGGTGTGCGGTCGCTTGTAGCACGCTCGTGGTTGGGGGTACGGACACTAGTAGACGTCACTGGTCCCCAGCTAGTCCTGTTTTCTAGTGCCTCACTCTAGGGAGCTTAGGCCAGAGTCCCTAAAGGTGCCAAGCATGGGCCTGCAGTTGTGTGTGGTCTGCAGGTGTGGTGTTAGTTGGTCTCCATTGTTCTTTGGCTTTACTGTGTGGTTGTGGAGCGGCAGTTGGACCTTTCGTCTGTGACTGCGAGACTGAGAGGTAGTTCTTGTGTTGTGTTGTCTGGGTTGGATATTGACGTCATGAACCAGTAGTCTATTCCCGTGTGGTGGTGGCGTCAGTCTCTCCGACTCGTGCTTTGCCATGGTTGTGGCTTGTGAGTGGTGACTCACCGGTTGTGGTTTGACTCGCTGTGGTGTGCCTTGTAGGAGGCACAGTTGTGTTGCGGTTTTGTGTGTGGTGGTGGTTTGTCATGGTAGCTCGTGGCTTTAAGTACCTGTACCCTATGTGGGTTGTTGGCTATTGTGGCACGCAGTGTGCTAGCCTTTTCAAGTGTTGAGGTGGTTCGGTTTCTGTGGAAGTCGCGTTGTGTGACCTTCCATTTGTGGTGGTGTACCCCTGTGTGGGTAGTCCTCCGATGTGTTTGCCATTGTGGGTATTGTGGTGGACTAACCTTTGTGGTTAGCCCCATTACCTTTCATTAGTTGTTGGCATGTGTGGCCTTGCTTCACTCGTTTGGTTTGTGGGGGACTGGCTCTTTGTTGTCAGTCTCGTTACCGTCGGTCAATGGTTGGTCTATATGGTTTGTGGTGTGGTTGTTTCAGATGTCGTGGTGGACTGGCGTGTCTACACTAGTCCTGTTGCTTCTTTTATTTTCTGTAAACCATGACAACTAGTGTGTTCTTATTTAATACAATTTCGTTATATTTATTAATAGTACATTTTACTTATGTAGTGCTTCAGTTAGCATTGCCAGTGAGACCCTTAGGGGTTGAGGACTTGGTTCCTTCCTTCAGTTGTTGGTTGTGGTTGTTTTTGGGAGGTTCCTACTGAGCTTGTGACTTGTTGAGGCTCACTCCCCTACAGTTCTTTTCAGGGCTTACTGTGTGTTTGGCTTTCAGCAGCGTTGGGGCAGACTTGTACCCCCAGCAGTTGAGTTGTAGTTGTGTTAGTGTGTGCTTTGCTCCCTCGAGGTATGCCCCAGGTAGTTGTACTTTTCTCTTGGACTTGTAACAATGTATTGGGATAGCTGTAATTTGTTGTATACAGGTATGAACACATGTACTTTCTTATGTCTTAAACTATTATAGTTGTCCTTTATATTCTTACTAGACATTTGTGTGAGATATCCCTTGCGAGACTTCGGTCCGATCACGGGAGGCGAACTTGGATATGGAGCCTTATTGGACATAAATATCCGGGGTCGCTACAGAAGTGCTTGAATTGTGGCAGCACCGAGCACCAGATCAGATACTGCCCCGGACTTCAGCAGTTTGCTCAGAGAGGAGCGCCATCCCCAGCAGCAGCAGCGGCACGAGTGACAAGGAAACTAGGAAGGCCTCGGGCTCTAGCCCGAGTGTATGCATTAGCTCGTGAGGATGCAGAGCATGTCGAGAACGTCACAGAAGGTACAGTTCTAGTTATGGGTGTGCAGGCTAGAGTGTTGTTTGATACGGGTGCTACACACTCGTTTATTTCCGAGCGGTTTGCCAAGTAGTTATCGGCAGAGTCTGGAGTTGAGGCAGAGGAGTTAGAGGTTCCTCCTTCTTGGCCTCTCTTTCAGGTCCAGCAAGCCTCAGCAACGTGTTAGGGCCGGCCATGGAGAGATTGGAGAGTATTTATGCTTCCTATGGTCTTATTTCCTAATAAGACTCTAACTCCTAGTTAATTCCGAATTTCCTCTTTCCTAACCTACTTCCAAGCTTTCCACTTCCTATTTGGGTTAGGATGGGAGTTAAATTCGTGGCCAACCTATTAGGGTAGGTTTAGGAATCCAAATCTAACTCAAACTTCATATTTAATGTATTAAATACCCCTTTTCTATTTAGGTAATAATTTAGTTACGAATTTAGGGTATTTTCATATTATTCTTATTTTAAAAATCCCTATTATGGCCCAATAAATTTTATATGGTCCATTTAACAAAACTCATTATTTATTGGAATTTATCTTATGGAATTTCCCTTTTTAATTAGGGTATATTAGAGGTACAGATTTTATTATATTTTTCTTACTTGATTTTATTCATGGACTATGAGAGGTCCATTAGTCCCATTTCGATAATTGGTAATCATTTCATGATGTTGGAAGTCTCTCCGACATGTTCGTTTAATTTATGGGCACGTTATCTTTCCGTGTTAACAGTTTTCCGACTTAGTTTCTAAATTTGGATAATTAGTCACATTGTGACGTACACTTAGCCAATCAGATTTTTTGTTGCTTGAATTTCTTAGTAGAACACTTAGGAATAATGTATGCAGTTGATTTATAATTTTTAAAGAATTTTCTGATGTATTCTTGCACATACGATAGTGGTACATCTGTTTCTATTATTTCGATTAAAAGAATTTTTTTAAAAAAAAATTTAAGTATTAAATTTTCCGGTTTGCTACATCCTCCCCCACTTAAAAAGAATTTGGTCCCCAAATTCATATGATATGATACGACTACCAATTTATTCTAAGTATTTCAATCCATCATCTCCCCCACTTAGGGTTTTGCTATCGCGAAAATAAAATGAAATTAAACTAAGGGTTTAGTGATGGTACCTTGTCCACCTTCATTGGCATGATTCTTATCCACAAGGGCTTGTAATCGTCCTTGGCGTGGAGTTTGGTTCTTCTTTATTGGACAATTGATGACTCGATGTTGTTGACTTCCACATCGCAAGCATCTGTCTAATTTCTTCCAACAGTTATCAATCTGATGCCCTGGTTTCTTACAAAATTTACAGAATTCCTTTTGCTTCACTTCCCATTTCATTGTCTTGTTATCTACTGTATTTCTTCCTTTATTATCATTAGAATGAGTAGCACGTTCCCTTTTCAACACCTTCTTCTTATGGATCTTTTCAAGAAGTTCCATGGTGTCCTCTACCAATTGAGCTCTCAATACCATGACTGAATATACTTCAATGTCTAGTGGAGCCAACTTTTCCCAGAACACAGGTCTCAACCCTTCTATGAATCTCTTCGCCTTCATCTTCTCCGTACTCACCAAATGTGGTGCGTACTGTGCTAGTCTTTCAAATTGCGCTTCATATTCTGCTACAGACATCATTCATTGTTTTAAATTAGCAAATTCATTTGCCTTCTTCTCACGAATCCTCTCGGAAAAATATTTGGTGTTGAAGAGTTCTAAAAATTTATCCCACTCTATGTTGATGTTGGGTAATTGTTGACTGGCAGCTTCCCACCAGGCTCTAACATCGCGGTTCAACTGGAAGGTTGCCAGAAGGACTTTCTCCTGCTCTGAACATTGCATAACCCTAAAGATCCATTCCATTGCCTTCACCCAATTCTCAGCTTCATCGGGATCCGGAGTTCCATTAAACCTAGGGGGATTTATTCGTTGAAAGTTTCCATATAGGTCTTCTGCCCCAATTCTTGCTCCCGCTTGAATCATGTTGTTAAGGGCTTGAGTTAACCTCTGTACGGTCTGTTGTAATTCGTGCATTTGCACATGCTCGCCAGCCATATCCTCTAGTTCCTGCGAGCAATAATACTTATTAATTTCTTCTTAAACTTAGGGTGCTTATACATATAGTTAAGCTCCTAGTCATAACCCCAAGCTTTACCCAATCTCTCACCTAGGTATGGTGGTTGACTTAGACACGGTCATGGTAGTTCACCTAGAACATTCCTAGACTTAACATATCCTAATAAGGACATCCTAGGCTCTGATACCAACTTTCACGCCCCTCCAATTTAGCAGCGGAATAAATCGGAGAAGAACGTGAACAACGAGCATGGTAACGTAAATTGCGCATACATTCGCAAACATCAGAGCGTCTAATGAACAATACTTGAAATAAACTCTTGATTTCATTATAAAATCACTAAGACCATTACAACCACTAATTCAGAGCCAATACATAGGGCTCAGTGACATCATTATATTGAAAAGAAATCTAAAGCAATAACTACTAGACTCCAATCGTGCTAGGGTAACTTCGTCATTTGACTCCAGGTCACTCATCACTCTGGTCCCATCCCATTGGTATATATAACATCATTGTTCGACTTACCTGAGACACAATAACAAATAACGAAGGGTGAGCGATAACGCCCAGTAGGACTTAAATCTCAATAGTCAAGCAGGCTTTAAGTAATTAACGCATTAAATGGTAGAGTAACTAATGATAGAGAGAGTAATGTAAAGTCGAGAAGGTAATAGCACAAGTAACATGGTTCAACTAGCAGATGAATCAAGTATAGCACGATAATTAAAGTCAAGTCACGCAATAACAAGTAATGTCATTGTCAAGAAATAGCAAGCGACAAGTATAGCAAGAAGAGAGATAGTAGATAGTCATGTAAAGAGTAAATTGTACGTTTGATTGATTCTCATCAATCGAAATAGTATAGCACTTTTGATTAACTTTCGTCAATCGAAATAGTAATGGCACTTTGGTTATCCGTAGATAGCCGAGAGAAAATATAGCACTTTTATTGTCAATAGACAATGAGAGAGTATAGCACTTTGAATGTGATCAAGTCGTGATAGCACGCAATAACTCAAGAGAGCGAGTATCAAGTAGAGCAAGTAGAGAGTACGACAGTAGTCGCTCAATAACAGTTCAGTAACAGTCAGTGATAGCACAGTAATCGCACAGTATGTCTGAACTCCTCAGACTAACAGTAACAGTGTAACAGTCAGATGTCTAGCTAATTCAGCACAGTCAGTCAGAACCGGTGCAATGCAGAACACTGTCTATAGCCCCTGCAGGTATTTTCAGGTGGCTCTCTGCCCCCAGGACTAGATTGGAGCCCCTCGGACACTCTCTGTGCCCTGAACAGTATGCATTCAAGTCAGTAGAGTCACAAGACCCATTTTAGCGCTAGACAGTCATGAACAGTTCAAACAGTAGGAACCATACAGCTCAAAGGGTAACAAGAGAGTACTAGATGAATAGAAGAGAGAGACGAGATAGTAGAGTAAACGTGAATAGATGAGAAAGTAGAGTATAGATGAGATCTTATGGTCATTACATATGAAACGTCGAGTAACGAGCGATAGTAACAGTTGCTCAACACGCGCGTACGGCGTTGGCAGTCAGGTGGAATACACAACCCTTCCACTGGCCTCATTATGCACAGGTCCAGAGGTCCGGCATGATTCAAGATAAGAGATAGAACAACTAAGGCCATACGGATCTTGCTGATCCCTAGAGTGTATCATAGGTGTTAGGGTACAACCAGCTCGTCGACCAAGTGGGAATCCATGGACAGAGGAGACTTATGGAGGCCTTGAACAACGACTCACTAGTCCGGCAGAAGGAGTATCCGACGGAGAGTTCATCCAAGTCAAGAGAGAGTGTGTATATAGAAACAAGTGCTCGACGTTCTAGAGGAATTCTAGAACAATGGAGAGTCAATAACGGTATTCCCAAAACATCACGAGTAAACATAGACAAGTTCATTTAAAATAGGGCAATTAATATATATAATTGAAATAAATCGCTAGATGTACAAGTGACAACTTTTATGCCAAGTTAAGCCATATAGGATGGTTCAAGTGAGTGCAAGTGTAAGAGAAAATCATGGGCATGAAATAATCACGTAGATGGCTTTTTAATTTAACTAATTACATGTCCATGATTTAACAATGTTATTTACTGAGTTTAAGACAGTTAACAGGGAAAAGGGTTATTGTAGAAAGTCAGAAATTTCAGAAATAGGGGGGTTCGTGCAAAAAGCTGAGATCGCGACGCACCCTTGTAAGGGTCGCGACGGGATCAGGTGTGAACGCGACGGGGGCTTGTAAGGGTTGCGACGGGTAGGTCTGAACAGACAGGCAGATCGCAACAGGTTCTTATGAGGATCGCGACGGGTCATTCGGTCAGGCGGCCAGAACGCGACAGGGTTCCCTATCGCGGTCAGATCACGACAGGTGCCTATGTCGCGACGGCCTGAGAACGCGGCCTATCGGGCCGTCGCGTTCTCAGGTTCCGAACCTGAGTTCGATCAGGAAAAGGGGCTAACATGGGATTGCGTGCCAACTTGCTATAGTTTGACACAGGGTGCTTTAAAAATTAAGAACAAATTATACAATGCATGAAAAATCTCGAAACCAGTTCTATACAGATCTAGACATGTAAGAGTAGTCCTATAAAATCGTAATTAGAAAATAGACAGGTTTTCGGCATGGTTTAATCAAGTTACTTCATAGAGATCAAGGAACAGTGCATAGTTGGAGTAAAAGAATTAATTCGTGAAGTAAGGTGGATAGAAATTAGGGCTTTTAGGGGCAAAAGATCCCTAATATCTGTCAGTATCTTCAGTAAAAATTTTGAGGCATGAGATAGAGTATTCAAAGAGATATGAATTAAACATGAAGGTTCGGGGTCAAGAGAGTTGTAGGACTTCAAAATTCAAGAAGACAATATTGGCTCAATGGAAAATTATGAAACTTGAGGGTTTTTTTCCTGATGCATGGAACAATCTTCAGACGAAATCTTATGATTTTTGCTTGGGAAAATGCCTACCTTGACTCAATTTCTTCTTCTAGGGCTAGAACTTGAAGAACTCGGGTTGAAGCTTTGATGAAGCATTCTATCCACAAATTCTCCTCCTTCTTGGCCTCTCCTCCAGGTCCAGCAAGCCTCAGCAACGTGTTAGGGCCGGCCATGGAGAGATTGGAGAGTATTTATGCTTCCTATGGTCTTATTTCCTAATAGGACTCCAACTCCTATTTAATTCCGAATTTCCTCTTTCCTAACCTCCTTCCAAGCTTTCCACTTCCTATTTGGGTTAGGATGGGAGTTAAATTCGTGGCCAACCTATTAGGGTAGGTTTAGGAATCCAATTCTAACTCAAACTTCATATTTAATACATTAAATATCCCTTTTCTATTTAGGTAATAATTTAGTTACGAATTTAGGGTATTTTCTTATTATTATTATTTTAAAAATACCTATTATGGCCCAATAAATTTTATATGGTCCATTTAACAAAACCCATTATTTATTGGAATTTATCTTATGGAATTTCCCTTTTTAATTAGGGTATATTAGAGGTACGGATTTTATTATATTTTTCTTACTTGATTTTATTCATGGACTATGAGAGGTCCATTGGTCCCATTTTGATAATGGGTAATCATTTCATGATGTTGGAAGTCTCTCCGACATGTTCGTTTAATTTATGGGCACGTTATCTTTCCGTGTTAACGGTTTTCTGACTTAGTTTCTAAATTTGGATAATTAGTCACATTGTGACGTACACTTAGCCAATCGGATTTTTCGTTGCTTGAATTTCTTAGTAGAACACTTAGGAATAATGTCTGGGGTTGATTTATAATTTTTAAAGAATTTTTTGATGTATTATTGCACATACGATAGTGGTATGTATGTTTCTATTATTTCGATTAAAAAAAATATTTCAAATTTTTAAGTATTAAATTTTTCGGGTTGCTACAAGGTTGCTGCGGTGATTTCTGGCGATGTCGGCTTTGGAGCTCATGTTTTGATGTGGTTTTGGCCCGTAGAAGCTGCTTGGAGTATGGAGAATATCGATCGAGCCTCGTTCTACGAGTTCCTCTTATTGGTAGGGACTTTCCTCATTTTATTGCATTATTTGATTGTTTTGAAGCATGTTTAATGTGTATATATGTGTAGTTGTGTTTCCTGCATAGTTTATGTGATTTGTAGAAGCTTGGAAATGGAGTTTTGAGCTGGTTTCTGTGTGAGAATCGGAGTGCGGGATTTCTGTCTGAGTAGGCGACAGATCGGGCCATCGCATTCAGGTCGCAACGTTAGGCCCCGTCATGTTCTGGTTTATGAACGCGACCCGTAGAGCCGTTGCGTTCTTAACGCGATGATAGACGCCGCCACATTCTTGTGTGCAATCGCGGTTTTTCAGGCCGTCACGTTCATAACGCGACAGTGGCCCTTGTCGCGTTCTTCTATTTGAAATGAGTGGGTGAGCCTTGGGCAATGAGGGTCCTATGTGTGGACCTAGCTCAGGTCATTTTAAGATATTTTAAGTTGTTCTAAGTGGATTAATGAATAGTAAAGCATGATTAGGTTGATGGAATAATGAGTGAGTAATGTTAATGGTTATGTTAATTATATTATAAAGCTTATGTGATTTATATGTGTGGTTTATGTGCATTGTGATGTGTTTCCGTAAAGGCCATAAGATGGCTGATGACGGGAATGGTTATATCCTGTGTTTGACGGTGTGTAATTTCTTGGAGGTCACATGATGACCAGTGATGGTGATTGGTATGTGTATCATGGTATAAGTGTTAAGTACTCGGTATGGTTTGTGTGCTTGCCGAGTTTTGTGGTCCAGCGCCTATTCCGGAATGCCTCTCCAGTTGGGTACCACAGGTTTTGTGTGAGCTAGGCACGTTAGTGCTTGGGGTTTATCCCGGTACTGTGTCTACCGTCGAGGTCTATGTCGTCTTCCTGGATACCCTCACTCTTGTGTTGTGTTTGATTTGTACGTTCGACTGAGGGAAACACAACAGAGGGTAGCGACTCGTGTTTGTGGATGTGCGGTCGCTTGTAGCGCGCTCGTGCTTGGGGGTACGGACATCAGTAGACGTCACTGGTCCCCAGCTAGTCCGGTTTTCCAGTGCCTCACTCTAGGGAGCTTAGGCCAGAGTCCCTAAAGGTGCCAAGCATGGGCCTGCAGTTGTGTGTGGTCTGCAGGTGTGGTGTTGGTTCGTCTCCATTGTTCTTTGGCTTTATTGTGTGGTTATGGAGCGGCAGTTGGACCTTTCGTCCGTGACTACGAGACTGAGAGGTAGTTCTTGTGTTGTGTTTTCTGGGTTGGATACTGACGTCATGAACCAGTAGTCCATTCCCGTGTGGTGGCGTCAGTCTCTCTGACTCATGCTTTGCCAGCGGTTGTGGCTTGTGAGTGGTGACTCACCAGTTGTGGTTTGACTCGCTGTGGTGTGCCTTGTAGGAGGCACAGTTGTGTTGCGGTTTTGTGTGTGGTGGTGATTTGTCATGGTACCTCATGGCTTTAGGTACTTGTACCCTATGTGGGTTGTTGGTTGTTGTGGCACGCAGTGTGCTAGCCTTTTCAAGTGTTGAGGTGGTTCGGTTTCTGTGGAAGTCGCGTTGTGTGACCTTCCATTTGTGGTGGTGTACCCCTGTGTGGGTAGTCCTCCGATGTGTTTGCTATTGTGGGTATTGTGGTGGACTAACCTTTGTGGTTAGCCCTGTTACCTTTCATTAGTTGTTGGCCTGTGTGGCCTCGCTTCACTCGTTTGTTTTGTGTGAGATTGGCTCTTTGTTGTCAGTCTCATTACCGTCGATCAATGTTTGGTCTATATGGTTTGTGGTGTGGTTCTTTCAGATGTCGTGGTGGACTGGCGTGTCTACACTAGTCCTGTTGCTTCTTTTATTTTCTGAAACCATGACAACTAGTGTTGTTCTTATTTAATGCAATTTGTTATATTTATTATTATAGTACGTTTTACTTCTGTAGTGCTTCAGTTAGCATTGCCAGTGAGACCCTTAGGGGTTGAGGACTTGGTTCCTTCCTTCAGTTGTTGGTTGTGGTTGTTTTTTGGAGGTTCCTACTGAGCTTGTGACTTGTTGAGGCTCACTCCCCTACAGTTCTTTTCAGGGCTTACTGTGTGTTTGGCTTTCAGCAGCGTTGGGGCAGACTTGTACCACCAGCAGTTGAGTTGTAGTTGTGTTAGTGTGAGCTTTTCTCCCTCGGGGTATGCCCCAGGTAGTTGTACTTTTCTCTTGGACTTGTAACAATGTATTGGGACAGCTGTAATTTGTTGTATACAGGTATGAACACATGTACTTTCTTGTGTCTTATACTATTATAGTTGTCCTTTATATTCTTACTAGACATTTGTGTGAGATATCCCTTGCGAGACTTCGGTCCGATCGCTGGAGGCGGACTTGGATATGGAGCCTTATTGGGCATAAATATTTGGGGTTGCTACAGAAGTGATTGAAGTGTGGTAGCACCGAGCACCAGATCAGAGACTGCCCCAGACTTCAACAGTTTGCTCAGAGAGGAGCGCCATCCCTAGCAGCAGCTGCGGCACCAGTGACAAGGAAACCAGGAAGGCCTGAGGCCCTAGCCCGAGTGTATGCATTAGTGCGTGAGGATGCAGAGCATGTCGAAAATGTCACAGAAGGTATAGTTCTAGTTATGGGTGTGCAGGCTCGAGTGTTGTTTGATACGGGTGCTACACACTCGTTTATTTCCGAGTGGTTTGCCAAGTAGTTATCGACAGAGTCTCGAGTTGAGGCAGAGGAGTTAGAGGTTCCCCTTATCTGTGCACACACCAGCAGGTATGGTAGTGACCAGGAAGTGCATTACATCCCTACCTGTGTGCATTGAAGATCGAGGCTTGTTCGGGTGCTTCTACTTGCTCAAGATGAAGGACTATGATGCTATACTTAGTCTGGATTGGCTTGAGGAGCACTATGCCTTGGTTGATTGCGGAGGGAAGAAGATTACTTTCCGTATTCCTAGAGTGGATGAGTTGTCGCATCCGTTGCCAAGGAATCTAGCGGGAAGGTTTGTGATCTCTGCCGTGAAGGCTATGAAGATGGTAAACAAGGGTTGTGACGCTTTTCTTGCCAGTGTGGTCTTTGTTCCTCAGGCCGATCAGTCATCTACCCTTGAGGAGATCGAAGTTGTGCAGGAATTCCCAGACGTGTTCCCTGATGATTTGTCTAGATTGCCACCAGCAAGGGAGATAGAGTTCACTATAGAGTTGCTTCCAGGCACCTCACCTATCTCTAAGGCTCCCTACCGGATGGCACCTGTGGAGTTAGCCGAGATAAGGAAGCAGTTGCAGGATTTGCTTGATAAGGGGTTCATTCACCCTAGTGTGTCACCATGGGGCACACCTGTGCTATTTGTAAAGAAGAAAGATGGTTCCCTCAGGCTGTGCATTGACTACAGGAAGCTCAATCAGGTGACAGTGAAGAACAAGTACCCCTTGCTGCACATAGATGTTTTTTTTATTAGCTGCAGAATGTATCTGTGTTTTCCAAGATAGATCTGTGAACCTACTACCACCAGTTGAGGATCAAGGGAGAGTATGTGTCCAAGACTGCATTTAGGACCCGCTATGGACACTATGAGTTTCTTGTGCTTCTATTTGGTCTAACTAATGCCCCTGTAGCATTCATGGATCTCATAAATAGGGCGTTCAGGCCATATTTGGATAGTTTTGTTGTGGTGTTCGTAGACGATGTGTTAGTCTATTCCCTTGATGAGGCTACACACCGTGAACATCTGAGGATTGTTCTAGAGGTTCTCTGAGAGCACAAGCTGTATGCAAAGTTCAGCAAGTGTGACTTTTGGATGTGCGAGGTTCACTTCCTTGGGCATGTTATCTCAGGTGCTGGAGTTGTTGTTGGTCCGGCGAAGGTTTAGGCGGTGTTAGAGTGGGAGACTCTGAGGACACCATCTGAGATCAAGAGTTTTCTTGGGTTAGTAGGCTATTACAGGCGATTCATTGAAGGGTTCACCTCTATCACAGCACCTCTGACTAAGCTGACCAAGAAAGGGGTTAAGTATGTGTGGTCTGAGGATTGTGATAGCAGATTCCAGATGCTGAAGACAAGGCTGACATCTACACCTGTGTTGATCTTGCCTAGTGATGCCGAGGGTTTTGCTATCTATTCTGACGCTTCCCAGCTAGGCCTTGGTTGTGTTTTGATGCAGCATGGTAAGGTGGTTGCCTATGCTACTCTCCAATTAAAGGAGCATGAGCGTAGTTATCAGACCCATGATTTGGAGTTGGCGGTTGTGGTCCATGCACTGAAGATTTGGAGACACTATTTTTATGGTGTCAAGTTCGAGTTGTTCACTGACCACAAGAGTTTGAGGTACCTTTTCTCTCAGAAGGAGTTGAACCTGCGGAAGAGAAGGTGGATAGAGTTCCTTAAGGATTACGACTTCGAGCTTCAGTACCATCTAGGGAAGGCGAATGTCATGGTAGATGCGCTCAGCAGGAAGAGGTCCCTACTTCGGTAGGATTGGAAGATGCTAGAGGATGCGGCATATGCTATGACCGAACTAGAGCCACAGTTGTGTCAGGCTTTCGTGGCACAGCTGTCTATCTGGTCCACGGTGTTGGAGGAGGTGATTGGGCAAGGCAGGCATTGCTCGAGATGAGGACGGTGTCATCAGATTTCAGCACCGAGTATGTGTACCAGATATAGTGGAAGTTCGTGAGCGAGTACTTGCAGAAGCTCACATGTCTCGGTTCTCCATTCATCCAGGCAACACCAAGATGTACCAGGATTTGAAGAAATCTTTCTAGTGGCCAGGCATGAAGAAGGATGTGGCAAAATTTGTATCCAGGTGTTTGGTGTGTCAGCTGGTTAAGGCCGAGCGTCAGAGACCATCAGGCCTTGTGCAGAAGATGGAGAAACCTGTATGGAAGTGGGAAGCAATCACCATGGATTTTGTGAGGGGTTTGCCCAGATCAGCTAAGGGCAATGACCCGATTTGGGTGGTTGTAGACTGTTTCTCTAAGACTACTCACTTCTTGCCCATGAGGAAGAAACTGTGAGACCCCCGAATTTTTGTTCATTCTATATTCTGTGCATGTGGTATGTACTTGTTATTGTACATAGTGTGTGTATTAATTTTGTGCATACTATAATTATTTAATTACTCATATATATATATATATATAATTTCTGTGGATATAAGTAATTAGCTAATTTTATACGTATTGTACTTATTTAAATCCTATGCATATTGTATTTAGTAATGTTGTGCATATATATGAAATTATTACTATACATCTTGTAGGTATATATGAGTTTATTTCTATGCATGTAATATATTTAAATGTGCATGTAGTATCTAATTATTGATATACATATTGTATTTATTTAATTCGTGCATATTGTATGTAATTATGTTGTGTATATATGCATATTTATTCTGCGCATATGATATCTATTTATTTTCTGTGCACATTAAGTTGTTTATGATGTATAAGTATAGCTATTTTGATGTATTTATGTGTTCTGGCCGAAATGCCAGTTGACGTCAACACAAATTGACGTTAATTGCATGTTGACGGCAACATGCATGTTGTTGACTGCATGGCCAGGTGAGGTTGATGTCCAGATCGATGGACGCTGACTCACTATTAGCGGCAGCAGATGTTGACGTCTATTTCCCAATTTTATTACGATTTCAGATTTGGAAATGGCTGTGTTTCCTCCGGTTCTTGTTTAGGAAACATATCCTTAATGGTAGGAACCCTAACCTAATGCGTACCCCGACCCCTTTAGTCTATAAAAACACCGGTTTCTGGCAAGATTGGGTCTTTTTGCTCAGGGGAAAGCTAGGGTTTCTGTGGAGAAAAGTTGTTCTTTGGCGAGCTTGATCCGGCGATTGGAGGAATCTTCTGGCGATCTGCATCAATTGGGAGATAGTCCAATCATAGAGGAAGCTTCCCCGACTCTAGTGTGCGGCCTACATCGACACAAAGACCGAATCTGAAGTAGTTTTGGGCACCTTCTTGGCTTGGCCAAGGAGGGCATCTTTGGCTAAATTAGACCTTTGTAGAATTTTTATAAGGCAAGTGATCTAGGGATTTCATCCCTACCTATATCCTTTAGGTCTTAGGTATTTGTCAAGCCCCTCCAATTTAGCAGCGGAATAAATCGGAGGGAGACGCAAACAACGAGTATGGTAACGACAATTGCGCATACTTTCGCAAACATCAGAGCATCTAATGAACAATAATTGAAATAACTCTTGATTTCATTATAAAATCACTAAGACTATTGCAACCACTAATTCAGAGCCAAACACAAGGCTCAATGACATCACTATATTGAAAAGAAATCCAAAGCAATAACTACTAGACTTCATTGTACTAGGGTAACTTCATGAGTTGACTTCGGGTCGCTCATCACTCTAGTCTTGTCCCATTGGTACGTATAATGTCATCGTCCGACTTACCTGAGACACAATAACAAATAACGAAGGGTGAGCGATAACGCCCAGTAGGACTTAAATCTCAGGCTCAAGCAGGCTTTAAATAATTAGTAAATTAAATGGCAGAGTAACTAAAGATAGAGTGAGTCATGTAAAGTCGAGAAAGTAAGAGCACAAGTAACATGGTTCAAATAGCAGATGAATCAAGTATAGTACAATGAATAAGATCAAGTCACGATAGAAAACAACAATGACACGATAGCAAATAACGTCAACGTCAAGCAATAGCACGACACATGTATAGCAAGGAGAGAGAAAGTAGTTGGCCACATAGAGAGTAAATTGCACTTTGATTGATTTTCTTATCAATCGAAATAGTCTTGTACTTTTGATTAACTTTCGTCAATCGAGATAGTAATTGCACTTTAGTTATCCGAAGATAGCCGAGAGAGAGTATAGCAATTGTTTGTCAAAAGACAACGAGAGAATATAGCACTTTGTGTTGATTGTCTTAGATTAATCTTGATAGTATGGCACTTGGATGTAATGCCACATCCTGATCATTTAACTCCCGCGGGCAAATGGCACTTTCGGGCGCTCCCTCAGGACCTGATCGGGCCCTATTGCGCTGGCATTGGTTATATTGTTTATCTTTAGACAATCAATTAATGGCCAATTTGAGAGTACCAAGAAATAGATAAGAGCACTAGATGAATAGATGAGATAGTAGAGTGAACGTGAATAGGTGAGCGAGTAGAGTATAGATGAGAGCTAGTGGACATTGCACGTAATACGTCGAGTAACCAAGCGGTAGTAACAGTTGCACAACACACGTACTTGGTGTTGGCAGTCAGGTGGAAATTCACGACCCTACCACTGGCCTTGTTATGCACAGGTCCAGAGGTCCGGCGTGATTCAAGACGAGGGCGAATTTCTAATGGCCATTTGGATCATATAGATCCCTGAAGGGTATCATAGGTGTTAGGGTACAACCGGCTCGTCGACCATGTGGGAATCCATGATCAAAGGAGACTTACGGAGGCCTTGTGCAAGGGTTCACTAGTACGGCGAAAGGAATATCCGACGGAGAGTTCACCACAAGCCAAGTAAAGAGTGTATATAAAAACAGGTGCTCGACGTTCTAGAGGAATTCTAGAACAGTGGAGCGTCGATATCGGTACATAAACAACGCAAGAAACGAATACAAGTCCTTTAAAATAGGGCAATTAATATACTTTATTGCAATAAATTACCAGATACATTAAGAGATATTTTATGCCAGATTTCAGCCATATATGGATGGTTCATGTGTGTGCATGTGTAAGAGAGATCATAGATAGAAAAGAAGTCGTGAATATGTATTTTAAAGCATCCCATAAAGCTCCATTTTAAAACAGGTGTTTTTACTGCGGGTATGACTGTTAAAAAGGTGTAAGGATATTTTAGAAAGTGAGAGCAATAAATTTTATGGGTTTTCATGCAAATTCTGTGAAGGCAACATAGGCCAGTAAGGATTGCGACAGGGGTAGGGCAGGTAGCGACAGGGCATGAAAAGGGTGGCGACAGGGCTGTCTGCTCAGGCCGCCAGAACGCGACAAGGGCATGAAGGGAACGCGACAGGTTCTGGCAGCAGATCGCGACGCCAGGTCTGTTGCGATCTGATCGCGACATATGTACTGTCGCGACGGCCTTGTGAACGCGACAGAGGCGGGAAAGGGTCGCGACAAGACAGACACAGGGATAGCGACGGCTTACCTGTCGCTTTCTGAACGCGACGGGTAGACTGTCGCAATCAACCTCCAGAAGGCGGCCTGTCGGGCCGCCGTGATCTGGTGGTCTGCGCCTGGCTCTGACAGGAACCAGACCAGACTTTGGATTGCGGGCCAACTTGAAATAAAATGATACAGGGTGCTTCGAAAATTTATAACAAATCGCATGGTGCATGAAAATTCATGACACAAATTTCTAACAACTCTAAACAGACCAGGGTACATGCAGTATTCGGGAATTCGAAAGTTTCAAGGGATTCGACAGGCTTTAATTCATGCAAACAGGAAGAACAAGAACAGTGAGCACATTAGGATAAATGATTTAATTCGCCAACTAGGGTGAACGAAATTTAGGGCTTTTAGGGCAAAAGATGCCTATCAACCCTCAGTATTTACTCAAAAAGTTTCATGACAAGAGGACGAGTGGATTCAAAGATATGCATTAAAGAAAAGGGTCAGGGTCATGAAGTGTACAGAACTTTGAAAATTCATAAGAAAAGATTTTATAGATGGAAAAATATGAAACTTGGGGGTTTCATTCAAGAGGGTAGGAAGAACCTACAAACGAGATTTCAGAATTTTAGTTTCTGAGAATGCCTACTTTGGACTCGATTTGTCTTCTAGGGCTTAGAACTTCAAGAACGAGGAAGAAGCTCCAAGAACTCCTTCTCCCCACGAGATCCTCTCCTCCTTGGCCTCTTCTCCACATCCAACAACCTTTGGCAACGAGATAGGGTCGGCCAAGAGGGTTTTAAGAGGTGTATTGCTAATTATGTTTCTAATTCCTAATAGTACTCTAACTTCTATTAAATTCCGAATTTCCTCCTTTCCTAACCTCCTCCCAAGCTTTCCACTTCCTATTTGGGTTAGGATGGGAGCCAAATTCGTGGCTAACCTATTAGGGTAGGTTTAGGAATCCAATTCTAACTCAAACTTCCTTTTTAATGTATTAAATACCCCTTTTCTATTTAGGTAATAATTTAGTTACGAATTTAGGGTATTTTCCTATTATTCTTCTTTTAAAATCCTTATTTTGGCCCACTAATTTCTAATGGATCCATTTAACCAAGCCCATTATTTATTGGAATTTGTCTTATAGGTTTTCCCTTTTTAATTAGGGAATAATAGAGTTATGAATTTTATTACATTTTCTTATTTGAATTTATTCATGGGCTATGAGAGGTCCATTGGTCCAAACCCGATAATGGTTAATCATCACATGATGTTGGAAGTCTCTCCAACATGATCGTTTGATTTATGAGCGCGTTATTTTTCCGTGTTAACGGTTTTCCGACTTAGTTTCCTAATTTGGATAATTAGTCACATTGTGACGTACACTTAGTCAATCATGTATTTTCGTGTTCAGTCTACCCTTCTACAAGTAGCAGGTTGGTGGCCACTTGTGTGCCGCCAAGTTCTTGTGTTAGCGACAACATCGTGTGCCATTAACCCCTGTTGGCGGCAACCCCTGTGCCGCCAAGTTCTTCAAGTTTTACAGAATGACTTTTTAGTCTCTATGATGTGTTTATTGGACTTCTGGGTATGTGTGCATGTTGTAAAAATTTTATGTGGCCAAGAACAGTCTATAGGTCATGTCATGAGGATATTTTGAATTTCTGTACATAGTGTGAAATTTCTATATTAATGAGATAAGCATGATTTACTATGTTTAATCCTGAATAATTAGATTTGTTGCATGTTAGGGTTTCAGAAATTTTATATGATCATATGATTACCGTTTTCAGGTTTTAAAATTGTTAGGTACAACTGTTTTGATGTGAACCATGTGTTAATGAATTTATTGATAAATATCCCTAAAATCTATCTTAATTATTAAAATTATATTTATTGCTCAAAAAAATCTAGAAAATTAGGCATGTGATATACTAACTGTATGAAACCTATGATAAAAATTTGACACTGATGTGACAACAGTAGGTACTATTTATATCTTATTAAGGGTAATTGATTATAATGAGATGTTTAGCTTTAATCATGTGAAATTCAATGCGTAGCATCATATTCGGACTCTATTATAATTCATTTGTCACTGTTAAACAGCATGGTTAAGTTCGGTAATCTGAAATGTGAATGTTATTCAAAGTGCATGTGAAAAGGGAGTAAAGTGTGTATATAAGTGAGTAAAACAATGTGATAAAATGTGAATGTGTAAAATTGAGCCGAGATTGACACTGCTACCATAGAGGTCTGAGAGCCGCACTGTAGTAAAGTCCCTATGGGAAGGCTCAACGTATAAGTGATATCCTAAGGGCATTAGGATGAAATCTTGGAGGTGGACAAGTACCACTGGATAGGGTGGAGAGGGCTTCTCCCGGTCTGCGCAGTTTACCAAGATTCATCACTAGTTTGCCTAGGTGGCGAGTGTGTGTTAAGTGAAGTGTTATGTGCTATGTGATATGAGTGTATGTGTTCCTCTAGATGGTAGTTAGGATTATGTGTCACGGCAAATTAAGTGTAAGAAGTGTAAAAATGTGAATATGGAAAGTGGTAAGTGCAAGTGATGTGACATGTGATAAGTGAATGTGCAAGTGAAAACTATGTGAAAAATATGTGAAATCATGTGTAAATGAAAGTGAATGTGAATGAGAGAGTAAATGCATATGAAAACCAAGGTAAAAGAAATGCATATGTTCATGTTATACATGTGTTAATGTAATTTTAATTAATTGTGATATCATGTTGAGTACCATGTTGTATAGTTTAATGAAATCCATATACTAGTGTTATGTGAATATGTGTAATGTGAAAAGTGAATATATGTTAGTGTAGTAGGAATGTGTTAGCATGTGAATATGAAAATTTTACATTAAAATAGCAAGCTAATTATATGAATAAGTATTAAGAATGTATGTGAAAATGATTAGATAACATGCTAGGAGTGTTATTTACCATGTACTTGTTTCCATGATTTAAATTTGTATAATTGTGCAATGATTTGAATAAAGTATGAGACCATGAATCATGTTATATACATTGTATGTAGAAAGCATGCTATAGGTCATTCATGGATATTTGATTATGTTAAGAATATGATGGATATGAATTATGATTTGCAATATGAATTGAGTTAATTAGTATGTATAGAAAACATGTATAGGTTGTTTATGTTTATCTGTTAAAGTGATATAAAGCATGCGCCATGTAATTCGTTTATTGTTTAAAAGAGAGCATGTGTTTCCTCATTGTTTATTAGATTAGCATGTGTGTGATATGTGTAAGGTTGTGTCTTTAGATTGCTTGCTGGGTCTTTTAGACTCATACTTGCTTCGGCGTACAGGTGAGACAGACGACCCCGTACTTGAGGAGGGCGAAGCAAAGAGTGACTCCAAGCGCGAGGAGTAGATACTTGTGGAAGATTTCTTCGTAGTTATATTTTCTTTCCATAGTATGTAAAAGATGTTATTCATATGGACAATGTCATAATGTATTTCATTTTGGAAATGTAATAATGTGGATTTTGTTATTTCCATTTACTATATAGACTGTGGAATGATGTGATGATGACATAATAAGATTAGTTATTTCTTTTATTCCCGCTGTACTCATTTGTAATTCATGTACATATCAACCTATCGTTTAGTGTTGGGTTAATATCCCACTGTAATGACGCCCTTTGTACCGATAGGGATTGGTATAATCGTACCGATATGAAGAGGGTCATTACAGAAACAATCTGTGGAGAGCTTGGTGAGGCTATATGTTGGCAGTATTGTGAGACTACATGGTGTGTCAACCCCGCGGTTTACATCGAGGCTGTGGCAGGGTCTTTAGGAGGCTTTGAGTTCTCAGTTGAAGCTTAGTTTGGCATTTCACCCTCAGACAGACGGCCAGTCCGAGAGGATGATTCAGATGCTCAAGAAATGTTGAGAGCATGTGTGCTTGATTGGAAGGGTGATGGGGAACGTCACCTACCTCTTATGGAGTTCACCTACAACAACATTTTTCATGCGAGTATCGGCACAGCTCCATTCGAGGCTTTGTACGGTCGGCCCTGTAGATCTCCTTTGTGCTGAGAGGAGACAGGTGATAGGCAGTTGGTTGGTCCTGAGTTGGTGCAAGAAACTTCGGATAAGTTTAGAGTTCGAGGTTGGCGAGCATGTTTTCCTCAAGGTTTCACCTACTCGAGGCGTGGTCAAGTTAGGCAGGCATAGCAAGTTGAGTTCGAGATTCATTGGCCCATTTGAGATTCTAAGGTGGATGGGCAGTGTGTCGTATGAGCTAGCTTTACCCCTAGCGCTAACTAGTGTGCACCCGGTCTTCCACGTGTCTATGCTCAGGAGATACGTGCGAGATCCATCACATGTTATCAGTCACGAGCCAATGGAGATTCAGCCAGACTTGTCTTATGTAGAGCGACAAGTGGCTATCCTAGATTGGAAGGTTCAACACCTCAGGAACAAAGCTATTGCATCCGTGAAGGTGTTGTGGAGAAACTTCTCATGGAAGGAGGCTACATGGGAGCTTGAGGAGGCCATGAAGAAGCATTATCTCCATTTGTTTGGTTAGTATTTCTGCTCTAACTTCGAGGGCGAAGTTTTCTTTTAGGGGGAGAGGGTGTAAGGCCCTTAATTTCTGTGCATGTTATATCTGTTTGACGCTTTATGGTTCTGCCCGAAATTCCTGTTTAACGTCAACATCCCTTGACGTTAAGAGCATGTTGACGGCAACTTTTGTGTCGTTGACTATGTGGCTAGAAGAAATAGACGTTCACATCTATTGACGCCTATTTCTGGTTGACAGCAACTATGTGGCCGTTTACTTCTCCGGTTTCATTTGGGATTTCAGATCTGAAATTGCCCCGTTTCACCGGAGTCCGTTTAGGTAACCCATCCCCAACGGTCAGGACTCTTAAGACCTAGGTTTACCCCGACTCTATTGTCTATATAGCCTAGATATATCGGTTAGAAGAGGACTTTTCTCACCTAGGGCTATTTGGGTTTCGAGGTGAGAAAAAGAGAGAGTTTGAGAGGCTTTATCTAGAGATCTGAAGGCATCTCCGGCAATCTTCTACGTTTGGGAGGCTCTACTAGAAGTGGAGGAGCTCTCCTACTCTGGGGGATCGATTGCACGAGCGTGGAGGTCAGATCAACGCGAAGGACATCACCTCTTTAGCTTGGCCGAGGAGGCCTTCATCGCCAAAATCCAATCTTCAGAGGTTTGTAGAGAGGCAAGTAACTTAGGGGTTTCAACCCTAGACACATCACCTAAAGTTTAGGTATTTTTCGGGATTTTTAGATCGTGTCCTGGACCCCCAAATTATGTATTTTTCTGTGTTCGGTCTGAACTGTCTGCATACAGGAAGTTGATGGCAACATTGTTGCCGCCAAGTTCTTGAGTTAACGGCAATCGATTGTGCCGTTAACCCACCCTTAAGGAAAAACCCTTGCCGTCAAGTTCATCTGGTTTTTCAGAATATTATTTTCAACCATGTGATGTGATTTTTCGAGGGTTTTTGACGGTATGCATGTATGATAAAATTTTACCTGGTCAGATATGGTCTTTAGGTCAAACCATGAATTTCTGTTAAATTTATGATCATGATTACATATAATAGAATTTCTGTTATGGGGAAATATGCATGTTTTGATATATTCAAATTCAGAATAAATAGATATGATGCATGATAATGTTGCAGAAAATTTTCATGAACTTAGGGTTACTGTATGCATGCTTTGAGACTGTTAGATTCATCTGTTCACTATCTATCATGTTTAATTGAAATATCTTGTTAAATTGCATGAGAGCCCTGTTAAATGTTATAAATATATATATTGTTATGAAAATTCTGAAAAATTAACCATATGATATGTTTCATGCGTAGAGTTTATGTTAAAATTTGAGGTTGTTTTGATATCTATAGGTATTGGTTGCAATTATAAAGGTATTAAAAGCCATATTATGCACAATTATTCAAGAAACGGTATTTTCCAGTGATTAGTATCATGTTTAGGTACTATTATGCATGTTTTAATACTGTTAGATAGCCATGATAGGTTCTGTAAACTGAAATATATGTGTTTGAATGGTATGCATGTGAATGGACCAATAAGTGCATGTAAAATGATGTTAATCATGTGATTAATTGAGATAGTGTGATTAAGTGAATGTATGTCGAAATTAACACTGCTACCATCGAAGGCTGTTGAGTCGTACTGTAGAAAAGTCCCTATGGGAAGGCTCAATGTGTATGTGATATCTTGTGGGCATTAGGATGAAATCCTGGAGGTGGACAAGTACCACTGGTTATGGTGGAGAGGGCTTCTCCTGGTTCTGTGCGGCTACCAAGATTCGTCACTATAATGCCTAGGTGATGGGTATGTGTTATGTGATATGTGTGTCCTTCTTTATGGTGGTTCGGACTATGTGTCACGGCAAAAAGAAAAATAATGTGCAAAGATGTGAAATATGTGTAAATGTGCAAAGTGATCATGTGAAAAGTGATGTGTTAATGTGTTACCATGTGAAATATTGTGAAACCATGTGAACATGTGATATTTATGTTAAAACAGCAAGAAAAATGTGTAATTATGTGATATAAAAGCATGTGAAAAATGATAGATATCATGCTAGGTGTGTTAGCAAGCATGTGTTTAATCCCTGATCAAACTGTTTAGAAATATGATGTGAATGAATTGCAATTGATACCATGAAACAAGTAAAAGACCATGTGTAGATAGCATGTTATAGGTTACTTAATTGCACTTGTTTGTTATGACATGAACCATGGGGTAAGATTACTCTTGTTGTTAATTTGGATAGCATGCATGTGATATGTGTAAGGATGTGCCAATGGGTTACTTACTGAGTCTTTTGTGAAGACTCATACTTGCTTTAACATACAGGTGAGACAGGTGTCCCCGTGCTTGAGGAGGACATTGTGAGGAGCGACTCCGAGCGAGAGGAGTAGCGAGATTGTGGAGGACTATTTGTTAGATTGCACTTTCTTTTACTAGTATGTGGACAATGATGTTATGTTATGGACTTGTATAATTATGGACTTTGTTTATTTCATTACTACTTTATAGACTGTGGAATGTGTGAACGATGATGGAATAAGATTACTTTCAATTTTTCCGTACTTCCTTTTGTTATTTATGTACATCTCTACCTACTGTGTTGTGTTGGGTACATGTCCCACTGTGACGGCACACTTTATATCGATGTGGATTGATATAATCATACTGGTATAAAAGGGGTCGTTACACCCATCGATTGTATAGTTAAGTTTAGATCGATCAGCACACATCAATTATAGATCACTTAAAACATCGATTACTACTCGGTATCGCATCGATTGCTTACACATCAATTGTATCTATTGATTGCCTTAAAACATCAATTGTCTTTTAAACATTGATTGTCTCTAAACATTGATTGACTTTAAACATTGATTGTCTTTAAACATCAATTGAATTTACACATCAATTGTAATTATTTATCGATTGGCTTTAAACATCGATTGTCTTTAAACATCGATTGACTTTAGACATTGATTGCCTTTAGTCATTGATTTCCTTTAGACATCGATTGTCTTTTAGACATCGATTGGTGTTATATTATCTATTGCTATTTCAGATAAATTATCTTCAATACTTTGATCATCTTTATCAGAATGATTATCTTTACAGAAATCATATTGATTGATGTTGCAATTAAATTATATTGACTGCCTTTATGAACAATCTATATTATGAACGAATCTTGTTATCATAAACATGGCACGCAATATTATTCGAACTGTGTTCAAGATGTGTATTTCAAATCTCCTGTTATCTATTGCATATCCTTCTCACAAAAGCATTCAAAGATATCTTCTTACGTATAGTCTATTATCGGATATAGTTCCCATGCATATCATCCTTTATTGTTTACCATTTTCATGACAAGTCTTCTAAAGCTTTAAATGGTGACATAATAAGCTTATCCTTCTTTTTGGTACATCCTCTTACAGCATAACCTGCGACGTTGACTGACACTGAAGATATCCATAGATCTCTCTCTCTCTCTCTCTCTCTCTCTCTCTCTATATATATATATATATATATATATATATATATCCTCACATTTATTATTTGCAGGTTTCCGGTAGTCACACACTCCTACTATGTTGGACCTGCTACGTCTGTCTAAAAACAAGTTTCAAGAAATGAGACACAACAGATATTTCAACGGATACTTCACAAGAGAGAAGATAAATAAGCGCATGATGGCAAAGTGAAGACAACAAGAAGAAGAATAAAGAGAAATCAATTATCACATAGAGAAAAAGCTCATCAATAACTAGTGTTCAGAATATAGCTAGCTCCTTCACTCAAATCAACTTCTCTGCTCTTAGCTCTCCTCGAAGCTTCATTCTTCAATCTTTCCTTTGAGAGAGAGCTTCTAATGATCAGAGAGTGTGTAGTTCTTCTACTCTCTCAGATTGCACCTAAGATCAAGCAGTGTATTGTTCTATTAGCTTGGTCTAGGGGCTACCACCTCTATACTCTTCATAGAGTGTTCCTCTTCTTAAGTGAAGAGAAGACCTGTTGTGCAAGTGGGTGGTTTACTCCCTTTTGTAGAAAGGAAGACCTATTGCAATAGGTGGTTTATTGCCTCTTCGTGGGTTGAAGAGAAGGCCAGCGGGAGCTAGATGTGTAAGTATCCTTAAGGGGGACCGTACCCTTGGTTAGTGGAATCCCAAGTTGTTTCTTGGGGACTGAACATAGGACTTCTGGTGATAGGAGGTCCGAACCTGAATAAAAATTATGTTGCATGTGTCTGTGTGATTGCCTCTATCTTTATTTTCGCTGCTCACTAACTATAACCTCTACATTTAGTATTTCTAAAGTTATTTGTTACAGATAATCTTAAAGATGATTTTTTTTAGCAATCCATTCACTCCCCCCCCCCCTCTGGGCTTGCAACCTGGTCAACAAGTGGTATCAGAGCTTAGTCTCTTCAAGCAAGTAGATCCCACAATCTAAAGAGCAAAGATAAATGGCAACCCAAGGTTATGCAGAGGGACAAATCTGTCAATAGGCCTCCACTGTTCGATGGAGAAGACTACAACTACTGGAAAACAAGAATGAAATTCTTTCTTTAAGGCTTAGACTATCAATTGTAGACTATAATAGAAGTTCGAGATCTAATAGTCCTAAATTCTAAAGAGAATTGGACAGATGGTGACAAGAAATTGATTTCTCATAATAGCAAGGCGAAGAGTATATTATGCTGCTCATTAAGTAAGAAGGAGTTCAACATAATATCTACATACAAGTCGGCCAAAGAGATGTGGGATAAGTTGAGACTCGCCTATGAAGGAACAGATAAGGTAAAAGAAACCAGAATAGACAAATTGGTAGCACCATATGAAACATTTCAAATGCATTCAGAAGAATCCATCTGCCAAATGTACAGTCGATTCACCGACATCACAAATCGCTTGGCTGGACTTGGGAAAAGGTATGAGACAGAAGACATGGTGAGGAAAATATGAAGATCCTTACCAACTTTATGGACTCTCAAGGTCACGGCCATAGAGGAAGCAAATTATTTCATGGCTATGTCTCTAGGAAAGCTCATTGGGTCTCTAATGGCTCATGAGGTAATCATGGAGAGATTAAGAGAAATCTCCACCAAGAAAAAAGGTAACAATGCACTGAAAGCTGAAGAGAACACATCTGGAAGCGATTCAGAAGATGAAAGGAGTGAAGAAGACATTGAAGAAGAAGAAGCATTCCTTTCCAGACAACTACAAAGAATACTAGCCAAAAAGAAGTATCAGCCAAGAAGAAGGAAGTTCAAGAAAAGCAAGGAGTCAAAAGACCTGAGCCTACTTGCTACAAATGTAAGAAGCCTAGACATCTCAAGGCTGGCCGTCCAAAACTGAAGAAGGTAGAATACAAGAAGAAGGAAAATGCAAAGAAGTTTAGAAAATATAAAAACAAAGACTAT
This sequence comes from Colocasia esculenta, assembly GCA_014218235.1. Lineage (NCBI taxonomy): Eukaryota > Viridiplantae > Streptophyta > Magnoliopsida > Alismatales > Araceae > Colocasia > Colocasia esculenta. The sequence goes on along the minus strand of CM024755.1, from coordinate 79,201,107 downwards.
GGCTACTGCCTGGAGCAATGAAAGAGACTCAAGTAGTGAGTCAAACTCCAGTGAGAAAGAAGAAGAAAAGTCTAACCTAGATTTTATGGCCAACCATGATGACAAGTTAAACTCTGACTCTTCTTTTAATTCATGTAATGATTTTGATTCTGATTCTGATAATCTGGATGAAGCTTTTTATGAATTATATGTAAAATACAAATATGTATGTAAACACTTAAAATCCATTAAGAAAAACTTTGTGTGTCTTGAAATAATCAACTCAGACTTAAAATCTAAAATAGAACAACTGAAAAAACAAATTCAAGAATTAAAACGAAGAAATGAGCTTTATGTGAAGATGTAAAAAGTAAAAATGACAAAATACTAAGTTTAGAAAACCAGGACATTAAAATTAAGTCAAAAGAGTTAATAGAAACATTAACAAAAGATAACGAATATTTAACAGCTACAATTGAAAAATTAACAAATGGAAGATCTTTGTTAATACTAAAAGGTGCAAGAAGATCGGGTAAGAAGAAATATGGAATTGGTTATAAACTTCTTGAAAATGAAGAAATAATTATACATCCTGAAAAATACTTGCTACCAAAATTTGTAGCTAAACAGGAACATGCCTACAAAATAAAAAGAGAGAAATACAGTAAAGTGAGCAAAACATCAAATAATATTACTTTTTGTACTCACTGTAATAAACTTGGTCACACTAGAAACACCTGTATAACTAAACACTTAAAGTGGATTCCAAAAGATAGGTCTGTTGAAACTAACCAATCAGGACTCAAAGGAATTTGGGTACCTAAATTTGAGCTGGATGACTCACTTTCATCAGATAGTTCCTTGATGCTTGGACATGCTTTGAGAGTCAATGGCTTCTTTTTCTTAACATCTTCTTCTATTCTCTTCAAGCCCAACTCATAGGTCATCAAAGAACCAATCAGTACATCAATAGTTGTGGTTGACAAATTTTTGGACTCTTCCACTACAGTGGCCTTTGTATGCCATATAGGAGTCAAGGATCTAAGAATCTTTCTAACAAGTTCTTGCACAGTGTAAGTTTTTCCTAGATTCTTTAACCCATTTGTCAACAAAGTCAATCTACCGTACATCTTTAAGATGGTTTCACCATCTTTCATTTTAAAGGCTTCATACTAAAAAACTAATATATTGGCTTTAGTTTCTTTTACTTCAGACGTACCTTCATAGATTACCATTAGACGACTTCATATCTCCTTGGTGTTGACACACGAGGAGACTCTTGAAAACTATGTTGGATGGAGAGTGTAGCACCCCGGAAATTTTAATTTAAATAAATGGAAATAAATAATTTCCATAATATTAGATTATTTAAAACATACGTACCATTATCGTATGTGCTAAAACACATCGGAAAATTCCGTAAAAAATATAAATCAACCCCACACATTATTCCTAAATGTTCCACAAATAAATTTATTCCAAGAAAAATCGGATTAGCCAAGTTTAAAGTGTTTCACGACTTAGTATCGTTATTCATGAATAAGTCAGAAAATCATTATCACACGTACTTGGATGAGTCAGAAAATTAAATAAAAATCATATATGGGCTTTAAATAATATATTGTAATGACCCATCAAGAAATTTGGGTCAATCAAAATCATTTAGACTAGGTTTAAGAGTTACCGTGACCGATTATCCAAATTAGGAAATAAGTCGGAAAACCGTTAATACGAAAATACGACACAATCATAAATTAAATAAAAATGTTAGAAAGGCTTCTAACATTATATATTAATGACCCAATATCATAATTGGGCCAATGGACCACATATGGCTCAAAAATCAAATGAAGTAAGAAAATGCATAGAAATTTGTAACCATAAATAAGCTGAAATTAAAAAGAGGCAATTAGAGTTGAATTGGGATGCAATCATGCATTCTTGGCAACCCAAATTCGTGCTTAACTATGGTAGAAGGTTTCCTAAAGCCTCACACACTCAAAGGGAGGAAGAAATCATCAAAAATAGGAAACCAACATGCCAATCCCCTTCTTTCCTAGTCATAATAGGACTCATAAACACCATGGTTGCTTAAATACTCTTCACCCAAACCCTAGGGACGAGTTTAGAACTTGCTGGGGTCGTGAGGAGGAGCTCTTGGTGGCTGGAGAGTAGGAGATCAAGCATACCAAGCTCATCTTCTTCCCCCGTTCATATGCTACGACCTGCACAAACCACCTTCTTGAAGCCGATCAAAGGTAGGCCAAACCTAAACCAAACCTTGCAAGGCTTATACCCTTGGAAAGAGGGTCAAGTCTACATTCTAACCCAAGTGGAATGCCCAATTTCCATGCAGTATTCATGGAGCAGTAAGCGTTCTCCTCAAAGTGGTCTGAACACGGGTTTTCTGGAAAAATAAGAGTTCTTCAACCCAGAAGGAAGGTTTTCTCAGGCCAAATCTTAACATATCCTATACCAATGTGTAGAGCATCGAGTTAAATTTCGTTTCCCACTGGTTTCATCGAATTTCATTGAGTAGATTTTGAACTATAAGCGTTTTGCCAAAGTCGCGCACTGTTAGGGCTTTTCCGGTTCTTTGTATGTTGCATATGATTCAAGACCGAAGTAAACTCATAACATGAAAGTTATTCTACTAGTTGTCCTCGTCAGGTTTTGTGTTGAACATTTTGTCTAAATCTCATTAGTTAGAGAGTTATAAGTATGGTAAGAGGGTTGCTGCATGAAACTACATCTTCAGGTTACACTTGTCTTCTATGTTGAGTTTGACTTGATTAAAGCCTGTCAAAACCCTCATTATTTTCTAATTTTGATTTACTGTAAGCACCCTAGCATGTCTAGGTTAGTTTAAAACTATTTTCATAATTTTTCATACACTGTACAATTTGTTCTTAATTTTAGAACAACTCTGTGTCGAAATAGGGAAAGTCTGGACCGCAATCCAATGCCCTGACCTTTTTCTGTTGTACTCTGGCACGAACCCTATGAACGCAACGGCCTGATAGGCCGCATTCACAAGGCCATCACGACAGAGCACATTGTCGCAATCAGATCGCGACCGGTCGTGGTGTCGTGATCTGCCTGCTTGTTCTGTCATGCATGTCGCGACCTATACCAGGCACAGTTGCGTTCATCACAACACCCTGTCGCTTTCTAGTCCTGACCCGTCACGACCCTTGCTGTGACCTGTAGTGACCTGACCCGGGCCTGACAGCCCCTATCGCTTTCCTTATATGCACCTGTCGCGAACCTGACCCCGGGCCTGACAGCCCTGTCGCTATCCTTATATGCTCCTGTTGCGATCTCACGATTTGTCATTCAAACCCCACTTACCTTTTTGCAAACCTAACCACTATAACCGAGGTCTGGTTAAGGTAATATTTAGTGTGTAATTCACATGGTTTGGGTCTGATTAATGCATGGTGGTTATTTTAATGGCTTAAAAGTGTTAAACCCATTTAAAAAGCTTTAAGTACACGAACATTATTCTAATTGCTTTCTTAATGACGTGACTATTCATGTGACTGTTGATTAACTCTTCGAACTATTCTAGCTTCTTAAATGATGAATTGTTATCTTAAAAATCATGAAATCCATGTTTAGTTAAGTGCATAGTTTCACTTCATGCTATCATGTTAAAGTGTTTTTCGCGAGTCTGAGACCGATGGTTTGTGAATTGAGACACACGTACCGCACTACACACTCGCACTGTTAGGAAGCCCCTTTCTTGGGAAATTGGAAACTCTCTACCGGTCATTCCGAATCAGTAGACTAGCGACCTTTTCACCAAGGCCTCCGTAAATCTCCTCTGACCATGGATTCCCACATGGCCGACGAGTTGGTTGTACCATTGAAGTTCCCTGAAGATAGCGTGCACTTTCTTTCTCTTCTTGTTCTCGTGAGTGTGATTGACAATCTAGACTAAAGTCATTAATGTAAAGATTTAACCAAAGTACAAATCGTACCGTTATGCTGCCGAATTTATCTCTTGACCATTGCTATCATGAAATCATGTTCAATTACTTATTACTTGTTCCCATCATCTTCATAAACATGACATTACACATGCTTACTTAATGAAACTCTCATTGGCCATTATTAATGACTGTGGGTATCTACATTTAAAAATTTACATGAGATGCTGACAGGGCACGGCGTGTGTCCAAGGGCTCCAATCTAGCCCCAATGACGACGAGTCATAGATATACTGTTAACCATGGGGTATAATGATTACTGGCGTTGCATCTGCGCTGGGAGTCTTGCTTGCTTGTTGAATGATAGATACAATAACCACATACACATGTCCTAGTGTGCATTCTTGGTGGATCTTTCCTTGGTGTACATTAGTGTCTACGTGCCTGATTAGTGTTACTTGATCGTGCTCGTACATTCTTGCTTGCTTGCGTGATATGGCCATCCTGCATTTAATGTAATTAGTGATATCTTGCGTTCTTGACATCAAGTGAAATCTCGCGTGCTTGTACAAAGTGATCTATTGCTAGTTCTATCTTGTCATCTTGTTCACAAATCTTGTTCTATCATAATCACTCTCTCTATCTTGTTTTATATATCATGTTTTAACGAGTTTTATTCATACTTGTATATCATTCATCGTACTTGCCTAGTTCTAAAATGTTAATCACTTATATCATTACCCGCACATTGAGATATAAATCCTACTGGGCTAGTTTGTTCATCCCCTACTCTTACCCAATCTAGGTGACTATGAAGTTCAAGAGGAAGAGCAAGTCAAGGATGGGAATGCGTCCGAGTGAAGAGCGTTCCAAACATGAGTCTATCTATAGTTAGTTTATTTTGAGTGTTAGAACAATGTAGTAGGAAGTGAGGTATTATGTACTTTTGCTTTTATTGAGTCTTAGTCTTGTATTAGTTTATCTGAGACAAATATGAGAATTGAATACAATTTTCCGTTAACTTCAAATTTGGGCCCTATGATGATGTATGTTGTTATACATTTAGTGCGTGCTAGCTAGAGGCTTATTTGCCGACTGTTCACGTCTCGGGATATCGACTCGAATTCTTCGAACAACTAATATCCGCTGCGTAATTCTCGGGACGTGACAGTTTAATGGTATCAGAGCCTAGGAATACCAAATAGGATATATGTCTCAGGAATAGGAGATACCTATGGAACCTAGGTCATGGAAATTAAATATAGTACCTGGTGAGAATGGGTAGAGACTGGGAATATGATAGAAAGAATTAAACACTGCTACCCATTGACTCTTATAATGTATCTAGAGACATTAATTGGTTTCCATCCTTTTCTCAGGAACCTTCATAACTCTTACACTCAACTGCAATGGCTCGTAATCAATGGCAAGCTATGCAAGAAACCGTGGCTGGGTTGACCCAGGCATTACAAAATGTAGTTCAGGCTGGAAATCAGGCCGGAGCTGCAAGGAATGGAGCCAGTGATCTGCACCGGAATTTTAGGAGTTTAAACCCTCCTCGTTTCTCGGGATCCCCTGATCCGGACGAGGCCGAGAACTGGCAAGAGGAGATGGAAAGGATCTTCCAAGTCATGCAATGCACTAACAGGGAGAAGGTGGTACTGGCCACTTTCCAATTCACTAAGGATGCCCGAGCATGGTGGAAGGCCACCTCGGCCCACCTGCCCAATGTTGGCGAACTGGAGTGGGCCGGATTCCTGGAGATATTCCGGGGAAAGTATTTCTCTGAGAGAGTCAAGGAGAAGAAGGCAGCTGAGTTTGCCGCACTAAAACAGAAAGGGATGTCCGTGGCTGAGTATGAGGCTCAGTTCGCGCGTCTGGCTGCGTATGCCCCACACTTGGTTGGAACTGAAAGACTTAAGGCAAATCGGTTCATGGATGGGCTCCGGCCCATGTTCATTGAAAGGCTCAGACCACACAACATTCAAACTTACACTGAGATGGTCCAAAGAGCTCAATTGGTAGAAGACACTATGGCTAAGGTGGAAGGCATGAGAGGGAAAGACATCTCAAAGCCGACCTTGATAAAAAGGGGAGCAGTCGATACAACTGGAACTTTCCCCAACAACAATAATAACTACAACAACAAAAGGCCAACCACGGGGAAGGACTATAGCATGGGGAAAAAGATCAAAGTAGAAGAAACAACGATGGTTGAATATTGTAACTTTTGCAACAAGCCTGGACACAGAGTAGAAGAGTGCTGGAAGAAGGCAGGAGCTTGCCTGCGATGCGGGAGTCGCGACCACCGCCTTCCCTACTGTCCCATGCTAAAAGACCAAGCTGGAAGGAACCAAGGAGTGGTAAAACGTCAAGGACGGGTGAAAGCAATGACGCAAGCGGAGCTTCCGGAAGGAGGTATGAATGTTAAACCCCTAGACTGATCTTATGATGTTTTCTTATTGGTACATTTCTAAGTGGGGGAGATCATTAAGGAGAAATTAGAAAGGAATAATCTAGTCATTATACCATAGTTCATTTGGTGGATTAAGATGGAGCTATAACAACCGTGGAACAAAACAGGATTGGAAGGAACCAAATGAATAGTACGGGTGGCCATAGGTGTAGATTTTGGACTGGCATCCACGATGTTGAAACAAGTTAGAGGAATTAAATTTAAAACGACCTCAAGGATCTTAACTGTCAAAAGCCAATTAATGATCTATGAATTTGGGGACCAAATTCTCTTAAGTGGGGGAGAGTGTAGCACCCTGGAAATTTTAATTTAAATAAATGAAAATAAATAATTTCCATAATATTGGATTATTTAAAACATACGTACCATTATCGTATGTGCTAAAACACATCGTAAAATTCCGTAAAAATTATAAATCAACCCCACACATTATTCCTAAATATTCCATAAATAAATTTATGCCAAGAAAAATCGGATTAGCCAAGTTTAAAGTGTTTCACGACTTAGTATCGTAATTCATGAATGAGTCAGAAAATCATTATCACACGTACTTGGATGAGTCAGAAAATTAAATAAAAATTATATATGGGCTTTAAATAATATCTTCTAATGACCCATCAAGAAATTTGGGTCAATCAAAATCATTTGGACTAGGTTTAAGAGTTACCGTGACCGATTATCCAAATTTGGAAATAAGTCAGAAAACTGTTAATACGGAAATACGACGCAATCATAAATTAAATAAAAATGTTAGAAAGGATTCTAACATTATATATTAATGACCCAATATCATAATTGGGCCAATGGACCACATATGGCCCAAAAATCAAATGAAGCAAGAAAATGCATAGAAATTCGTAACCATAAATAAGCTGAAATTAAAAAGTGTCTATTAGAGTTATATTGGGATGCAATCGTGCATTCTTGGCAACCTAAATTCGTGCTTAACTATGGTAGAAGGTTTCCTAAAGCCTCACACACTCAAAGGGAGGAAGAAATCATCAAAAATAGGAAACCAACATGCCAATCCCGCAACCCTTCTTTCCTAGTCATAATAGGACTCCTAAACACCATGGTTGCTTAAATACTCTTCACCCAAACCCTAGGGACGAGTTTAGAACTTGATGGGGTCGTGAGGAGGAGCTCTTGGTGGCTGGAGAGTAGGAGATCAAGCATACCAAGCTCATCTTCTTCCCCCGTTCATATGCTACGACCTGCACAAACCACCTTCTTGAAGCCGATCAAAGGTAGGCCAAACCTAAACCAAACCTTGCAAGGCTTATACCCCTGGAAAGAGGGTCAAGTCTACGTTCTAACCCAAGTGGAATGCCCAAATTCCATGCAGTATTCACGGAGCAGTAAGCGTTCTCCTCCAAGTGGTCTGAACATGGGTTTTCTGGAACAACGAGACTTCTTCAACCCAGAAGATAGGTTTTCTTGGGCCAAATCTTAACATATCCTATACCAATGTGTAGAGCATCGAGTTAAATTTTGTTTCCCACTGGTTTCATCGAATTTCATTGAGTAGATTTTGAACTATAAGCGTTTTGCCAAAGTCGCGCACTGTTAGGGCTTTTCCTGTTCTTTGTATGTTGCATGTGATTCAAAACCTAATTAGAGTAAACTCATAACATGAAAGTTATTCTACTAGTTGTCCTCGTCAGGTTTTGTGTTCAACGTTTTGTCTAAATCTCATTAGTTAGAGAGTTATAAGCATGGTAAGAGGGTTGCTGTATGAAACTACGTCTTCAGGTTACACTTGTCTTCTACATTGAGTTTGACTTGATTAAAGCCTGTCAAAACCCACATTATTTTCTAATTCCGATTTACTGTAAGCACCCTAGCATGTCTAGGTTAGTTTAAAACTATTTCATAATTTTTCATGCACTGTACAATTTGTTCTTAATTTTAGAACAACTCTTTGTCGAAATAGGGAAAGTCTGGACTGCAATCCAATGCCCTGACAATTCCCTGTTGTACTTTGGCACGGACCATGTGAACGCGACGGCCCGATAGGCCGCGTTCACAAGGCCATCATGACAGAGCGCACTGTCGCGATCAGATCGCGACCGGTCGTGGTGTCACGATCTGCCTGCTTGTTCTGTCATGCATGTCGCGACCTATACCAGGCACAGTCGCGTTCATCACAACACCCTGTCTCTTTCTAGTTCTGACCCGTCGCGACCCTTGTTGTGACCTATCGCGACCTGACCCGGGCCTAACAGCCCCTGTCGCTTTCCTTATATGCACCTGTCGCGACCTGACCCCGGGCCTGACAGCCCTATCGCTATCCTTATATGCTCCTGTCGCGATCTCAAGATTTGTCATTCAAACCCCACTTACCTTTTTGCAAACCTAACCACTATACCCGAGGTCTGGTTAAGGTAATATTTAGTGTGTAATTCTCATGGTTTGGGTCTGATTAATGCATGGTGGTTATTTTAATGGCTTAAAAGTGTTAAACCCATTTAAAAAGCTTTAAGTATACGAACATTATTCTAATTGCTTTCTTAATGACGTGACTATTCATGTGACTGTTGATTAACTCTTCGAACTGTTCTAGCTTCTTAAATGATGAATTGTTATCTTAAAAATCATGAAATCCATGTTTAGTTAAGTGCATAGTTTCACTTCATGCTATCATGTTAAAGAGTTTTCCGCGAGTCTGAGACCGATGGTTTGTGAATTGAGACACGCGTACCGTACTACACACTAGCACTGTTAGGCAGCCCCTTTCTTGGGAAATTGGAAACTCTCTATCGGTCATTCCGAATCGGTAGACTAGCGACCTTTTCACCAAGGCCTCCGTAAATCTCCTATGACCATGGATTCCCACATGGCCGACGAGTTGGTTGTACCATTGAAGTTCCCTGAAGATGGCGTGCACTTCCTTTCTCTTCTTGTTCTCGTGAGTGTGATTGACAATCTAGACTAAATCCATTAATGTAAAGATTTAACCAAAGTACAAATCGTACCGTTATGCTGCCGAATTTATCTCTTGACCATTGTTATCATGAAATCATGTTCAATTACTTATTACTTGTTCCCATCATCCTCATGAACATGACATTACACATGCTTACTTAATGAAACTCTCATTGGCCATTATTAATGACTGTGGGTATCTACATTTAAAAATTTACATGAGATGCTGACAGGGCACGGCGTGTGTCCAAGGGCTCCAATCTAGCCCCAATGACGGCGAGTCATAGATATACTATTAACCATGGGGTATAATGATTACTGGCGTTGCATCTGCGCTGGGAGTCTTGCTTGCTTGTTCAATGATAGATACAATAACCACATACACGTGTCCTAGTGTGCATTCTTGGTGGATCTTTCCTTGGTGTACATTAGTGTCTACGTGCCTGATTAGTGTTACTTGATCGTGCTCGTACATTCTTGCTTGCTTGCGTGATATGGCCATCCTGCATTTAATGCAATTAGTGATATCTTGCGTTCTTGACATCAAGTGAAATCTCGCGTGCTTGTACAAAGTGATCTATTGCTAGTTCTATCTTGTCATCTTGTTCACAAATCTTGTTCTATCATAATCACTCTCTCTAGCTTGTTTTATATATCATGTTTTAACGAGTTTTATTCGTACTTGCATATCATTCATCGTACTTGCCTAGTTCTAAAATGTTAATCACTTATATCATTGCCCGCACATTGAGATATAAATCCTACTGGGCTAGTTTGCTCATCCCCTACTTTTACCCAATCTAGGTGACTATGAAGTTCAAGAGGAAGAGCAAGTCGAGGATGGGAATGCGTCCGAGTGAAGAGCGTTCCAAACATGAGTCTATCTATAGTTAGTTTATTTTGAGTGTTAGAACAATGTAGTAGGAAGTGAGGTATTATGTACTTTTGCTTTTATTGAGTCTTAGTCCTGTATTAGTTTATCTGAGACAAATATGAGAATTGAATACAATTTTTCGTTAACTTCAAATTTGGGCCCCATGATGATGTATGTTGTTACACATTTAGTGTGTGCTAGCTAGAGGCTTATTTTCTGACTGTTCACGTCTCGGGATATCGACTCGAATTCTTCGAACAACTAATATCCGCTGCGTAATTCTCGGGACGTGACAGAGAGAACATTGCATAATGTTCATAGCGCTCCAGTCAGCATTTGACTTCTTGATTTCATCTGGAGTTCATTTCTCTTCATCTTCTGGTAGCTCATAGGGTCCATTATTGACCACCTTCCAGATTTGATGATCATGAGCTCGTAGGAACACCTGCATACAAGTTTTCCAGTAGGCATAATTAGTTCCATCAAAATAAGGGGGTCTATTCACATAATGACCTTCTGCAATGTATCCTCTGGAATCCATTCCTCGAAAATCTCTCTTGGTTGTTAAGCCAAAAAAATGGAGAGCCAAGCTCTGATACCATTTGTTGGTTGTGGAATGAATATCTAGAGGGGGGGTTGAATAGATATAGGCCTTAAAAAATTTTGATGTTATGAAGCAGACCTTAAGATTTGAGATCTAACAATTTCAACTGCACAAATCAAATAGAAAGCAAACCACACACTGCAAACAAGATTTTTAAGGTGGTTCGGCTCCAGTATGGAAACCTACATCCACCCCTCACTAAACTAAGTGAGGCTGCAATCACCAACAAAAACGTGTAAGACTCTCACACAGCCGCTGATTCACAGCTTCATACAATCTGCTGATACACAGCTTAACTGCTAATTTACAGCTTCAAGATTTAAACAACCTCACAATCCGTACACTCAGAAGTGTAGGATCTGTTCTCCTACTCCAAGCAAAGCAAAAAACCAAGCAATATATGGTTCGTAGAAATAAGAAAAAGTTGCACAGGAGTAATCACTGAGAGTGAGAGAGAGATTTTATCAAACACTCTTACTGCAGATTGGAATTTGACTCGAGATATGATCAATTCTTCACTTGATATCCTAGTTGCATATGCTTCAGACTTGAATTCCTCGAACTCTTCATCTGGTAGCAGCTTGATGATTGAAATCCTCTGATCAAGCAAGATTTTTTATGCTCTGCATCAGCAGGACAGTGGCAAGGCTTCAAACAAGAATTAGCACTGCTACAACATCTTCTCTTTCCACAGAGAGTTCTTACCAGCACTTCTTCTTCGCAACTCTCTCTCTTCTCCAATCTATATCTCTCTTTTTCTTGAAATGGACACTGCAAGCCTTTTGATCAGTTAGCGTGAAATCTTCTCAATGGGCCTCACAGAATCCCCAATTCGTTGGTGACATTTTGCCTCCAAAAAGGTTCTCTTCTAGAACCTTGTAGAGTGCACCAATTAGCCCCAAATATTTGGGCCTCGGATCATGTGCCCAAACCGAACACGTTAGCAAAATCTCTTCCTAATTGGGAGAAAGATTGCTTAGTGTGTCAACACTCTCTATGCGCAGTGTCGACCCACAAAGAAGTTGGTTAAACCCAATGCAAGTCATTTAGCAGTGTCGACCTCATGACTTCATGCGTCGACTTCCTTCATTGGATTTCAAAAAAGACTTACAATAAATATGCTTCGTGTTGACCTGTCTACTATCATGTGTTGACCTCTTGGGATAATAGAGTCGACCTAACCTTCAGCATGTGTCGACCCCTTGTGTTGTTTATGTTTAGCGCTTGCTAGAGAGACAACTTGTGTCGATCTGAGCTTCAACTAGAGTCAACCTCTTGTGTTCTTTTCCTTTCAATGCTAACTGGAAAGTTGACATGTGTCGACCTGAACTTTGGCCAGTGTCGACCTCTTTGGTTATTTTCTCTTCAACGCTCACTGGAAAGATAACATGTGTTGACCTGACTTCAGCTAGTGTCGACCTCATATGGTTTACTTCACACACAAGGTTCACTGATTGAGCTGCCCTATCTTTGCCAGTTTCATCATGTTGTGCAAGGACAACTCCTAGGGAGTCCTCAATAATTGACAGATACAAGATCAGAGGTTTTCCTGGGATAGGAGCCTACAGCACAGGCGGATTCATTAGATAGTTCTTGAGTTCATCGAAGGCTTCTTGGCATTTAGCATTCCATTCAAATTTTACCTCTCCTTTCAACAATTCATAGACTACTTCATGAACTGCATTCCATCTCTCTTCAGCTTGATTCAGTAGCATTTCTTGTGTTATTGCAAGCCAATCTAGTAATTCTTAAATTACAATGACACAGTCAAGAACTCGGGCTACATCTTCTGCTCGTCCATAACCTATTAAAATTGTAACCCAATCTTTAATCAATGAATGGAGGGCTCCCTGATCTCGTCTACATTCTTCCCCATCCAGCCGCCATTATTGTAGAATCTCAAACAATCGGCCCCTAGCGTGTCCAGCCATTATGCTGAAATAAATGAACATGAGAATTTATATAAATCAGATCTATAAAATCTCCTAGTTTGTCACGCAATCCCATCGGCTCTAATCCCACCTCACAGGTTATTTACAAGATCGTAGGCAATAATCCTAGGATGGACTACCTGCCAAACCGTTGCTCTGATACCACTCAATCTGTGACGCCTTGAGTGCAGCGAAAAAACCCGGGTGCACACAAATGTCATTCAATTAAGTGTAACAACATGCGGGTAGAAGGAAAACATGACATTATATTTACATATAATAGCCTTATATCACACAGTTATAGTTCTTTACTTGGTAGGTACCAAGTAACTTTACAATAAGAGATAAAAATAAAAGTATAAAAGTGGTTCTTCTGGTCTACTCCTCAGTCCCTTGCTCGCTCTCTTCCTTATCGGTCTCACTAGAACCTGAAAAAAGTGTTGCAATCACATTATAAGCTAATTGCCCAATAGGTAAATTCACACTGCCCGGGGTTTAAGTGACTAAGACATTAAAACAATAGTACATAAACTTGATGAATAAATATACTGAAATTTGACATGGTAATGAGAGAGTATATCAAGCTTATTTAGAACACCTTGAATCATGTGTTGCAAGAATGTTACTATAAGGATGTTAGGCATGTACTATCAAGTAAAGGATAAAATTAGAAACAAGAAGAGTCAAGTAAAACAAGTTTATAAGGGTAAGTTCTCAAGAAGTGAGAATTTTTCATGTATCGAACAACTAGATATTGAGCATCAAGTACTCACATGTACACTATCTAAAACCAAATGTCTAGTAAATTTAACATGTCCTTTAGGTGCAATGCCACACCAGACCATTCACACTCCCATGGGCACAAGTACTTTTGTGTGCTCTTCCCAGTACCAGGTTAGGGCCTTTTAATTAGCTCATTCTAGCATTGTAAATCCACGAGAGATCTAGAGATCCCAAGTTCTAGACATTGCAAGTGAATTTTCAAGAAATATGAGACAATCTAACATGTAAGAGTTGATCCATGAATACTTTATAAATCACTTTTAGAAGAGGGAGTAACTTAATAATTATTTCAGGTAAATCTGGAATTTAATATATCATAATTCATGTAAAAGTTATTTCAAGAAAGAACTCTGATTAACAGGGTGTGTCGACCTGAAACATTGAGTGTGTCGACTTGAATTACTGGAAACAAGGGTTAGGTTGACCTGAATACAGGGTGTGTCAACCTGACTGAAGGGTTAGGTCGACCTGAGTGCAGGGTGTGTCAACCTGATGAAAGGGTGTGTCAACCTGATGAAAGAGTGTGTTGACACACTGAAGGATGTGTTGACACACTGAAGGGCATGTGTCGACTCTATGAAGGGTGTGTGTCGACGCTCTGAAGAGTATGTGTCGACTCTCTGAAGGATATGTGTTGACTCTCTGCAGGATAAGTGTTGACTCTCTGAAGAGTATGTGTTGACACTATTCTAGCTTTTCAGAACCTACTAATCAAAGAGATTGGTCTTAACAGAATTTAACCTCATGTCCTGTATTAAAGAACATGCTATAGACATCAATATCAAGTTTTGAGAAAATAATAATAAAATCTAATTTCATAAGAAATTACAGAGGTCTACGATGGTACCAAGAGAAATTACATAAATATATAAATGACCCAGAAATCACATGATGGGCTTTTAAAATGAAACTTTAGATGAAATATTTGTTTTTGATCTATATTAATTGAAATTCTTGATTTATAAACTTGATTAAGAATCAAGGGAAACATTAATATCTTATAGATAATGTGAAGATACCTACCTTGTACTTTACTTCCTTCTTTCTTTTCTTCCCAACAGAACCTAGCTAGCCTTTACTCCTTCTGTGAAACTCATTCTTTCTTGGCATTTCTTCTTCTTCCAATGCTTCCACCGCCAACCCCTTTGTATGTATATATATATATATATATATATATATATACACTTGCACATGCATGCTAAACACTTCCACACTCTCACACGTAACTTTCTCATCATTGCACCCACTTTCTCTTACCACCTCATGTCACGTCCCGCCAATTTAGCAGCGGAATAAATCGAGGAGACGTGAGCAAAGTACATAGTAGAGTAGAATGTACAATAGTTGAATGATTCAGATCATCTAATGAACAATAATTGGAATAAACTCTTCATTTCATTGAAATTCACTAAGACTATTACAACCACTAATTCGGAGCCACTACATTGAGCTCATCGACATCATTGCATACGAAGAGAAAATATAAAGTAATAACTACTAGACTCCAATTGTGCTAGGGTAACTTCGTCATTTGACTCCGGGTCGCTCATCACTCGGGTTCTGTCCCATTGGTCTATACAACGTCATCGCCTATCTTACCTGAGACACAATAACAAATAACGAAGAGTGAGCGATAACGCCCAGTAGGACTTAAATCTCGTGAATCAAGCAGGCTTTAAATAATTAGTGCTTTAAAAGGCAGAGTAATAAATGATAGTGCGAGTCATGTAAAGTCGAGAAAGTAATAGCACAAGTAACATGGTTCAGATAGCAGATGAATCAAGTATAGCACGATGATTAAAGTCAAGTCACGATAGAAACGATAACAACACGATGGCAAATAACGTCAACGTCAAGCAATAGCGAGCAACATGTATAGCAAGGAGAGAGGTAGTAGTTGGCCATATAGAGAGTAAATTGCACTTTGATTGATTTTCTTATCAATCAAAATAGTATAGCACTTTTGATTAACTTTCGTCAATCGAAATAGTAATGGCACTTTGGTTATCCGTAGATAGCTGAGAGAGAATATAGCACTTTTTTCGTCAATAGACATCGAGAGAATATAGCACTTTGTGTTGATTGTCTTAGATTAATCTTGATAGTATGGCACTTGGATGTAATGCCGACATCTTGATCATTCAACTCCCGCGGGCAAATGGCACTTTCGAGCGCTCCCCCCAGAACCAAATCGGACCCTATTGTGCTGGCATTGTTTATGTTGTTTATCTTTAGACAATCAATTAATGGCCAATAGAGAGTACCAATAAATAGATAAGAGCACTAGATGAATAGATGAGATAGTAGAGTGAACGTGAATAGATGAGCGAGTAGAGTATAGATGAGAGCTAGGGGACAATGCACGTAACACATCGAGTAGCAGGCGATAGTAACAGTTGCACAACACACGCTATTGGTGTTGGCAGTCAGGTGGAATTCACTACCTTTCCACTGGCCATGTTACGCACAGGTCTAGAGGTCCGGCGTGATTCAAGATAAGAGCGAACTTCTAATAGCCATTTGGATCATGTTGATCCCTAAGGGGTATTGTAGCAACCTGAATTTTTAAGAAAAATAAAAATTTAAATAAAGAATTAAAACCTAGCTAAATGGATATTTAAACGAAAAGAGCATTAAATAAAACCCATTAAATGGAAAAGAGTAATGGGCTTTGCTTAATGTACCCTCTAGAATTTATTGGGTCAAAATATGAATTTACAAAGGAAGAATAATAAAAAAATACCCTAAATTCGGAGTTTAATTATCTCATAATTGGAAAGGGATTATTAAAGCAATAAAAGTGGCAATTAGAGTAGGAATTGGATTCATAAACCTACCCCATATAGTCTAGCACGAATTTAGATACTATCCTAACCCAATTAGAGATTGGAAAGCAAGAGAGGAAATGTGGAGTTAGGAAATTTCGTAATTAAAGAGGAATTAGAGTAGTAGTAGGAATAGAAATACATACTTGCATAAATACACCTCTTAAACTCTCTTGGGCAACCCTAGCTCGTTGTCAAGAGTTGCTGGACGTGGAGAAGAGGCTAAGGAGGATAGCATTTCGTGGAGAGAAGAAGTGCTTGAAGCTTCCTCCCTTGTTCTTCAAGTTCTAGCCCTAGAAGACAAATCGAGTCAAAGGTAGGCATTCTCACGAGCAAAATTAAATTAAACTCGGTTCTTGGTAGTTCCAATCACCAGGAACAATAGCCCTCTTGTTTCATGATTTTTTCTCGACCCAATCTTTTGTTCTTAATTTTTGAAGTTCTGCAAACATGATAACCCGAGGCATCATGTTTAATCCTTATCTCCTTGTATACTTGATCTCATGCTATGAAATTTTTATTGTAAATAGTTGATCTTATTAGGGATCTTTTGACCCTGAAAGCCCTAATTTTTGTTGAGCATGCTACTCGAATTAAATCGATCTTGCTCCCTGTATCACGTTCTATGTTACTTGTTCTTGTTCGTTCTCAAACCGTGTTCAAACCATGCTCTCTCTCGAATCCCTATTTACTGGAAGTACTCTCGCATGTCTAGTTTCATTTTCCCTTGATTTCATGATTTTTCATCGTGTATATAATTAGTTATGGATTTCTGAACAACCCTGTATCAAAAATTGAAATCCCTGGTCCGCAATCCAATGTCTGGTCTGACTCCTGTCAAAGTCAGGCGCAGACAACCAGAAGGCGACGCCTCGACATGTCGCTTTCTAGGGTCCGAATACGACAGCTCACCCGTCGCGACCACGAAGGCGACAGGTGTGCCGTCGCGTTCCCAGTACCCGATTTGCAAGCCCTGTCGCGACCCGTACAAGACCCTGTCGCGTTCTGCCTGGCACATGTCGCCACCCTTACAACCCTATGTCGCCTTCATAGGAATTTTGGTGAAAAACCCATAAAAATATTTCCATCACTTTCTAAACAATTCTTACGCCTTGTTACCGTTATACCCTCAGTAAAAACCTTGCCTAAAAATGGAGCTATATTGAATGTTTTAAAATACATATTTCACGACTTTATTTCTATCTATGATTTCTTACACATGCACACACATGAACCATCCATATATGTCTGAAATTCGGCATAAAATATCTCATAATGTATCTGGTAATTTATTGAAATAAAGAATATTAATTGCCCTATTTTAAAGGACTTGTATTCGTTTCTCGCGTTGTTTATACACCGATATCGACGCTCCACTGTTCTAGAATTCCTCTAGAACGTCGAGCACATGTTTTATATACACACTTTTCTTGGCTTATGGTGAACTCTCCGTCGGATATTCCTTTCGCCGGACTAGTGAACCCTTGCACAAGGCCTCTGTAAGTCTCCTCTGATCATGGATTCCCACATGGTCGACGAGCCGGTTGTACCCCAACACCCATTACCCCTTTAGGGATCGATATGATCTAAACGGCTGTTAGAAGTTCACTCTTACCTTGAATCACGTCAGACCTCTGGGCTTGTGCATAACATGGCTAGCGGGAAGATCGTGAATTCCACCTGACTGCCAATACGACGTGCGCGTGTTGTGCAACTGTTACTATCGCCTGTTTACTAGTCATGTTACGCGTAATTGTCCACTAGCTCTCACCTATTCACGTTCACTCTACTATCTCATCTATTCATCTAGTGCTCTTATCTATTTCATGGTACTCTCAATTTGGCCATTAATTGATTGTCTAAAGATAAACAATATAACCAATGCCAGCGCAATAGGGCCCGATCAGGTCCTGGGAGGAGCGCCCGAAAGTGCCATTTGCCCGCGGGAGTTAAATGATCAGGATGTCGGCATTACATCCAAGTGCCATACTATCAAGATTAATCTAAGACAATCAACACAAAGTGCTATATTCTCTCGTTGTCTTTTGACAAACAAGTGTTATACTCTCTCCCGGCTATCTTCGAATAACCAAATTGCAATTACTATCTCGATTGACGAAAGTTAATCAAAAGTGCCAGACTATTTCGATTGATAAGAAAATCAATCAAAGTGCAATTTACTCTCTATATGGCCAACTACTTTCTCTCTCCTTTCTATACATGTTGCTTGTTATTGCTTGATGTTGACGTTATTTGCCATCGTGTTGTTGTGTTGCTTTATATCGTGACTCGATCTTATTCGTTGTACTATACTTGATTCATCTGCTATTTGAACCATGTTACTTGTGCTCTTACTTTCTCGACTTTACATAACTCTCTCTATCTTTAGTTACTCTGCCATTTAATGCACTAATTATTTAAAACATGCTTGACCTTGAGATTTAAGTCCTACTAGGCGTTATCGCTCACCCTACGTTATTTGATGTTGTGTTCTCAGGTGAGACCGAGGATGACACATACACTCACGAGGAAGGGAATGACCCAGAGTCAAGCCAGGAGTACCCTTGAGTCATTATGTTATCTTAGAGTTGTAGTTAGTTATTTCCTTTTATTGCAATGTAATTGGGCCCTGTAGAATGGCTCTGATATTAGTGGTTGTAACTAGACATTTGGAAAATTATTAATGAGAAAGATTTGCTTTAGTATTATTCAGTGTGCAATGGTTTGATGTCTAGTATACGCTCTATACCTTTTCTTACAACTGCCTTCGCGCTCTGATATTCCGCGTTGGGGCGTGACAGTTTTGTGGTATCAGAGCCTAGGTTATCTTAAGTATAGGGTGATCTAGGTTGACCAGCCTTGACTATGAGTCAGTAATCCTACCTATGAGAGATGTGGGTAGAACCATGGGTAATCAGCTAAAATAAACTCACACACGCACAAATTAAACTTTTAATCAGCATTATAACCTTTAAATTATTTTGTAGGAACTAAACAACTACAATGACTGCGGAACATGCCCAGATGAGAGGCATGCAACAATCCCTCCAGGAACTGACTCGTTCCATACTACAAGCCACCCAGCAAGGCGGTGGTAACCGTGGAGGAAACCAACCGGGTGCAGGCGAGCTGCATCGCAATTTCAGGGGTCTGAACCCGCCTAGGTTCAGTGGGTCTACGGATCCAGATGAAGCGGAGCACTGGCTAAAGGAAACGGAAAGGATCTTCCGTGTAATGCAATGTGCGGACGGAGACAAACTTCTATTAGCGACATTCCAACTGGAGAAGGATGCCCGCGCATGGTGGGAGTCCGTAGAAGCCACTAGGGATAACGGCCAATTTACTTGGGCCGAGTTTAAGGAAGCTTATAATGCTAAGTACTTCTCTGAACGAGTACAGGAAAAGAAAGCTGTTGAATTCGCTGCTCTTAAACAGCGAAGCCTGACGGTAGCAGAATACGAAGCCCAGTTCTCTAGACTGGCACGCTATGTTGTACATCTGATCAACACTGAGAGAATGAAGGCTAAGCGCTTTCTAAATGGCCTAAAGCCTCAGTACATTACTCAACTGGTGCCACTCGACATACAAACTTATGCCGAGATGGTTAAGAAGGCCCAGCTGCTAGAAGATGCTACGGACTTCACCGACCGTATCAAAGGAAGTTCGTCAAGAAAGAAATGACATCGGGACCAGCATCTGCCAAGACGACCATCGGCAAAAAGTTTCCCTTCAACATCACGGAGGGATCTAGCCAAGAACAGAAACCCAAGGTTTTTGTACCCAACACTCCAACAAAGAGCCACTACAAACACTGTGACAAGCCTGGTCACACCGCTGATGAGTGCTGGAGAAAAGCCGGAGCGTGTCTGCGCTGCGGAAGTCGTGAGCATCGCATACCCGAGTGCTCGATGCTGAAAGAAAATGAGAAGCGCACCGCTATGCCTAAGAAACAGGGCAGGCTGCAAGCCCTACACAATGAAGAAACCATCGAGGAAGGTGGCGTGGTGGAAGGTACCATGCGAGTCTTTTCCTTGCCAGCATTTGTGTTATTTGATACTGGAGCTACTCATTCATTTATATCTCAACACTTTGCTAATACCCTGACTGCAAAACCTACAACCATGGGTGGTGAATTCTCTGTCACAACACCCTTGGGGGAGAAGGAGAAATTAAACCAATACTTTCCATCTGCCGATGTAATGATCGGAGACCATAACCTAAAGGCCGACCTGGTATGTATGTCCATGGAAGGGTATGATGTCATATTGGGAGCCGACTAGCTGTCCACATATGGGGCAAGCGTCGATTGTAAGAAAGGAAGGGTAACGTTTAGTGACTTTCCTAAATTAGCATTCACTGGGATTAGACATAAGAAGCGGATGTCTCTAGTCTCCGCCTTAAAAGCCCATAACATGATAAGGAAGGGATGTTTTGCTTTCCTTGCGGCCGTCATAGTCGAAAATAAGGGTTCAAAGATAGAAGACATCCATATAGTCCAGGACTACCCAGATGTATTCCCTGAAGACTTACCCGGAGTTCCCCCTGAACGTGACGTCAACTTCGCCATTGAGTTGACTCCTGGAGCTGCCCCGGTATCGCGTCAACCGTACCGGATGTCACCTGCCGAGCTGAAGGAATTAAAGGCGCAGCTGATGGAGCTACTAGAAAAAGGGTTCATCAGACCGAGTACTTCCCCATGGGGAGCACCTGTGCTATTCGTCAAGAAGAAGGATGGGTCGATGAGACTATGCATCGACTATCGACAACTCAATCAGCTTACCATCAAGAACAAATATCCATTGCCTAGGATCGACGAACTATTCGACCAAATTTCTGGAGCGCAATATTTCTCCAAGATCGATCTTCGATCTGGCTATCACCAAATGAGGATCAAGGATGACGATATCTTCAAAACAGCTTTCAGGATCAGGTATGGACATTACGAATTTGTTGTTATGCCTTTTGGTCTAACCAATGCTCCTGCAGCCTTTATGCAACTTATGAACAGCATATATCGGTCATACCTTGACAAATTTGTGGTCGTCTTCATCGACGATATCCTCATATATTCCAAGACCAAGGAAGATCATGAAGAACACTTGAGGACCGCACTGCAAGTCTTACGAGACAACAAACTATATGCAAAATTAAGCAAGTGCGAGTTATGGCTCGAAGAAGTGTCTTTCTTGGGCCATGTCATAACAAAGGACGGCATCTCTGTTGATCCCTCCAAAGTCGAAGTTGTACTCAACTGGGAGAGACCAACCAACGTCACCGAGATAAGAAGCTTCCTAGGACTGGCTGGTTACTACAGGCGGTTCATCAAGGACTTCTCTAAGATCTCCGTACCACTCACGCGTTTGACACGAAAGGAGAATCCCTACTCCTGGAGTAAAGAGTGTGAGAAGAGTTTTCAAACTCTCAAAGACTGCCTTACCTCAGCACCCGTTCTCGCTCTACCAGTAGAGGGAGAAAGTTTCTCTGTCTACACTGATGCCTCAGGAATTGGGCTAGGCTGTGTACTAATGCAAAAGGAGAAGGTCATCGCTTATTCCTCAAGGCAATTGAAGACGCATGAAGTCAACTACCCTATGCATGACTTGGAGTTGGCTGCCGTGGTCTTCGCATTAAAAATTTGGAGGCACTATCTCTATGGTGAGCAATTCACTGTCTATTCAGATCATAAAAGTCTAAAGTACCTATTCTCCCAGAAAGAACTCAACATGAGGCAGAGAAGATGGTTAGAATATCTAAAGGACTTTGATTTCAACATCTAGTACCATCCAGGTAAGGGAAACGCCGTGGCTGATGCTCTTAGTAGAAAGCCAATGGCATCTATCTCAAGTCTAGTCCTTGGCGAGATGCAATTACTTGAACAATTCGCGAGGCTAGACTTAAATATTGAACATAGGGATGATCATGTTTTGATTGCTAATCTCAAAATCCAATCCGATCTACTGGAAGAAATCAAGATGCAACAGGACAACGATCCATTCTTGGTTCGTGTCAAGGAAACCTTAGCGGACAGACCGGATTTTGCCATGACTGAAGATGGAAGGTTAGTATTCCAAGGAAGAACTTGTGTCCCAGACGACGAAGCCCTAAAAAGGAAACTAATGGATGAAGCTCATCAAACAAAGTACACTATTAATCCAGGAGGTACCAAAATGTATCAAGACATGAAAAGAACATTTTGGTGGCCGAATATGAAGAGGGAAGTAGCCGAGCATGTAGCTCATTGCCTCATATGTCAGCAAGTAAAAGCGGAACACCTGCGCCCTGTCGGTGTACTCAGACCGCTAGATATTCCGGAATGGAAATGGGAAAGCATTGGCATGGACTTCATCATGGGTTTACCCAAGACTCGTGGTGGGCTCGACGCCAAATGGGTCATTGTTGACCGGTTGACCAAATCTGCGCACTTCTTACCCATAAAGAGTACATGGTCTGTGGAGGTGCTAGCTGCATTATATGTCAAGGAGATCGTGTGGTTGCACGGTATTCCGTCATCTATCATCTCAGATCGAGATCCAAGGTTCACCTCTCATTTTTGGAAAGGCCTGCAAACTGCCCTTGGTACGAAGCTTAATTTTAGTACTGCCTTTCACCCACAGACTGATGGGCAAACTGAGAGGACAAATCAAATTGTAGAAGACATGTTAAGAGCTTGCATTATAGATTTCAAGGGTCATTGGAATGAACACTTACCCTTGATTGAGTTCACCTATAACAACAGTTACCAGGCGAGTATTAAAATGGCACCATTTGAAGCACTTTATGGCAGGAATTGTAGATCTCCTGTGTGCTGGAATGAAGTGGGAGAACAACAATGGTTAGGACCTGACATGGTACAAAGTACAACCCGGGATATACAGATGATACGAGATCGACTCAAGATTGCTCAGTCTAGACAGAAGAGCTATGCTAATAAGAGAAGACGGGATCTGGAATTTCAAATAGGAGATCATGTGCTATTGAAGGTATCTCCTACCCGTGGTATTCAAAGATTCGGAGTGAAAGGAAAACTTAGTCCAAGATTCATTGGTCTTTTCGAAGTACTTGAGAGGATTGGTGAAGTTGCTTACAGACTGGCCTTGCCGCCAAATTTGGCAAGTGTGCACAATGTCTTCCATGTCTCCATGCTTAGAAAGTATGTGTACGATCCTACACATGTCATTCGCCATGATGATCTGGTGTTAAACAAGGACATGACGTATGAAGAGAAGTCGATCAAGATTTTGGACCGGAAGGTACAACAACTCAGAAATCGTCCCATTCACGTGGTGAAGGTCTTATGGAATAACCGCGGAGTGGAAGAAGCCACATGGGAACCAGAAGGAATTATCAGACGCAACTACCCTGATCTATTCGGTAAGTCATTCTCTCCCGTAAGGCCATATGAATTTGGGGACCAAATTCTTTTAAGAGGGAGAGGATGTAGCAACCTGAATTTTTAAGAAAAATAAAAATTTAAATAAAGAATTAAAACCTAGCTAAATGGATATTTAAACGAAAAGAGCATTAAATAAAACCCATTAAATGGAAAAGAGTAATGGGCTTTGCTTAATGGACCCTCTAGAATTTATTGGGTCAAAATGTGAATTTACAAAGGGAGAATAATAAGAAAATACCCTAAATTCGGAGTTTAATTATCTCATAATTGGAAAGGGGTTATTAAAGCAGTAAAAGTGGCAATTAGAGTAGGAATTGGATTCCTAAACCTACCCCATATAGTCTAGCACGAATTTAGATACTATCCTAACCCAATTAGAGATTGGAAAGCAAGAGAGGAAAGGTGGAGATAGGAAATTTCGTAATTAAAGAGGAATTAGAGTAGTAGTATGAATAGAAATACATACTTGCATAAATACACCTCTTAAACTATCTTGGGCAACCCTAGCTCGTTGCCAAGAGTTGCTGGACGTGGAGAAGAGGCTAAGGAGGAGAGGATTTCGTGGAGAGAAGAAGTGCTTGAAGCTTCCTCCCTTGTTCTTCAAGTTCTAGCCCTAGAAGACAAATCGAGTCAAAGGTAGGCATTCTCACGAGCAAAATTAAATTAAACTTGGTTTTGGTAGTTCCAATCACCAAGAACAATAGCCCTCTTGTTTCATGATTTTTCCTCGACCCAATCTTTTGTTCTTAATTTTTGAAGTTCTGCAAACATGATAACCCGAGGCATCATGTTTAATCCTTATCTCCTTGTATACTTGATCTCATGCTACGAAATTTTTATTGTAAATACTTGATCTTATTAGGGATCTTTTGACCCCGAAAGCCCTAATTGTTGTTGAGCATGCTACTCGAATTAAATCGATCTTGCTCTCTGTATCACGTTCTATGTTACTTGTTCTTGTTCGTTCTCAAACCGTGTTCAAACCATGCTCTCTCTCGAATCCCTATTTACTGGAAGTACTCTAGCATGTCTAGTTTCATTTCCCCCTGATTTCATGATTTTTCATCGTGTATATAATTAGTTATGGATTTCTGAACAACCTTGTATCAAAAATTGAAATCTCTGGTCCGCAATCCAATGTCTGGTCTGACTCCTGTCAGAGTCAGGCGCAGACAACCAGAAGGCGACGCCTCGACATGTCGCTTTCTGGGGTCCGAATACGACAGCCCACCCGTCGCGACCACGAAGGCGACAGGTGTGCCGTCGCGTTCCCAGTACCCGATTTGCAAGCCCTGCCGCGACCCGTACAAGACCCTGTCGCGTTCTGCCTGGCACATGTCGCCACCCTTATAGCCCTATGTCGCCTTCACAGGAATTTTGGTGAAAAACCCATAAAAATATTTCTATCACTTTCTAAATAATTCTTACGCCTTGTTACCGTTATACCCTCAGTAAAAACCTTGCCTAAAAATGGAGCTATATTGAATGTTTTAAAATACATATTTCACGACTTTATTTCTATCTATGATTTCTTACACATGCACACACATGAACCATCCATATATGGCTGAAATTTGGCATAAAATATCTCATAATGTATCTGATAATTTATTGAAATAAAGAATATTAATTGCCCTATTTTAAAGGACTTGTATTCGTTTCTCGCGTTGTTTATACACCGATATCGACGCTCCACTGTTCTAGAATTCCTCTAGAACGTCGAGCACCTGTTTTATATACACACTTTTCTTGGCTTGTGGTGAACTCTCCGTCGGATATTCCTTTCGCCGGACTAGTGAACCCTTGCACAAGGCCTCTGTAAGTCTCCTCTGATCATGGATTCCCACATGGTCGACGAGCCGGTTGTACCCCAACACCCATTACCCCTTTAGGGATCGATATGATCTAAACGGCTATTAGAAGTTCGCTCTTACCTTGAATCACGTCAGACCTCTGGGCTTGTGCATAACATGGCTAGCGGGAAGATCGTGAATTCCACCTGACTGCCAATACGACGTGCGCGTGTTGTGCAACTGTTACTATCGCCTGTTTACTAGTCATGTTACGCGTAATTGACCACTAGCTCTCACCTATTCACGTTCACTCTACTATCTCATCTATTCATCTAGTGCTCTTATCTATTTCATGGTACTCTCAAATTGGCCATTAATTGATTGTATAAAGATAAACAATATAACCAATGCCAGCGCAATAGGGCCCGATCAGGTCCTGGGAGGAGCGCCCGAAAGTGCCATTTGCCCGCGGGAGTTAAATGATCAGGATGTCGGCATTACATCCAAGTGCCATACTATCAAGATTAATCTAAGACAATCAACACAAAGTGCTATATTCTCTCGTTGTCTTTTGACAAACAAGTGCTATACTCTCTCCCGGCTATCTTCGAATAACCAAAGTGCAATTACTATCTCGATTGACGAAAGTTAATCAAAAGTGCCAGACTATTTTGATTGATAAGAAAATCAATCAAAGTGCAATTTACTCTCTATATGGCCAACTACTTTCTCTCTCCTTGCTATACATGTTGCTTGTTATTGCTTGATGTTGACATTATTTTCCATCGTGTTGTTGTGTTGCTTTATATCGTGACTCGATCTTATTCGTTGTACTATACTTGATTCATCTGCTATTTGAACCATGTTACTTGTGCTCTTACTTTCTCGACTTTACATAACTCTCTCTATCTTTAGTTACTCTACCATTTAATGCACTAATTATTTAAAACATGCTTGACCCTGAGATTTAAGTCCTACTGGGCGTTATCGCTCACCCTACGTTATTTGATGTTGTGTTCTCAGGTGAGACCGAGGATGACACATACACTCATGAGGAAGGGAATGACCAAGAGTGAAGCCAGGAGTACCCTTGAGTCATTATGTTATCTTAGAGTTGTAGTTAGTTATTTCCTTTTATTGCAATGTAATTGGGCCCTGTAGAATGGCTCTGATATTAGTGGTTGTAACTAAACATTTGGAAAATTATTAATGAGAAAGATTTGCTTTAGTATTATTCAGTGTGCAATGGTTTGATGTCTAGTATACGCTCTATACCTTTTCTTGCAACTGCCTTCGCGCTCCGATATTCCGCGTTGGGGCGTGACAGGTATCATAGGTGTTAGGTTACAAACCGGCTCGTCGACTATGTGGGAATCCATGGACAGATGAGACTTACGGAGGCCTTGAACAAGGATTCACTAGTCCGGCAGAAGGAATATCCGACAGAGAGTTCGTCCAAGTCAAGAGAGAGTGCGTATATAAAAACAAGTGCCCGACGTTCTAGAAGAATTCTAGAACAGTGGAGCGTCGATAACGGTATTCCCAAAACAACGCGAGAAACGAAGACAAGTCGTATTTAAAGTAGGGAAATTAAATTACATAAATTACCAAATGTATTAGGATATATTTACATGCCAAGTTAGGCCATATTTGGATGGTTCAATGTGTGTGCAAGTGTTATGAGAAAATCATGGACAAGATAGATCATGTGATTAACTTGAATTAATTAAAATATATTCAATAATTACAACTTCATTTTTCTGTGTACAAGACATTAATAGGACATGGGGTGACTGTATAACAATAAGACTTGCAAAAAGTTGGGTTTCCATGCAAAAAGCCAGAACGCGACGCACCCTTGTAAGGGTCGTGACGCGGTTCAGACAGAACGCGACAGGGTCTTCTGAGGATCGCGACAGGTCTATCAAGTCGGGCAGCCAGAACGCA
Source organism: Colocasia esculenta (assembly GCA_014218235.1). Classification (NCBI taxonomy): domain Eukaryota; kingdom Viridiplantae; phylum Streptophyta; class Magnoliopsida; order Alismatales; family Araceae; genus Colocasia; species Colocasia esculenta. The sequence goes on along the minus strand of CM024755.1, from coordinate 79,173,645 downwards.
ACAGGGTACCCTGTCGTGATATGATCGCAATAGGTTACTGTGTCACGACGGCCCTGAGAACACGGCCTATCGAGCCGTCGCATTCTCAGGTTCTGAGCCTGTATTCGAGCGGGAAAAGGACAGAGCCTCGGATTGCGGGCCAACCTTCTATCTTTTGACACAGGGCGTTCAGAAAATCATAACTAATTGTATAGTTAATGAAAAATCATGAAACCAGTTGCGAATTGTTCTAGACATACATGGGTACTTACAGTAAATCAGAATTTAAAAACGTACAGGGTTTAGACATGCTTAAATCACGGGCATTCATGATGAACATGAAACAGTACATAGTTGAGATCAATGATTTAATTCGCAAAATATGATGAATAAAAATTAGAGCTTTTAAGGGCAAAAGAAGCCTAACATGCATCAGTATCCCTAATAAAAATTTCGTAGCATAGGGTTTAGTATACATGGAGATCAAGAATTAAAAAAGAATTAAAAAAAGGGTCCGGGGTCATGAAGTTGACAGAACTTTATAAATCAAGAACAAAAGATTAGGTGAACGACAAATTATGGAACAAAAGGGGTTTTGTTCCTGATGTTTGGAACAACCTACAGTCGAAATTTCAGTAATTTGGCTCGTGAGAATGCCTACCTTTAATCGTTTTCCTCTTCTAGGACTAGAACTTGAAGAACGAGAGAGAGAGCTTGAGAGAGGCTTCTTCCCACGAAATCTCCTCCTCCTTGGCCTCTCCTCCTAGTCCAGCAAGCCTTGGGTATGAGCTAGGACCGGCCTTGGGGGTTTTAAGAGAGTATTTATGCTTTCTCTCTTTCCATTTCCTATTTGGACTCTAATTCCCATTAATTCTGAATTTCCTATTTCCAAATCTCCTTCCCAGCATTCCACTTCCTATTTGGGTTAGGATGGGATCTAAATTCGTGACCAATCAACTAGGGTAGGTTTAGAAATCCAATTCTAACTCAAACTTCCTATTTAATGTATTAAATATCCCTTTTCTATTTAAGTAATAATTTAATTACGAATTTAGGGTATTTTCTTATTATTTCTCTTTTAAAAATCCCTATTTTGGCCAACTAATTTATAATGGGTCCATTTAACAAAGCCCACTACTTCTTTTTCTTTAATGTGTTTTAACTTACAAAATTCCCTTTTTAAATTAGAGAATATTAGAGTTTCGAATTTTATTCATGGGCTATGGGAGGTCCCTTGATCTAATTTCTCATGATGGATTATCATTACATATTGTTTGGAGTCTACCCATCATTTTATTTTTAATTGTTAATCTACTTGGCTCATATGATAATGAGTTTTTCTGAATTATTCCTTAATTACAATAATAAGTTACCTCAATTTCTAAAACTTGGTCCGAATTATTTTTCTAAGCCCAATTTTCTTAATGGGTCATCATTACATGACGTTAGAAGTCTCTCCGACAGGTTCGTTTAATTTATGGGCGCGTTATCTTTCTGTGTTAACAGTTTTCCGACTTAGTTTCCTAATTTGGATAATTAGTCACGTTGTGACGTACGCTTGGCCAATCGGATTTTTCGTTGCACGAATTTCTTCATGGAACACTTAGGGATAATATTGGGGGTTGATTTATAATTTTTACGAAATTTTTAGATGTGTTCTTGCACATGATAATAGTATGTATGTTTCTATTATTTTGTTTTTATATAAATTTATTATTTTAAATTTTTAAATACTGAATTTTTTGGGTTGCTACATCCTCCCCCACTTAAAAAGAATTTGGTCCTTAAATTCATATGATATGATACGATTATATACGAAATTTTTAGATGTGTTCTTGCACATGATAATAGTATGTATATTTCTATTATTATGTTTTTATATAAATTTATTATTTCAAATTTTTAAATACTGAATTTTTTGGGTTGCTACATCCTCTCCCACTTAAAAAGAATTTGGTCCTCAAATTCATATGATATGATACAATTACCAATTTACTCTGAATATTTCATTCCATCATCTCCCCCAATGGCTTTACTATTGTGAAAATAATAGGAAATTAACTAAGGGTTTAGTGATGATACCATGTCCATCTTCATTGGCATGATTTATATCCACAAGGGCTTGTAATCGTCCTTGGCGTGGAGTTTGGTTCTTCTTTATCGGACAATCGATGACTCGATGTTGTTGACTTCCACATCGCAAGCATCTACCCAATTTCTTCCAACAGTTATCAACCTGATGCCTTGGCTTTTCACAAAATTCACAGACTTCCTTCCGCTCCACTTCCCCTTTCATTCTCTTGCTATTTACTGTATCTCCTCCTTTATTACCATTGGAACGAGTAGCACATTCCCTTTTCAACACCTTCTTCTTATTCTTCATTTTACCATTGTTTGGTTGCTTCCCCTTTGTCATAGAATGGAGATTTTCCACACTAGTAGCTGATTCTTCTAAGAGTGGACAGTCTCACAGCTGATGCCTCGAGTTGCCACAACGTAGGCATGCACCAATTTTTCGCCAACACTCCTTGGCCACATGACCTGGATTGTGACAATGAAGGCAAATGATCTCATCGTTACGATTCACTTGTTGGTTGGCCTTCTTGCCATGGTTATATCTTCTCTTTCCCTTCTGATTGGTCTCCTTTTTAATCTCCTTAGTCGCTTCTAGATCTCTTTCTAGCAGTTGAGCGGCTTGCTGACATGCCAGAACTAGCCTCTGGGTTGACCATGTCGGCGTCCATTAAGAGTCCCTTCAAGAATAAGGTTGGCATTAGGATGCTAAATTAATATTAAGTTCATACATATGTATAGATAAATGTATTCAAATCTTAACCATGGTCCTACCCAAGCCTCACATAGGTATGGTGGTTGACTTAAACATGTGTCATGGAAGTTTGTCCTAGAACACCCTATACCTAAGAGATCCAATGAGGACATCCTAGAACATCTTAAACCTAAGATATCCAATCAAGACATCCTAGGCTCTGATACCAACTGTCACACCCCGCCAATTTAGCAGCGGAATAAATCGGGAGACGTGAGCAAAGTACATAGTAGAGTAGAATGTACAACAGTTGAATGATTCAGAGCATCTAATGAGCAATAATTGGAATAAACTCTTCATTTCATTGAAATTCACTAAGACTATTACAACCACTAATTCGGAGCCACTACATTGAGCTCATCGACATCATTGCATACGAAGAGAAAATATAAAGTAATAACTACTAGACTCCAATTGTGCTAGGGTAACTTCGTCATTTGACTCCGGGTCGCTCATCACTCGGGTTCTGTCCCATTGGTCTATACAACGTCATCGCCTATCTTACCTGAGACACAATAACAAATAACGAAGAGTGAGCGATAACGCCCAGTAGGACTTAAATCTCGTGAATCAAGCAGGCTTTAAATAATTAGTGCTTTAAAAGGCAGAGTAATAAATGATAGTGCGAGTCATGTAAAGTCGAGAAAGTAATAGCACAAGTAACATGGTTCAGATAGCAGATGAATCAAGTATAGCACGATGATTAAAGTCAAGTCACGATAGAAACGATAACAACACGATGGCAAATAACGTCAACGTCAAGCAATAGCGAGCAACATGTATAGCAAGGAGAGAGGTAGTAGTTGGCCATATAGAGAGTAAATTGCACTTTGATTGATTTTCTTATCAATCGAAATAGTATAGCACTTTTGATTAACTTTCATCAATCGAAATAGTAATGGCACTTTGGTTATCCATAGATAGCCGAGAGAGAATATAGCACTTTTGTCGTCAATAGACATCGAGAGAATATAGAACTTTGTGTTGATTGTCTTAGATTAATCTTGATAGTATGGCACTTGGATGTAATGCCGACATCCTGATCATTTAACTCCCGCGGGCAAATGGCACTTTCGGGCGCTACACCCAGGACCAGATCGGGCCCTATTGCGCTGGCATTGGTTATGTTGTTTATCTTTAGAGAATCAATTAATGGCCAATAGAGAGTACCAATAAATAGATAAGAGCACTAGATGAATAGACGAGATAGTAGAGTGAACGTGAATAGATGAGCGAGTAGAGTATAGATAAGAGCTAAGGGACAATGCATGTAACACATCGAGTAGCAGGCGATAGTAACAGTTGCACAACACACGCTATTGGTGTTGGCAGTCAGGTGGAATTCACTACCTTTCCGCTGGCCATGTTACGCACAGGTCCAGAGGTCCGGCGTGATTCAAGATAAGAGAGAACTTCTAATAGCCATTTGGATCATGTTGATCCCTAAGGGGTATCATAGGTGTTAGGGTACAACTGGCTCGTCGACCATGTGGGAATCCATAGACAGATGAGACTTACGGAGGCCTTGAACAAGGATTCACTAGTCCGGCAGAAGAAATATCCGACGGAGAGTTCGTCCAAGTCAAGAGAGAGTGCATATATAGAAACAAGTGCGCGACGTTCTAGAGGAATTCTAGAACAGTGGAGCGTCGATAACGGTATTCCCAAAACAACGCGAGAAACAAAGACAAGTCTTATTTAAAGTAGGGCAATTAAATTACATAAATTATTAGATGTATTAGGATATATTTACATGCCAATTTAGGCCATATTTGGATGGTTCAAAGTGTGTGCAAGTGTTATGAGAAAATCATGGACAAGATAGATCATGTGATTAACTTGAATTAATTAAAATATATTCAATAATTACAACTTCGTTTTTCTGTGTACAAGACAGTTAATAGGACATGGGGTGACTGTATAACAATAAGACTTGCAAAAAGTTGGGTTTCCATGCAAAAAGCTAGAACGGGATGCACCCTTGTAAGGGTCGTGACGGGGTTCAGACAGAATGCGACAGGGTCTTCTGAGGATCGCGACAAGTCTATCAGGTCGGGCGGCCAGAACGCGACGGGGTACCCTGTCGCGATCAGATCGCGACAGGTTACTGTGTCGCGACGGCCCTGAGAATGCGGCCTATCGGGCCGTCGCGTTCTCAGGTTCTGAGCCTGTATTCGAGCGGGAAAAGGACAGAGCCTCAGATTACGGGCCAACCTTCTATCTTTTGACACAGGGTCATTCAGAAAATCATAACTAATTGTATAGTCGATGAAAAATCCTGAAACCAGTTGCGAATTGTTCTAGACATACATGAGTACTTACAGTAAATCGGAATTTCAAAACGGACAGGGTTTAGACATACTTAAATAATGGGTATTCATGATGAATATGAAACAGTACATAGTTGAGATCAACGATTTAATTTGTAAAATAGGATGAATGAAAATTAGGGCTTTTAGGGGCAAAAGAAGCCTAACATGTATCAGTATCCCTAATAAAAATTTTGTAGCATGGGGTTTAGTATACATGGAGATCAAGAATTAAAAAGAGAGTTCGGGGTCATGAAGTTCACAGAACTTTATAAATCAAGAACAAAAGATTGGGTGAACGAAAAATTATGGAACAAAAGGGGTTTTGTTCCTGATGCTTGGAACAACCTACAATCGAAATTTCAGTAATTTGGCTCGTGAGAATGCCTACACTTAATCGTTTTCCTCTTCTAGGGCTAGAACTTGAAGAACGAGAGAGAGAGAGAGCTTGAGAGAGGCTTCTTCCCACGAAATCTCCTCCACCTTGGCCTCTCCTCCTGGTCCAGCAAGCCTTGGGTACGAGCTAGGACCGGCCATGGGGGTTTTAAGAGAGTATTTATGCTTTCTCTCTTTCCATTTCCTATTTGGACTCTAATTCCCATTAATTCTGAATTTCCTATTTTCAAACGTCCTTCCCAGCTTTCCACTTCCTATTTGGGTTAAGATGGGATCTAAATTCGTGGCCAATCAACTAGGGTAGGTTTAGGAATCCAATTCTAACTCAAACTTCCTATTTAATACATTAAATATCCCTTTTCTATTTAAGTAATAATTTAGTTACGAATTTACGATATTTTTTATTATTTCTCTTTTAAAAATCCCTATTTTGGCCCACTAATTTATAATGGGTCCATTTAACAAAGCCCACCACTTCTTTTTGTTTAATGTGTTTTAACTTATAAAATTCCCTTTTAAAATTAGAGAATATTAGAGTTTTGAATTTTATTCATGGGCTATGGGAGGTCCCTTGATCTAATTTCTCATGATGGATTATCATTACATATTGTTTGGAGTCTACCCATCATTTTATTTTTAATTGTTAATCTACTTAGCTCATATGATAATGGGTTTTTCTGAATTATACCTTAATTACAATAATAAGTCACCTCAATTTCTAAAACTTGGTCCGAATTATTTTTCTAAGCCCAATTTTCTTAATGGGTCATCATTACATGACGTTGGAAGTCTCTCCGACAGGTTCGTTTAATTTATGGCACGTTATCTTTCCGTGTTAACGGTTTTCCAACTTAGTTTACTAATTTGGATAATTAGTCACGTTGTGACGTACGCTTGGCCAATCAGACTTTTTCGTTGCACGAATTTCTTCGTGGAACACTTAGGGATAATATTGGGGGTTGATTTATAATTTTATGAAATTTTTAGATGTGTTCTTGCACATGATAATAGTATGTATGTTTCTATTATTCCGTTTTTATAGAAATTTATTATTTCAAATTTTTAAATACTGAATTTTTCGAGTTGCTACACCTCACACACTCATGCATGTTACACTAACAAGCACACACTTTCACGTACGTATGTATATGCAGAAATGTTTATCCCTTTCCTTGTTATTATTTTATCATTTCTTTTCGTACACGCACACATATGTTTACACTAATGCAAATCTACACTCTTACACGTGCCTACCACTACCTACACATGTTCACACTTGGATGCAAGTTACCTCTAGGTGAAGGAACAATTAACTTACGTAAACAAGTTACGTAAATAGATTGTTATTTATTTAGGTCTCTTTGGAACATTAATTTAGTATTTAAATGGCATCCGATCAAAACGAAATTTGAACCACAGTTTAATTATAATGTGGGAAGTTTTATAGTAATTTTATTTAATTTTATGAAATAAACATTTATTAGGTACAAATTGTCTTTAAAATAGATAAATCAAAGTTACCTCGTTAACCGTGCATTCAAAAATTCTCAATATTCACATTTTTGGAATTAACATATTTCCATGATAATTATGATAATTTCAAACTTAAAATCCAGTGACACCCTATTAGTGTACATATGTCTGGAAATGGTACCAACATGGAATAATATAAATCTTTGAATGATTTCCTTATACAGATATGCTAAACTTATAACTTCATATTTGATATAAATTTGAGGTGTCACACCCCAAGGCGTGGTGAAGGATATTTTCTCTTGGTACTCTAGGGCTAGACGAATCTGATTATAACCTGAGTAACCATCCATGAACGAGAGAGTTTCGAATCCAACGGTGTTATCAATTAATACATCCAAATGAGGTATTGGGAAATCATCTTTAGGACATGCTCAATTTAGGTTCCAGAAGTCTATGCAGATCCGCACTCTTTCATCCTTCTTCATAATCAAGACAATGTTTGCCACCCATAGGGGATAGTGTACTACACGGATGAACCGAGCTTTGTGTAGTTTGTCAATCTCCTCTTTCATCTTCAATGCAATATGAGGGTTGAATTGTCTTAGCCTTTGTTTAATGGCTCTTTCCCCTGGCTTTAAGATTAATCTATGTTCCACCAATGCATGATCAATGCCGGGCATGTCCTCGTACGACCTGGCAAAAGAGTCTTTGTACTCTCTCTGCATTTCTATAAGCACTTCTTCTTCCTCAGGAGGGAGACAAGAGGATATGGTTAACAGTCTGGGTTCTTCAGTTGTCCCAACATTTACCTCCTTGGTAGGTTCATCCACTGCCAAAGTACGTTCATCAAATCTCCTCATGCCACTGTCATACATTTCGGCAGTGTCCTCTACCACACTATCTTCTTCATCCGTTGGGTCCACGTTCTTGAGTGTAGAAGGAATATTTAGAGGGGGGTGAATAGATATCGACCAATTAAAAATTAGAAAATAGGATTTGATCTGATGAAACGATCTAAGTAGTGAACATCAAGACACACAAGTGCGAACGATATTTTTAAGGTGGTTCGGCTCCTATGTGGAGACCTACGTCCACCCCTCACTAAACCAGTGAGGCTTCACTATCAAATCAAATGTGTGAGACTCTTACACAGCCACTGATTCACAGCTTCTACAGATCGCTGATACACAGCTTCAACAACCCGCTAATTCACAGCTTCAAGATTTGTCCCAAATCTCACAATCCTAACACAGCAAGTGTAGGATCAAATCTGTCTACTCCAATCGAAGTAGACAACCAATCAGAGTGATGTATTGAAGAAATTGAGAAAAAAAAAACTAAATAGAAGTCTGAAGAAGTGCAGAAATATCAAACGCTCTGCTCTGGAGTTAGATCTGGTCAGAAGACTCCTTGAGCTCCAATTGCAGCTTTTTCGTGCTTGAGTTCATCGAATTCATATTCTGGTTGCAGCACACGGATCAATTTCCTCTGAATCTGAGATGAATTCCGATCCTCTGTTCCAGTTGATCAGCAGCAGGTCTTCATATTGGAAGAAGGCATGATCCAGTGACCTCTCCTCTTGATTAAAATGACTGTTCTGAAGTCGGCTGCTCTTTCTGAACTCAAGCTCTTGCTCTCTGCACTTTTCGCGCTATCAGATCACTGTTCTTTTTCTCTGTGCACGATCGCCCAACTGCATAGGACGACTCACCTCTTTTGATCTGATTCACGGAATCTTTTCAGTGGGCCCCTCAACAGAATCCCAAAAACTTGGGAGATGCTTTTGCCGCCAAAAGGTAGTATCTTCCAGAACTATGTGAGGTGTACCCGAAGTCCCAATCGTTGGACATTGGGTCACGTGCCCATCACTTATGCACTGGCAGATCCTTTATATCTCTGTAGAATAAGTGTCATAGAGTCGACGCATCCAAATTATAGAGTCGACTTATATCCATGAGACTTAACTTGGATCAGTGTAAAATCTTCAGTAGAGCCGACTCTAAGCCCTCCAGAGTCGACCTCATCCATGTGACTGTGTCTCTGACCAGGGACGGACGCAGAAATTTTGTCCAGTGGGTTTATATATTATATATATTATAAATAATATAAAAAAAATATTTTAATAACAATGAGACAATTCATTACAATCAATTCTTTTCTTACAGTTGGGTCACCCCCTATAAAACCCCTCCAAAACACAAAGTTTACATGGTCATTTGAACCCAAAAAAAATTCCAGTGGGGTCACCCCCTATAAAACCCCCTCAAAACACAAAGTTTACATGGTTACTTGAATAAAAAAAAAAAATCAGTGGGGTCAGTGACCCCACTGGATGCTCTCTGGGTCCGTCCATGTCTCTGACTGTTTGTCTGTGATGTAGAGTTCACCTTACAGCAGCATAGTGTCGACCTTATCTAATGATAGAGTCGACCTAACCTTCCTTTAGAGTCAACTTGGTAGTCTGGTAGAGTCGACCTCATCCTCAAATGGAGTCAACCTCAGCCAGCACTTATCTTCAAATACACACAGGAAATTTGACTAGTGTCGACCTGATCCACATCTGGTGTCGACCTTATCTGATTTCTCCCCTTCAGCGCTAGCCAGAAAAGCAACTAGAGTGGACCTGTTCTTCGAGTAGTGTTGACCTCATCTGATACTCTGAATATCAGCGCTACTGAAACCTCATAGAGTGTCGACCTAATCTCTGTGTAGAGTCGACCTTATGAACATCACTAAACTTTAGTAACTCTTTCGTTGATGCAAATGAGTTGACTTTAGCTTTATGAATGTTCCTGTGATACAAATAACTTGTGTTAGACACTTATGACATTTTACTTGATTTATGACAACATCAAAACCAAGGACACAACACTCGTCATTCATGATCTCATAGACTCTGAATCCATCGTCTAGCCACTTCTCTTCATGCTGAGCTTCCATATTCAGAACGACCCTTCCTGGACGAACTCTTCAACAATTAGAAGAGTGCCACACTTTTGTGCCAGATCTAAAAGATACCTAAGGAGAAGAGTACTGCCCTTGCTCTTCCTAGATGGTAGGGCTGCCAATGGACCTCCGAATTCCGTTTAGCCGACCCGTTTCTACATTTTTTATAGGATGCGGAACTCCAAAAAGAACTTTCTGATAGTTTAGCGGAAACGGAAATAGATATCTGAATTCTTATAGGAAGCGGAAGCGGAAACACCCAATTCCACATCCACTTTTCCGTTTTCGATAACTTTTAATATATATTATATAATATTTTTATAATAAAATCTCCTCAAACTCAAAGCTTTGGCTCTTAAATTTTTAACTCATTGTCTCTCACCTCCCATCTATATGTAAATGTCATCTATTCTAGTCCCAATTATTGGTAGCTTTTTTCTCTAATGATATTTATATCTACATATATTGATTATCAATTACTCAACCATTATATATCACTATATGATTTTATCATACTAATTTGATCTTGTTATACTTCATTTAGTAAGGGTCATTATAATGTACATGATGAAGAAGGTATGGTAGAAAAGATTATTAAATTTACATTTAAAACTATTCATAAATTTAATAATTTAATATACTTGTAAATTTATAAATTAATTCTAATTGTACAAATGTTGTTACATCCGAAGTTTCCATTTTGTTTCTGTTTCCGATTTTTCGATAGAAAGCGGAAATGGATGCGGAAGCAGAAACACCCTTTTCCATTTCTGTTTCTGTTTCCGACTCTGAAATTTCTTATAGGAAGCGAAAGCGGAAACACTCATTTTCGATTCCGACACCGACCCATTGGCAGCCCTACTAGACAGGGATGAGAACTTTGTAGATTCTACCCTGGAACCTATGCTAGGATTAGAACCTAAGGGGCACTCTGGGGAAGGATCTAGAGGTTTATTGGAAGGGAAAGAAAGGGATGCGGCACAGCCGCATGGGACCTCCAGTGGGTCTGGAGGTGGAAGCGGGCCACCCGAACTCAGAGTGCCTGAAACTGTACTGTTGTACAAGGGAACAGAAGGCCCCTCACCCGGTGAGTTCATGGTGATCAGTGTGTGAGTGAGAGAGGATTTCCACTCCAGCAAGAAGGTGAATGAGACAGAAAAGGTGGGGATCACCGCCGAGGATGAGGGAGAGGGGGACGGGGACGGGGATCGCCGTAAGGAAAACTTGGAAGCAGGGAGAGTGGAGACGAAGATCTCCGTCCGAGAGTGGGTGAACGGAGAGAGGATATAGGGATCGCCGTCAGAATGAGTGAGAGGAAGAGTGGAGACGGGGATCACCGTCATAGGAAGGAAAGATTGGGAGACGGGAGTCACCGTACGAGGGAGTGAAGGAGAGAAGATGGGGATCGCCGTCCAATTGCTGAGGAAGGAGGGAAGACGGGGATCACCGTCTGATTGCTAAGGAAGGAGCGAAGATGGGGATCACCAGTAGATTGCAAAAAGAGAAGGGAAGATGGGGATCACCATCCAATTGCTGAGGAAGGAGAGAAGACAGGGATCGCCATCGATTGTGGAGGAAGGAGGGAAGATGGGGATCGTCGTCCGATGGCTGAGGAAGTGAGGGGAAGAGTGCAGTTTTTTTGTTGGGGGGGGGGGGGGGTAAATAAAGACAACAAAACTAACCTAAAACTAACGACAAACTACCCTACATTTGAAGGCATCAAGAGAAGGAGAAATTCGTGCCATTGAAAGAAAGGGCGAAGTGAGAAGAGGGAATGTCAACGCTTTAAGAGCGTCGGATGAGAGTTGGAGTATAAGGGGAGGTGAACGCGGGACAAAGGAAAACTTGGAAATAAGGATTGAAAAGATGGAATGCTTGAGGGGCCAAGAATACCTTGGCCAGAGCTTATCTACAGAGTTGTTGTCCTCATAGGGTTCATCTGCTTCTCCAACATCTTCACCGATCCCAAGCAACTGTCGTTTGGAGGTGATGGCGAATGGGGGTTCCACAAGCTCGGCGATTGCAGGGGGCCATGTGAGATCGCCATCCCAGAACAGTCGACTAAATGCAATGGTGATGTCTTCCAGATCGAACCATCTATACCATTCTGCCTCGGAATCACCTATTTTTCTTCTCTTATTGAGCTGTAGTGCCTCCAAGGCTTGATATGTGAGCATTGGTGTCATGTGTCGGGCAAAATGACGTCCATGGACATAATAGTCTGTGAAATCTGCCCCTACAACAATGGTGTCGTACCCTGGCTGCATTGGTCCCTTGACAAAGTGGCAGTATAATGTCCAGGTGAGTGGTTGTCGGTCTGGCTTCAGTGTGGAGGAGAATGCGGTCCATGGCTGGACTTCCTCTTTGTAACTGAGACCTCGCCTGGTGACTTGCTTGGAGTTAGAGATGATATGAGTCTTTCCTTGAAGCTGAGCTCAAAGTCCTTTTCCTGGCTGATAGCCGATCTTAAGCATAATGTTCTAGCCTTTTGTGTCCGACGGTGTTGCCTTCTTGGCAGCCGCCACAGATGGAGACGCTATATGGCGGCTAGAGAAGAAAGTATAAGCCTACAGATAGTTCACATCAAGCACAGAGATGATGGGCTTGTTAGAGGGCCAAACTGCTGGCATGATCTGTTGAATTGCTTCAACTGTGTGTGTGGTGGCTGCACTTGTCACCTTGATAATTCACCCTTGGAATGGGAATTTAAGACATTGATGAGCCATAGAGGGGACTACCCCTAGTGCCTCAATCCATAGGAGGCCGAGAATAGCCTTGAAGGTGGGATCAATATCTAGCACATAGAACTCTACGGTCATCACAAGCTGCCCCAAATCTGCTTGTAGAGAAACTACACCATGATAGGGTCGCCTGGAATTATCATAAGCCGCAATGGTGGTGGGAGTTGGCTGCAAGCGGTGCTCGGATATATTGCATGACCAGAGAATGCTGAGGGGACACACATTGATTGATGCTCCAGTGTCCACTAAAGCGGCATCAATGGCCACTTTATTTATTGTCAAAGTCACACATAAAGGCATTCTCCTTGCCTCGAGAGGAGCTAGCTCATTGTCGGAAAAAGTAATTGTCAGCCTCCTAGTAACGATAGATAAGACCGATGGCAAAGTTTCCGGGGTCATGTCTTCACTGACCATAACCCTTTGTAGAAATGTCTGCAAGGCATCTTAATGGGTATGGGACCTCTTGATTAGTTCAAGGATAGAAATCTTGGCAAGCGTCTGGTCCATATGTTTCAGAATGTCATATTGAGTGCCTGGGACTGGCTTTGCCTTTGCCTCTTCAATGTCCCGTTGTTGTTGTTGGTTGCTGGAGTTGGAGTTGTGGGTCTACTGACCCGACATTGACATGGATGCATAGGGATACATCCGGTGAAACATTCGCCCGCTCCGGAGGGCGAGGTTGTGTTGCAATGGAGGTGGAGTGGTGTTGATGATGGATGGGTTGGCTATTATTTGTGCTGGCATGAGAGTAAGTGGGACATTGATGGGTGATGGACTAATGGGTGGTACTATGGGAGTGTTGCATAGTGGCGAGGTGATTGTGGCAATAGTAGGTGTAGTGGAGGTGATTGTGGTATGAGAAATAGCCAATAATTGACCTACTTCATGCTCATCATCGTAGGCCCAAGCGGCGACTGGTGGATGATGGGGTTGACTTGAACGGGTGGTTGATCAGGTTGGGGGTTCGGAGTGGGCTGATGTTGCGGCATAGGGTTTCGCACTATGCCAAGATCATGGGGTGGTTGTTGTGGTTGCTATAGTTGTTGTGGCTATTGGAATTGTTGTTGGAACTGCTGATGTTGCTGTGGTGGTGGCTGTTGTTGCCTCTATTGTTGCTACTGCTATCTCTACCCTTGTTGATACTTCAAGATCTGAATCAGTCTCTTCATCTCTGCCCAATCAATTTGTTGTTGCTCATGAAGATTATTATCAACTTCATGAAGCATCGGAGGGGCAGCTGCAGAGGAAGTTGCTTGATTGCTCTCAGTTGTGTCAGTCACATCATGAAGCTTCCACACTTGATTAAACTCATGTCTCACAAGTTTGAGATTATGAGACATCTCGTTGTGATAATCTCTAAGAATATTCATCTTGTTAGTGATTTGATGGGCTGTGTTGACCAGATCTGGAATATCATTAAGCTTTCGGATCCTCTTTGAAGTGCTTCTTCAACTGATTGTACTTTATCAAAAATGTCAGCTTCAGTGTAGGCAACAGTGTTGAAGACTTCCCCAATTTTCTTTATGAGTACGTCTGATCTAACAGCTATAAATCTAGCAGTCTGGTCTTGTCTATCAATATTCTCGCTGAACTTTCTCCCAATTTCTTCCAACTTGCTCTCAAACTGCAAGGACTGTTGATCAATCTTGGTATTCAGTAGGCTAATAGAGTCATTTACAACAACGAATTGATCTTGCAGAAATTGGAGAAGCTGTGGTGGAATGGGAGTTTCAGCATAAGAGGTGGAAGGATGGACCTGCTCAGCAACAAAGGGCTCATGAGAAGTGGGATGAGCAGGTGAGAAATGTGGCTGATCCACACCTAGATCATCAAATCTAGGTATAAGAGAGGGTGAAGGAATAGGCAGAACTTCACCCAACTGAACTCCTTCAATTTCATCCTAAGCTCTCTACTCATCTTGGTCATGATGTGGCTGATCCACATCAACATCTTCATTGACAATCTCTTGAGGTGCAGTAGGTTCTGTCACCACCTGAGGTTCCAAATTCAACTTCATAAATTTAACAATATGAGCCAAATCATAAGTGTGGTACTTTGCAATCTTCTGGACTTTGGTATTGTCCAAAGGAACATGCATCTTCTGAAATATGGAGGACAAATGTGTTGCATATGGTAAACTCTTCCTCAGCTCTGGTCTAGTTGCTTCATGAAGCAACTGACAAAAAATGATTGATAAGTTGACCTTCTCTTTTTTGATTAAACAATATATCAAAAATCTTTACATACTGGTAATCCTGTGTCTCCCTCCTTCTTGAGAGGTCAAAATAGTGGTACACCAATGATGTAGCACTCTGTTAACAGGAGGAAATCTATTGGCATTCAGGGTAGAAACTCTAGTATGGAAGATGTTCGCTTTATCATGAGGCAGTCCAGTCATCAAAGTATAGGCCTCATGAGCACAAACATTGTAATCTTGAGGATTATGTCCCTCATTCGGAATGTCCAGAAATTGACTCACAACATCATTTGTGAGTACAATAGGTACTCCTCTGACCCTAGACTCTAGGGTATCCTTCTTGCTAACCAGGTTTCTAAAAAAATCTTGGACTAAAATAGGATAAAAAATCCTATGCACACTGATAAAATTAGTCCATCCTTGAAATTCTATCATCTCTATCAGATCAGAAAATATAGTGTTCATACCTTCATCATGAACATCAATTGTTCTGGGATGCAAAATCTGCTTATTTTCAGTAGTCAGATGAACTACTTCTTATGCCTGTGAACCTTCATACTCAGACTCGTTTTCCCCAGAATTGGTGTCAGACGGTTGATTGGTATTCTGACCTCTCGAATCAACACTTGCTGCTTTTTCAGGTTCAACCTCATCCTCATCTTGGTCATTCTGAATATGTTCCTTTTCAAATTCATCAGACTTTTTCGGAATACTAGCACTGGTGTCCTTCAACTGAGAACCTTCATGTTCCTTTGATCTCTATTCGCTGGAAAAATAGTTCGAACCCTAGACATTAGGGTTTTCTTTAGGAGATTCTTGGGGATTCTCATCCAGTGAGGCTTGCAAGCTTTCATCTCCTTCATCAGAGCTGCTCAAATCAACAAACTCATGTTTCTTCTTACCCTTGGAGAATGTCTTTTCCTTGGCCGAACGAGGGTGAGAAAATCGCCGGCTTGAGAAGGACGGAATTGAGGGCTTCTTCTCCAGAGGCTCTTTGCCCTTATCAAGATCATTTCTCACCTTTGTGGGTCGTTCAGATGACGCAGGCACTGACTCCTTCCGTTTTCCTCCTCGACGGGCTTGCATTTTAGGAGCCATTGATAGAGAATCGGTGAATCGAAGAGCGAGAGTTGCAGACGTAGAAAGGGGATTTTAAGAACAGATGAAGAAGATGAAAGCAGTTGTGATCAAAGTGAGGCCAAAAGGGCTTTAGAGTTAAGTTTTCGAAGACACACGATGCTTCAAGCGTCGACCTGCCCTAGGCCTTACACTGTTCCTACGGAACAAAGAAAGATATCTTGTTCTGAAGACAAGAATGGATGAGTAGAGTCGACTCTATCAAGAAGAGTGTCGACTCTATGATAGAGAATTCAAGAAAATGTTTAGATAACATTTGAGAAAGAAGCAAAAACACTATGATTAATTGTATTTTAGGGTAATCTTGAGAATGTTAAAAAATTTATGTTCTTTCCTCACCTTATTCTCATTTTAGTGAAATTAATGGTTTGAAAGTTAAAAACTCTAGTTTAACCATTAAAAACACTGAAAGACTCATAAGAAAAAAATAACAGAAGAGAAAAGAATCTTTCAGGTGAAAATTTGCAATCTTATAAAATCTTACTCAAACCATGTAAAATGATAACCTTGGATAGATGAAAAATAAACCAAGATACATTGAGTTAAAACATCTAGCTTGAAATTTTCAAACTTTTGAACTTCAATTAGACTGATTATTTGCATTTTTATAAAATGATAAACAATCAAATTTTTCCCTTTTCTTTTTCATGCAAGAGCCCATACTTTTCACACACCAGAGATCCTGATTACTCAAGTAGGGTAAAGCTTGCAGTGACCATTGCCCACTCCTCATATCCAGCACTGCCAACACCAAACAAGGTCCATCAAGGTTTACCTTTCAGCATATGTGGTGTGTTCATGATAACTTCATGGAGGATTCTGCTAAGGCCTGGAGAATGGCCCCCGCCTCCAATAGCCCCATGCTCAACATTGTCCAAAAATTGAAATGCATGAAGAGTTTCTACATGAATTGGAACAGAGAAGTTTTTGGCAACGTCTCCCTCAACATGCAAGAAGCTGAGGCAAAGCTTGCCACTGCTCAAAAGGCTTATGAGGAGGACAGCTCTCAACCCAACCACACGGCTTTCACCTTGGCCAAGGCCAATCTGGAACAAATTCTTCTACAGGAGGAGAGATTATGGCGTCAGAAATCCAGGCTGAAATGGTTAAAGGACGGGGACAATAACACTAAATTTTTCCATGCCTATGCCCTCACTTAGAGAAAGCATTCCCAGATCTCTAGACTCCACAGGGAGGATGGTTCAACTGTCAATGGTGAAGATGAGATTGCAGAAATGTTTGTGGACCACTTCTCTAAGGCTTTCAGTTCTGCCCCACATCAGATCCAACTGGGAATCCTTGAACACACCTCATCTGCTAACTGAAAAAGACAACACTATGCTGTGCAATGTGCCCACCCCAGAAGAAATCAAGTTGGTTGTCTTTAGTATGGACCCCGACAGTGCCCCGGGACCTGACGGTTTCTCCGGACATTTCTTCCATGCTTGTTGGGACTTCATCAACACTGATGTCACTACTGCCGTCCAGTCTTTCTTTTGTGGCCATCAGTTGCCAACCGCCCTCACATCAGCCCTCATCACTTTGATCCCTAAAGTTGAGAATCCAAAAGTCTACTTGGATTTCAGACTTATCAGCCTATCCAATTTTCTTTACAAGATTATATCTCGGATTATCTCTAACAAGCTGGGCACGCTTCTTCCACTTCTGATCTCAGAGGAACAAGGGGCTTTCACCAAAGGGCGAAGCAACTCTGAAAACATCCTGCTATCCAAAGATATGCTCCAACACCTTGGAAGGCCTTGCAGAGGGGGTAATATAATCATCAAAGTTGATATGGCTAAGGCCTATGACAGGCTTGAATGGGACTTCCTTTATGCTGTCCTCCGCAGGTTCAGTTTCTCACTTCAAAACATGTCTAACATCGAACCACTGCTCACCAACTGCTGGTTCTATGTTCTTCTTAACGGCAAAATGCATGGCTTTTTCAAGTCTTCCCGGGGGGTTCGACAAGGGGACCCCGTGGCCCCAACTCTTTTTATTCTCGCGGAAGAAGCTCTCAGCAGGGGTCTTCGAAATCTCTTCCAGAATAGCAGTGGTGGATGGTACCAAACCAATGCTAGATGTCCGGCAGTCTCTCATCTCCTCTTCGCAGACGACACCCTCATCTTCACCAATGCAGCTGTAAGACACCTGTGTAGGCTCATGGCCTTCCTAAAAAATTATGAAGAAGCTTCCAGTCAGCTAATAAACAAACACAAAAGTTCATTCTATGTGCCTGCCCATGCAAAAGACGGCCTGGTTCAGAAAATCTGCAAGACCACCGGTTTTGTCAGAGCCATGCTTCCAGTTAAATACCTGGGTGTGTCTATTTATTTTGGCCGCCAAAAACCTGCTCATTTTACGAATATTATTGCGAAGACTATC
Organism: Colocasia esculenta; assembly: GCA_014218235.1. Lineage (NCBI taxonomy): Eukaryota > Viridiplantae > Streptophyta > Magnoliopsida > Alismatales > Araceae > Colocasia > Colocasia esculenta. Next base: position 79,155,252 of record CM024755.1, on the reverse strand, counting down.
ACCAAGCTACAAGGTTGGAAGAAGGATCTGTTATCTACTGGGGGAAGACTAATCTTGATCCAACATGTCCTGTCAGCCATGCCCATCTACACCATTAATGCAATGCCAATACCTTCAACTGTTGTTAGAGTTTTCCATAGAATCCTCGCCAACTTCTTCTGGGGTTCTTATGAGGGATCCCCTAAAAAGCATTGTAAAAATTGGAACACCATTGCTCAACCTAAGGAGTGTGGAGGGCTGGGAGTCATGAACCTGCATCACATGCAAATTGCACTGCGTACCAAGCTGCTATGGAGAGCCTTGACGACTAATTCTCTTTGGGCTAAGTTCTTTAGGGGCAAACACCTTTTTAATTGCCACTACTCTGAAGCCCATTTTCCCTTTATGGTGGCTGCGGACAGGAGGTTATGGCAGTGTGCAGCTGATATCATCCACAAAAACCACAGAATAGTTATTATGGACAGCGGTTCCAAAGCTCAATTCTGGTATGATATTTGGACTGGAAACACTCCGCTGAGGGAGTATTTACCTGAAGACATCTGGACCACAATGGTCAACAAAAATTGCACCATCCATCAGGTGTTCAGCGATCTCATGAGCAACCAACTTCAGATGGCCTTCCGACATTGCCCCATGAACCTGTTTACCAGATTCTTGACCAACAACAACACCCAAGATACCTGGATCTGGCGCCCTGCTCAGAATGGACATTTCTCCACCAAAACTGTCAGGTCCACCCTCACTGCTGAAGCTGACCATCAGTGGGCTGTCCTCTGGTCCCCATATATCCCCCTCAAATGGTCTGTCCTGGTTTGGCGTCTCATTCTCAATGTTGTTCCCGTTGATGGGACTGTGAAAGATCAGGGTGTCCCTCTTGCCTCTAAATGCCACTGCTGTTCAAATCCTCAAGAGGAGACCGCCCTCCACTTGTTTTTCAAAAGTAATATTGCAGCCCAGATATGGTCTGATCTGTCTCACCTCCTGCACTTCAGTAATTCCAATATGACAGTTATTGCAGACAGTCTGACCACTTTCTTAGCGCGCTGAGGAACTGATGCTGCTGCTGCCCGCCTCATCCAATGCATGTTCATGGCTATTATTTGGGAAACCTGGTGCAGCCGTAACAAAGCTAAATACCAAGACCAAGCGATGTCGGCCAAACATATCATCAATAGAAGCTTGCTTTCCGTCAGGGCAATCTGCATAGCCTATAAGTTTCAGAAAATTCCTCAAGACTGGATACCTGCACTTGGTCAAGTGGGCACTGTGAAAGACAAACTTCATACCAGAATCCCATCAGTTATTCGGTGGCTCACTCCCCCTACCGGAAGGCTAAAACTGAACGTGGATGGTGCATTCAAGTCGACATCGGGTGAAGCTAGAGGTGGTGGTATTGTTTGCGACCAAGAGGGCAACATGTGTTGTGCCTTTGCCCATGCCTACTATGGGTTAAACTCCAGCTTAGCTGCGGAGGCCTTAGCTCTGAGGGATGGCATCTCCATGTGTTGCAGAAATGGTTTTTCTGAGGTGATGATCGAGACGGACTCCCACAACCTCCTGCAGATTGTGACTGATCAGCAGACTCGCCATTGGGACCTTGCATGCATCTTACATAACATCACCGTCAAGACGCAAAAACTACAGGCTGAAATCACACACACTCCCCGTGAAGCCAACAAAGTTGCAGATAGCCTTGCAAACTTCGCCTTATCATGTCCTTCACTGGTCAGCTGGGACTCTTGGGGCGACCTGCCCCCAGTTGTCAAGGAGCTCTACCACCATGATAAGGTGGGGACTCCTTCTATTAGGTCGTAGGCCTCTTTTGTACCTCCTCTTTTTTCATATATAAAATCTAACCCCTAGCCGCCTGGGGAAGGAAGTGGCCCTCTCACACTGTGAGGTCGCCCCTACCTACCTCTTTTGGTTCAGCTACATTAAAAAAAAAAAATCATCTTGTTTCAAGGGTTGTGTGCAACTTTTCATGTGAGGATACATGTTGGTTAGACACAGGAATCCTTAGTTACTCAGTATGCACAAATAGAAATTTTTACTAACCCTGAATAGAATTAACTAGCTCATCATGACATACAATTTCTTCAACTGGTTTTATCAGGAGTTACAGTTTCTCAAAGCCTAGTCATTGTTCTGTCATCAAGAAAGATTTTATCTATGAAAATTCTTGAATATTTTTCTGTATCAAGAATACTTTTAAAACAATGCAGCCCATATGTTTTAAAATCTAACCAGAGTGACCATTTTTCATGAAAATTTCAGAATTAGATAAAATGCAATTCTCACTTGATACATTAATTTCTACAACTGTTATTTAACCTTTTGAAGTTTTCAGATAATTTCAAGGTTAAACTTAGAAATTTATAATTCACAAACCATATCCTTTTAGTTTCAGAGATAAAGGAGTTTAAGAGTATAAGTGATTTTAACTTCCCCTGAGAAATTATCCTAAATTACAATTCTCACAATGGAATTACTCCCCCTCAGAAAATGAATCTTTAGAATCAAGGAGGAAAATGAACAAGACTCCCCCTCAAAAATTGCATAAATAGGCCCTTGATACTTGGTGGAAACATATACTCACGCATAGTGAAAGAGTCCAGACGAATCTGATTTGCCCTTCTTCAAATCACCATTTGATATACCAAGAAGGCCAATGAAATGTGAGAAGCAAGAATTTATTTGCAAGAACAAGATAATTTTATTTACTAAAGGGAAATGAAAGAGTATGAATGAGAAGAATGGCAAAAGTTCAGAATTAAGAAAGATAGTGTCGACTCTCTTGCCAATAGAGTCGACCTATGTATGGTCAAACATTCAGAAAACTAAAAGAATTATCCTTCACATACTGCACACTTACTAAATTCAATTCTTCCAACCTAATAGACCAATTGATTCACTGAACCTAATCTTTCAACCAACCTCCATCTCACCATTTTCATCAGAAATTGTAAGAAGATGATCAACCAGTAAGCAAATTTATATCACATGACAAGCAATTATACAAGCAAACATTTACATGCAACTTTTCAAGCAAATAGTCATGAGTCAAGCAAGCACAGACCAAGTTCTCTTCTTAAGCATGAAAATCATTCATTGCACAAGAGTTTTGTAAAGATATCAGCAATTTGTTTTGATGTCTCAATAAAATGTAATTCAAAAGAATTCTTGCTTACTTCATCTCTTTAAAAATGATGCCTGATTTCAATGTGCTTGGTCCTAGAATGCTGGATTAGATTTTTGGCCAAACTTATTGCACTAGTGTTATCACACATAATTGGGACACATCCAAGATCTACTTGGTAGTCTTGGAGTTGATGTTTAATCCATAACACTTGAGTGCCACAACTCCCTGCAGCAACATATTCTGCCTCTGCAGTAGAGAGAGCAACCGAGTGTTGTTTCTTGGAAGCCCAAGATGTTGGCCCTTTTGGTATGGCAGCAAGCTAACCTAGAGGGGGGGTGAATAGGTTTTCTGAAATCTGAAACAGAAACTTAAACATAGAAAATTATCACTTGAAGGTTTGGTTAGTTGAGTGTGATAGAGAGTAGCAGTGCGGAAGCAAATAAACAATCACACAAAGAACACAAGGAATTTATCCTAGTTTGGCCCTTCCCACATGGAAGTCCTATGTCCAGTCCCCAAGCAATATCTTGGGATTTTACTAACCAAGGGTACAGTCCCCCTCAAGGACAATACAACACCCAGCCCCCCAGCTGGTCTTCTTCTCTTTCTCGGGCAAGAAGGCAGCCCACTTCTCTTACAGGTCAAGAAGCCAACCTCCTGGTACAAACCCTAGTGCGGTTCTGCTAGACTTAAACCCCCAGCTAGGTTCTACACTGAGTATAGTCCCTCAGCTGGACAGAAAATGCCAGCAACTACACTGGCCAACTCTTCACGCAGGAAGAGACTCACTGTATACAGTCCTACAGCTGGACAGAAATCTTTCTTAGAAAAGAAAGAACAAACCAAGAGCTATTACAAGATGAACACTAAGAACTCTAGCTCTTAGCCACAGACTCTCCCCCAGATTTACAATGACCACAGAAAGAGAGAGAGAAGAGAGGAGAAGGAGCTTGAAGCTTGAAGGCTTTAGACACTTGATCACTTCTTCTTGGGCTCGGGCTCTTTCTCTCTTTTCCTTTGAGTGTATCTGGAGTTGAGGTTCCTCACAGGATGTACACTCCTTTAAAGATCTTCAAGAAAGTTCTCTACTTTGTTCTTCAGCCTTGCATCATCTTTTACATGAGTAGCTTTGAATAGATCCATTGAAGAGATCCGTTGGAACTCTTCTAGTCGTTGTTGATCTTTCTATTCTTTTTCATCTGACTGTCAGCCACTTGGTGGTCTTCGAGGTTTGCAAGCATAGAAGAAAGTGTTTAGATCAAAGAATGTTTCTATTAAAAAAGGTCTCATACTTCTGTGTTTCCTGTTGCCACCCAAAAGTAGTAAGTAGCCCCTTTTTGTTAACAGGAAGGAAGAGATCTAGAGAGATAAGCAAAAAGATCTCATGTCAGAAAGATAGAAGATTACGCAAATCAAGAATATTTGACTTTTCATTAGATGCCAAAAATATTTTGAAATATAAAGGAAATCGATGTTTAAGTTAAAATCTATGTTTGAACAGAATCCATGTTTAAGTGAATGCAAATCATTATTTGAACAAATCGTTGTTTGTGTAACAGCAAATCGTTGTTTGAGCAAATCGTTGTTTAAGCACAAGTAAATCGTTGTTTGTGATCAAATCGATGTTTCTCTTATGAAATCGTTGTTCTGGTCAAATCGTTGTTTTACTTATTAAATCGTTACAGCGATCAAATTGTTGTGTAACTTATCGAATCGTTACAGCAAGCGAATCGTTGTTTCACTTATGAAATCGATGTGAGACCGAAATCGTTATTTCACTTAGGAAACCGATGTTCTGTCAAGGAAATCGATGTTTGAGTGAAATTGATGTTTAAGTGAAATCGATGTTTAGGTGAAATCGATGTTTGAGTGAAATCTATGTTTTAGCAAATCGATGTTTAAGTGAAATCCATGTTTTCAAGCAAATCGATGTTGCACTTTGTGAACTGAAATCGATGTATATTGAATAGACATCTATTTGACTTTTCAGTGCAAATCACACAGCAATAATTCCATAAATTTATTTTTATTAGGAAATCATAATATTAAATATACTTAATAATATTTAATTAATCACATAAATTTATATTCATTAGGGAAAATATAATATTAAATATATTTATAATATTTAATTAATCATAAATTTTGTTATCACCAAAATATAAGGATAAATATAGAGTGGTTCAACACAAGAGACTAAACACTCTCCCAAAAATTGGCAATAGCCACTAGTACTCTTTATGTTCAATTTACAACCAGCATAATCCGCATCTGAATAAGATATTAAATTAAATTCACTAGATGTAGGATACCACAGTCCCAACTCATGAGTTCCTGCAAGATATCTGAAAATTCTTTTTGCAGCACTCATGTGGGATTCTCTAGGACTAGCCTGAAATCTAGCACACATGCACACTGAAAATTGAATATCTGGTCTAGATGCTGTCAAGTAAAGCAAGGATCTGATCATACCTCTGTAGATCTTTGGATCTACTAAGTTACCTTTCAAATCAGCATCCAAACTCACAGTGGTGCTCATTGGGGTAGCCATGGCTTTTGTGTTCTCCATTTTATATTTCTTCAGCAAATCTTGAACATACTTTGACTGATTGATGAAAATTCCTTCTTTTGTTTGAATAACCTGCAATTTAAGAAAAAATTTTAGTTCTCCCATTAGGCTCATTTCAAATTCACTAGTCACCAATTCAGCAAATTCCTTACACAGTGAGGATTTTGTTGATTCAAATATAATGTCATCAACATAGATTTGGACCACCAAGATATCATTTCCTTGTACTTTTGTAAAAAGGGTTTGATCTACCTTACCTCTTGAATATCCTTTACCTATAAGGAATGAGCTCAACCGATCATACCAAGCTCGGGGAGCTTGCTTCAAACCATACAGAGCTTTGTCAAGCTTGAAAACATGATTAGGAAGGTCAGTGCACTCAAATCCAAGAGGTTGTTCAACATAAACTTCCTCCTTTATCAAACCATTCAAAAATGCACTTTTTACATCCATTTGTTGTAATTTAATGCCGTGTGCACATGCAAATGAAAGCAAAATCCGAATTGCTTCTAGCCTAGCTACCGGAGCAAAAAACTCTTCAAAGTCAATTCAAAATTCTTGATTATAGCCTTTTGCAATAAGCCTAGCCTTATTTCTGATTATTTTGCCTTCTTCAGTTATTTTATTTCTAAAAACCCATTTAGTTCCAATGACACTTTGGGAAGAAGGTCTTGGAACCAAATGCCAAACATTATTTCTTTCAAACTGGTTCAGTTCTTCTTGCATGACATTAATCCAGAAGATATCTTTTAAGGCATCCTCAATGTTTTTAGGTTCAATTTGAGAAACAAGAGCCATTTGATCAAGTTATGAAATGATCTTAAAATGAGATCTAGTCCTAGGAGGATCAAGTAAATTACCAATGATACTTTCCTAAGGATGATCTCTTAACATCCTGATGTTCAGCTGATCTCTGGTTTCATTTACATCTGCTGACTCTTGTCCATTGCAATCATCTAAAATTTTCCTTGTTGTAGATTCCTTCCCTTCCTGGTCTTTTACTTCTTCTTCTTCCATAAATTCTCCATCTTCTTTTTCCCTGCACAAACCAGCATCAAGTTCATCAAATGTGATATGAGGTGATTCTTTAACAATTTGATCTTTTACATTAAAAACTCTATATGCTTTTGAATGGTCAGAGTAACCAAGAAAGATCCCCAATTCACTTTTAGGTTCAAATTTGTCCAAATCATTTTTATTGTTATTCATGATAAAACATTTTCGTGTTTACTGCCTCTGCCCAGAATTTTTTTGGCAGTCCACTCTCATTCAACATGGTCCTTGCCATTTCAACGAGTGTTCGGTTCCTTCTCTCTACAACTCCATTCTGTTCAGGAGTCCTTGGTGATGAAAATCTGTGAGAAATTCCTTATTCCCCGTAAAGTTTTTCAAAGTCAGTATTTTCAAACTCACCTCCATGATCAGACATGATAAAAATTATTTTAAACTTTTCTTCCTGAAGAATTTTCTTGTAAAAATCATAAAATTCCATGAAGGCATCACTCTTGTGAGCAAGGAAGAAAACCCAAGTAAATCTAGAAAAGTCATCAACAAGTACATGCCCAAACTTTTTTCCATTTAGATTGTTTGTTCTTGTAGGTCCAAAAAGATCCATATGAATAAGCTCAAAAGGTTTGGAAGATTGACTTTCAGATCTACTTTTAAAAGATTTTCTTATTTGCTTACCCTATGTGCATGCTTCACAAATTTTCAAGTTTTGTTTAAAGGAAATTTCAGGTAAGCCTTTCACCATGTTGAATTTAACCAATTTATGTAACATATTGTAGCTAACATGACCTAGTCTACGATGCCATAAACATGCAAGATCATTTTTATTGGCAGTTAGACATAAATTGGTGTTTTCAGGTTCATCCAGGTCAACCATGTAGACATTGTTAATTCTTTTTCCAAAAAACTTTACACAATTTGAATTCGGTTCAAAAATTGTACAACCAAAGGAATCAAATATTACCTTGTGACCCTTGTCACACAGTTGACTTATGCTCAAAAGGTTGTACTATAATCCTTCCACCAAGAGTACATCATCAATTGAATTAGAAGGATTTCTACCTACTTTACCTGAATCGACAATCTTACCTTTGTTATTTCCACCGAAAGTAACATGACCAGCTTTCTTTTCAGACAGAAGATAAAATTTGTCTTTGTCTTCAGTCATATGTCATGAACAGTCACTATCAAGGTACCACTTGTTGTTCTTGGCTGTAAGACATACCTGCAAAAACAATCAAAGAAAACTCTTTGGAGCCTAAGTACATTTGGGTCCCTTCACATCACCCAGATCAAGCACATAAGAAAACAGATTTTTCGAAATCCAGGCTTTCCTCTTCACTGTGGGTTTGATGATGTTCCTGATTTCATATTGTTTTTTATTTTTCTGTTATTTTCAAAAAAAATTGAAACATTATTTTTCTTCATTTTCATGAATTTTCTTTTATACTTATCACTTGTGTCTCTTTGATGAAACCAAAGATTATTCTGACTACCAAACCTTTTAGAGTATTCAGACAGACCAGATTTAGCAAAACCATAGGACTGTGTCGACACTCTGTAGGGATAGTGTTGACCTGCATGACTCCACCTAGACATGTTTTGTGATTTTGTGTAAGTAGGTGTTGACCTATCATGTATCCATCTGTTCTGTGATCTAAAATGTGAAGGTGTTGGCCTATCATGAGTCCACCTGAACATATTCTATGGTCTAGTGTATGAATGTGTCGACCTATCATAGGCATAGCGTCGACCTACCCAATCAGGTGACTTCCAATTTTTGTTCCCCTGTGACATAGGTTTGATTCCAGCACCTGTTTTATTCTTTTTATTTGACTTTCCAATTTCAGACTTTTTTACAGATTCTTTTTTCTCAATTTTTTGAAAGTTCTTCCCATTAACTTGTTTTCTTGAAGTGGAAGTTTCTAAATTTGTTGAAGAAATAAATGTGATGGTTTTCAACCCTATTTCTTTCTTCTTTGAAGGATTAAAGCCTAACCCTTATTTGTTAAAGTTTACTTTGGTTCCAAGCAAAGCTTCAAGGTTATTCTTACCACTCACAAATTTCTCCAATACTTTATATCTTCTAGTCACCTCTTTTTGAAGAATTTCATGTTCTTTTTCATTTCAGTGTTCACACTATTTACTGCATCATTCTTTTCAACAGCAAGAGCTATCTCTTGAACATTTTAAGTATTTCTGATTTTCAATTCACTAACAGTTTCTTTTAGAACATTGATTTCTTGAAACAGTTCTTTTTCCTTCTCTTACAATGAAGTATCATGAGCAAAATGATTTATTTTTCTTTTAAGCGTTTTATTTTCCTTTTTAAGCTCATCATATTGGTCTAACAATTCAAAGTATACATGCTCCCAATCACTTAAGGAAAAATCTTTGAAAGGAGAATTTACCTCTTCTTCATCTCCTCCTTCTCTTCTTGCCATCAGACAGATTCTTGATTGTGATTCCTCGGCTTCTGAACTCTCTTCATCATCATCGTCTTCTTCCTCACTCCATGTCCCAACCATAGCTTTTTGTTTACTTTTCGTCCATCTAGGTTGTGCTTTCTTCAGAGATTCAGGACATTCAGACTTCAAATGTCCCGGTTTCCTGCAATTGTAACAAACTACTCTATCATATTTCTTATTCATATTCTGTTTGGGCTTTGAGAAATTATTTACCTGTGATTTCTATTTCAGAAAGCCCTTACCTTCTTTCCTTAGGAATTTTTTGAATTTTGTCATAATTAGAGCAAACTCACCTAAATCATCTTCAGAAGTAGATGACTCACTTTCTTCAGTAGCTTCCTTAGTACTGGGACTTGCCTTGAGTGCAAGTGGCTTCTTCTTCTTAACATTTTCTTCACTTCACTTCAATCCCAACTCATAAGTCATTAATGAACCGATTAGTTCATCAACAGTAGTTGTAGACAAATTTCTAGATTCTTCAATTATTGTAGCTTTGGTGTGCCAAATAGGAGTTAAAGATCTAAGGATTTTTCTGACTAGTTCTTTTTTAGTATAAGTCTTCCCTAGATTCTTTAGAGCATTTGTTAACAAAGTTAATCTTCCATACATTTCAGATATTGTTTCATCATGCTTCATTTTGAAGGCTTCATATTCGGAAACTAGCATGTTTGCTTTTGTTTCTTTTACCTCTGACGTACCTTCATAGATCACAATGAGGTGATTCCATATTTCTTTAGCACTTGTGCATGATGATACCCTTGAAACCTCTGTTGGATGGAGTGATCACTGCATGATGTTCATCGCACTCCAATTAGCATTAGACTTCTTAATCTCCTCTTGAGTCCACTTCTCTTCATCTTTAGACAGCTCGTAAGGTTCATTGCTTGCCACCCTCCATAATTGATGATCTTGTGCTCGCAAAAATACCTGCATATAAGTTTTTCAGTATGCATAGTTAGTACCATCAAAGTGGGGGGGTCTATTCACAGAATGACCTTCAGCAATATAACCTCTAGACTCCATATTACACAGATCTCTCCTGGTTGTAAAACCAAACGAATTGGAGAGCCTATCTCTGATACCACGTGTTGAGTGTAGAAGGAAAATCTAGAGGGGGGTGAATAGATATCGACCAATTAAAACTAATTAAAAATTAAAAACCTCGAAAATAGGATATGATCTGATGAAACGATCTAAGCAGTGAACATCAAGACACACAAGTGCGGACGATATTTTTAAGGTGGTTCGGTTCCAATGTGGAGACCTACGTCCACCCCTCACTAAACCAGTGAGGCTTCACTATCAAATCAAATGTGTGAGACTCTCACACAGCCGCTGATTCACAGCTTCTATAGATCGCTGATACACAGCTTCAACAACCCGCTAATTCACAGCTTCAAGATTTGTCCCAAATCTCACAATCCTAACACAGCAAGTGTAGGATTAAATCCATCTACTCCAATCGAAGTAGACAACCAATCAGAGTGATGTATTAAAGAAATTGAGAAAAACAAACTAAATAGAAGTTTGAAGAAGTGCAGAAATATCAAATGCTCTGCTCTAGAGTTAGATCTGGTCAGAAGACTCCTTGAGCTCCAATTGCAGCTTCTTCATGCTTGAGTTCATCGAATTCATCTTCTGGTTGCAGCACACGGATCAATTTCCTCTGAATCTGAGATGAATTCTAATCCTCTGTTCCAGTTGATCAGCAGCAGTTCTTCATATTGGAAGAAGGCAAGATACAGTGACCTCTCCTTTGATCAAAATGATTGTTCCGAAGTCGGCTTCTCTTTCTGAACTCAAGCTCTTGCTCTCTGCACTTTTCGCGCTATCAGATCACTGTTCTTTTTCTTTGTGCACGATTGCCCAACTGCATAGGACGAAGCGCCTCTTTTGATCTGATTCATAGAATTTTTTCAGTGGGCCCCTCAAAAGAATCCCAAAAACTTGGGAGATGCTGTTGCCGCCAAACGATAGTATCTTCCAGAACCATGTGAGGTGTACTCGAAGTCCCAATCGTTGGACATTGGGTCACGTGCCCATCACTTATGCGTTGGCAGATCCTTTATATCTCTATAGAATAAGTGTCATAGAGTCGATGCATATCCATGAGACTTAACTTGGATCAGTGTAAAATCTTTAGTAGAGTCGACTCTATGCCCTCCAGAATCGACCTCATCCATGTGACTGTGTCTCTGACTGTCTGTCTGTGATGTAGAGTTGACCTTACAGCAGCATAGTGTCAACCTTATCTAATGATAGAGTCAACCTAACCTTCCTTTAGAGTTGACTTGGTAGTCTGGTAGAGTCGACCTCATCCTCAAATGGAGTCAACCTCAGCCAACACTTATCTTCAAATACACACAGGAAATTTGACTAGTGTCGACCTGATCCACATCTGGTGTCGACCTTATCTGATTTCTCCCCTTCAGCACTAGCTAGAAAAGAAACTAGAGTCGACCTATTCTTCAAGTAGTGTCGACCTCATCTGATACTCTAAATATCAGCGCTACTGAAACCTCATAGAGTGTCGACCTAACCTCTGTGTAGAGTCGACCTTATAAACATCACTGAACTTTAGTAACTATTATGTTGATGCAAATGAGTTGACTTTAGATTTATGAATGTTCTTGTGATACAAATAACTTGTGTTAGACATTTATGACATTTTACTTGATTTATGACATCATTAAAACCAGGGACACAACACTCGTCATTCCTGATCTCATAGACTCTGAATCCATTGTCTAGCCACTTCTCTTCATGCTGAGCTTCCATATTCAGAACGACTCTTCCTGGACGAACTCTTCGACAGTTAGAAGAGTGCCACACTTTTGTGCCATATCTAAAAGATACCTAAGGAGAACAGTACTGCCCTTGCACTTCCTAGATGGGGATGAGAACTTTCTAGATTCTACCCTTGAACCTATGCTAGGATTAGAACCTAAGGGGCACTCTGGGGAAGGATCTAGAGGTTTATTGGAAGGGAACGAAAGGGATGCGGCAGAGCCCAGGGGACCTCTAGTGGGTCTGGAGGTGGAAGCGGGCGACCCGAACTCAGGGTGCCCGAAACTGTACCGTGGTACAAGGGAACAAAAGGCCCCTCACCCGGTGAGTTCATGGTGATCAACGAGTGAGTGAGCGGGGATTGCCACTCCAACAATAAGGTGAATGAGAAAGAAAAGGCGGGGATCGCCACCGAGGATGAGGGAGTGAGAGGGGGACGGGGATCGCCTTAAGGAAAACTTGGAAGCAGGGAGAGTGGAGACGGAGATCGCCATCTGAGAGCGGGTGAACGGAGAGAGGAGACAGGGATCGCCGTCAGAATGAGTGAGAGGAAGATTGGAGACGGGGATCGCCATCATAGGAAGGAAAGATTGGGAGACGGGAGTCATCGTACGAGGGAGTGAAGGAGAGAAGACGGGGATCGCCGTCCAATTGCTGAGGAAAGAGGGAAGACGGGGATCGCCGTCCGATTGCTGAGGAAGGAGCGAAGACGGGGATCACCATTCGATTGTAGAAAAAGGAGGGAAGATGGAGATCACCGTCCAATTGCTGAGGAAGGAGAGACGACAGAGATTGTCGTCCGATTGTAGAGGAAGGAGGGAAGACGGGGATCGTCGTCCGATGGCTGAGGATGTGAGGGGAAGAGTGGAGTTTGTTTTGTTTTGGGGGGGGGGTAAGTAAATGTTGCCCAGATAGAAAGCCCAGAGGGGGGTGAATAGATTGCTTAAAATTCTTTCGTATAATAATTCTTGTAAATAAAACACTAGACAGACAACACTAAGATCGATAGTTAGAGTTAGTGTTAATCAACACAAAGAGAACAATCACACAAACAACATGAAATTTTATCCTGGTTCAGATCTCCTATCCCAAGGAGTCCTACGTCCAGTCCCCATGAAACCACTTGGGATTCCACTATACAAGGGTACAGTCCCCCTTAAGGACACTTACACATCCAGCCGTAGCTGGCCTTCTCTTCTCAACCAGAAGAGGAATAGCACCACCTGTACCAATAGGTCTTCTCTTCACACCAGAAGAGGATCAACTAAAAGGAATGTGTTGTATGAAGAAGGCCCCAAGACCAAGCCTATAATCACTTGCTTGATCTGAGGCGAAGTCTGAGAGGCACTAGATAATTACAACATGACTCTTTCTCAGAACTACACAAGCTCTCAAAAACAAATGCACTATTCTCACAGAGAGCTAAGAGCTACTAATGGTTGGATTGGATGAGCTGGCTCTTGTTATTCTTCAGGTGACTGGAGTTTCAAACTTCTCAAAGGTTCAAGAGTTTGAACTATCTAACCTCTTTGCATGGAGTCACCAGTCTTCTATTTATCTTCTTTGAAATAATTTTGACCATTGTAGTATCCATTGAAATATTCGTTGTCTCACAGCTTCATGCTAGTTAGAGAGACTGGTCCGAAGCAAGGAGTAGGTGAGCCTGCAGCCACTAATGCTTGGATTGACACTTACACCTTCAAGGAAAGATTGTTTGAATCTTCTATCTTTTTTGTCAGGTTGACAACTTCATCTTTGACGTGCGTTTATACAAAAATCCTGCATACAATAAATGCTGACACCTAGACAACTTTTCTTTGTCTAAATTGTCAATCAACATTAGTAGTCGTGCAGTATGAAGATACACCAAAAAGGAAAGGTTATTCTGTCATCACATAAAGTAGGATTTTACGTGACAAGTGATGTAAGCAAGGATATATTATGTAGAAATACTGTACTAACACAATAAATGATCAAGATCTTAGGATACAATATGATGCGCGGGAAGGCTTTTTGAAATCCACAGAGTTTTGAGCATATGCATATTTAAATATTATAAGGAATGATTCTTAAATAAGAAGATAAAGCAAGATTGTTCAAGAGCTATATAAATTTATCTGAAAGTAAAGAACATTCTGTATAGAAATGATATTGATATCAAATCGATGATATAATCATGTGAGAATATAATCCATGTTGAGACCAAGTCGATGTGAACATAATCCATGTATTAATGAAATGAAATCGATGTTCTGTACAAAGTCGTTACTTAACAGAAATTGATGAGCAGATGAAATTGTTGTTTCAATATAATCGTTGTTTAAGTGAAATCGATCATGAAATCATTGTTTTAAGGAAGAAATTGTTGTTGTGCTCAAATCGTTGTTTAAGTAAAAGCGAATCGTTGTTTTGAGCAAATTTTTGTTTAAGTAGGCAAATCGTTGTTGCGATCAAATCGTTCTTTAAGTGAAACCAAATCGTTGTTTCGATCAAATCGTTATTTAAGTGAAAACAAATTGTTGTTTCGATCAAATCATTGTTTAAGTGAAAGCAAATCGTTGTTTCGATCAAATCATTCTTTAAGTGGAAGCAAATCGTTGTTTCGATCAAATCAGTCTTTAAGTGAACGCAAATCGTTGTTTCAATCAAATCGTTCTTTAAGTGAGTGTAGCAACCTGGATTTTTCGAAAAATAAAAATTTAATAATATTAAAAATTAAGTCAATTGAAAAATCAAGAAAAGAGAATTAATTAAAACCCATTAAATGAAAAGAAGTAATGGACTTTACAAAATGGATCCTCTAAAATTTATTGGGCCAAAATAAGGATTTTTAAAAGACGAATAATAGGAAAATACTCTAAATTCGTAGCTTAAATATTACCTAAATAGAAAAGGGGTTAATAAATCATTAAAATAGCTATTTGTGTTGGAATTGGATTCCTAACACTACCGTAATGGGTTGACCACGAAATTGCACCCTAACTTAACCCAATTAGGAGTTTGAAAGCTTAGAAGGGTGAGAGAAAATAGGAACGCTCGTAATTAAAAGAGAATTAGAGTTAAACTAGGAAAGGGAAAGCAAGGGAGCTTAAATACTCCCCAATCTCTCCATGGCCGGCCCTAACTCATTGCTGGGGCTTGCTGGACGTGGAGAAGAAGGCAAGGAGAGGAAGAACTCGTGGGGAGAAGGCAGCTCAAGTCCTCAACCCTCGTTCTTCAAAGTTTTAAACCCTAGAAGATCAAATGAGTCAAAGGTAGGCATTCTCATGAGAAAAAATTATAAAATTTCGCCTGTAGATTGTTCCAACATCAGGAACAAAAGTCCTCTGGTTTCATAATTTTCCATCGAGCCAATATTTTCTTCTTGATTTTTTGAAGTTCTGCACTCGTCATGACCCCGACCCTTCATCTAAATTCTAGAACTCCATGAATACTCAACCCCATGCTATGAAATTTTAACTAGAGATACTGATGGATGTTAGGCATCGTTTGCCCCTGAAAGCCCTAAATTTCATCCATCCTACTTCTTGAATTAATTCTTACATCTCAACTGTACAATGTTCCATGTTCTTCGTGAATAAACCTGTTTGAAGCATGCCGAAACCATGTCTGTTTTCAAATTCCTATTTACTGTAAGTACTCTCACACATAGTTTGTCATGGCGAATCGAATCGGGCCTATTTGGGGGAATCGAAATGGATCAGGGGAAACCCGATTCGCGATTCGCCTGATTCGGTCCGATTCGCATGTATATATATAATATGTATATAATGAATATAAATTACATATATATGTATATGTAAGACATATATGCATGCATATATGTAATATATGTATGTTAGATATGAGAATGGAGTGAGGGATTCACAAGGTATGACACATAATTTATATCTTATTTACAAGTAAATGTATTACATGTAAATAAGGAAGTACCCCCATTTGAATCCAATAAAAATATCAAAAAAATTATATCTCTTACAAAAAAAAAAAGTCAACTCTCCCATCAAAGAAGAAAATCGTGATTTTGGTGATTTTAGCGAAATGTTAACTTTCTAATCTCTCATAATTTGGTCTATCTAAAAATTTGATAATTCAAATAAACCATATGGAATACTAAAAATCCAAAGTCCAATAAAAAAAGTCTGCACTTTTTTCAGTAGGAGAGCGGCTCCTTTGGAGAAGTCACATGCACGTTTGACTTTTTTTACCGGACTTTAAATTTTTAGTGTTCCATATAGTTTATTTGAATTATCAAATTTTTAGATAGGCCAAATTATGAGATATTAGAAAGTTAGCATTTCGCTAAAATCACCAAAATCGTGATTTTCTTCTTCGATGGGAGAGTTGACTTTTTTTTGTAAGAGATATGATTTTTTTGATATTTTTATTAGATTCAAATGGAGGGTACTTCCTTATTTACATGTAATATCTTAAGTAAATGAAACAAATTATAACATTTACTTAAATGATATGGAATGTAAATAAGTATGAAGAGAAAACTATGTTCCCCTATGGGTAATACACACACACACACACACACACACACATATATATATATATACATAAATATAATATATAATAATAATCTTACGCGAATCGGACCGATTCGGTTCGATTCCATGCGAATCGAACCGAATCAGGGATAACCCGATTCAGTCCGAATCACCGATCCATCAAACCCTGCTCTCGCATGTCTAGATCAGTTTGCAATTGATTTCACAATTTTTCATCAACTGTACATTTAGTTCTAAATTTTTGAACATCCTTGTGTCAAGACAAGGCAACTTGGACCGCAATCCAAGGAGCTATCCTTTTCCGGCTCAGACTCAGGCGCAGGACCTGAGAACGCGATGGCCCAATAGGCCGCATTCTTAGGGCTGATCGTGACAGAGCCACCCGTCGCGTTCTGATCGCGATAGGCCGGATCGTCGCGACCTGGCAGCCTGCTCTGACCGACCTATCGTGACCTGCGCAAGACCCTATCGCGTTCTCATCTGACCCTATCGCGACCCTTACAGGGGTACGTCGCGATCTGAGGTTTTTGCATGAAACCCCTTATTTCTGCAAGTCTTGGTTTTCTACAGTAATATCATGCCCTGTTAACTCTCTTAAACACAGTAAACAAAGCTATTAATCTTGGATATATTTTAATTAATTAAAATCTTTTCACATGACCTTTCATGTCCAAGATTTGTCATGACACATGCACACACTTTGAACCATCCATTATGGCTTAACTTGGCATGAAAAATATCTCATAGTACTTCTGGTAATTTATTTTATATATTTAAATTGCCATATTTTTAAATGAACTTGTCGTCATTTTCTTGCGATGTTTTGGGAATATCGTTACCGATGCTCCACTGTTCTAGAATTCCTCTAGAGCATCGGGCACATGTTTCTATGTACACACTTTCTCTTGATTTGGACGAACTCTCCGTCGGATACTCCTTCTGCCGGACCAGTGAATCCTTGTTCAAGGCCTCCGTAAGTCTCCTCTGTCCATGGGTTCCCACATGGTCGACGAGCTGGTTGTACCCTAACGCCTATGTTACCCTTTAAGGATCAATATGATCCAAACGGCTATTAGAAGTTCGCTCTTATCTTGAATCACGCCGGACCTCTGGACCTGTGCTTAACGTGGCCAGTGGAAGGATAGTGAATTCCACCTGACTACTAACACCAATCGCGCGTGTTGTGCAATTGTTACTATCGCCATTTACTCGATGTTTCATGCGCATTGACCTGTAGTTCTCATCTATACTCGACTCGCTCATCTATTCACACTCTCTCTAATATCTCATCTATTCATCAAGTACTCTCATCCATTTCTTGGTACTCTCTATTGGCCATTGACTGATTGTCTAAAGATAAACAATATAACCAATGCCTGGCAATATATAACAGGCCCGGTCTGGTCCTGGGATGTGCGTCCAAAAGTGCTAGTGCCCGCGGGAGTTAAATGACTAGAGTGTTTGGCATTACACTCGAGTGCTATCTATCTCAACTATCTAAATGACAATCAAAAGTGATATGCTATACATTCTCTTATTGTCTATTGACAGCAAAGTGCTATGCTATACACATTGTGCTATTGTTATACCTTGTGCTATTTGTGCTATGACCATCCTACTATTTGTGCTATACTCGACGCTTGTACTATATTTGGAAACTTGTGCTATTTCAATCACATGCTATCGTACTATCTCTTACGTTACTTGACTCTCTCTCTCTCTATCTTTAGTTACTCTGCCTTTTTAATACATTAATCATTTAAAGCCTGCTTGACCCTGAGATTTAAGTCCTACTGGGCGTTATCGCTCACCCTGCATTTTTGGTTATATGTTCTCAGGTGAGACCGAGGAAGACACTTACACTCAAGAGGATGGGAACGACCAAGAGTGAAATCAAGAGTACCCTAGTGAACGCGCGGCCTTGTTGACTGTGCACTCTCATTGTTCAAAGTTCATTGCACAGATCAATATGCGCACTTCCTCTAAACTGTCTCACAAAATTAAAACAACAAAGATGAACTAGCATGGTGGTGAGAACAGGTCATATCCACGGAGAGGCTGAATAGAGCTTGAATTAAACTACTTTGACTTGACACCATTCGACAATGCATTAAAAGTGAATATGTAAACAACACCGATCAAATCCCTCAAATGCTAAACTATTTATCCCTCAAATGCTAAACTATCTATCACTGCTCAAACGCGGGATCACCCTCTGCAACCCGAAGAACTAAACAAGTGCATCGGATCACAGTCTCCCAAACCAACTATTCACAGAAGAAAGAAGAAATGGAATTAACAAAGAAGAGAAGTAAGAAGCAAATTCCACTGAATTAATCTAACTAGACACAGCAGAAATAGAAATATATTGCCCCATGGATCGATCTCTCAACGATTTGCACAGAACAAATTAAGGAACTACTGATCTTAGCTATTCACACAGAAGAAAGAAAATTCAAGTGAACTGAAATAAATGCCAACGGATTGAGCTCTAAACACCGACGGAATGGAAAATTTCTGATCAAGAACATATGCTGAAGCAGGAAACAAGAACATTCTGAACAACTCAAATTTCTGAACTCCAGTCCAATCCTCACAGCAGTAAAGACAGAAAAATGGAAGAAAAATCTCAAATAAAAATCCTCAACTCCTCCGTTCAAACCAACTACAGAAGAAGGAACTCCATATCCAAAAGAAAAATGCTCAACTCCTTCCCCACGGCGGCAGCAGAACACTCCACTGCCCAAATGTCGAACAACAGAAGAAAGAACAACTAAAAACTCCCAAAAATGAAATAGCCAACCTTCTCCACCAGAAGAGATGCTGAACCCATGTTGCTGCGGATCTCCCAGATGCCGAACAAGCTTCCAAAATACTGAATTAGATGCTTACAGAAGGAAGAAAAACCAAACAAATTGCAACTGTCGAACCCCAATTGCTGAACAGAAGAAATGGAAGAACAAAATTCCATAAACTGCAGTCGCTCTCTGGATCTGATCCAATCCTCACAATTCTGGAAGAATTGAAAGGAAGCAAAAAATCCTACAATCTCAAACCAATGCTTGCTCTGCTGAAGAAGAAAAGCACAGGAAGAACAATTTCTGAACAAAACTCCCTGAAATCTCCACTGGTAAACCCCTCTCCTACAGATGCTCAAAGAGAAATTACCGAAGTAAATGGCAGAAAATAGTAAAAACCTGAACTAGCAACATCAAGAGCAAAAGAAATTTACAGAAATCGACCCAGACAACTCCCTGCTCTGCTGAAAGAAAGAAATTACAGAAGAAAGTAAACTAAAAATTCCTAAGAAATTCCAACTCGCTTGCTCTGCAGAACTGCTTGAAAGAAGAACAAGAAAACTTGAACTAAAATTCTTAGAAAAATCGAATTCCCAACATGTAGAACACTGCACTGCTCTTTACAGAAGAAACGAAGGAGAAGCTCCCTGGAATCCCCTTACAGAAGAAATGGAAAACCCCAAAATACATCGAACCAGCCAACATCTGCATTATGGAAAGGAAAACTACAAAGGAAAACTGGAAAAATAAATCCCTAAAAAAAATCTAACCTTGTTGGATGAGGACCTCGGGTCCTTTTATAAGCTCCCTGGAGCCTTAGGGCGCGCCTTTTCTTCCTTCCTCTGTTTGCACCCGGATCGCCAGCTCAGCTTCCTCCATCTTCACACTGCCGCTTCTGCCATGTATCGCACCCCTGCATCCGCATGGCGCCAGCCAAGCTCTAGCCCTAGCTCCTCAGTGCCCAGAAGATCAGATCCCCACGCCAGGTCAGCTTCCGGTCGCCAGTGCACCGCCATGCCCAGATCTGTCGTACACCCAACTCCTTTGGCGCTCAGCACCGCCTCAGCAGGCCCGGCCTCTGCACACCGCCAACCATATGCGCCATCCGCCTCCATATGATCCGTACGGGATATCCGGCCTCCTCCTCCTGTTGCGCACCGCCTGAACCGCCATGCCTCCCAGCAAGCTCCGCACTTCACACCCAACCTGCTCTGCACAGCACCAAATCGGTATGGCATTGCCTCCATCACCGCCTCAAGCCCGGCCAGCTGTACAGGACCAAATCGTTATGGCCTGGCTGCCCTAAATTGTTTTGGGCTTCACACGAATCAGTATGGCACTGCCCAGCCGCCTTTGACCTGATAAGAAGAGAGCATAGGTAAATAAGTGGTGTGCACGGCCCATTCAGGTTTAGATGAGAGGTAAACATTGTTATTGATTTAATGGGATTTGGTGGTTTAAAAGGTTGTTATTAAAAATCTTATTTATTTATTTACAGATTTAAAAAATTTTACAAAAGAAATATTTTTGTAATGATATTTATTTACAAAATAACTTTTATTTTTCAAAGTGAATCTAATTAGTTAATATGAAAGTAATGACTTATTGAATGAAGATCTAACATGTGTTCTAACCCAAAAATTTAACTAAAATGCTCGAAAACTTATCCATGGATGAGATGAAAATTAAAATCAAATGCACATTACTTATGGACAACTGATGTCTAAAATTAACTAAATGTATGAAATTTAACACGAAAAATCATGTAGCTATCACTCCCCCCTACTTAAACATTGCTAGTCCCTTAGCAATAAAAAATTACTCAAAATATAAGACTAGAAGATGTAATATCTCATGCTAACCAGCCATCATGTAAAAGATTCATGTAAAGACATGTCTTTCCTAATTGTAAAGGCTTATGGCAAGAAATTAGTGCATAAATGGTAGCTCACTTAAGAGTTCACATCAGCCCTCCTGGAGTTCCTCTACCTCGGCTAATATTTGAGATTAGATTAATTTGAGGGAGAAGAAAAGAATTGTGGAATAAGATCATTGCTCAGTCAGATCAGGTTGTTTCTCTCAGTTCCATTCTGCCCAACTTCTTTGAGGATTATTTCTCTAAGTTAAAGACTTTACCTCTTTATTTGCACTTTGTGCACTCAGAATTTCTTTATTTCTTTTTCATCCACAATGCTGCACAACCCATCACTTTTCAAGAGTAGCGAGTCCAACTTTACTCAGATCCGGGGAATTTTTCATGGATATATTTTTTTCTTTTGCTTTTGCTTTTGCTTTTCTTTTCTTTTCCTCTTAAAGAAAGGATGGACAGCCAGGTTCCTTGATCACATGCCTTCACTTCCTTCACAATTCACTTAAGGGGAAGGGAGAAAATCAATCACCTCTCTCCTACTAGCCTTGACAAATTTGCTACATTCGGGTTCAGCTAGTCTAAGTGCTGTGTAGTGTGTGTATGAAAACTTCTTGCCATAAATCCTTACATAAGGTAGACAAGAAGTACATGTAATCCTTTACTAGAGGCTAACTAACATGGATACTTGCAATGGAATGTGACAACCACAAAATTTTAATGGTTAAAGATCATACACCTAATCTGGGATGCGTAAAGCCACACATTTTTATTCAAAGATGAAACATTGTGAAATTTTTATTTGCATATGTACAAGCTCAAGAAAAAGAAATGAAGCAATGTTCGGGATGAGGACTATGAATGCATGCTTATTCTACCTCTCCCCCCTACTTATTCACAGGAAAAGAAAGTAAGACAGAGGATTACCTGATGAAGGAAATCTGTACACTTGGGTTGCCTCCCAAGAAGCGCTAAGTTTATCGTCTTCAGCCAGACGCAATTAGGCTCCATTTGGCTCAGCTAGCTTGGTAGACTCAATTTTCAAAGAAGGTGGGCTTTCAAAGAAATGTTTTAACCTCTGCCCATTAACAGTGAATGATTGTCCAATTTTATGATCAAGAATAATGACAGCGCCATTGTCATAGATTTTGACAACAGTGTAAGGACCATCCCACCGGGACTTCAATTTTCCCGGAAATAGACGAAGCCGAGAATTAAACAACCAAACCTTATCATGCACTTGAAAAGTTTTTCTATGAATGTGTTTATCATGGAATGCTTTGGCCTTGGCTTTATAAATCTTGGAATTTTCATAGGCTTCATTTCTGAGCTCTTCTAGCTCATTCAGATGTAGGGTCCTTTGTTGACCAGCTTGGGCTAAATCAAGATTTACCTGTTTAATAGCCCAATAGGCTCTATGCTCAAGTTCTACCGGCAGATGACAAGATTTTCCAAAGACAAGCCGGTAAGGGGACATTCCAATGGGAGTTTTGAAAGCAGTTCGGTAGGCCCACAATGCATCATCTAACCTTTCTGACCAGTCTTTTCTATCAGGCCTAACCGACTTCTGAAGAATGTTCTTAATCTCCTTGTTTGATACTTCCACCTGGCCACTGGTTTGCGGATGGTAAGGTGTTGCCAGCTTATGGGTGATCCCATACTTCCTTAGGAGAGTCCTAAACTGAGTGTTAATGAAATGAGGTCCTCCATCACTAATGATTGCTTTGGGCCACCCAAATCTAGAAAAGATGTTTTTCTGAACAAATTTGATAACCACCTTATGATCATTGGTCTTTGTGGCAATGGCCTCTATCCATTTGGACACATAATCAACAGCAACTAGAATGTACGTGTATCCAAAGGACGGTGGAAAAGGTCCCATAAAATCTATCCCCCATACATCAAAAATTTCTACAACCAGAATGGGGTTAAGAGGCATCATATCCTTCTTAGAAATATTTCCCATTGTTTGACATCTAGGATAGGCCTTACAGAATTGGTGGGCATCCTTAAACAATGTGGGCCAGTAGAAACCAGCGTCTAAGACCTTAGCAGCGGTCTTCTTTCCTGAAAAATGCCCTCCACAAGCAAGAGAATGGCAAAACTTGAGGACACTTTGATGCTCACTCTCAGGGACGCATCTTCTTATCACTTGGTCTGGTCCAATAAAAAATAGCTCCGGATCCTCCCAAATATAATACTTGTCCCTAGCAAAGAATCTCTCTCTTTCATTTTTGGTCCAATCTCCAGGTACTCGTTCAATGACTTTGTAATTCACAATGTGTGCATACCATGGAGATGAAATATTGGAGACAGCTAAAATGTGCTCATCTGGGAAAGCATCTCTAATAGGCATGGAGTCCGGGGCAATTATTCTGGACAAATGGTCAGCTACCACATTCTTGGACCCTTTCTTATCATGAATTTCCAGATCAAACTCCTGTAATAAAAGGATCCATCTGATCAACCTAGGCTTGGCATCCTTTTTGGCAAGCAAATGCCTCAATGCAGCATGGTCAGTGAAAACAATGATTTTGGCTCCTAAAAGGTAAGATCTTAACTTCTCTAAGGCAAAGACAACAGCTAGGAGCTCTTTCTCAGTGGTTGTGTATCGAATCTGAGTGTCATTCAATGTTTTGCTTGCATAATAAATCACTACAGATCCTTTATCAGTTTTCTGTCCCAAAATGGCACCTACAGCAAAGTCTGAAGCATCACACATTATCTCAAATGGTAATGACCAGTCTGGATATTGTAGAATTGGAGCTTTGGTCAAAATGTCTTTTAAGTCCTCAAAAGATTTATGACAAGCTTCGTCAAAAATGAAAGGAGTGTCTTTCAACAAAGAAGTCAATGGCCTTGCAATTTTGGAAAAGTCTTTGATGAACCTCCTATAGAATCCAGCATGACCAAAGAAGGATCGAATTTGTTTGACAGAGTTGGGAGGAGGCAATTCGGAAATGAGATTTATCTTGGCTTTATCTACCTCTATCCCTCTCTCTGAGATAATATGCCCTAAGACAATCCCCTCCTTAACCATGAAGTGGCTCTTTTCCCAACTTAAGACAAGATTGGCATTAATGCATCTTTTGAGCACTTCAGTCAAATGGTCGAGGCACGAATCAAAGTCATTTCCAAACACAGAGAAATCATCCATAAAGACTTCTAAGTAGTCCCCAACCATGTCTGAGAAAATAGATAGCATGCAACGTTGAAAAGTTGCAGGGGCATTGCACAGCCTGAAGGGCATGCGTCTAAAGGCAAAGGTTCCAAATGGACATGTGAAAGTGGTCTTTTCTTGGTCCTCAGGGTGAATGCCACTTGGTTATACCCTGAGTATCCATCAAGGAAACAAAAGAATTTTTGGCCTGCAAGTTTCTCTAAGATTTGGTCAATGAAAGGCAAGGGGAAATGGTCTTTCTTGGTCATCGCATTCAATTTGCGATAGTCAATGCACACTCTCCATCCTGTAGCCAGCCTAGTGGGAATGAGCTCACCCTTTTCAGTTTGAATTACAGTTAGTCCTGACTTTTTAGGCACAACTTGGATTGGACTAACCCACTGGCTATCAGAGATGGGATAAATAAAGTCAGCATCAAGCCATTTGACAATTAAGCCTTCTTTGCATTTCTATTGAGATTTTGGCATTCTCTTCTAAGTATATGCGATGTGTGCACACTAAAGGACTTATCCCTCTCAGATCATCAATTGTCCAACCTATAGCTTTATATCAATCAATTTTCTTTCCTGCCCTTCCTCAAGATCACTAGCGATTATGATGGGCCATGTCTCATTCTCTCCTAAAAAGATGTACTTTAAATTAGCAGGGAGAGGTTTTAGCTCAACCTTAGGAGGACACTCTAAATGAAATGATGGCTCATTATTATGCAACATGGAACTGAATTGTCCTTCTTCTCCCTCAAACCCTAGAGCACAGGGTTGGTCTACCATTTCTTCCACGCAAGATTCTTCCAAGGTATCTACCACTAGACAACTTTCTCCTTGGTCATGGTGCCTAGATGCCCTAAAAATGTTGATACTAACCCGCCTATCTCCAAATGATATATTCATCATCCCGGTAGCACAGTCAATATTGGCTCTAGCTATGGCCAAAAAAGGTCTACCAAGGATAATGGTGGACTGAGTCAAATCTTGAGGAGTGTTCATGTCCAAAATGATGAAATCGGCCGGGAAGTAACAATCGTTAATTCTCACAATAACATCTTCAACTAAGCCTTTAGGAGTGGTGACAGAACGATCGGCTAGTTGAAGGACAACAGAAGTGGGTTTCAACTCTCCTAGCTTGAATTTCTCAAAAATGGCAGAAGGTAGGAGATTGACACTGGCTCCCAAATCTAAAAGGCCGCTCTCAAAAGTGACTCCACCGATGGTGCAATACCAAAAACAAAAACACTGGTGTTTTCATTCCTAAAGGAAAGAAGAAAGTGAAAAAGACAGAGAACACCACTGTAATAAAACAAAAATAAAAAACAAGTCAAATTTGGGTGAGAAAAGATTTGTTAACATTGTCCAAACATTCTGATGGTCCCAACTCTGTTTGGGTACCAAAATCTTCTCTCCACTAATTGATTTTGCAGGAAGGTCGTGCACCCAATTCAAATGTGTGGTTCCTTGACAGTGGGTGTTCACGACACATGACTGGAGATAGAGCCAAATTTTCATTCCTGATTGAGAAGGAGGGAGGTTCAGTAACATTTGGAGGTAAAAATAAAGGAAAGATCATTGGATCTGGAAAGGTTGGTCAAACTTCCTCAAACTCTGTTGATAGTGTTTTATTAGTTGATGGTCTTGATTACAATCTGCTAAGTATTAGCCAACTATGTGACAAAGGTCACAAAGTTGTGTTTGAATCCAATTTCTGTAAGATCATTGATTCATCAACTGATAAAATAAAATTTTGTGGAAAAAGGGAAAACAATGTCTACATGATCGACCTTAATAAAAACTTTTCTGAAAATCTTTGCTTTGTTGCTAATAAAGATGAAATTGCATGGACTTGGCACAAAAGACTTGGCCATGCAAGTTTCAGAACATTGAATAAATTGTTAAGGCTGAACTTGGTTAAGGGTCTTCCTGAATCTTTCTCTAACATTGAAAATCAAGTTTGTGGGATCTGTGCCCAAGAAAACAAACTAGGAAATCTTTTAAGAACTTCAATGAGGTACTCACATCTAGGCCACTAGAACTACTTCACATGGACATTTTTTGCCCAACAAGAGTTCTAAGTCTAAGTGGCAAGAGATATGGGTTTGTAATCATTGATGATTTTACCAGATTTACTTGGGTTATCTTCTTATCCCACAAAAGTGATACTTGCCTTGAATTCAGGAAATTCTGTACCACTGCCCTAACAAACTTTTCATATAAAATCAAAAATATTTTAACTGATCATGGGGGAGAATTTGAAAACCAATTTTTTCTGATTTATGTGCTGAACTTCAAATTTTCCACAAGTTTTCTTCACCAAGAACTCCAGAACAAAATGGAGTTGTGGAAAGAAAGAATAGAACTCTTGTGGAAATGGCTAGATCCATGCTCTTAGAAAGCAATTTGCCCAAATCCTTCTGGGCTGAAGCTGTAAATACAGCAAATCACATTCTGAATAGAGCTTTGATCAGACCAAAATCAGAAAAACCCCTATGAATTATTGAAAAACAAAAAGCCAAATGTTTCCTATTTCAAAATCTTTAGGTGCAAATGTTATGTACACAACAATAATAAAGAAAATCTTGACAAGTTTGATGCTAAGATCAGGAAGCCATCTTCCTTGGTTATTCAGAAGTGTCAAGAGCTTTCAGAGTGTACATTCTCAAAAACAAAAATGTTGAAGAATCTCCACATATTATTTTTGATGAAAATTCCTTTTCAACTAACAGTTCTAAATCTTGCAGGGAAATTCAAGACAATGAAGAGGATGATTTCATTGTGGACTCTTCTCCAACTGTTGAGGAGCTTGAAGACATTCATGAGAACTTGAACACCAATTCACCATCTTCAAGTGGATCAGGTAACATTGCTCCAGATTTAAGTACCCCTCAACAGGTAATTTCTGAACATCGAATTTTGAGAGATCACCCATTAGATAATGTAGTTGGGAATTTGCATGATAGAGTTAGGACTAGATCTTCATTCCTGCATGCTATTGAAGAAGACCCACTAGCTCTAATTTCCTAGATTGAACCAAAGTCAATTGATGAAGCTTTATCAAGTTCTGATTGGATTAATGCCATGCATGATGAACTTCATCAATTTGAAAGAAATCAAATATGGGAATTAGTACCTAGACCTAGTGACCAAACAGTCATTGGCACTAGATGGGTCTTTAGAAATAAGTTGAATGAGAATGGTCAAGTCATAAGAAATAAAGCTAGGCTAGTTGCAAAGGGGTACAATCAAGAGTTTGGAATTGACTTTGAAGAATCATATGCCCCTGTAGCTAGACTAGAAGCAGTTAGGATTTTCCTTACTTTTGCATCCTCTATGAAATTCAAAGTTTATCAAATGGATGTTAAAAGTGCATTTTTAAATGGATATATCAAGGAAAATGTTTTTGTTGAACAACCTCCTGGTTTTGAAAATGAAAAACATCATAACCATGTTTTCAAGCTTCATAAGGCTCTCTATGGTCTTAAACAAGCTCCAAGAGCTTGGTATGACCGTTTGAGTTCCTTTTTACTTGAAAAAGGATATTCAAGAGGAAATGTTGATCAAACATTGTTCACAAAAATAATAAATAATCAAATAATTGCAGTCCAAATTTATGTTGATGACATAATATTTGGATCAACCAATAAAGGCATGTGCAATGAATTTTCCAATCAAATGAAAAATGAATTTGAAATGAGTTTAATGGGAGATTTAAAGTTTTTCTTGGGATTGCAGGTTAACCAAACTCATGAGGGGATCTTCATTAGTCAAACCAAGTATGTCAAAGAACTTCTGAAAAGGTTTGACTTTCAGAACCTCAAGCATTCAAACACATCAATTGCCATTAATGCTAAGCTAGAAGAAGACTCAAATGGTAAGTCAATAGACTCAAAGACCTACAGAGGTATGATTGGCTCTCTACTTTATCTTACAACTTCTAGACCTGATATTCAGTTTAGTGTGTGTTTGTGTGCTAGATTTCAATCAAATTCTAAAGAAAGTCACATGTTAGCTGTTAAAAGAATTTTCAAATATCTTGTTGGAACATGTGATTTAGGAATTTGGTATCCTGCTAATTGCAAGTTAGATTTGATTGCCTATTGTGATGCTGATTATGCTGGTTGTAAATTAGATAGAAAAAGCACAAGTGGCTTGTGTTTATACTTAGGTGGGTGCCTAATTTCTTGGGCTTCTAAGAAGCAACATTCAGTTGCTCTGTCAACTGCAGAGGCTGAGTATGTTGCTGCTGGTAGGTGTGGAACCCAAATTCATTGGGTGAAACATCAACTTCTTGATTATAACCAAGACTTAGGTTGTGTTCCCCTTCTTATGTGATAACACAAGTGCAATAAATCTGTCTAAAAATCCCATTCAGCATTCCAGAACCAAGCATATTGAAATTAGGCATCATTTCTTGAGAGATAAGGTAGCAAAGAAATCCTTTGAACTCCACTTCATAGAAACTGAAAAACAAATTGCTGACATTTTCACAAAACCCCTTCCTGACAGTAGATTCTCATCTTTAAGGAGAGAACTTGGTCTTTGTAAATGTCCATTGGGATTGGGTTGAGTGTTAAGCATCTTCTGAGGGGGAGTTCTTTGCATCATCATATTCATTTGCTTCCTTGATTCATACTGATTATATCTCTCTTCATTTCACTTCTAGTTCTTTTTGACAATGAACTCTTCAACTCACATTGTGTTGAACTTCTTGGTATATCAAATGGTGATTTGAAGAAGGACAAGTTCTGCTTGTCTGGACACATTCACTATGCGAGAGTATATGTCTCCGCCAAGTACCAAGAAATGAATATGCAATTGTTGAGGGGGAGTTTTTGTTGTTCAAAGAGAATTATTTCTGATTTCAAAAACTTGCATATCCTTATTCTGATGAAAAGTGGTTGAAATCCTCATCTCAGGGGGAGCTAGAAAATTCACAAGTCATATCTTTTAAAAAAATTCAAAAACTTTTCTTGCAATACATCAATTTCCTTGCATGATGTCCTCATTCAGGTGTCTAGAGTCTCAAAATGATCCTTTGAGGGATCTACTATATTCATTTGTCAACTCTCACCTATATTCTTCAAAACTATAGAAATTCAGATTTCTTTCAAAGACTGAAGAATAATGTGTGTCTTGAATCTAAACATGTTTTTGTTTGCAATTGATGTTGGATATAGCTGATATCTTTTTTGTCAAAAAAATCTCCAAAATTTGTCAATTCAACATAGCAATGGCACATGTGCTGAGAAACTGCACACCTTCACAATGAATGAAGTGCCATGTATGTCATGAAGCACTAATGCTATCTCTGTTCAAAGGGGTTCAAAATCAAAAATAAATGAAAAGCAAAATAAATATGTCTTTTTTATGATGACTGAGTAACTGGAAATATTGGCGTCTAAAAAACGTATATTTTCATGTAAAAAGGTCATCATTTACCCCTTTGAAACTTGATAATGGATAACTCTTTAGTATCCAGGGACTATAGTGTGTGAAAAGCATTAGTCCTTGAGTGAACAAGATGTATCTTATTTGATAGTTTGTTTTCAAAAACAAAATGTGTATATCATTGGAGAATTGTTTTAAAAGAATCACTCTTATCCATCATCAAGTTGTTCTTAAAAGATTGTTTACTTTCAACACACTTGATCTTAGTCTAAAAGATTTTTTTTATTTCTCTGGACTTGAAGAATATGGAAGTGTGAAGTTGATTCATTAAATGTATTATATCCCTCAAATCATCATTTTAATGACTCAAGTCACTGAATGCTCATATCATGTTGGATATTGTGTAAAAATTGAATTGTGTTGAATTTTTAAAAAATTTAACAAATGAATTTTTTAGTCTCTTAAATATCCTTGAATTGATTATTCCACCCATTGCTCTTCATTATAAAGATGTCCCAAAGCTCACAAATTTTTCCCGCACTCAAATCTTAAATTTTCATTAAGCCAGGTCGACACTACTCCATCTAGTGTCGACACACTTTCACTCAGGTCGACACTCACCTCCTCTAGTGTCGACACTGAACCCCCTGCCAGACTCTTTTTCACCGTGGGTGCCGGTTAAGGTTTTGATGTACCTGCGGGGTAGCATACCATAAAACCCCCTTTTTTTCTTCTCCAGGTCGACCCGACGATCATCTCCTTCCTGGAATCCGTCAGGTTTTCGAATCCATCTCCACTTCTACCCTCCTCCATCCCTTCCCTGTTCCTCTTCTCTCATTCCTCTCTCTCCATCGTCCCCTATTTTCTATTCCATGGCACCGAAGCAGCTTCCTCGTCGTGAGCAAAGTCCAGGGCTTCGGCAAGGCCCAATCCGGCGGATGGTTCTTCCTACTGAGGAGTCTGCAGAGCAGCCAGGGTCTCCCTCTGCATCCCCATCACTTGCTAAGAGAGGTAGGGCTTCATCTTCTGGGCGAGGTCGAGGGTCTGCTTACCCTAGGAGGAAAGTTTCTGAAGTGTCCTCATCCTCATCATCCTCCTCAGAGTCTTCCCAACCTTCTAAGAGAACTCCCTCCAAACCCCCTAGTGCTGGAAATAATTTTGAAACCCAGAGCAGTGGAGTTAGAAGATAATGAATTGATTGCTGCCTTTCCTGAAGTCCTTAATTTTTTCAAATTTCAATCTTGGCAACCCTTTATCTTAGAATTTCGAATCATATACCCTAGGCTTGTCCAGGAGTTCTACATGCATTTGGAATGCACAGATGAGGGATACAAGTCAAAGGTCAAAGGGATTGCAATTGATATGCCTACAGACATAGCAGCTACCATTTTCAAAATTCCAGATGAAGGGGCAGACTATGATAACTTTGAGTTTAACCTACATGAAGCATATAGCATTTTGACTGGATTGCAGGCTGGTGAGACTGATCTCAAGCAAACCCATGTCACCAAATTCAATACCAACACTTTTCCTCCAGTGTTGAGGCTTACCCATCACATCCTCACCACTATCATAACACCTCAAGGTGGTGGGAGAGACAGACTCACAGACATCCAAAGGTTTGTGCTTTTCTGTATGAGCAAGAACATAAAGGTCAATCTTCATGTAATTATGTACCAGATCATTTCTGAGACCTTTAGGGATGATTTGCATAGATCACTTCCTTATGCAACCCATTTGACTCAAGTATTTAAACACTTTGGTGTGTCTCTGGAGAATGAAAAGTCTGAGAAAATTCCTAAGTCCAATATTTATTGCTTTAAGCATGTTCAAAAATTTATGGGCTTTAGGATTGTGGGTGATCAAGTGAGGAGAGGGCCAGCTGCAGTAGAAGCCCCTGTGGTCCAAGAGGAACAGCCTCCAGTACAAGAGGAACAGCCTCCAGTGCAAGAGGATCAGCCTCCAGCTCCAGAGGATCAGCCTCAAGTACATGAGGACCAGCCTCCCATCAATGAGGATCAGCCTCATGTGGCAGCTCAAGTTGATGAACCATTCATTGCCCCTCATTCACCTCAACTTCAACCCTCCTCCTCCATGAACCTTGAAACTAAAATCCCATCCTTCTCTCCACAACCTCCAGTTCATGCATCCTCATCCTTTGGTGGACCTTCTGTTCCACCGGAGCTATACACATTTTTGAATGACAAATTTGATGCTTTGAACACCTCTATTCAATCCATGTCAGAAACTTTGAGTTGAGGATTCAGAGGTTGAGAACACTGTGTCAGCCAAGTTTATTGAACAAAAAGCAGCTTCTGACCATGCAACTCAAAGGTTCAACAGGCTGATTGGCACATTGGGAGATGCTTCTATTGAACTAAAAGAGCATCAAAAGGAGTTGGAAATAGTTCTTAAGGGAATTTTGGCAAATTCCCAAGCTGATGTCTTCAACACCATGGAGACACTTTCTCAGATTTCAAAAACAAGACTATCCTTCACACATTTGGTAGATGACCTGGAGAGCATGAAGAATTTGTCTGCTCATATTGATGAAGAGATGTCTGCACTTAAGAAGGAATTTAAAGTTTTGAATAGGCCTGGTTGGTCAACTGGTTCTTCCTCATCTTCACAACCAGTGTCAAATGAGTTCAGTGCTCTTCAAGCTTCAATGTCAGAGAATTCAGAGAGGATGGAACATCTTTTGCATACAAGACTCTCAACTATCCAAGCTCAAATGAAGTTTAGTCTAACTTTAATGGAAAAGAGGCTAACGGATATTGAGACCATTTTGCTACCCATTCCTCCTCCTCCTCCTCCCCATTAATGTACTTTCTTGATGATGTCAAAGGGGGAGAAGATAGATTGTAATGTTGTGTTTTTGAAGATTGTAATGCTCATATCTCTAATGAAATGAATAGAAAGATTTGTGTCTTCAATGTGATTGAAAACTTTTTTGAATGAATGTGAATGTGATGATTGCTTGTCAAGCTGCTTGACCTCTTTGTGCAAATAACTCACTTCTAGTAACATTGTGTCTTTCATGTGTGTGATCTGATCTTCAAATGTTACTAAAAAATGTTCTAAGGTCTGTGACAAGTTTGAATAAAAAGAAATAAAACATCACTCAGTCACAATCAATGCATTTCTAACTGAGTGTTAAATAACCAAAGGTGCTTAAAATCACTTTTCATCAAAACTTCACTTCTATATGGTTTTAAGGTTGCCATCATCAAAAAGGGGGAGATTGTTGGGTTGAGTGTGAAAACAAGTCATTTCCCCTCATATTTTGATGATGACAAGCTGTGATTTTAATGCATAAAAATTGGAACATGTGAAATACATCACCTGAATTACCAATATTCAAAAAGCATGTTTCCAAGCACATTTATCATTTATATTCATGATAATACATTTATCTAATGATTTATGTGTTTATTTTCTCAGGGACAAACATTTCTTGCAAAGGTAGTGTCGACACAACCATCAATGGTGTCGACACAATGGCTCAGAGCAAAGGCAGAAATGTGAAGAAAAGATCATCTAGTGTCAACACTAGTCCAGGGCAGGTCGACACTAGAGTTAGATTCCAGAGAAACAAGACAACAGGCTTCCATCTCAGGTCGACACTAAATCAGATAGTGTCGACACTAGATAGCCTTCCCAGAAGGCCTGTTTTGTTGTCTGGGACAGCAGGTCGACACTACATCATCTCAGGTCGAGACTAGAGACCTCTCCCAGGGAATTGTTTTGCCAGTCTGGGACAGTGTGTCGACACACCTCATGGGCAGGTCGACACACTCCGAAATCTCTGTAACTTAAACCTTGTCCTGGACACGTGGCACCCTAGGGAGATGTTGGATCAATCTTGGATCTTGTGCCCACGTACCCTAAGGGTATCTTTAGGATATTTAGGGTATAAATACCCTCCTATTGGGCATCCATTCAACAAGAACCTTCTCAGAGCCTCCAGAAACTGGTTGTTGGCGGCAAGAAGAGTTCATCTCCCTGCTCCTGCTTTCGTGGTGCCTCCTGAAGCCATTTCTCATCTGTTCAAGTGTGAGAAATGAAGATTGATCGTTGAAGAAGCATCTCAAGGAGGTAGAGCAAGTAGAAGCCGACTTCTGTGGAGAATTCAGGAAGATCCTCAAGATCAGATTTGCAGAGCATCGTCCAGGAACTTCCAGAGATCAAAGCACTTCATAATTCGACCTTCTACAAGGGAGTACATCTGAAGAGAAAAGCCATCAATTCGATTATCATCTTCTTTTTTCTCTTCTGAGTAATTCTGAGATTGTGCATGGGTTGTTGCATGAGTCTCATGAATTCACTCTTGTTGGACTAGATCTGTTGCTAGAGGATTCTAGTCTTGTGCTTTTCTAGCAAGTTGTTTGTGAGCCGTCGAGCTAAGTGGTTCTTGAGTCGTCGTACTCAAGGTATTTGTTGAGCAGTCTTGCTCAGGGTCTAGAGTATTCTTGCTCTAGAAGTCGTGTGAGTTGTAAACTCAAGGGTTGGAGTTGTCAGGCTCCAGTGGGTGTATTGCTACCCAGGTTGGTTAGTGTATCCTCACTGTGTGAGGGGTGGATGTAGGAATCACATGGGTGATTTCCGAACCACCTAAAAATCTCTGTGCATTGATCTGATTGTGGTTTGAACTTATCCTTCGTTAGATGCATGCATAGGATTGTTTAAATTCATCTAATCAATCTGTTCTCACACACTTCGTTTGCACAACTCACTCAATTTATCTTCAGATCTGTGAAATCTATTTTTCAATTCGCCTCTGATTCAAGAGTTGTTAAAATTGGTTAAGCTTCCGCATTAGTAGGCCTAGATCTATTCAACCCCCTCCCCCTCTAGATCTTGTCCTCATCTTATATCGATCCTTCAATATCACACATGCAAACATACAATATTTATAACATATTTACACACATGCACACATAAGTATCACTAGCTAATATTGTACATAGATATCTACATATGCATATACAAGTTACACACCAACATGAATTCACATAAAATAGAATAAAATGACAAACAAATTCGAGGGCCTTACACCCTCTCCCCCTTAAGGAAACTTCGTCCTCGAAGTTTAAATAACACTACTCAAACAAACGGGGATACTTCTTCTTCATCGCATCCTCAAGCTCCCAAGTAGCCTCCTCTCGCGAGAAGTTCTGCCATAGAACTTTCACCGACGCAATACTCTTGTTCCGGAGATGCTGAACCTTCCGGTCAAGAATAGCCACTGGTTGCTCCTCATATGAAAGATCTGGCTGTATCTCCACTGGCTCGTGGCTAATCACATGAGATGGATCTCGGACATACTTCCGGAGTATAGATACGTGGAAAACGGGATGAACACTAGCTAAAGCTGGGGGTAAAGCTAGCTCATATGCCACGTTGCCCAATCGTCTGAGAATCTCATACGAGCCAATGAATCTAGGGCTCAGCTTACTATGCCTGCCAAATCTAACCACACCACGCGTAGGCGATATCTTCAAGAAGACATGTTCACCTACCTCGAACTCTAGATCCTTCCTCCTGTTGTCGGCGTAGCTCTTCTGCCTATCCTGTGCCGCAACAAGCCTCTTCCTGATAAGCTGGATCTTATCTGAGTTCCTGAACCAACTCTGGACCGATCAATTGCCTATCTCCGGTCTCCTCCCAACATAAAGGAGATCTGCAAGGCCTTCCATACAACGCCTCAATGGAGCCATACCAATGCTCGCATGAAATCTGTTGTTGTATGCGAACTCCACTAGAGGTAAATGACACTCCCAATCATCCTTCCAATCCAGCACACACGCTCTCAACATATCCTCGAGCGTCTGGATAGTCCTCTCGGACTGTCCATCTGTCTGGGGATGAAACGTCGAACTGAGCTTCAGCTCCAAACCTAAGGCATCCTGAAGACCCTTCCACAACCTCGAAGTAAATCTTGGATCTCAATCTGAAATGATCGGCTTCGGCACACCATGCAATCTAACCACACTACTAAACAACAATCTAGCTAAACTCTCAACCGACACTTCTTCTTCATAGGTAAGAAATGCGCAGTCTTCGGAATCTATCTACAACTACCCAAATCGAGTCATTGCCTCGTCTAGACCGAGGCAAACCCGAAACAAAATCCATAGTGATAGCTTCCCACTTCCATATTGGGATCTCCATCCTTTGCATAAGGCCGGATGGTCGCTGTCGCTTGGCCTTCACTTGCTGGCATACTAAACACTGGGATACATAATCTGCCACGTCCCTCTTCATGCCAGACCACCAAAAGGACCTCTTCAAATCCTGGTACATCTTAGTGTTACCCGGATGAATAGAGAATCGTGATCTATGAGCATCCGCTAACACATGCTCACGGACATCTACTAAGTCATGGACACAGACACGGTGATGGAATCTAATCACACCATCCTCATCACGAGCAATGCCCGCCTTGCCCACTAACTCTAGGAGTCTAGGGTCGGCTTTCTGTTGCTCGATCACCTCATCCAAAACCGAGGACCTAAGGGATAACTGAGCTATAAAAGCCTAGCATAGCGATGGCTCTAACTCAGTCAACGCGCAAGCCGCATCCTCCAACATCTTCAGGTCCTGCTGGAGAGATGGTCTCTTCCTGCTCAGAGCATCCGCTATGACGTTCGTCTTTCCAGGATGATACTGAAGTCGAAGTCATAGTCCTTCAAGAACTCAATCCATCTTCTATGCTCAGGTTTAATTCCTTTGGGAGAAAAGATACTTCAAGCTCTTGTGGTTGGTAAACACCTAATCTGACACCATAAAGATAGTGCCTCCAGATCTTAGCGCATTTGTGGGCTATCACTAGGCATTCTTGCATAGATGGATCAGACAAGAGGTTTTGGTACCCAAATTACTTTGGGTCCCAATATATCATTCATGTCAAAAAGTAAATACTTAGGAATCCAAACTTGTTTATATTTCAGTTTGTTTAACTTATTCCAGCATTGTTATTCTGCATGGCTAATTATACAGTAATTACATGATGGAGTTTTACTCAAGACATTTCTTTTGGTATTGTGTTGAGCTTGTGATTGCTTTTGGCCTTTTTTATGCTTGTTTGGCATTCTTTTATCTGCAAATTTCCAGGCCTGTCGACAGATCTCTTTGGGTCTGTCAACAATTTTCTTAGTGTGTTGAACAGATGAAGGCATTTGTTTATTTTGCAATTTCTTGCCTTTAACTTGGGTATTCTTGCTTTTGGTTGGAGCTTGTTTACTTGTACTTAGACTGCAATCAACAAATGATGTGATCAATTTTTCTCCACGTTTCTTTTGTTTTTCAGGTTGGAACCCAAGCCCATGCCTTGTGATGTTAGTTTTGACTCGCAAAATTACATCCAAA
This sequence comes from Colocasia esculenta, assembly GCA_014218235.1. NCBI lineage: Eukaryota > Viridiplantae > Streptophyta > Magnoliopsida > Alismatales > Araceae > Colocasia > Colocasia esculenta. The sequence continues at coordinate 79,118,172 of CM024755.1, read as the reverse complement.
TTTTCTTTTCCTTTCACAAATCTTGAGAGATCATCAGTTTTACTTTAGTTCCTTTTGAGCTTGTTCCAACTTTTTCTGAATCTCATGATTCTCATGTTGGAGAGTTTCAACTGATTTATTTAATGCTTGTTTCTCCTTTTCATTTTCTTGTAGTTTTCTTTTATGCAATCCATTTCCACATGATGATCTTCATGTTCAATTTTTAATAACTCAATTTCTTTAGTTAGGATTGCAATTTGTTCATCATTAGATGTGTTATGAACAAGTGAGGTGATCTTCTTTTTTAGTGCTTTATTTTCAGACTTGTATTCACAAAATTTCTGAAACAATAAGGTGTATGTTGGGCGGCATGCTGCGAGGCAGGTGCGCGTGCCAGTGTCTCACCCTGGGGCGACCTGAGAATGAGGGTGTGGCAGAGGCGGTTGGCCAAGTCAGGCCTAGGTCGGGTGGGACCTGCCTGCGGGTGTTGCTGAGTTGTCCAGCAGGGGACTGTACCCTGTGGTAGGTTATAAGGAAGGATGGTATCCTTACACAACAACTCGAGTTTTGGCGTAACGGCAATGCCTGAGATCCTATATACCTGGTATCAGAGTATTGAAAAAGAAATGCAACTCCATGTGCATGATAAAAATCACGATGAACGAATTGCATTCCTGACAAAAGAAATAGAAATGATGAAAGTTGATGAAAAGACTCATAGTGAAGAGATGGATTGCTTGAAAATGAAATTACAAGAAACACAAAAAGAAAAGGACTGTTTAAGCCATTCTCTTGTATTCTTTCAAGAAGAACATCTAGAAACAAAGAAAAGTTGGAACAAACTGAAAAAGAATTGAGAAGAAATCTGAGGACTTAATGAAATTTGTAAAAGGAAAGCAAAATCTAGATGCGGTTTTGGGTGCTAAAATACATGTAACCAAGCATGGTTAGGATATCACCTGTCAAACAAAAGAAAATAGGAGAGTCATTGATCACTTCCTTTGTTGATCCTAGCCCAAGCACAAGCAAGCATGTGTCCCACAAAGCATAACAATAGTCAATCTCAGACCAAAGTATTGCAACCCAAAACAAATGTTCCCAACAAACAAAAGAAAAAGCCACCTGTCGACAGATGGAATGGTGCCTATCGACAGGCAAGAACAACTTCAACTAATAAACAGTCTATCAAGCAACAAAAAATTGAAAAGAAAATTTCTTCATGTAATGTGTGTAAGAAGATTGGTCATGATGAAAAACAATGCTAGAATAATCCAAAGAAACAGAAATTCAAACAAGTTTGGATTCCTAAGCATTTACTTTGTTGCATGAATGAAATTTTGGGACCCAAAGTAATTTGGGTACCAAAACCTCTTGTCTGATCCCATATGCAGGAATGCCTAGCAACCCAACATCAAAACAAATGGTACTTGGATAGCGGCTGTTCGAGGCACATGACGGCGACAAAGCTAAATTCTATTTGCTAGTAGAGAAAGATGGAGGACAAGTTATTTTTGGAGGTAACAACAAAGGCCAAATCATTGGCGCAGGTAATGTCGGTAAGTGTCCCTCCAATTCAATTAAAAATGTACTGTTAGTTGATGGCCTTAATCACAATTTGCTTAGCATAAGTCAATTATGTGATAGAGGTCATAACGTCATCTTTGAATCAAATTCATGTCAAATTGTTGATAAAGAAACAGGAAGTGTAAAATTTCTGGAAAAAGAGTGAATAACATCTACTTAGTTGACTTAGATGATCCAGAAAATGACAATTTGTGTCTTGTTGCAAATAGACAGGATGAATTAACATTGTGGCATCGTAGGTTTGGCCATGCGAGCTACAACGTATTGCACAAGATCATGAAGTTCAAATTAGTAAATGGACTTCCTGACATTCTTTTAACAACAATGAAAGTTTTTGTGATGCATGTGCACAGGGAAAACAAACCCGGAAATCTTTCAATCCAAAGCACCGGTAAGCACATCTAAACCATATGAACTGTTGCACATGGACCTTTTTGGACCAACTAGAACTTTAAGTCTCAATGGTAAACGTTTTGGTTTTGTCATTGTAGATGATTTTCTAGGTTCACATGGGTCAAATTCTTGGCACACAAAGTGAAACACTTATAATCTTCCAAGAATTCTTTAACAAGATTGAGCATGGCAATGTGAATAAAATATGCTCAATCCGCACCGATCACGGGGAGAATTTGATAACAATGCATTTTCTGATTTTGTAGGCACCAAGGGATTGAACATCTGTTCTCCTCCCAAGGACTCCAGAACAAAATGGAGTAGTGGAGAGGAAAAACAGAACATTGGTGGAAATGGCTCGCACTCTTCTGGTTGAAGGCCAACTCACAAGAAGCTTTTGGGCAGAAGCAGTGAACACTTCATGCTACATTCTAAACAGAGCCATGGTAAGACCTGTAATAAAGAAAACCCCCTACCAATTGTTGAAAGGTAGAAACCCAACTTGGGTACTTCTGAGTATTTGGCTCAAAGGTATTTATTCATAACAATGATAAATCTGATTTAGATAAATTTGAAGCCAAAAGTGATCAAGGTGGTTTTCTAGGCTACTCCGAACACTCTAGGCATATAGGGTGTAACAATAAAACACGCATGTGGAAGAAACTCCACATGTAATTTTTGATGAGACTTATGCCAAAACTAACAGTTTGACTGTTAATAGAACTGAAAAGAAGATGAAGGAACATCACTTGATGACCTACAAGTCAAAGCAAAAGACAAATCTGAAGAAGGTTCCAAGACCAAGGTGGATATCTTCACAAGGACTATGATGAGATGATGAGAAAGCCTTCAGAAAACAACATGAAAACATGAAGAAAATCCACTAGAAGGAACCTCCTGAAGAACAACATTCACAAGATCAAATTCCTCAAGGACAAGATGCTCCCGGCCCTCAACAATCACAAATGTGAGGTATTCCAAAGATCACCCACTTGATGATGTGATAGTAGTTTAAATGATTTGTTCAAACAAGGTCTCAAGTTAGACAATAATTGAACATGATCTTTTTGCTTTTGTCTCTCAAGTGGAACCCAAAAATGTTGAAGAAGTCTTAAAAGATAACTCATGGATTGATGCTATGCATGAGGAACTTGGTCGATTTCAAAGAAATAATGTAAGGAGTTTAGTTCCTAGAACCCTGAAATTTCTATCATAGGAACTAGATGGGTGTTTAGGAATAAACTTAATGAAGAAGGAAAAGTGGTCAGAAATAAAGCTAGACTCGTTGCAAAAGGATATAATCAAGATTTTGGTGTAGATTTTGAAGAATCATTTGCTCCTGTAGCCAGATTAGAAGCAGTCAGAATTTTTATGGCATATGCATGCTCCCATAAGTTCAAACTTTATCAAATGGATGTTAAAACTGCTTTCTTAAATGGCTATATCAAAGAAGAAGAAGTCTATGTCTCTCAACAACAGGTTTTGAAAATTCTGAAATGCCTAACCATGTGTATAAATTGCACAAAGCTTTTTATGGTTTGAAACAGGCACCTCGAGCTTGGTATGATAGACTAAGCAATTTTCTGTAAGCAAAAACTACTCAAGAGATAAAGTGGACCAAACACTCTCACTAAGAAAGCTCGCAATCACATAATTTTTGTCAAGTTTATGTGGACGATATTATATTTGGTTCTACTAACCCTCACTGTGTGAAGAATTTTCTAAACACATGCACAGTGAATTGAGATGAGTCTAATGGGGGAGCTTCAATTCTTTCTTGGTTTACAGGTGAAACAACATGAAGACGGCTTCTTCATAAATCAAGAAAAATATGTCAAAGAGCTTCTCAAACGATTTCAATTTGAACAAGCTAAACTGGCCTCCACCCCAATGAGCACAAGCATCAAATTGGAAAATGATGAGAAAGGTAAACCGGTAGATGCAAAGCACTTCGAGGTATGATTGGCTCACTCCTTTATCTTACTGCAAGTAGACGGATATACAATTCAGTGTTTGCCTTTGTGCTAGATATCAATCTAGTCAAAAGAAAGCCATTTATTGCAGTCAAGAGAATTTTCCGATATCTCTCAGGTACATGCAATTGGGTTTTGGTACCCAGCAGGCGGCAGTAGTTTTGATTGATATCATATTTTGATGCTGATATATGGCTGGATGTAAAATTGATAGAAAAGTACTAGTGGATATTGCCAATTCCTTGGCGGTTGCATGGTTTCGTGGGCATCCAAGAAACAACACTCGGTTGCACTCTCCACTGCAGAGGCAGAATATGTCGCTGCAGGAAGTTGTGCAGCTCAAGTGTTGTGATCAAAAGTCAGTTAGCTGACTATAATGTTGAAATGGATGCACACTATACTATGTGACAACACAAGTGCTATCAACCTTTCAAAAAACCTGTCCAACACTCAAGGACTAAACACATTGAAATGCGACATCATTTCTTTAGAGATGAAGTTGCCAATAAAACTTGGAACTTAATTTCATTCCCACAGAAAAACAATTGCTGATATTTCACCAAACCCTTGTCTGAAGATAGATTCACATCCTTAAGAAGAGAATTGGGTTTGTGTAAAATGCAATGAAACTAATTCTCCATATTGGAGTACATGCTCTTTATGTGTGAATGACTATGTGGTATATCAAATGGTGAACTGTGGAAGAACAAGTTCGGCTTGTTTGGAAAACTATCATCATGCGTGAGGAAAACATTCTCCGCCAAGTATCCATAGTCCCATTGCATATAAAGGTCTTGTACTTCACATAGGATTTTTAGTTCCTTACATTTTATCATGTTAACTCCATGAAACAATGCATTTTCTGTGACATGTGCTTGTGTATGATATTCTTGAAATGAACATGTTTGCCTTGTATCAAATGCTGTGTGAATCCTTGCTTAGATGTTGTGTCAACACTGTGCACACACTATGGGGATAAGTTCAGGGGTAGATGAGTATTTTCATGAGAAACTCTTCCTACGCTTCATTTTTATTTTCTCACTTCCTTGAACTTCATGTGCACTCAACTGAAACCAGAAAAATCCACTTTGTTCATATCTGTCGACAGACACATCCATTTGTCGACGGTACACTCAGACTTGTTCTGACTGAAACTTCAATTCATCAGTCTGTGTGCATTGTCGACAGACAGATTCCTGCTGTCGACAGATACACACATTCTCACTTTTTCTTCCTTCTTCATACTTTGCAGAAAGTGTTCATACTTGATTAAAGGTAAACATTGGATTGTTTGTGCAATATAACCTTCATATCCACTTCATGTCAAAGTCGTGAACCAAGTCTAAATGATGTTGATGCAACAACTTGATTGAGGACTATTTAGATCATTTTGAACACAAAGAGCAAACCAAAAATTATTTTAAACATCTCTTTGAATAACTCCCTGTCATTAAACATGAAGAATCCAATGATTTGAAAAATCAGAAGGTCCTTGAATTTAATGTTCTACATTTCACTTGCCTAAGAATTCATGTACTTGACGAAAAGTAAAAACAAATAAAAGGGAGAAAAAGCTACCTATTTCTACGTTTCAAACAAAAAAAAAAATTTAATATCTTTCATTTGGGAGGATAGAGGTAGAGCAATGATGAAAATCACTAAGTAACCGGGGACATGGCATCCACCAATGTCCGTCTGCGTCAAAAGGTTGTTTCATTAATCTATACAATGGCTTGATGGACACTCACATTGAGTAACTGAGGGTATTGGCATCACAAATGTCTACCTTCCATGAAAAAGTGAAAGTGCTCCTCATTGCCACCTTTCCCATCTTCGCTGTTTAAAGATCCTAAAATCATACTAGAAATAGAGTGAAGCCTCTGAAAAAAATTTACGTCAAGTCCAATGTGCTTCTTATGGGTCAAGTCCAATGTGCTTCTTATGGGTAAGATGTTCTTGTGGCCATCTAATTCAATTTCATCTGACTATCATCTCTATTTTGATGCATGTTTTTCTTCAATGGCCTTAATCAAAAGAGTTATTTAATTTTCACTGGCTTTTGTGAAATGTGTTCTTTATGATCTAATTAAAGAACTCATCGGTTTTATTTCAAAATCATTGTAGACTTGTGTCATGTCTTCATCATAATGGATATGCATTTTTATCTTGTACATACACCTATTTTACCCTAAAATGCCAATGAACACTTGACCCGTTGAAAAATCTTGAAAAAATCAAGTTTCTGCCAAAAAGCAATTATCTGTCGACAGACAGATGGTCATCTGTCGACAGCCGGCGGCCCAGATCCGTTTTGAAGCCAACCATCGCGCCGGTTCAAGTCTTTTGTGTGGGGCCTCTTTTCTAAATCCTTCTAAACCTATTCTAAAGGCTTCCCACGACCATTTCCCCTCTCATTTCCTCCTCCTCTTCTCCAAACCCTCTCTTTCCCCTCCAGGGCTCAAGATCCGATCCGTCTCTGAAGATCTCGCTGCTCCTCATCTGAGATCCCTCCACTCTCCCTTCCCAAACGCCATTCTCACCCTCCTTCTTCAGATGGCACCCAAGACCAAGATTCTCACTCGCCGTCGTCGCGCTTCGAAGGACGCCGAGAGAGTTCCAGGGCTCCTTCAGAACATCGTAGCAAGCATCGCGAAGATCGTTTGCCGAACTCATTGTTCCTCAGGGTCTCCATCTCATCCGGTACACGACACCTTCAAGAAACTCGTCCAATCCCGGTATGTGGACTTTGAGTCCTTAGGATCGATGTTCCCCTCACTCCTACCCTACTTTGACACTCAAGGGTGGACATCCTTTCTGTACTCGCACTTGCAATATTCTCCAAATGCCGTCACAGAATTTTTCAATAACCTAGGGCTTTCCGATCAGGGAGATCTTTTCTCTTCGGTGAAAGGCACTCGTTTTCACCTCACCGCAAATCTTATCTCGACGGCCCTTCAAATCCCAAACTCAGAGTTGAAATCTTCAACTATACTCCTTCCGCTTCTGAGTACTATGAACTTCTCACTTTGCAACCTTATGATTCCACTAAGAAAATTGCTCGTTTGAATGCCAACTCCTTTCCTCCTTTGATCCGGATGATCCATCATATCTTCACTACTTTGATCGTCCAAAGGATGGAAGCCGAGAATTGGTCACTGAGGTCCATAAGTCTTTGTTCATATTCTTCCTCAAATGTCAACAAATCAATCTACCTGAACTCATGCTAAGCCTCATTCGTCGTGTTTCTCCAACACCAAGAGATCAATGCCATATGCTTGCCCCATCACCTCTCTTCTAATTTTCATTGGCATTCCTATTCCTTCAAGTGAGCTCGTCTCCTTAAAATCCGCAGTGCATTTGACCTCACTGCCGCTCACCGAATGGGCTACAAGTTTGTAGACGGTGTAGTCACAAGGACTCTCAAAGGGAAAGAACAACAAGGTGATGAAGAGGCCTGACAATGAAGACAATGAAGGCAATGAAGACAATGAAGATAATGAAGACAGTGATGAAGAGCATCAGGATGAGCAAATGCCTGATCAACCTCAAGAATTTGCTGATGTACATGTGCCTCACGAACAATCTCTTCGTGATTACTTGGCACAATTGCATCAACAGATGACCTCAGGATTTGCTCAACTGAACACTAGATTTGATCAAGTGGATGCTCGCCTCAACTCTCTGGATGAGTCTCACGTGCATATCCAAGACCGGCTTGATTACCTCTACTCCGAGAGAGCTGGATCCCGTCATCCTCCACCTACTGGACATGACGATGAATAGAGGGTCTCAGGGTCCTTAGAGGTCGTTAAGAGTCTTAGCTGGGAGTTAGTCTCACTAGTCCTGTTATCTTTTTGCTTGCTCATGTTATTTCCCTTCCTTTTGTTTTTTATTGAGTCATGTATGGTTGTCTCTTGTACTGTGTAATTTGAATGATCAATCAATGAAAAATCACAGTTCATGTTTATTCGTCTCTTATATGTGCATGACTTGACTTTTTGTATGTTGTCAAAAAGGGAGAACATCATATTATGCATCAATTGAATTTTTTTGTCATCATCAAAAAGGGGGAGATTGTTGGGTTTTCAATATATCATGTTTTTTATGATCACATTAATATCCTTGAACATTGATTTAATGCAAAATTGATGTGTTAATTAACATGAAAAACACCATGAAAGATGATTATGTTAAATATTGCTAAATCATATAATGTATATCACTAACAATGTATTTACATGTAGGTGCACAAGCATGAAAGATGGAGCATCAGAGATGAGCAAACAGACCAAGGCAATGTCAAAGAAGAGTATCTGTCGACAGGCCCAGGTATGTGTCAACAGATACACACAGACAACCCAAGACAGACTTCAGTTTTGTATCTCTGAGTGCATCTGTCGACAGATGCAAATTACCTGTCGACAGATACACACAGAATTTCAGATTTCTGAAACCCAGTTCTCAGACTGATCATGGACTGAGTGCATCTGTCGACAGATGCAAGTGCACCTGTCGACAGACACGAAACATGAAATTCAGAAATTCTAATTTCCAGCCCCATTTGGGTGTCTCCTTCCTCCACGACCCCCACCTTTACCTAACACTATATAGCATCCTTTTGGAGCCAAATTCGCACAGAGCAGCCCCCCAAGCAAGAGCCTCCAAGGGACCAAGAGGAAAAGCCCCAATTTGCTGCCCTGCTTCAATCCTCCGCCCAGATCGTCGTGGAATCACCATCCATGCGGAGTTGAAGCCGGATCGTCGTCAATTCAACCTTCTACATCGACCAGTCTACATCCAATCGAAGTTTGAAGAGCGTCTGGACGATCCACGAGAAGAATTCCAACTGGATTTGTTCCCCAACTCTAAATTCTTCTCCATTTCACAATTTCCATTCTATTGTGTGTGTGTGATTGTGTTTCAAGCATGCCTTGTGCTTGATCCACGAAATTGTGGTTGTTCCGATCGTGGTTCATCAGACAACGTGTGTGTGTGTGAGTTGCTGTATTGAACTCGCTCATAAGCAGTCGTTTCTGCGTATGTGTGTGGACGGTGGATGTAGGATACACGAGTTGTGTACTCCGAACCACCTTAAATCATTGTGTCCTGTGGTTTGTTCGCGTTTTGCGATAGATGATTGGTAGGCACGTTGTTCATACGCACGTTTGATACCCTGTTCTCATTTATATCAACTCAAGCTTTCTTATATTCAATCGAATTCTAATCAAGTTTCATTAAGATCGCTGTAGCACCGAAAAGAAGCCATCAGTAATTAGAAATTGTTGTAATCTATTCAACCCCCCTTCTAGATTACCATATTGTGTTATTCCGCATAACCCTTCAGTGTATACCTCTTCCCATTCATCAATAGAATAATTTTCAAAGGAAGAGTTTACCTCAGCGAAGTCTTCACTTCTTGCCATTAAGCACTGAATTTCTTCATCTCCAGAGCTTCCTTATGCGTTCTCATCTTCATCTTCATCACTCCAAGTAGCCATCATTGACTTGGCTTTCTTGAAGGTGAACTTGTCCTTTTTCAGTTTTTTCTTGAGCTCTGGGCATTCACCTCTCACGTGCCCTGGTTTCTTACACTCATAGCACACAATCATGTCAGATTTTTTGTTAGACTCAAACTTATTTGAGAAATCTTTCATTGGGAAAGTTTTGAAGTTACCTGAGCCTTTCTTTTTGAACCTGAGGAATTTTTTGAACTGTCTAGTGAGTATGGCCATTTCATCATTCTCACTATCACTAGACGATTCAGATTCATCACTTTCCTGTTGTACTTCTTTCTTGGAACTTGAAGAACTTTTGTTAGAGGCTTTTAAGGCGATGGATTTTCTAGGATTAATCTCAATTTCTTTTCTTTTCAGATTTATCTCATAGGTCATCAGGGATCCTATCAATTCATCCAATTTCATTGTTGAAAGGTTTTTAGAGTCCTCAATGACAGTGGCCTTAGTATGCCAAGAGGATGGAAGAGACCGAAGTATCTCCTAACTAAGTCACTCTCTGAGTACTCCTTTTTGAGACCTTTCAACCCATTTATTATTAGCATGAATCTAGCAAACATATCTGAAAGGGTTTCTTCAATTTTCATTTTAAACATCTCATATTCAGATACTAGCATGCTTGCTTTGGTTTCCCTTACCTCAAACGTTCCTTCGTATATGAGCTCCAATTTGTCCCACATCTCTTTTGCTGACTTACATGTGGAGACCCTTGAATACTCCTTTGGATGCACGGCGCACTACATCATGTTCAATGCGCTCCAATTCAGGGTGCCTTTGCGAATTTGCTCCCTGGTTCAGGTGTCTTCGTCAGCGGGCAGCTCATAAGGCCCCTTGCTGACGATCTTCCATAGCTCATAGTCCTGAGCTCTCAGAAAAACCTGCATACGATTTTTCCAATACGTATAGTCAGTGCCATCAAAGATGGGAGGCCTAGACACCGAGTGTCCTTCAGCTATAAACCCCTTGTTAGTTTCCATGCGATCGAATTTCTCCTGATCGTGAGATCAATCTATTAAAGCAGTAAATCGGAGAAACCTCGCTCTGATACCAATTGAAAGATGCAGAATTATCTAAAGCAGTAATCTAGAAGGGGGGGTTGAATAAATTACTACCAATTAAAAGCACTATGACCTTCTTTTTGATTCAACACTGACTTGACAAAATCTTAAACATATATGTATTGAATTAGAACTATGATGTGTGTGCTGATTGTGAATAGAACGAATACCAGCCTATCTAGCTTGTGAATAATCAACGTGCCTACCAAACATCTATCGTGAAACGTTCAAACCACATGACACGAAGATTTAAGGTGGTTCGGAGTATACAACTTGTGTATCCTACATCCACCGTCCACACACACACGCAGAAAGACTACTTATCAGCAAGTTCAACTCAACAACCACACACACGCATGTTGTCTGATGCAAACACGCAATCAGAACAACAATCCACATGTGGATCAAGCACAAGGAACGCTTGAACCACTACCACACATATAGAGATATGAAAAATAGAACAGAGGAAGAGTTCTGAGTTGAGGATCAAATCCAAGATATGAACTATTCAGTGAGTTCGTCCAGAAGACTTCAAACTTCACGTCGTTGACGACCACGTGATGAAGACGAAGCTTGAACCGAGGACGAACGGGCTTCAACTCTGCTCGTGAGATGGATCTTCCACGAACAGGACGAAGGGTTGAAGCAGAGCAGCAGGGAGAAGCCTTTCTCTTGGGTTTTGCTTAGGGTTTTGGTATGGTGGCTTCTTGCTGCGAAAATACCTTCATATGATCTATATATATGGGTGTCCAAGTATGGAGAGTCGTGCTTGAAGGGATCACCCCAATATAGAACATATCCTGACCATCGGATCTGACTTTCTCTTCGTCTGTCGACAGGCACTTCATAGCTGTCGACAGCTACTGCTCAGATCTGGTTTCCAAAACCATGATGTTGCTGGAAGGCCTTATCTATCGACAGGCGATTTTCTAGTTGTCGATAGGTAACTTGTATCTGTCGATAGGTACATTTCATCTGTCGACAGCTACTGCTTAGATTGTGCTTCCAGTAGCTTGTTTGTTCTGGATGAGTCTATCTGTCGACAGGGAACTTCCTGGCTATCGACACATGACCACTTGAAGTGTTTTTCTTGTTCTTTTGCACTTGGATTTTGTTGCTTGTCTTGTGTGTCTTCACAACTACATCAAAAGACATTATAAATGAGATACAATGAATACATAGGTGTTCATCAAGGCATTTGCACACTTGATCATTTCATTCATGTCTTTGACATATTTACCATGTTTCTAACATTAAGACAACATCAATTATGTCACACATCATCAAAAATATTTATGCACATGTCATCATCTACATTGTAACCCAACACAACACTCAAGTACTCCCAGCGCAGATGCAACGCCAGTAATCATTATACCCCATGGTTAATAGTATATTTATGACTCTCCATCATTGGGGCTAGACTGGAGCCCTTGGACACTCGCTGTGCCTGGTCAGCATCTCATTTCAATTTTAAATGTAGATACCCACAGTCATTAATAATGGCCAATGAGAGTTTCAATATGTAAGCATGTGTAATGTTATGTTCATGATGATGATGTGAACAAGTAGTAATTAGTGTGAACATGATTCCATGATAACAATGGTTAAGAGATAAATTCGACAACATAACGGCACAATTTATACTTTAGTTCAATCTTTACATTAATGGCTTGAGTCTAGATTGTAAATCACACTCACGAGAACAAGAGAAGAAATGAAGTGCACGCTATCTCCAGGGAACTTCAACGGTACAACCAACTCGGTCTCCATGAGGGAATCCACAGAGTACGGAGATTTACGGAGGTCTTAGAAAAAAGGTCGCTAGTCTACCGATACGGAATGACCGATAGAGAGCTTCCAAATCCCCAAGAAAGGGCTGCCTAGATGTGCAAGTGTGTAGTGAACACGTGTCTCAATCAACAATCCACCGGTTTCAAACTTGCGGAAAACAATTAACATGATAACATGAGATGAAACTATGCAATTAGCTAAACATGGTTTGCAACATTTTAATATAACAATTATCATTTTAACAAGATAGAACAGTAAGAAGAGTAAATCACTTGTTGAATGAATGGTCACATCATTAAAGAGCAATTAGAATAACATTCATGTAGTTATAGCTTTTTCAATGGGTTGATAACTTTTAGACCACTTGACTGACTGAACAATACTTTCTAGTAATCATAACATGCAAGACATACGGCCTAGACTCACTAAAAAAGTCTCGGGTGGGCTTTAGAAATTGCGACGAGTTTAGTCATTGTGGATATTCATAGTTTATACAGAAAAATATGGCTTTCTTAGACGTAAAGTTGTTCCGACTGAAAGTCACGACGGGTTAAGTCGTAGCGGTTCACAAATGATCGAAAATCGAAATACCATGCAAAACGAAGCATATGGGGGTTAGGGTAGACCTATAAGTCATTATTGGTCAACTAAAAATCATCAAAAACATGTCAAATTCACACCTGACACAGTGGTCACGATTTAAATCACTGAATCGCGTCCACTGTACTGGACGCGATTCAAGCAGGCAGATAGATCACGAACTGGGTTGCGTGATCTCATGTTTTGGCTCGAAACTCAAGGTTCTAGTGGTTTTTTGACGAAATACTCAACATGAAACTTGTTGGAAACTTGGAATAGAAGAGCACTATGGTTTTGGAATCATTCAAAACGGCCTCGGGATGTGCAAAAAATCCACACAAACATAAAATGCAATTTACATGCGCGACTTTGAGAAAACGCTTATAACTCAAGATATACTCAATGAAATTCGATGAAACCACTTGGAAATGAAAGTAGACTCGATGCTCTACACATTGGTATATGAGTTATTAAGATTTGGCCCGAGATCACCTACCTGTTGGGTTGGAGAAGTCACATTTTTCTAGAAAACCCGCGTTCAGACCACTTGGAGAAGAATGCTTACTGCACCCGATCTACTGAATAAAAAATAGTCAAACTAGTGGGATTAGGAAGTAGACTCGACCCTCTTTCCAAGATATAAGCCTTGCAATGTTTGGTTATGGTTTGACTCACCTTTGGTCGACCACAAGAAGGGTTGTCTGCACAGGTTGAAGCAGAACGCAACAGGGAAGAAGCTCCGAGTTGGGGCGGATTCCTCCTCCCTTAGGTGCTCAAGAACAGCCTCCCATGACCCCAACAATGTATATTTTCATCTCCTAGGATTTCATAGCATGTATATATGCATCTAGTGTGTTTTGGAAGTCCCTTTGGGTGAAGGAAAGGCAAGGTGCAGTTCTAGCATTCCACCTTCCTTATTTTGAGGATTTCTCACCCCAATAGAGTGTGTGAGCTTTATAAAACCTCCCACCATGGTTAAGCACGAATTTGGGTTGCCAAGAAAGGCTAATTGCCTTGGGGTTTTCCCTAATTACCCCCTTCTATTTTCAGCTTAATTAGAGTTGTGAATTTTTGGTATTTTCTTGTTCCATTTTGTTCTTGGGCCAAAAGTGATCCATTGGCCCAATTCCAATAATGGGTCATCCATATATGATGTTGGAAGCCTCTCCAGCATGTTTATTTAATTTATGATCATGTTATATTTCCATGGTAACGGTTTTTCGACTTAGTTTTCTAATTGGCATAATTAGTCACAATAACTCTTAAACCTAGCTCAAATGATTTTTACTGACCCATATTTCTTGATGGGTCATTAGATGATATTATTTGAAGTCCATATATGATTTTTATTTAATTTTCTGACTCATCCAAGTACGTGTGATAATGATTTTTTGACTTATTTATGAATTACGATAATAAGTTGCAAAATGCTTTAAACTTGGCTAATCCAATTTTTCTTGGCATAAATTTCTTTGTGGAACATTTAGGAATAATGTATGTGGTTGATTTATAATTTTTATGGAATCTTCTGATGTGTTCTTACACGTACGATAGTGGTACGTATGTTCTACCATTCCGATAATACGGAAATTATCTATTTTCCATTTATTCAAAATTTTAATTTACTAAATTTTTTGAGGTGCTACAGAAAGCAAATCATTGTTTCGATCAAATTGTTCTTTAAGTGAAAGCAAATCGTTGTTTCGATCAAATCGTTCTTTAAGTGAACGCAAATCGTTGTTTTGATCAAATCGTTCTTTACGTGAAAGCAAATCGTTGTTTCGATCAATTCGTTGTTTCGATCAAATCGTTCTTTAAGTGAAAGCAAATCATTGTTTCGATCAAATCGTTGTTTTATTATGAAATTGTTGTGGGATGGAAATCGTTGTTTTACTTATGAAATCGTTGTGAGACGGAAATCGTTATTTTACTTATGAAATCGTTGTGAGATGGAAATCGTTATTTAAGTGACTTATAGAATCGTTATGGCGATTGAATCGTTGTTTCTATAAAGGAAATCAATGTGTACTTAGACAAAACATATGTATTTGAACTTACAGCAGTGTGTGAGGATAACTTACAGATTTGCTAGATTTATTTTCTGTGGATAAACTTTAGAAATAGTTGTTAGAAAGCATTTTACAAGGTTTTGTTAATCACCAAAATTACATATATAATTCATGATAAATTTTATATGGAGATGGACTGATCATCAATAAAAACAACAAAACTAACCTATAAATAACGACAAACTACCCTACATTTGAAGGCATTGGGAGAAGGAGAAAGTTGTGCCATTGAAAGAAAGGGCGAAGTGGAAAAAGGGAATAGTCAACGCTTTAAGAGCGTCGGATGAGAGTTGGAGTATAAGGGGAGGTGAACGCGGGACAAAGGAAAACTTGGAAATAAGGATTGAAAAGATGGAATGCTTGAGGGGCCAAGAATACCTTGGCCAGAGCTTATCTACAAAGTTGTTGTCCTCATAGGGTTCATCTGCTTCTCCAACATCTTCACCGTTCCCAAGCAACTGTCGCTTGGAGGTGATGGCGAATGGGGGTTCCACCAGCTCGGCAACTGCAGGGGGCCATATGAGATCGCCATCCCAGAACAATCGACAAAATGCAATGGTGATGTCTTCCAGATTGAACCATCTATACCATTCTGCCTCGGGATCACCTATTTTTCTTCTCTTATCGGGTCGTAGTGCCTCCAAGGCTTGATATGTGAGCATTGGTGTCATGTGTCGGGCAAAATGACGTCCATGGACATAATAGTCTGTGAAATCTGCCCCTACAACAATGGTGTCGTACCCTGGCTGCATTGGTCCCTTGACAAAGTGGCAGTATAATGTCCAGGTGAGTGGTTGTCGGTCTGGCTTCAGTGTGGAGGAGAATGCAGTCCATGGCTGGACTTCCTCTTTGTAATTGAGACCTCGCCTGGTGACTTGCTTGGAGTTAGAGATGATCTAAGTCTTTCCTTGAAGCTGAGCTCCAAGTCCTTTTCCTGGCTGATAGCCGATCTTAAGCATAATGTTCTAGCCTTTTGTGTCCGACGGTGTTGCCTTCTTGGCAGTCGCCAAAGATGGAGACGCTATATGGCGACTGGAGGAGAAAGTATAAGCCCACAGATAGTTCACATCAAGCATAGAGATGATGGGCTTGTTAGAGGGCCAGACTGCTGGCATGATCTGTTGAATTGCTTCAACTGTGTGTGTGGTGGCTGCACTTGTCACCTTGATAATTCACCCTTGGAATGGGAATTTAAGACATTGATGAGCCGTAGAGGGGGCTGCCCCTAGTGCCTCAATCCATGGGCGGCCGAGAATAGCCTTGAAGGTGGGATCAATATCTAGCACATAGAACTCTACAGTCATCACAAGCAGTCCCAATTCTGCTTGTAGAGAAACTATGCCATGATAGGGCCACCTGGAATTATCATAAGCCGCAATGGTGGTGGGAGTTGGCTGCAAGCGGCGCTCGGATATATTGCATGACCAGAGAGTGCTGAGGGGACACACATTGATTGATGCTCTGATGTCCAATAAAGCGGCATCAATGGCCACTTTATTTATTGTCAAAGTCACACATAAAGGCATTCTCCTTGCCTCGGGAAGAGCTAGCTCATTGTCGGAAAAAGTAATTGTCGGCCCCCTAGTAACGATAGATAAGACCGATGGCAATGTTTCTGGGGTCATGTCTTCACTGACCATAACCCTTCGTAGAAATGTCCGCAAGGCATCTTAATGGGTCTGGGACCTCTTGATTAGTTCAAAGATAGAAATCTTGGCAGGTGTCTGGTCCATATGTTTCAGAATGTCATATTGAGTGCCTGGGACTGGCTCTGCCTTTGCCTCTTCAATGTCCGTTGTTGTTGTTGGTTGCTAGAGTTGGAGTTGTGGGCCGGCTAACCCGGCATTGACATGGATGCATGGGGATACATCTGGTGAAACATTCGCCCGCTCCGGAGGGCGAGGTTGTGTTGCATTGGAGGTCGAGTGGTGTTGATGATAGATGGGTTGGCTATTATTGGCGCTGACATGAGAGTAAGTGGGACGTTGATGGGTGATGGACTAATGGGTAGTATTATGGGAGTGTTGCGTAGTGGCGAGGTGATTATGGCAATAGTAGGTGTAGTGGAGGTGATTGTGGTATGAGAAATAGCCAATAATTGACCTACTTCATACTCATCATCGTAGGCCCAAGCGGCGGCTGGTGGTGGATGGTGGACGATGGGGTTGACTTGAGAGGGTGGTGGATCAGGTTGGGGGTTCGGAGTGGGCTGATGTTGCGGCATAGGTTTCACACTATGCCAAGATCATGGGGCGGCTGTTGTGGTTGTTGTAGCTATCAGAATTGCTGTTGGAACTGCTGATGTTGCTGTGGTGGTGGCTGTTGTCGCCTCTATTATTGATGCTTTTGTCTCTGCCCCTGTTGGTCCCTCAAGGTTTGAATCAGTCTCTTCATCTCTGCCCAATCAATTTGCTATTGCTCATGAAGATCATATATCATGTCCCTTAATTGGAAGCAATCTGATACATTATGCCCTAGATAGCAGTGATATACACAATACTTGGTCTGGTCCGCTGCCATGTTCCAGTTGGCCTTTTCCGGAGGAAGCCTAAGAGCATTAAGGGACATGAGGGCTGCAAAAATGTCAAACAAACTTTCGATGAGAGGAGGGTACTGAGCTCTTTTGGGGCCATTGGGTTTTCTAGGAGCATAGTCGTTTGTGGTGGAGGGACTTGGTTATATTGGCTTTGCTCCTGTGGAGGGTTCTGAGCTTGAGGAGGTGGTGTAGGCCTGTTGTTCCATGGTTGCTGAGGAGGTGAATTATAAGGGTTCCTACCTACCTAGCCTTGAGGATGGTTTACATCACCTACTTGTTCATTGGTTTGTACCCCTTCGGTGACAGGGCCCTGTGATTTCTTAGGGTAGCGAGACTTTGGGTTCTCAAACATGGAGTGGATGGGGGAGTCCTTGAGCTGTGTTTGAATGAAGCGGGCTCGCTATATAGCTGGTGCATAATGGTGATATCGTTCATGGCCAAGATGGATTGGTAGGCAGGTGTGGCATTAGCAATCAAAAGCTTGACCTTCTCCTCCTTCAGCATGGGACAACAGACTCGTGCAACCAAAGCACGCCACCGGTCAGCATAAACGGCAAATTCTTTGTCAGCCTTCATCTTCTCGGCCACAAGATCCACAAAAGAATACTCGGGTCTGACCCAATCTTGGAACTGCTGCAGAAATCTCTCTTGCATAATTTGGAAGTCTTCGACCTCCTCTGGTGGCAGAGAGTAGAACCACTCAAGGGCCGGACCATCCAAGGATTTTATGAACAAGTACACCATGAGGTGGAGGTCATACTTGTGTGGAGCAGATTCATATACAAAATCTTTGATGTGTACATAAGGGTCGCCTACCCCAGAGTATTGTCTGTAGATGGGAAGCTCTGACTGGGGCGGAACCCGGAGGTGTTGGAAAGAAGGAAGGGGAATGTCGACTGCCTTCCGAGGGTCCAGCTACCTTCGGAGATCATGCAACTCCCTTTTCATGGACGTCCATTCCGCAGGAAGTCGAAAGGGGATGAGACGTGGTGAGCAGGGACAAGGGAGCATGATTGCTCTAAAGAGTATGACCTCTCGCGGGAAAGAAGATTGTGTTCGGCCTGATAGTAAGAAGTATGTGGAGGGGACTTGGGTCGAACATCCTCCACCAAAAGATAGGTGGGCTCAGAGAAATGGATAGCCTGTGGATGGAGAGGAGTAGGATCAACCATGATAGAGGGTGCGCGTGGTGCAGAAGTAATGGGTGCGGAGGAAGTTGCTTGTTGGGTAGAGGCATGAGAGGGCGGAGAGAGGGGGCACTTGCCTTTCCAGCCGCCAAGAATTCCCGAACTTGGTCTGGGCATAGATGGGGAAGAAGTTGACTAAATTGGGCATGTGGGTCATCTGCCCCAGAAGGAGAGGGGAGGCGAGACCGATCATCAACAATTGTGGGGGGTTGGATTTGCCTAGTGAGGGTGGCAGCAGGTGGCTGGGCCACATCCTCAAAAAGCCCAATGGGCAGAGAATCACCAGTGAGGATGCGGAAGTGGTCCATATCGAAGAGTGGATTATGATATAATATAATGGTTGGTGGAGATTGACTCGATAGACCTAAACACTGACGCATACACTACCCCTAAACAATTAGGGGAGACAACGAGACCACAAACAAACCCTAGACCCTAACACACAAGAATGGTCGATGAGATGAGAAGGAGAATCTCAAGCAAACACCCAAGTTGACATGATTATCGTTAACATTTTAGGGTTTACAGTTAGCCTTTTAGTGGATTAATTAATGAAATTGCACTCGGCCAAATAGGAACCCTAATAGGTGTGTACTCGAGTACTCTGGTAGGACTAAGGGGTGACACAAAACTCACGCGCAAACGACCTGAACTAGGGGGCAACAGGTACAACTAGCCCGATGACTGCAACGTGCGCACGGCCACGGGGACTTATGGAGGCCCTCGATAGCAGGCCCTGGTCAGCCCATGAGTGCTCGCAGGTGAGAGGGTCTCCACTACCAAGGAGGAGTCCTATCTACATGAAATAGTGTATACATGAACCTAATCACACCGAAGTGCATGCAAATACTAACCTAAACTCACAAACAACAGTTTAAAGGTCTATGTTGAAGTCGCGATGACCAGGTCTGTCGCGACCTTATCGCGACCGAAAGATCAGTTGCGATAATCTTGGGTCACAGAAACCATAAACCAAACACAAACAGGAATCAAATAGACTATCCTAAGCACAGTACAACATGGAAATGACTAAAAAGAACATGAAGACTCTCTAAACAAGCAGAAACTGAGGCATGAAATGGAAAACAAGCGGAAAACTTAGGCATGACAGACCAGATGAATCAAACTATACGCTGCATGGAATTCAGCGTCAATCATAATCATGACCAGACATCCCGTCATAGTTTGATCTATTTTACAGCCTTCGATTTTCATGCAATTTTATAGTTTGGTTTTTTAAAATGCCTGTAAGTAGCGAAGTTCTTAACCATCACGATTTAAGGAAAATGCGACTGTTCAAACCGTCACATTTTAAGAAATTGATTGTTGCCTTGCTTCAATTGACGACGACTTACTTAATAGCGACATCTGAAACTGTTGCGATTTATAAGGTCATCCGAAAGTCAATTTTTCACTGAATCAATCTTAGCTATACGCGATGCCTGAACCCGTCATGATTTCTAAAGCTTACCCGAGATTTGTTTCAATTAGTCTAGGTTGTAAGACCTGCATGCTATGATTGTTAGAGAGCATTGTCAGTCTGTCATGTGGCTTAAAAACTGTCAACTCATGTAAAATTCTTAATAAACTTGAAATTCTATTCTAAATGCTCTTAGTTGTGTGATCTATTCTCCTTGAGATTGTTATATTCATCTTGATGTTCCAGCTTTATAAACTGAAAGTACACCATGTTAAAATGTAGAAAGAACATGTTGTTATAATGTTATTGATTATTCTATATTGCGTCTTCATGTTACTTGCTTTCTGCTTTGTTTTTAAACCAATGGATTGTGATCTTTGAGACACGTTCTACACTACACATTTGCACAATAGGCAACCTTTCTTGGGGGATTGGAAACTCTCTACTGGACATTCCGTTCTGGTAGACTAAGGACCTTTCCAACAAGACCTCCATAATTCTCCGTACTCTGTGGATTCCCTCATGGAGACTATGTTGGTTGTACCAGTAGCGACCCTGGATATTTAAGCCCAATAAGGCTCCATATCCAAGTTCGCTTCCCGCGATCGAACCGAAGTCTCACAAGGGATATCTCACACAAGTGTCCAGTAAGAATATAAAAGACAACTTCAAGAGCATAGTATGCAAGAAAGTACATGCATTTATACTTATTTTTCATAATTTACATTGTCCCAATACATTATTACATGTACAAGAGAAAAGTACAACTACTTGGGGCATATCCCGAGGGAGCAGAGCTCACACAACTACAACTATGACTCAACTTCTGGTGGTACAAGTCTGCCACAACACTTCCGCACACCAAACCCATGGCAAACCCTGAAAAGAACTGTAAGGGAGTGAGTCTCAACAAGTCACAGGCTCAGTAGGGACCTCCTAAAATCACAACAAATTAACAACTGAAAGAAGGAACCAAGTCCTCAACCCCCAAGGGTCTCATTGGCAGCACTAACTGAAACACTACTGAAGTAAAATGTGCTAATCATAAACATAACTGAACTGTATTAAACATAAACACATTAACTACCACGACTTACAGGAAATAAGGGAAGCAACAGGACTAGTGTAGACACACCAGTCCACCACGGCAGCTGAAAGAATCACGCCACAAAGCCACATAGGCCAACCACTGACCGACGATAACGAGACTGACAACAAGAAGTCAGTCCCCCACAGAATGAGTGAAGCAAGGCCACACATACCAATAACCAACGAAGGGTAACAGAACTAACAACACGGGTTAGTCCACCACAATATCCACGATAACAAACACATCGGAGAACTACCCACACAACGGTACAACACCACAAATGGAAGGTCACACAATGCGACCCCCACAGAAATCGGTCCACCTCAACACCTGAAAAGGCTAGCACACTGCGTGCCACAATAACCAACAACTCACACAGGGTACAGATACCTGAAGCCACGAGGTACCACAACTGAACCACAAGTGCCATTGTGCCATCAGCACGACACACAACAAACGGTCACAAACCACAATCGGTGAGTCACCACTCACAAGCCACAACCACTGGCAAGCATGAGTAGGAAGGAATGACACCACCATCTACTGGTTCATGACGCCAGTATCCAACCCCAACAACACAGTACAAGAATTACCTCTTAGTCTCGCAGTCAAGGACGAAAGGTCCAACTGCCGCTCCACATCCACACAGTAAAGCCAAAAAACTGTGGAGACCAACCAACACCACACCTGCAGACCACACAGTTGCAGGCCCATGCCTAGTACCTTTAGAGACTCTAGCCTGAACTCTCTAAAGTGAGGCACTGGAAAATAAAGGACTAGCTGGGGCCCAGTACATTTACTGGTGTCTGTACCCCCAACCACGAGCGCGCTACAAGTGACCGAGTACACCTACAACACACAAATCGCTACCCTATTTTAATCAGTTTTATTATTGTTCGCACATTGAGATATAAATCTTACTGAGCTAGTTTTCTTATTACCTGCTTCTTAACATATTAGGTGACATCGACATGGAAGATAGAATTCTATGAGTTAAATCATTTTAATTATTGTTGTCACGCCCAGATATTTAGCAGCAGAATAAATACCGGGGGACGTGAACGATACAAATAGGCGTATCACAGTTGAATAGCACAGAGTCACAATTGAATATAATAACACATTTGAGGCTATATTATGATCACCCAAAAGTATACTTTATTTCATTCCATTCAACTAGATACAACCTTACATAAGAAAGAACCAACTAAAGGTCCATTATTCAAATAAAACTTCCAGAAAAGTTAACTATTACATAGACTACTTAATTGTCTATTTCTAAACTATCATCGACTCATATGGCGGGTGCTCATCACTCTTGCCCTGCCCCATCGGACTCTACTGGTTCTTCATCACTTCCTGAAAAAAAAGGGTAGGATGATAGGGTGAGCGAACTAGCTCAGTAGGATTTACATCTCAATATTGTGCGGGCACTAGTATACATGATTAACATTTTAAAAGGCAAGATATGAACATGATGACAATGCATGCAATACTAACAGATCGAATAGTAGAGTAGAACGGATAACATTTCAGATCAAAAGTCAAGATGCATATATACAGTGGACAGATATTTCAAGAATAGAATCGTATCAAAAGAGATTGGTCATATTCAGACAGATATCATGCGTTCACATGATCAGACGTATCATATCAAATCATATCATATCAGATCACATCAGACTTATCATATCGAACAAAGGCACATTCACACAAATCTTGCATATCGTATCAGTGCCATGCCACGCACCACAAGTCAATACTCCCGCGGTTAAAAAGTACGTTGGGGTGCTCCTCCCCAGGACCAGACAGGGCCCCTATTGCACAGGCATTGGTTCAAATTTGGACCGAAGTCCCACGTTGTGCCGAACAAACAAATTCATATTATGGCCACAGAGTTTCAATAACAAGCTCGTAGTAAAAGAAACATGATCATTCATAGAGTCAAGGTATGACAAATAGCTCAAGAGAACAAGGCAGGATAACGACGTATCTTATGTTTCATAATTCATTAATGTCTTGACATGAGGATGTTTCAAAAGACAGATCATATGCAGAACATGTGCTCTCAATTTCCCCAAGAAGGGTGTGCTTATTCGTGCAAAAATGTAAGTGATGAGTTACAGATCCTTCCTAACATTTATGCAATTGACAAATGATTATTTGAACACCGGGAAACATGAAACTATTGAAACTCATATGCAATTATGACTTTAACTCCACTAGCAAGTCCATACCAACATGTATTCATCTCCACATTCATATCATATTCTTATCTCATCAATTGACAATAAGCAAGATCACAAGGTAATCCAATGGACATAAGATCAATCACAATTACACATTAGAATCGTATTCATATCATTACTATTTTTCAATGGGTTGATTTATTTTAGGTCCATGCATATCATATAACATCATGCACATGCTAGTAGACATCATGAAATGGTCAGACCCAAATATGCAATTTTTTTGTAAGGGTAGTGTCGACACACCCCTTACTGGTGTCGACACAATGTTTCAAACACAAGGCAAAATAATGCAAAACTGATCAAGTAGTGTCGACACTAGATCAGGTAGTGTCGACACAGTACTTTAAATACAAGGCAAAAAGGTCAAGTAGTGTCGACACTAGTTCAGGTAGTGTCGACACTAGAGACAGCTCCCAGAAAACCTTCTGGCCAATCTGGGACAGTGTGTCGACACTAGCTCAAGTAGTGTCGACACTAGAGACCTTTACAAAACACCTTCTGGGCTATTTTGGGACAGTGTGTCGACACTAGCTCAGGTAGTGTCGACACTAGTGCCCTTCCAGAACAAAACCTATAGGTCATGTGGAACCCGAAAACACATCTCATGCAGTGGTTTACATACCCTGCTTATAACTCTCTAACGAATGACATTTAGACATAACGTTCAACACTAAAGATGACTAGGTCAACTAGTAGAAGAACTTTGATGTTGGGGGTTTGATCTAATTCAGTCTTGAATCGTGAGAAAACATATAAATAACAAAAAATCAAGTGTAGCCCGAAATCGCAGTATCATGTAGAGACTCTCTTACCATGATCATAACTCTCTAACGAAAGACTTTTGGACAAGACGTTTAACATAAAAGATGATCATGACTTCAAGTAGAAGAATTTTCATGAAGGAAGTTTAGTCAAATTAGGTCTCGAATCACGTGCATAATACGAAGAACGGGAAAATCCCTAACTGTGCGAGACTTCGGGAAAACTATGAATACACAACGTATACTCCATGAAAACTAGTCAAACCAAGTGCAAATGAACCTAGACTCAAAGATCTACATGATGGTGTTGGTTTCTTTAATCTTGGCCCGAGAACACCTACCTTTGGATGCTAAGAACTCTCTACAGATTTCTGGGTTGATGCAGAGCGAGGTTGAGGAAGACCACGATTTTCCCCAGCCGTTCTCCACTTCCCCAGCGCTCCAAACTTGCTACTCTCGACCCCAACTTGTTGCTAAACCTTCCCCAAGAGTTTAGGGACGAGTTCTTATAGTTTTATGGTGTAGTTAAGAGTCCTAACGGGACTAGAAAAGGAGGTTGTGAATTCTGCTTCCTTCTTTCCAAGATCTGGGATTCTCTTACCCAAAGGAGGTAGCAAAGGTTTAGGAAACCACCAATTGGGGTTGGGTTCGATTTTGGCTTACCTTACATGACTAATTACCTTAATTTTAACCCTAACTTGCCCTCTCTAATTATGACATAATTACATACACGAATTTCTGGGTAATTTCCTGTCCCAATTTACTTTATATCCTTGGGCCAAATGTGCTCCATTGGCCCAATCTTGTTAATGAGTCATTAACACATGGCATTGGAAGTCTCTCCAATATGTTCATTTAATTTATTCTCCTTTATTTCCAAAATTTTTAAATCACTAAATTTTCGGGGTGTTACAATTGTCAACTAATTCTATGAGTTAAAAGCTTTAGTAAGAAGTAATGCTTCGAATTCTATGCACCTTGTTTTAACTTCTTTTTTGACATTATTTAATGAAAAAAAGTTGGCCTTAATGGCTAGTTAGTGTTATTGTATATTGTTGAACCTCCATAAGATTTTCAATTTTAGATATCCATTTTGATATTTTTTTGACTTTTGAAAATTTATTTCTATTTTATGATAATATAGATTATTTATTATATATCGACTGTTAAATTCTTATTTCTTAATAGTGAAAAAATATAAACTAAGTTTTTTTTGGCTCCCTTTAAACATACAAATAGAATTCTAATTCACTTGCCTCTCGCCAAATATTGTTCATGCCCTCCATGGCTAAAACAATCTCCTATTGCTTCTAGTACCACTTACATACACTATTAGATTACAACTAAAACTTTTGTTTCATTTCTATTTCTATTATTATTATTATTTTTATATGAAATGAATGCAAAAATGTCATTTTCATTTTCCAGTCCAGCCTGTTGACAAAGATAAATGTGAATTAATATCACTGAAATATACATTAAAGTGGAGAACATTGAGCGCCATGGGAACTTTTTTATGCTCATAAAATGTGGTCTCACCTCATACTTTCCAAAGTTATTGCCTATCTAAGAGGTTCAGAGGGCTTTGTAAAACTTCTCTCCCGATTAATAGAATTACTAATCATGTAATTTATATCAGTTTTGTTGTAAGAGATAAATATTTTTCAATGATGAAAATAGAGTGATGGTACTTTTGATGAGCAAGAAATAATTTTTTATGGGGTTTCCAATGGTCAAGGAGGGAACGAGGATGGAAGGTGATCTTTCAACCGAGACGGGGGAGGTAAGTGTGCATCAGTGGGAGGGAAAAAAACAGAAGGGAAACACACATACACACACACACATAGTTCTATGCCCGTGTGATGCACGGGAATGTTTTAGGTATAAATATATTTAAAATAATATCACAATATCAGTAATATAAAATATTAAAAAATAAATTCAATACATAATAAATTCACATCACATATTGATCTATGCCATGAGATATTTGTTTTTAAATAACATTCTTAGTCAATATCCATCGATCTCAACTTTAATCTTCTTCTTTTTCAATTTTAATTTTCTTCTTCTTATTGGATGAATGTTGTCCAGTCGTAGTATATGTACGTAGATAATTCTTCTTCACGTTCATTCTCTGATAAAGTCTTCTTTCATGCTCTGTTGCTGCCATGTCAGTTTTTTAAGACTGTGTTATATATATATAGTATAGATATCCCAGCCACCTTCTTCCTACCTTGGGCAAAAACTTATCCGCAATGCCATCACACTTGATCATTGATTGTTTTTTTGTCTTAATATCATGCATACTAACGTGCATATACTGAATTTTCCAGCTATTCAGGGGCTTGCCATATATAATTATGTTATAACATAAATTTATACAAATCTAAAAAAATTGTTCATCACCCTCCTATATAACTGCATATTTTATATTTCATATATTTTTTAAATCATTTTTCTTGACAGACTGTGAAGATTTCAACGTCCCCTATATCTTTACAACAAATATATTCACTTTAAAGGCTGCATCACCTATTTGGGTCCTTACATCTACATCGACTATCTTTGTATCATTGTAGGAGTTTTTTTGCCCATATGTGGACTCAAGTTCTATAATGTAGATTTGAAGCTTTTTTTTTATAAATAAACTAATTTTTATCTCTTTATATTTATACATTGTTGGATGGGTGTTTTTCTTCAAATTGTTGTATTCATTTTTAATGTAATATATTTGAGTTTCTTTTAAGAAAATTAAAATTGAAAAAGAAGAAGATTAAATTTGAGATCTATAGATATTGACTAAGAATGTTATTTAAAAATAGATGTCTCATGACATAGATCAATATGTGATGTGAATTTATTATATGTTAAATTCATTTTTTTGAGCCCCGCCAAATGGCGCGGTGGTCTCCCCCTGCCAAATGGAGGGGGGGGGGGGGGAGACGGGAGGGCGCGGGATCGATCCCACTCTCCTCATTTCTCCCCATCCCCAAACCAACTTACCTATCAATTTTTTTTTTCATTTTTTTCATTTTATATTATGATATTATTTTAAATATACTTTAAGATATATAAATATATATTAAAATATTAAAATTTAATTTACTTTTAATAATTAAATTTTAATTAAGTAAATAAAATTTTAAAAAAATAAATAAAATATATTACAACTTAAAACATTCCCGTGCCATGCATAGAACTAGTATATATAAAATTTTTAAAAGTAAATTCCACCGGTGATGAAAGCTACACTATTTTTGAAAAAGGTTAATGGTGGTCCTGGTGAGGCTCGAACTCACGACCTTTGGTACATAAGACCAATGCGCTAACCAACTGTGCCACAGGACCACTTTGTGGACCTCTCTTACAATATCAATAATTTAATTATATTATCTTGATGATCCAGACACCCCGGCGCGTTCACAGTTTCACACACACACACACACACACACGCACACACAATCCATAGAGAGGGTGGGGGTTTACATAAATGTGCCAGATTGATGGGTACATTTTAAAAATGAGAAATGTTCATGCTGGCACACTCGTTGCTCACACATTGGCCAATCAACGCACCGGAGATTTGCGAAGCATTTATCTTTGAAAAATAAAAGAAGGAAAAAAACCGGTTTCTCTTTGAAAGTTTAGAAAAGGGCAAAAACCGGCTGATTGTTGTTTTTTACCGTTGCCGACACATCCCCAATTCCAAACCGTGCGTAGCGCCTTTTGCACTACGCCGCAGTTCGACGTCGGGGACGCGCGAGTTTTTTTTTTTTTTCCCCTCTCCTCGCTGAGACCACCATGGCGCTTCCCATCCTACCGCTCCTTCCCTCCAATTTTTTCTTTTTAGCATTTCAAAACCCTAGCGAGCCCGACAGAGCACGAACTCGGACGCGAGCACCAACTGGTGCCTTCTCCCCGCACCTCCCCGCGGGTGCAACACCGGCCGCGCTCCTGCTGCCAGAGTCTCCCTTCCCCCTCTTTCACCCCACCTCGCTTCCGAATCCACGGGGGCCTTCCTTCCCCCGCATCCATTGCGCCCTATCGTCCCGTCCTCCTCTTCCTCGCTCGACGGAACCGCTCAGCTCATTGGTCGCAGTGCGCAAGGCGAGTGCCGTCTCCGACCTTTGTCCTGCTTGAATTCGGGAGGTAGATGCAGCGGAGTTGTGCGATCCTCCCGTTCGTCCGTCTCTTGTTCGTTCTTCAGCTGTGGCATCACCAGAACTTGGGAGAGTTGTGCCGGCTTCTGTGAGTGAGGTTTCTCGTTTCCCGCGATGGATCATGTTGTGCTCGCTCTGTGCTTTTGACGTTCTCTCCGAACCCTTTTCTAGGGTTTGCTTCGACCCTCTGTGCTCTGCTTCGGCCTGTGAGCTAACTCTCGCTTCTGGTTTATGTAGGGAGGACTTGCAGAGGAAGGTGCTGTTGCTGGAAGTTAACAGTTTGAGCAACTCGTTGAATTTGTTGACGAGGACAGGGTGTCTGTCTGACTCTGTGGTTCTGCGAGGATGACCTGAATGCTTGCTGGCTTTTGCGCCACAAGAGGATGATTCTATTTAAGTAGTGTCAGGAGTGTTTCTCACGAAAAAAGTTATCTGTGATCGAGTTTAAAATGTGATATTGTCTGAGGGGGTTATCGCTTCTTGTGGAATTTACTAGTGCTGTATTTATTTGTTAGTAGCAGAAATATAGTCATTTAGGATTATGTGTGTGTATCAGTCAAGTGCTTCTGCTTTGTGTTTGTTGGTGTAAACAACTGAAAGGGTGCCTGTAAATGGGGTGGCACTGCATCTAGTGACGTGAGAAATGTTTGGACATGAGCAGGCTCTCATTCAGACCTCGCCCTCTTGACATTCATAAGAAGATCCCAATTGTCAAATCAATCAAGGAATTTGAGGATGATGATGCACCTGCAGTTGTATCCACCCGCAACTCCCATTTGCCGCGGGTTGTTGCTGAGACCAAAAATGAGGTGAGGTTGGGTTTCTTAACATGGTAAAACGAATGCACACATTTCTCCATCTGTAGTTGGACCGTGTTTTCACATATGAACTTGATATTGAACCCTCCATCTGGGTTCATAGACAAAGCCTTTTCTCATGATGGACAAAGCTTCGAACCATCCTAAATGGGCAGTTTTATATCTCACAGGTTCACAGGAAATGCAGCAAAAAGGTCACTTCTGAGATACCTATTCCCCAGTTTGTTGTTGTGGACACATATGAGAGAGATTACTTATGCACCTTTAGAGAACCTTTGTCATATGTACGAGGAAGAGGAGGTCTGTTGCTTAATGTGATCTTAGCCTTTATGGTTGATGTGCTAAAATATTTGGATGTCTTAATCATTGACATATTGATTGCAGTTAGGGCTGAATTTGGGGAATTTGTCGAGTATGACCTGGATGATGAGGATGAAGATTGGCTTCAAGACTTCAACAGCGAAAGAAAGACTCTTTCAACTGAAAAGTAAAATTCTGGATTGAACTTGAAGACAATTTCTGTTTCTTCCATTCTAATTTTAAATACCTCTTTTGGCTCTTTCTTGTCATCCTTTTGCCTAATACTGCTCTAGCATATCAGTTAGTTTGTTCACTTTGGTTTGTGTTATCTTTTCCCCTGAAACTAACTCTACTACCTTAACACTCACCACTTGGGCAAAGAATGTGCTATTGAACATTTTTTTGAGTCCTTATACTTGTCCATGTACTCATCTTCTTGCTTAAGCAGGTTTTTTTTATTAGTTCTAGGAAATTATGGATCATGAAAGCCTTATTGGTATCCTATTTCGGAAGATAATGTTGTCTTTAATAACTTATAAGCTTTGTTCCCAGTGCTAAGAATTATGGATCAACTTGTTTAAAGGCTTATTGGCAGATAATGCAGACATCCTATGTCAGGAACCAAGTGTTGTGATTTTTTATACATATTCAGAATTTTCTAGGTATTTCCTGGATTGAAATACAGCATACTTCTAAGACAATTGAAACTTACTTTTGGCCTCTGTATATTTCCTCTTATAAGAGTAAGCAAAAAGTTGCTCCATGCTAGAATAGTCTTACTCCATTAACCACCCACTTTATATATAATTGAGGACAGGAATTGTAGCTTGAAACAAATTGGGTGGTCCATGTCAGATTTCAACTGATTGTGGTGACTTTGTTCCACGTATCCAATTCCAGAGGCTGGCTCAGCTGCTTGCTAACATTGGGCCTATCTACTGTGCAAGTGCAACAGCTGGTTTGCCTAGCTATCTAAGTAGTCAAATCAGCCACCACTGGGATGCCTGTCTCTGATGTTACTTATATAATGAAAAACTAAGGTTGATTAGCCATTTGGCAGTCAAATTGGCCATTACTTTTCTTCCCAAACTTGCTTTTTTAGTGTTTTTGCACTTCTTCAGCTTATTAAACAAGTCAAAACTGAAAAAATACATTTGTTCCATACTTCTACACACTGATCATGCCATCAAATGGTAAGAATGAATTCAAAGTCAGCTATTAAGTGAACATAAATTAACTACTAAATAGAGACAAGTGAGCCTATGCATAAAAGTAACTGAGTAGAGCACACCTATGCTCATGCTAGTTTATCTATTAGTCAAGCATAACATACTCTTCGGGCTTGCCTTTTTTCTACTGTTGGAAGGGTGAAAATTGCTATCACCTATTTATTTTTATGTCCATCCTCTATGCTCTCTGTTGAACCCAAAAATTGTTCATCATAATTTTCCCAATGAAAAAATGCTTGTTCCGATCTTTTCAGAACAAGTATACAAGGAGAAAATATTTATTCGGGGGCCCGGATACAAACAACTCCCCAAATTCTTTAATCTGAATTTTCGGGACAAATAAATGAAAGAAGAAAGCATTTGTTCTGATTTTTCAGATTAAATCGCAGAAAATAGATAAAGAAAAAAAAGTCTATTTTTGCGAGATTTTTGAAAAAAGCTGAAAGTGATCCCTCCAAGATGAAACGGAGCGGAAATCATTTAAACCCCGGGATTTTTGGAATAAAATTCCCCCCAAAGAATTTATTACACTTGTTCTAAGTGTTTGGAACAAGTAAACGAAGGAAAAAAATATTTAACCGGAGTCCTGGGTGAAAGATAACCCATTGGGCTATTTTTCCGTAATTTTCAGAATGAATAAATGAAATAAAATCATGTATTCTGAATTTTCGGAATAAATTAATACAGAAAAAATAAATATTTCTGTATGTCCCAAAAATGTTGGAGGAATATCCCCCTGGATCTCGGGTGAAGAGAACCCATCGGGCTATTTATTCAGAATTTTCAGAATGAATAAATGAAATAAAATTATTTATTCTGAATTTTCGGAATAAATAAATACAGAAAAAATAAATATTTCTGTACATCCCAAAAATATCGGAGGAATATTCCCCCCGGACACGGCTACAGAAACCAGTCATTTCATGACGTTCCCCCGGACACGGCTACAGAAATCAGTCATTTCATGACGTTCCGGGACAAAATCCGACCCCGGAAAGATATTTTTAATGCCCCGAAATATCCCGGCGGAAGTCGTCCTACGTGACGCGTGATATGTCATATGTGCAAAGGTTATGTCCGATACCCATGTCCGTAGAAAAAAGACGGCGTAAAAATGATGTAATTCTCCTGCACAAACCGACAAAGTCAAGAAAAGTCTCCTTGGAACAAACCACGTGGCAAAGCAAATGGCCCACGTGGGTTATTTATAGGAGAACACAAAAAAAAAGGAGGACCACCCGGTGAGACAACCTGGTGGTGTACAACACCGGTCAGTAAAAACGCACCACCGATGGTATACACCACCGGTGGAAGAAGCCGTGGGCTCCACCATCCGGTGGTTGTTGAACCCAAAAATTGTTTCATAATTTTCCCATTGAAAAAATACTTGTTTCGATATTTTTAGAACAAGTACACAGGGAGAAAGTATTTATTTCGGGGGCTCGGATACAACAACTCCCTAAATTCTTTAATCTGAATTTTTGGACGAATAAATGAAAAAAGAAAGCATTTGTTCTGATTTTTCAGATTAAATCGCAGAAAATAGATAAAGAAAAAAATGTCTATTTCTGCGAGATTTTTGAAAAAAGCTGAAAATGATCCCTCCAGATGAAACGGAGCGGAAATCATTTAAACCCCGGTATTTTCGGAATAAAATTCCTCAAAGAATTTTATTACACTTGTTCGGAGTGTTTGGAACAAGTAAACAAAAAAAATATTTAGCCGGGTCCCAGGTGAAAGAGAACCCATCGGGCTATTTATTTAGAATTTTCAGAATGAATAAATGAATAAAATTATTTATTCTGAATTTTCGGAATAAATAAATACAGAAAAAATAAATATTTCTGTACACCCCAAAAATGTCGGAGGAATATTCCACCCAGACACGGCTACAGAAATCAGTCATCCCATGACGTTTCAGGACAAAATCTGACCCCGGAAAGATATTTTTAAAGCCTCGGAATATCCCGGTGGAAGTCGTCCTACGTGGCACGTGATATGTCATATGTGCAAATGTTACGTCCGATACCCATGTCCGTAGAAAAAGACGGCGTGAAAATGATGTAATTCTTCCGCACAAACCGACAAAGTCAAGAAAAGTCTCCTGAGAACAAACCATGTGGCAAAGCAAAAGGCCCACGTGAGTTATTTATAGGAGAAAACAGAAAAAAAGAGGACCACTGGTGAGACAACCCGGTGGTGTACACCACCGGCCAGCAAAATGCACCACCAGTGGTATACACCACCGGTGGAAGAAGCCGTGGGCCCTACCATTCGGTGGTATACACCACCGGGAATGCATACCACCAGTGGAAGAAGTGGTGGGCCCCACCACCATCTGGTGGTACACACCACCGGGAATGCATACACCACCGGTGGTGTGGAAGAAGCCGTGGGCCCTACCATCCGGTGGTATACACCACTGGGAATGCATACGTACACCACCGGTGGAAGAAACCCAAGTTGGCCCCACTGTCTGGTGGTATACACCACCGGGAGAGGGGAACCGGTGGGCCCCACCACTGCCAAGCTGCCTAGGCTGGGCGCGCACTGCGCACGCACACTGCGCGCACACTGCGCACGTGCACGGGAACAGTCCGCGCGCGCATGCCGTGCACACTGCACACGCGCACGGGAACAGTGCGCGCGCACTGCGCGCGCGTGCCGCGCACACTGTGCGCGCGCGCGGGCGCACCAGCCCTGTGCAGGCCGATAGTGCATACCACCGGCCACACAAGCCGGTGGTGTACACCACCAGCCCAGCTGGCGGTGGGCCCCACTAGGGGGAATCCCCCCGGTGGTGTACACCACCGGGAGGGCATCCCGATGGTGTACACCACCGGGGGCCCTCTTTCAGGAGCGCCCCCCCTTTCCAAAAAAAAAATGGGGGAGGGAAAATACATGAAATAAATGCTTACCCTGGTGGTGTGCACACTCCGGTGGTACCCCCACCCACCACTTGCTCAACCCCTATAAAAGGGGACCAAGCTTCAAGCTCCAAGGAGGGA
Source organism: Colocasia esculenta (assembly GCA_014218235.1). Taxonomy (NCBI): domain Eukaryota; kingdom Viridiplantae; phylum Streptophyta; class Magnoliopsida; order Alismatales; family Araceae; genus Colocasia; species Colocasia esculenta. The sequence continues at coordinate 79,084,466 of CM024755.1, read as the reverse complement.
GTTCCAAGCACCAAGCATCCGGCTCCAAGTTCTGTGTGAGGCTCCAAGGAAGAGGGAAGTTCTGGGCAGAACAGGGGAGAAAGAGGAGGAGAAGAAGAGAGAGGGAGGAAGGTGCCCCCCCTCTTGCATTGTGTTCTCTTTGAGATTTGAAAACTTGCCTTGTCTTGTTTTAGGCAAGTCCATACTTGTTATGTGATCCTCATGAATTTAGAAAGATGATTCTATGAGCCACTCTACAAAGGAAATAAATGAATGAAATGAATCATTTGATGTATGTTTGGACATAATATCATTTTCTGCACAGAAAAATTACAGAAAAACCCTGTCTTCTTTTTATTTGTACAAATGACCAAAATACATAGTCATTTCAAATTTATCAACTTTTACATATGGATAAATGTTAGAAAATTCCTGAAAAATCAGAAATGATGTCCTAAAAGGACAGGGGCCCAGAAAAATTACAAATTAACCCCTCCCTATCAAGAAAAAATGCAGATTAACCCTCATATGGAGAAATTGTGAACCAATCCATGTTTTAAAGGGAGATTTTACAAACCAGTCCCTAAATAAAGTGAGATTTATATATCAGTCCACCATTTTGGGACGAAATTGCAATTCAGTCCCTAGAAATGAAGGGAATGATGAATCAGTCCATCATTTTGGGACGAAATTGCAAATCAGTCCCGAGAAATGCGGGGAATGATGGATCAGCCCACATTTTTTTGGGATGCTTCACAAATCAGTCCTAAATTTGTGAGAAATGAGGCTAATTAGCCCCCAACATGGATAAATACATTGACGAAATGGCCATAATTCCACATGGAAAGATGAACCCGATGTAAAGGGGGCCTTTCTTGCTCATAATATGTTTTCAATAGCCAGGTCTAGCCATGTATCAAAGGTGTTCGAGTTCTCCTCGATGTAAATGAAACGTCGAATTATCGACGGGGAATGGTCCAGTACACGACACCCAAATCGCCTGATACATGAATGAAACTTGTCTGTTTTAACAGACTGGCACGCCCGCAGAATAGATAAACATCACAATTAATCTTTTTCTTCTAAAAGATAAAGATTGAAGAATATTCCGCGTGCTAGAAAACAATGGTATACACCACCAGGAATGTATACCACCGGTGGTGTACACCACCGGTGGAAGAAGCGGTGGACCCCACCATCCGGTGGTACACACCACCGGGAATGCATACCACCGGTGGTGTACACCACCGGTGGAAGAAGCCGTAGGCCCCACCATCCGGTGGTACACACCACTGGGAATGCATACCACCGGTGGTATACACCACCGGTGAAAGAAGCCGTAGGCCGCACCATCCGGTGGTATACACCACCGGTGGAAGAAACCCAAGTGAGCCCCACTGTCCGGTGGTGGAGAGGAGAACTGTGGGCCCCACCACTGCCAGGCCGCCCGGGCTGGGCGCGCACTGCGCACAGCACACTGCATGCGCACGCGCAGCGCACTGCGCACGCACACTGCGCGCGCACGCGCACACTGCGCACGCGCGCACGGGAACAGTGCGCGCGCACTGCGTGCGCGGGCGCGTACGCATGCGCGCGCGGGCGCGCCAGCCCTGTGCGGGCCGGTGGTGCATACCACCGGCCACACAGGCCGGTGGTGTACACCACCAGCCCAGCTGGCGGTGGGCCCACCAAGAGGAATCCCCCTCGGTGGTGTACACCATCGGGGGCCCTCTTTGGGGTGCGGCCCCATGCTCCCATGAAAAAAGAAATAGAAAAAATGGGGGAGGGGAAAAGACAGAAATAAATGCACCTTCCGGTGGTTGCACCTCCCGGTGGTGTTGCCTCCCCTTTGCTCAACCCCTATAAAAGGGACCCAATGCTCCAAGATCCAAGGGGAGAAGTCCACGAGAAAGAAGAAGCTCCAGATTCTGGGAGAGAAGCTCCAGGCAGAAGCAAGAAGAGCAAAGGGAGAAGATCGCCCCTCCCTTGTGTGTGTGCTGTGCTTGGACTGAAGTGGGAAAGTTTCTTTGACTTGCCTTGTACTGTTTAAGGCAAGTGTGTGTGCTATGTAAACTTGCATAAATCAGTCCTCACAAGTTTAGAAAGAGGGCTTTATGACCATTCTACAAAAGAAACAAAGGAATGAAACGAGCCACTTGATATATGTTTGGACATAATATTATTTCCTGCACAGAAAAATTACAGAAAAACCCTGTCTTCTTTTTATTTGTACAAATGACCAAAATACATAGTCATTTCAAATCTATCAACTTTTACACATGGATAAATGTTAGAAAATTCCTGAAAAATCAGAAATGATGTCCTAAAGGGATAGGGGCCCAGAAAAATTACAAAATAACCCCTCCCTATCAAAAAAATTTGCAAATTAACCCTCATGTGGCCAGAAATTGTGAACCAGTCCCCAAAATATGGAAAAATTGTGAATCAGTCCATGTTTTTAGGGGGATTTTGCATGCCAGTCCCTGAATAAAGGGAAATTTATATATCAGTCCCCATTTCAAGGGAGATTTGCAAATCAGTCCACTTTTTGGGTTAAAATACAATCAGTCCACCATTTTGGGGTGAAATTGCAAATCAGTCCCTAGAAATGAGGGGAATGATGAACCAGTCCACCATCTTGGACTAAATTGCAAATTAGTTCCTAGAAATGAGGGGAATGATGAATCAACCCACCATTTTGGGACGAAATTGCAAATCAGTCCCGAGAAACGCAGGGAATGATGAATCAGTCCACATTTTTTGGGATGCTTCACGAATCAGTCCTAATTTTGTGAGAAATGAGGCTAATCAGCCCCCAATGTGGATAAATACATTGACGAAATGGCCATAATTCCACATGGAAAGATGAACCCGATGTGAATGGGGTCTTTCTTGTCTATAGTATGTTTTCGATAATCAGGTCTAGCCATGTATCAAAGGTGTTCGAGTTCTTCTCGATGTAAATAAAACGTCGCTTTATCGACGGGGAATGGTCTAGTACACGACACCCAAATCGCCTGATACATGAACGAAATTTGTCTGTTTTAACAGATTGGCATGCCCGCAAAATAAATAAACATTCACAATCTATCTTTTTCTTCCAAAAGATAAAAGATTTCTGAAAAAGAATATTTTTGCGTGTTCCAGAAAACAAATTGGCACGCCCGGTGGGACCATTCCTACCTTTCATACACGTGCTAGACCTGATGCTAATACTTGGCTCCTGATTATTTGGCTTTGCCATTACAAGAAGTTAACGAAAACATCAAACAATGGCGGCTGTGACATACGGACCGCTCGTGGTGGCGAACCACGCTCGCTACGGCTTCCTGGCTATGCCGATATGCTTCGGCGATTTCCCGGCGGTGGTCGGCTCCCCATTCTTCCTCGGAGTTGTCCCCATGGTACAGGAGGCACCGGCGAAGGAAATGAAACTCCAGCTGGGGGCAGCAAGCCCCGATGTCAAGGCCGAGTCTTCTCGGTGAATACCATTTCCACTAGCGCCGCACCCGTGAAAAGGGTGCGGCACCTGGCTCGCAAAGGCAGAAAGCCCAGGGCCGCTGTTTCCAAGTTCGGCAAGACTATTCTTGTCGGAGATCTCCGAATCAGGTTGGATGGGGGCGAGTCCTTTTTGCCGAAAAGCAATATTGTCCCCACTATTCCTACCTCCAACCGCTTCACATTGCTTTGGCAGATGCGGGAGGAGGACTCCACTGCAGTAAGGGATGCTCGCGCCCGATCCTCGGGAGGCGCAATTCAGAAACAACAGCCGAAGATGAAATAAATATGGGTCACCAAAGAGGAGGCCCGAAGAATCCGAAAGGCCAGGACGGAGAAAGCCGCCCAGGCCCAAGAAGAAGAGGATTACCCAGTGATCCAACCTCCCAAACCTCAAAACCCTTGCGGGCAAAAGAGGAAGGGGGCGTACCGGAAACCCATTTTGTTTCTCTCCGCAGTGGAAATGACCCGCCAGGAGAACAAACCCATGATGTACAACCGCCCTCACGCATTTCGGTCTTCAACTGATTGGGGGCAGTGCCCAGCCAGGGCCAGAATGTGAAGAGACGAAGACCGTCCAAAGGCCTCAGCATGGTGGGGTCTAAAGATTCACTCATGTTATGTTTGGGCCAAGAACCAATAGAGCCCGTGAATGCACCCGCAGAAACAGGCGGGGTAGGAGTATCCAACCCCGGTATAGATGCATTCCGTAATACGCGGAATGCCAAGAGAGCCTTCAAGCTCAGTTTGGCAGCCAGGGCGGCACCTCCAGTCAGAGCCAGGCGCATGATCAACGCTTCCTCACGACCAGCACCATAACCCCCAAGACATAAAGCAGGACAATGATGGAGATGAAAACATCAGTGTCCGTGATGGCGGTGATCTCCCTTATGAAGACCCTGATGACCATTCGGTCTTTGTACCGCCGTCCATAGCCGCCTATAATGCAATGTCCAACGAGGCCAAATATGAAACCATGCAACGTTGGCACATTGAGATGACTAATCTCATATTGGAGACGAAGCGGCAGAGGGATGTTAATGCTCAGTGGCAGATGAGGCCGGCACCCAACTATAATGTCCGAAGAGAACAGAAGGTCAGCAGTGCACCTATGGTTCATCGCCAGCCCATCCCGGTGAATGATGCGGGTGCTATGCTAGAGTCGCAGCCGGCTCAAGGCCCGAACTCTCAATCCCTTCAGGCCTCTGCAGCGGAAGATGCTGTCGCTCAGCGACGATTGATAGAAAAGATTGTTGAAGATAAGTTCGCCCAACATGGTGAGGGTACTGCTACTGTTGATCTATACAGGGTGCCATACCCGATACATCACCAATTCAAGAAGCTGCCGCCCGATTGCCCCAAGGCACCCAAGCTGCAGAAGTTTGATGGGCAGACGTCCCCACATGAACATCTGGCCTATTATATGACGGCCATGGGAGAGCTTGCACTGGAAGAATCATACCTGTTGCGATACTTCGCAACATCTCTCACGGGTACCGCCTTTCAATGGTACTCGAGATTGAGGCCCAATTCCATTGTTGACTGGGCTGATATGCAGAAGAAATTCCTAGATCGATTCCAGACGGCAGAAAGAAAAGTGTCGCTGGTCGAGCTTTGCTCCCTGAAGCAGAAAAAAGGGGAGACTGCTCTCGACTTCATCAAAAGATGGAGGGACTTCAGCATGAGGTGCGACAATCCACCTACTCAGGAAGACGCCATCACCATATGTCGGCGGGGCCTGGCAGCTGAAGTAAGTGAAAAGCTCTTGGGGACCAATATAAAGAGCTTCGATCAACTAAATGCTGTGGTGGCGGAGATTGAAATGTTTTTTGCCGAGAACCTGACATTTAGGGCCTTTAAAGCCAAGCCCAACAAAGAACGTGCCACAGGCAAAGAAGTAAATGCTGTGGACTTCTCGCCTTCGGGCGACAGCAAAAGCGAAGGAACTTCAGGTGGTTCTGGGGGCAAGGTAAAAGGAAAAGCACCTCTGGCCCTCACATTGGCTGACCGAATGAAGACTCCATATTCTTTTCAGAGGGAGCATACGAGGAAACTCTTTGACCTCTGCATGAAGAATGAATTGCTCAAACTGCCGAACATCAAAAGGCCCAATGAAGCTGACAAGACAGATGATCCCAACTACTGCCCATACCATAGAATGTTGCGGCACACAATCGAAGATTGTTACGTCTTCAAGAATGAAGTGGAGAAATTGATCTAGAGCCAACTGATCTCTATGAAGACAGGCCGGGTCGATCCTCCACAACCTCATGATCAGGGCCAACAGAAGCAGTCTGCCAATGTGATTCATATCACGGCCACGACTTTCGGAGCTGATACCCAAGAAAGTGCTCCTTCAAATTCTCGGCCTTCATACGGTCAGGGAGCCCCACGCACTCAAGAGCCTCTGCGTCGGTGGATGCCAAGAGCCATGCAGGGTCTCGAAAGGCGGGTCCGATCATTACAACACGACCAAAGAGAAATATTGGGCTGTTTGAGAGCCATGGATGAACATTTGTTAGCTCTCAGTCATAGGCCTCATCGCCAAGCAAATGCATCTACTTCCCTGGTCCGTCCCCCAGCTAGAGGATGGCTTTCTGAGGGGTCCTCGAGCTTGACAAAGGATGTGATGGTGGAGAGGCTATATTCCTTACCACGCCGAGAAACTCTGGCGATTTTCCGCACATGCATACGCGGAGGGCTGCTATACCGGCCAACACCGATATATGCCTGGCCGGGCTATTGCCCATACCACCGGGTCAGAGGCCATGATCTCGAAGATTGTTATACCTTCAAAGATTTGGTGGAAGCCTGGATCGCCGAAGGAACAATTGACATGGGAAGCATTTTAGTCAACCCACCGCAGCCACATAACCAAAGGCGAGCAAATCAAGCAACCAACGTTGGCACCTATTCGGTGAACGTCATCCATAAGTCAACTGATAAGGAAAAGGCCAGGGAGAGGCTCTATAAATTTCTTTATAATGGGGCTGCCGGGGTCAATGATGATGAAGCAGGACCTTCGAATCTACCACCTGATGTACCTCCAGCTCTGCGGGCCAGAGCCGCCCGGATACCTGCCTTGCAGAAACACCTACTCCAATTCCTGGTGGAGGCAGAAGGCGGGCCACCAGCACCTCAATTGCAGCAAATGATCGTGAACCGAGCTCCCGCTCGCCTTGCAACAAGATTTGAATCTGTAAGGGCGATGGGGGCAAGGCATCAGATGATTAGAAGACGGGGCCGGGTGATGAACACCCACGCCTTTCTGCACCAACGAAGAGTGATATGGTCGCCCTTCCCTCCCAGAGAGGTCTCCTATGGGTTATCTGTCCATGCTGTATACCAGAACTTGGAGGAGCCGATGCAAGAAGTCCCTCCACCTGAAGAGAACCAGTAGGCCGGGAGGCCTGCACCTTCTGCTGTTCCCAGGGAGTTCTCTCATGATACAGTGATAGAAATGCTTCAGTGGGTCCTCCGCGACCTTGACCAGATCAAGCGTCAACAAGCTCAGCAAGTGCAGGAAGTTGCATTCATAAGAGACCGCCTCTTAATAGCCGCGGTAGATGCTGTGGTTCAAAATGAAATGTTGAGAAGTCCGGCATCGGGTCATCAACCCGCCCGGAATAATATGTTCGGACAGCCTATCTTTGTGTCTGGGCTCAGTAATGCTCAATGCCCGACCTCTAATGGGACCTCATCAATGTCCCACCCTGAAGAAAACTCTGCCCCAGGTGCTTCTGGGGCGAATTTCTCCGTGAACATGATCAGCGCCAACATGGGTCCCAATGAAAAGGAAGGGGGACAACCACTTGATAATACTACCTCTTCGGCTGAAGTTGCTCCGCAGTCCCTAGCTGAGCTATCTCCCTGGGAATTCTCTTTCCGAAAGGAGGACACCAGCAAGATATTTAATAACCTCCTCAGAGCTGGCCGGATATTGGCTATCGGCTCATGAGCTATCCGCACGGAGGCAGAAAAGAAACACCCTTCGTATTGCGAATACCATTGCATGGTGTCACATCCAACCAATGAATGCGAGGCGGTGTAAATTTCAATAGAGGCCATCATCCGACATTGCGAGATGGATATTTATGGGAATCTCACCAGAAGTATGTATACCAAGTTCCAGACAGAAGAAATCATACGCCGGTTCGGCTTTGTAGAAGACTATTGTGAGATTGAATGGCCACCTCTAAGTGCCAGAACTCCCATTGATTTAGAAAGCCTACTGGAGAAGCAAGCTGAACAAGTCCAGAACGAGACCCCAAAACGAAAGAAGAGGTCAGGTCGTCGCCAGGCCAAAATTGACCCTGAAGTCACCCAGGGCTCTGAGACCCAGAAGCAAGATCTGAAGAACAAAACTCAACAGTTAGAAGCTGACTGTAATCATGAAGAAGGCCGTAAAGCCAAAGGCCATGAAGAAAAGGTTGAATTGAAGACAAGACAAAGCCAAGGAGATAACCCCCAGGAAAATGAGCCTCAGGCAGGATGTGATCAGGCCCAGACAAGTAACGCTGATGAAAAAGTTGCAAAGTCGACCCCCAAGTTAGGTCGGAAAGGCCGAGCTCGACAAAGGAAAGAAAAACTAGCTCTCACACAAGGTCAGGAAGATCAGATCAAGTGTGAATCATCTGAACTCGGCTCGGAGCAAACCTTGAAAGGGCATGGCAAATCTGCGCTACCCAACACCAACATACAGCGGGTTGAGGTCCGGCAAGAAAAGAAGCCTGTCCCCAGAGTGAACTCACAAGCTGAGAACCCTCCCATAGTCGAATTCCAGGAGTTGCCTCTCCATATCATTGAGCAGGCAATCAATGCTACCTTTCAATCCCAGCGGGATGAAAGTAATTGGGTCACCATGACCACGAAAAGGCATGAGCAGCCCAAGTTTATCAGAAAGAAAGCTCCATACCGCTCCTCTGATGCGGGAAGCCCCTCTCAGCCACCTACAAAAGCCGATGTTCCTTCTCTAACCAAGCTGGCTCAGGCAAAGAAGCAAGAAAGAAACAGACAGAAAAGCTTGAAAAGAAGACTGAAGAAGTAGGCTGAACAAGCTGCCTTGATGGAGGCTCCCAGAAAATTGAGCCCCCTGCAAAAGCTTCAGAAATTGATCGATGAACTGGAAGAATATGTCCCTTCCAAGCCTTCCAACGGCGTCCCCTTGGACCGATATATTCCTTGGGAGGAGATGGAATGCAAGACCAGGCTCAAGAATTGGCTTCGTCAAAAGCTCCAACAAGCGTGGAAAGGTGAGAAGTTTCCTCTCCCAGAAGAATTGGCCATCTTCTATAAAGATGATGAGCTCACCATTGAGAAGTTGGAAGAAATGTTGAAAGACTTCTCCTGTAATATGGTGTCGATACTGCCACCCGAAAGTTTGTCATCCTCAGGGGGCAAGGTGACCACTGCGACCTATCAACGTCGCGGACAAGGCAGAGGAAGAGGCCGAGGCAGAGGTCGCAGAACAAACTCCGCCCCACCTACTCGGGGGAATTCCAATCCGCCCAATCTTAACAGGGTGATAGTCTTCCGCGGAGAAGAACCTGAACCTACCCCGGATGTGGAGATACGGGGCAATACATTTATCTTCGACCCGTCAGATGAGGAGGATGAAGTTGCTGCCCAGGCCCCTCAAGAGAAGCCAGTAGATTAAGCTACTCAGCCGGGTCCCTCTGGCAAGGACAATGTTGAAGCGTCACCCCCGGAGGAGGACTCGTTGGCCCCACTGTTCAAAGAAAAGGCAGACGACAAACCAGAAGCTGAGGAGAGTAGCAAACACATGTATCCTCCCAAATCTCTGGAGCAAATGGTCGCGCCACTAGACCAGATCCGGGCTAGGGCTGATCGAAAAATCATCCAGCAAATGAAGCGGTTTCCCGCCAGTGTGACTGTGTGGGATGCCATTGCCTGGAGCAAAGAATTGAGGGAAGCTCTCGTAAAGATTCTCCAGCAACCTGAAGTTTATGAAACCCATGTGGCTGAAGCTCAGGCCCAAACCTATGAAGTATTGGCTGCAGAGGTCACCTTCTCTGACAAAGACATGTTGCTGTCCACGCCATGCCATAATCGCCCGCTTTATATGCAAGGCAAAGTCAACGGGCACGAACTCAATCGGATCCTAGTTGATCCCGGGGCGCCAGTCAACATAATGCCCCTCAAGACCTTTGAGTCTTTGTACCTGGTCCCCTATCTACAAAGGGTGAACGATGTGAGAATCTCTGGGTTCAACCAGAATTCAGAAAATGCCCTAGGCAGGGTGGAAGTGGAATTGGTGTTGGGCGACTTCACCACGAAGGCGGTGTTCTATATCATCAACGCCAATACCTCATACAAGGCTTTGTTAGGGAGACCCTGGCTCCATGAAAATTGGGTCATCCCCTCCACACTCCACCAGTGTATTAAATATGCAAAAGGTGGTGAACAACATACTGTCTTCGCTGATCGGGCTCCTTTTCGGCCAAATGAATGCAACTTGACCGAAGCGCAGCTCTACTTCGGCGAACCTTCTGTTGAGCTGCCAAGTCAAGTGAAGGACAAAGGCAAGCAGAAAGTCAACGTCGAAGAGGAAGATGATGAAGACACAGATGAGCTCTTCACGGTGAACAAGGATCTCCTGAAAATTCACCGATTGAGTCTCCAAAACAGCGCCCCGGAAGCAACCCCGAACCAACCGGAAAGGCAAGAGATCAACTTCGAAGCAAATGTGATCGACCGAACTATTGATAGAAGCATTTCTCTGCCACCGGCATCTATGCAGCTGCCTTTCCGAAGAGAGGAATACAGAGTTGAAAGATTGAAGACGTTTATCGTCACTCATCAGACAAAGGAAATGCAGAAGAGGGGCGAAGAAATCAAGCCCATTGTCTTCTACAGGGGAGATCAAGCCCCTCATGTGCCTCCAGTCGATAATTTCGGTTGGAACAAAGCACCACAAAACATCCTCGAACCTATAGAAGAAATGGATGATATGCCTCAGCATATTAAGAGGATGTGCCAAAAGCAAAAGATCTCACAGGCGGAAGAAGCTTCCCGGCGCGAATACTTCCAACAGATGTGGAACCCAAAGCATGTCCGGGGGCAACCGCCCTTCTCCAGGAAAGACACGAGAGGGCTCGAGTATGACCGAAGGCCAGACTTTGAAGTCTATTATGCGGTCAACACCTTAGGGGTCCTACCCCCACCAAATCATGAGCAGTCGGGAGAGGAGCAACTTGACTCCACAAATGAAGAACAAGAACGGGGAGAGCAACCCGCACCCGTGAGTGTGCTTCCACCTCAAGAAATGTCTGAAGAGAATGATCGACAATTCTGGGCGGCTGTTGCCGACAATCCAGAACATTATGAGGTGTATGTCGCCAACTCTGATGAGGAGAAAGACTTAATCGATCTACAACCAGCCCGCGTGAACTTGAAGATGGCGGACAGGCTACTGTAGATGAATTAATTGAACTCAACCTCGGGGAGCCGGGGGATCCTCGACCAATATTCATAAGTGCTCTACTCAATGAGGAAGAGAGACAGTCCTACAAACAACTCCTGTTGGAGTATAAGGACTGTTTTGCCTGGACCTACAAAGAGATGCCTGGCCTAAGATCCTTCGGTGGCTGAACATGAGCTGTCAATATTCGCCAATGCTAGACTAGTGAAACAACAACAAAGACGCATACGTCACGAACTAGAGCTCAAGGTCAATGCTGAGGTCGACAAGCTCTTGCAAGTGGACTTCACAGAGCCATGCATGTACCCAATTTGGCTCGCCAATATAGTCCCTGTGAAGAAGAAAAGCGGCTAGGTCCGAATCTGCATCGACTACAGAGATTTGAACAATGCATGCCCGAAAGATGATTTTCCAGTCCCGATCACTGAAACTATGGTTGACATGACTACGGGACATGAGACATTGTCATTCATGGACGGGTCGTCAGGATATAATCAAATCCGCATGGCCGTCGAGGACAAAGTGTATACTGCTTTTAGATCCCCTAAAGGGATTTTCAACTACAAAAGAATGCCCTTCGGCTTGAAAAATGCTGGCGCCACCTATCAGAGGGCCGTGACCAAGATTTTTGATGAAATGATTCATGATTTGGTCGAGTTCTATGTCGACGACCTCGTCGTCAAATCAAAAAGGCGGGGGAACCATCTGGCAGATCTGCGGTAGGTCTTTGAAAGGCTTCGCCATTATCAATTAAAAATGAATCCAATGAAGTGTGCCTTTGGCGTGTCAAGTGGCAAGTTCCTCAGCTTTATTGTCAGATACCGGGGGATAGAAATTGACTCGGACAAAATCAAAGCTATCTGAGGGCTGCCCCCACCAAGAAACATAACTGAGCTGAGGTCGCTTCAAGGCAGGCTAGCTTACAGTAGGCGATTCATCTCCAACCTCTCAGGGAGATGCGCCCCCTTTGGCAAGTTGATGAAGAAAGGGGCACCATTTATATGGGACCAGGAATGTCAAAATGCCTTTGAACAGATCAAGGACTATCTCCTCACCCCTCCTGTATTGGGGGTGCCAGTCAAAGGGAAACCACTCATTCTCTACATAGCCGCCATGGATGCTTCCCTGGGAGCCTTATTGGCTCAAGTGAATGAAGAAGGCAAAGAACAACCATTATACTACCTCAGTAGAAAGTTGGTGGGCCCTGAACGCCGCTATCCACCCATGCAAAAGGTGTGTTTGGCGCTTGGTCTTTGCCGTGAAAAAGATGAGGCATTACCTATTGTCCCACCCAGTGGAGCTAATATCAAAAATAGATCCACTCAAGGTCCTTTTCAATCAGCCAGTATTGTCAGGAAGACTCGGCAAATGGGCTTTGCTCCTCATGGAATTTGATATCAAATTCATTCCACAGAAGGCAATTAAAGGCCAGGGGATGGCTGATTTCTTGGCGGCTCACCCGCTCCCGGCAGATTCTCCCCTCAACTTCCAACTCCCCGAAGAAGGAACACTCTCACCTCACCAGGAGGGGAAGGTCAGGCAGAAACTTCTCCTCGGAAAGATGAGGAGGCCCTCACCATCAATTTACCATGTTGGGAGCTTTATTTTGATGGCGCTTCCCGAACGATCAAGCAAGATGATGGTTCTACAACATTTGCCTCGAGAGCCGGTATCGTCTTGGTCACTCCACAGGGGGGAATCCTCCATAACTCCCGTGCCCTCATGAAATCCATGACCAACAATGAGGCGGAATATGAAGCACTGATTGTGGGGCTTCAATTGGCACTGGAAATGAACATTAAATGTATCAAAGTATATGGGGACTCTCAATTGATTGTCCGATAAGTCATGGGGGATTATGATGTCCGAAAACAGGGGCTAATCCCCTATCATACTATGGTGATGAAACTCAGAGAGAGGTTCTACCTATTTGAAATAGGCCACGTCCCCATAAGCAAGAACTCTCAGGCGGATGCCCTTGCCAAGCTAGCCTCTGCTATAAAACTCCCTCCCGAAGGAGAGCTTGATATAACAGTCAGACACAGAAGGCTCATGCCCAGTATGCTTAAGGAAGAACCTGAACCAGGAACTTTAAAAGTCAACCTTCTTGAAAACGATAATGGCGCCCAAGAGGAAGATTGGCGCGAACCCATCATCAAGATAAAGAATGGGTGGTTACCCCCAGATCGGGCAGAAAGGGTGCAGTTGCTCCGAAGGGCGACATCTTATCAGCTAATCGCCGATCAACTCTATAGACTTGTCCACGAAAAGGACATGTCTGTTTTTTTAAGGTGTCTCTCCCTGAAGGAGGCGAAAGCCATTATGCATGAAGTTCACTCTGGACTATGCGGCGCGCACCAAGCATGAGATAAAATGAAGATGAACATCAAATTGAAAGGGTTTTATTGGCCCACCATGTACGCGGACTGTAATCAATACGCCCGTACATGTCATGAATGCTAGGCTTTTGGTACTATACCAAGGAGGCCCCCCAATTCCCTCCATCTAACGGCACCCACATGGCCGTTCGCAGAATGGGGGATGGATATTGTGGGACCATTCCCACAATCCTCTAAAGGGCATAAATTCATATTGGCTGCAACTGACTACTTCTCCCGATGGGCTGAAGCTGTCCCTCTTCGGGAAGTGACAGGAGAAACAGTCACCAGATTTGTCAGGCATCATATGATATACAGGTTTGGCACCCCTAGCAGAATCATCTTAGATAACGGTACGCCATTCAGAAACAAAAGGGTATATGCACTGGTGGCAAAATTTCATATAGATTGGAGGACATCGACTGTCTACAATCCACAAGCCAATGGCTTAGCTGAAGCCTTCAATAAAACATTGTGCAATCTACTTGCCAAGATAGTCGGCAGCCGCAAGCGGGAGTGGGGAGAAAAGTTACATGAAGCTCTCTGGGCATACCGAATAGTCTATAAAACTCCTACTGGATGTTCACCATTCTCCTTGGTATACGGGGCAGAAGCAATGATCCCAATTGAAATTGAAATGTCCTCCTATAGGATAGCTGTTCATACCGGCCTACAACCTCAAGAACAAGATGAGATAGAAAGAAGGCTAGAAGAACTGTCTAACCTGGAAGGAAAAAGGTTGGAGGCCTACAAACATCTTCAAGCATACCAAGCCCAGATGACGCGAGCATATGACAAGCTAGTCAAGCTCCGCGTATTCAAGAAAGGCGACCTTATGATGGTCAAAGAAAAAGAAGTCATGACTGGCCGATCAGCTGGTAAACTCGAACCTAATTGCCCTATGTTGTCTCAGAAGCCTATGAAGGGGGTGGATATATGCTCGTCGACAGCAAAGGAGAAAAACCTTTTCCTCCGTTGAATGGCAAACACTTGAAAATATACCACGCCCCAGAACATGAATTTCCAGGGCGATCCTTATGAGATACACACTTGAAAAAAAAAATGGGGCTTAAAATAGAGGTGCCCCGGCGGACTTGGCCACGTTTAGGATAATGGTGGCTAAGGGTAAAAAGGCCTAAAACTCGGCTGAGGTGAAAATCCGAAAGGGCGCCTCAGGCAAAAATGGGTAACCCCTCAACGTGAAAACCCGAAAAGACACGTTGGAAAAAGCTAAAGGGGGCCGACCGCGGCGAAAACCCGAAAGGGCGTGGAGGTCGGTAATAATAAAAAAAAAGAGAAAAAAAAGAATGAATGAATCACCAACGGATGGGGAATCATCATATACCCCATTTTGACGTGCTCATCCCTGTCCTACCATGGTAACCATTTCCCCAATATAGAACCATGAAGGCCAGCCGAAACCTTGAATCCCAAGTTCCAAACCCTTATCCAATAAAACTGCAAGGGCAGGTCAGAGTGAAACCTCAAACCTTTAGCCACAAACTTCCCAATCCCCTTAAAAACCCGAACCTTTGACCAATAAACCTTAAAGGCAGGTCAAGTCTAGAAAGCTCTCACCCCAAATCCTGAAAAAAAAGGGAGAGGGAAAACCCTTGAGCTAGGCTGAATTGGAACAAACCTTGAATCCCCTGCTATCAAACCATGAAAGCCAACTTTCCGAACTCTCAAGAAACAGACCCAGGAGTCGCATTCCAAATATGTAGATGCTAGGTCTTTGAAAAAAAAGAAGAGATAAATTGGGCTTAAAATAGAGGTGCCCCGGCAGACTTAGCCATGCCCATCCTAAGTGTGGCTAAGGGTAAAAAGGCCTAAAATCCGGCTGAGGTGAAAACCCGATAGGGCGCCTCAGGCAAAAATGAATAACCCCTCAACGTGAAAACCCGTAAGGGCGCGTTGGAAAAAGCTAGAGGGGGCCAGCTTCGATGAAAACCCTAAAGGGCGCCGAAATTGGTAATGTGAAAAAGAAGAAGAAGGAAAAGAAATCTTTCTCATACCCTTGGCCAACAAGCCTTTATGGCCGGCCAAATCAAAATTCAACTGGAAATCAAACTTAACTCCTTAGCCAGTAAACCACAAAGGTAGGCTAAACCCGAAATCTGAATCAACTCCTTAGCCAGCAAACCACAAAGGTAGGCTAGGCCCGAAATTAAATCCCTCTCTTAGCCAGCAAACCACCAAGGTAGGCTAAGCCCGAAATCCAAACCCTTTCCTTAGCCAGCAAACCACAAAGGTAGGCTAAGCTTGAAATCAAACCTTTTCCTTAGCCAGCAAACCACAAAGGTTGGCTAAGCTTGAAATCAAACCCTTTCCTTAGCTAGCAAACCACAAAGGTAGGCTAAGCCCAAACTGAACCTCAAAATCTAATCCCTTCCTTAGCCAGCAAACCACAAAGGTAGGCTAAGTCCAAGTTAAATCCCAATCTTTGGCCAACAAACCACCAAGGTAGGCCAAGTCAAAACTCAAGAAGTCAAACCCAAAGTCTAAAAACCCCAGCTATTCCATTCAAAAAAAAAAAGAGAAAAAAGGGGGCTTAAAATTGAGGTGCCCTGACGGACCCAAATATGCAACATCTCATGTATTTGGGGGTAAAAGTGTCAAAAGACCTGGTTGAGGTGAAAACCCGAAAGGGCGCCTCAGACAAAAATGGGTAACCCCTCAACGTGAAAACCCGAAAGGACACGTTGGAAAAAGTTAGAGGGGGCCAGCTTCGGTGAAAACCCGAAAGGGCGTGGGAGTTGGTTAAAAAAAATGAAAAAAAATGAGAAAAAAAAGATTCATGAAAAGGAAGTCTCTCTCACCTCATAAGAGGTTGGGATCGAGTTTTCCTACAGATCTTATGATAAAGGGAGATGTAAGAGTTGCCAATGACGAAAGAACCCCTAGGTTCACTTTATAAGTGGCCAAAACAGGGGTCATAACCGAGGCAACGATGAATACGTCTTCCCGCCTTCATAAGAGATGTGAGGAGACTAAGGCCCACCTTGGAAAAGGTGACGAAAGACAATATACCTATCTTGTTGTCGAACTTCAAAAATGAAATGAATCCAAGAAAGAAGAAGAGCTGAAGAGAAGGAAAGAAAAAAAAGAGAGAAACAAGAAGGAGGTAGAAAAACTGTGCAGACAACCTCCGTTACTCATACTTCATTTCTATAGTCATAGAATAGGAGCCTGAGACAAGCCCTCGGGAGCCCACAAAATGAAATGAGGAAATGAAATAATGAGAAAAGACAATGCCAAAAAGGAAACCTACTAGTCGATGCGCTCAAGGGGAAGGAGGTATCTGCCTCTCCAGGTCCATCACCATGGACTTCTTGGCAACAAGCTCATGCTCAAGGGTCGACATTCTCTGATTAATCACCTCCATTTTGGCCGTGGCCTTCTGCTCGCCCTCGGCCGTCGCCGCCAAGATCGGCTTCAACTCTGTGAGCCTAATTGACGCATGCTCGATTGCCTGCTCCAACAGTCTCATTTCATCCATAAGGACTGCTGAAGATGAAGCTAACTCTGCTCTTTCGGCCTTAACTGCTTCTGCCTCCGTGCGGGTATCGGCAGTCTGGCCTTCTAATGCTGAAATATCATCTCCAAGCTGGCAAATCTGTAGGCGAATGGTCTCCCGTGCTGATTTTTCATGGAGACGCCGAACTTCTTCCCACATGGAATCTATAGGAGCCATCCATGGTTCTCGAGGAAGCCCCATCAGATGATATGCCCTAGTGCTTGTCTGCATATGGCCACGCACCTTATCAATGGAGGGAGGAAACTCGGCCTCTACCGTTGTCTGAATAGACTGGATAAATGGCTCAATTAAAAACTCTATCCCTTGCTGCGAACCCGCCTGGGAATCGTCAGGCCACACTATGCCGTGTGGCGGAAAGTCGAGCCCCTACACGGGGATTGTCTCCCGCTCTGCTAAAACAGGAGGTGCGACCTCTTGAGGAACTGAAAAAAGAAGAAAAATACAGATACATTAGTGCTGATTTGGCAGAATGTATTATGAACAGGCGAAAGAAAAGTCGCTGTTATGTACAGAGCCGTTATTTTGCTACCATAGATGATCTTCCTGCCGCAGTTGTTTGTTGCTCTTTGCAGTTCATAGCCGTTATTTTTGGATCCATTATGTTGAAGAGTCTTGTAGGTAATGTGTTTTTCTTTCTTTCTTCTATAGATTTGCATGTAATAGGTTGTGTTATATGCTATATACAGTTATTTGTATGTTGTTTAGAGTAAAACCCCAAATTAGGACCTAATTAATAATGTAAATTTGGGGATTTTGTGTGATTAGGTAACCTTAGCATAATAGAAGGTTAATTAAGGTTCATTGAATGCTTTAATGTGGCATGCCATGTAATTAGGATGAATCCCCTAAGTAGATCCTAATTAGGGTTTAAAATAGGGGCTTTCATGTAATTACGTGTGCTTAGCGTCAATTGAAGGTTAAATAAGCTTCATTGAATGCTTTAGGGTTTGAGCATGCTGCTAATTGCAGTAGATGTCATGTATTTAGGTGAATTTCCTAAGTAGGAGTTAATTAGCTATTAAAAATTGGGGTTGTGTAATTAAGTGTGCTTAGCGTCAATTGAAGTTTAATTAAGCTTCATTGCATTTTTTGGGTTGGAGCATGCTGCTAACTACATTACATGCCATGTAATTAGCGTAAATCCCCTATTTAGGAGCTAGTTAGCTATTAACAATTGGGCTTTTATGTAATTAGGTAAGCTTAGCATCAATTGAAGCTTAATTTAGCTTCATTGAAATTTTCTATTCTACTTACAATCTTTTGTCTTTAACCATCTTACTGTTGGACCATGGCTAGACATGAACAAAGTTAGGGGCAGGGTGATCTAGGGTGGATCCATCTCACCTTAATTGATGCTGAAATGAGGAAAGTGAAGTATAATTATTGTGGTAACGAGATACATGACGGAATTATCAGAGGAAAGCAACATTTGGCAGGGGTAAGTGGAGAGGTCAAGCAATGGACATAGCTCTTCGAGCGGTGAAGGAGGAAATGTGCCAGTGTCTTTTGGGCAAGAAAGAGAGGATGGAACGCATGGCTAAAGAGGAGGCTAATATTAGTGGAGAGATTTCAGACAGATTAAGTAGAAGGGTAAGGAGGGATGATGATGATAAGCCCGACTCTGAGGATTTAGATCTAGAGTTGATCGAAGCAGTAGAGCGTGAGGATGCGGCTCGAAGCAAGTCCAAGGGAAAACACCTATAGGATCTAGATCAGGGAGTAGGTCCAATACAACTAGTGCAGTACCGCAGAGAGCAAGCCCTATAGACAGCTGTGCATAGAAGACAAAGTGCTACACTACCAAAAATCAAGCAGACATTAAGGGAGGTAAAGAAGTCAGCTGAATTTACATGATATATTAGATGGAGATGAGCCAAGGGATCCAGAATACAGACAACTAGTAAAAAGTCCAAGAGTGATATATGAGCACGAGAGAGAGGGAAAGCAGCGTGAGATTGTTGAGAACACTAAGAAGCAACCTAAGATTGAGCTAGCTCGATACTCAGAATTAGATAACAGGCTAGTCATCCCTAGATTGGTCAAGCCACCTCCGTTCTTAAGAAGTATACCAATGCATGACATGACTGAGAGGACTTCTGCTGCTGCTCGAGACGACCTAACAATTGATAAGATGAAGCAAATTTATGTGAGACGAGCAAAAAGACTCCATACACCAAAGGAAGAAAAGAAAGAGTTAAAAGGCTAGAAGGCATTTGGTTTCTTATGCTTCTTCTTCTTCTTCTGATGATGATGCACCAAGTGATGCTCCTAGTGTAGTTGCAAGTGCTACTACGAGCAGTGGCATGTATGCACCTTATTCCTCCTTTGATGTTGACATAGGCAGAGGATTCATTCATAGTGAAGGACATGATTCACATAGCCAAGGCGGACATCCCTCAGGTTATGGAGGTGGCCAACACGAAGTTGGCATGTATTAGTAGGGTGATCAACCAGCATTCGAATTTCATCCAGTTCTAGCCAGTAGCAATTATGGGTCAACATCCTCTGCTTATCCTCAGGGTTTTGCTTCTTATTTTGATTCTAGATTGTTGGGTTCTCATATTGGAGAATGTTGGGTTACAACAAGTGCTTAAATGTTTTTGATGATGAGCAATACTAATTGATGTTATGTGAAATGTTCACAAATGGTATGTTTGTTTTTGATGATGAACATTTCATGAACAAGACAAAATTGTTGTGTTATGAATGTGTGAAACATGATGAGAATGACAATTGGATGCAAATGAAACACATGTTTTATATGTTCATTATATCTCACTAATTATGTCTTTTAATGTAGGTGAGATTCCATGCAAGACAAAGCCCAAAATCCAAGTGCAAAAGAACAAGACAAGTTGCTGAAATAGTGCACCTGTCAACAGATGACAGTGCATCTGTCAACAGATGAATAGTGCATCTGATGCATCTGTCGACAGATGATTTTCGCCTGTCGACAGATACACTCAGAAATCTATTTCCAGAAAGCCCAGTCTTCCGGTTCTTGCAAACCTGTCAGCATCTGTCGACAGCAGCAAGTCGGCTGTCGACAGACGGAGTTTCGGGAAGATCTAATGGCCAGGATATGATCTATATTTTGGTGTTTCCTTTTAGCACGACTCTCTATGCTTGGACACCACTATATATGGATCATATGAGGCTATTTTCGCAGCAAGGAGCCACCATACCAAAACCCTAAGCAAAGGTCAAGATCAAGGCTTTCTTCCTGCTGCCCTGCTTCATCTCTCTGCCCAGAACAAAGAAGAACAACCTTCCAAGCGGAGTTGAAGCCGGTTCGTCCGTGGTTCAAGCTTCTCCATCAACTGATACTTGTCAAGACGAAGCTTGGAGTCTTCTGGACGACCAACGAGAAGAGATCTACATCGGGATTTGATTCTTCATCTCTAAACTCTTCTCCTTTCACTACTTTCATATATCTGTGTGTGTGCACTGATTTGAGATCAGTACGTGGATGTTGTGGAAGTGTGGTTTGTTGTTCTGATTGCGTGTTTGCATCAGACAACGTGTGTGTGGTGTGTTGGTCAGATCAAGGCTAGAGGATCTGATCTTTTGGGGACTTGATCTAGCGTGTGTGTGTGTGGTTGAGCCGGTGTGCTCGTGTGTGTGTTGTACTCAGTTCTTGAGTAGTGTGTCCTCACTGTGTGGGGGGTGGACGTAGGAGTCACGTGGTGTGATCTCCGAACCACCTAAAAAATCCCTTGTGCACTGTGGTTTGACTTGTGGTTTGCACTGTATTGCGCTAGATGCATGCATAGGGATTTCGTCTACACACTAACTGTTAGTTTGCTCACACACATTGCATCAGATCAAAGGGGTTTTAATTGAGTAGATCTTTTAATCCGAAGTAATTTTTAAATTGCTTAAGTTTCCGCTGCAAATCTATTCAACCCCCCCTTCTAGCTTTGCCATAACCGAATATTCGATCCTAACAATTGGTATCAGAGCAGGTTTTCTGTTCAACGATTGTGATTTGGCATATCTGTTTATGTGTGATTAATTGCTCTGATCGGGTTTATAATTGATTCTGAACTGATCTGATTACTTTGGTTGTTGGTTTATTAATCTACAACATACTCAGAAATATGTCTGAGTTGTCGAGTATCATAAATAGACCAATGATTATTGAGTTTGATAACCATGTTGATAAAATGCAGGACTCCTTTAAGAAGACAAGCAAGATTGCAAATAAAGCCAAAGACAAATGCTTCATGGCCCTTGGCAGCTCCAGAGGTTCTCCTAGTTCAGACAAATCTGAAAGATCATATCTGTCAGAGAAGTCAAGAAACTCTCAAAGGTCAGGTAAATCCAATTTAGACCCATTTGACGCATCAATATCTAATTCTGATTCAGAAGATGATATTTCCTATGATGAGTTAATAGAATGCTATGAGCACTTGTCCAATCAACTTAAGAAGGTAAAAACTCAAAACAAGAAGCTAAAAGAAAAATTGGATAAGAATGAAATGAGAATTGATAATGCTCAAGCATTTTATGAAGAAAATGAAAAATTGAAAATGGAGAATGAAAAATTGGAAAAGGAAGTCAAAAACTATGAAATCAAGTTTTCTAAGTTGAAAGAAGATCATGATCATGTGGAATCTGAAAATTCTGATTTGAAAAATCAAAATGAAAAATTGATTGATCATAATGAGAATCTCAAATTTGATAATGATCAATTGAACAAACAAATCTCCAACATGGCTCATGATCACCAAATAAAAGAAAAATGCAATCAACTGTTTGAGGAGAATAATCATCTGAAAAAGAAGATTGAAGGCTTGTATCATAACAGACCATTAAATGATGAATGGAACAATGCTAAGCAAAAAATTGCTGACTTGGAAAATCAAATTGTTCAAAGTGAAATTGAAAAGAACAAAATACAAAATGGTCTGGATGTCATGAAAAGCCAACTTCAGACTTCAGAAAAAGAAGTTGTTGCATTAAAAGCTGAAAAACAGAAGATTCAAAATGAATTGAAAAACACAAGTCTTGCTTCTGTGAAAAATAAGAAAAATGTTCAAAAACAAAATAAAAATTTGAACAAAAATGCAGCAATTAGAAAGAATGTTGTTACAATTGAAAATCCGAAAAAGGAAGTGAAAAAGAAAGCAGGATTGTACAAGGTTTCAACTCCTCCAACAGCTCAAAAAGCTTCAAGGCAATCTCCAACTCCACATCATGCCAAGAGATACCAAAGGGTACCACCTCCTTCTTCTCAACCCAAGGGTGATCAAAGGTACTCTAAAGGATCTCAGAGATTCCAGCAAATGCAATCACACTATGGTAAGCTCCAGGTAAATGCTCAACCCGTTTGCTACAAATGCAATAAACTTGGTCATCTTGCTAAATTCTGCTGGAAGAAAAATCAACACTCTCATAAAAATCATGATGTTGTGCATGCTTCAAGGCTCCATAATAATCCATGTGTTCATACACACAAGGATAAACATGTTCATAAAGATCAGAAATTTCATGTATCTATGAACAGGAAAACTGCACAAAACAACAGAAATCCAAAAATCAAATCACTTTGGATTTTGAAATCTTTGTTATATCCTAACATTAATGTCGTTGCAGGACCCAAGCAAGTGTGGGTCCCAAAACAAGCTTGATCAGCAAGTTGAGATGTCTTGCAGCCAAAAATTAGAAATGGATTCATGACATTGGCTGTGCAAGGCAAGAAATGATGGAGAACAAAGGTAACTTTTTTTTACTATGATTGAAGACTGTTCAGGTAAAATCTCCTTATCACTTCATATTTGAACTGCTGAAATTGAAATGGATTCTTACCTTTATCTGAGCAATGCAAAATGTGCATTAATGCTACCCCACATGACAATGCCACTTAGCAATTGGAATCATGCCATCTTGCTTGCATAACTGTGCACATGACCTCTTGGTATATCAAATGATGACATGTGGAAAAACAAGTTATGCTTGTTTGGAAACGATCATTATGCGTGAGTAAAATACTCCGCCAAGTACCAAAAGTCATGTAATATAAGGCTAGTTGAGTGCTTAATAATTTGTGAATTGCTTGATACATTTACTATGCATGTGTTATGGGGGAGTAAATTTGAAAGTGCTCATATGCTCATGAATGCTCATGAAATCTATGTGCAAGTGCTTGTCATGAATGTATATATATCATGCTTGAATGTTGTCTCATTACATGCACATCTTATGGGGGAGTAAGTTCAAGGTAGGTTGAGTGAAATACTTGAGAGAAACCCTTCATATTCGTTGTGTAATTACTTCTCAAAATCTTGTTCTTCATGTCACTCAATTCTATGCCTCAAAACTGATTTTCTCAAGTATCTGTCGACAGGCACTATCACATCTGTCGACAGACATGCTCTCCCAGAACCAAGCCTTTCAGGCCTGTGTGCATCTGTCGACAGACACATTCTTGCTGTCGACAGATACACATTTTCTGTAAATTCTTCATCCTTCTTCATAATTTCTTCATGAGTATGTTCATATCATTGATGCAAGGGGAGAATTGGGTATAAATATTCATTATAACCTTTCATCCTCACATAGTATCAAAGACATATGGTTAATCACAATGATTTTGAAATAATATTTTGAGATTGAGTCTAGGTTGTATCATCTAGAAAACATTGAACAAATCTAATGATTTTAACCTAACTCACTTGAATAACTCCCTTGTGGATGATCATGTTCCTATATGGATTGACAAGTAAGAAGGTTTTTGAACTTAATGTCTTTGCATTGGCCTTTGACCTTAATAAACCTTTTGAACTTGATTTTCCAACTTAAAAAAAAAAAAGAGAAAAGCTACCTATTTCTAAAGTCAAAAATTAAAAAAAAAAACAAATATGTTAATTGGGACAAAGGCAGAGCAATGATGAGTATCACTGAGTAACCGGGGACACGGGCATCACAAATGTCTGTCTTCGCGTCAAAAAGTCCTTTCATTATCTCTGCATAATGGTATGATGGTCACTCACACTGAGTAACTGGGGGTACGGGCATCCCAAATGTCTACCTTCACGTCAAAAGGTAAAAGTGATCCTAATTACCACTTAAATTGTTCAAATGCTAGAAATAGAGTGGAGCCTCCAAGATTTAAATCAAGGGCAATAGGTTGTCTATTGTCAATTGTTCATGTAGACATTGCCTTCATTTACCAACTGAACATCACCCACTAAGGTATATGATTTTCTTCAATGGTTTTATTCAAAAGGGTTATCTCATTTTCATGTGTTTTTGAACGATGTATTCTAAATGCTATAACTTGAGATTCCCGGAGTATTATCTCTTAACCATTGTAGAATTTTTATGTGTCTTAATACTAGTGTTTATGACATTTTGTAGTGGGTATCAACCTATTCTCAACCTTGCAATCTCATTTGAACACTCATTCCCCACTCAATTCTTTCACAATTCAGTTATGTGGTCACACAATTCTTTGCTTCATTCTTTTACTTGTGTGCACCCATTATCTTTTTGAATGTTGCCAAAAGGGGGAGAAACATCAATTGTGCATAAATTGAAATTTTTGTCATCATCAAAAAGGGGGAGAATGTTGGGTTCTCATATTGGAGAATGTTGGGTTACAACAAGTGCTTAAATGTTTTTGATGATGAGCAATACTAATTGATGTTATGTGAAATGTTCACAAATGGTATGTTTGTTTTTGATGATGAACATTTCATGAACAAGACAAAATTGTTGTGTTATGAATGTGTGAAACATGATGAGAATGACAATTGGATGCAAATGAAACACATGTTTTATATGTTCATTATATCTCACTAATTATGTCTTTTAATGTAGGTGAGATTCCATGCAAGACAAAGCCCAAAATCCAAGTGCAAAAGAACAAGACAAGTTGCTGAAATAGTGCACCTGTCAACAGATGACAGTGCATCTGTCAACAGATGAATAGTGCATCTGATGCATCTGTCGACAGATGATTTTCGCCTGTCGACAGATACACTCAGAAATCTATTTCCAGAAAGCCCAGTCTTCCGGTTCTTGCAAACCTGTCAGCATCTGTCGACAGCAGCAAGTCGGCTGTCGACAGACGGAGTTTCGGGAAGATCTAATGGCCAGGATATGATCTATATTTTGGTGTTTCCTTTTAGCACGACTCTCTATGCTTGGACACCACTATATATGGATCATATGAGGCTATTTTCGCAGCAAGGAGCCACCATACCAAAACCCTAAGCAAAGGTCAAGATCAAGGCTTTCTTCCTGCTGCCCTGCTTCATCTCTCTGCCCAGAACAAAGAAGAACAACCTTCCAAGCGGAGTTGAAGCCGGTTCGTCCGTGGTTCAAGCTTCTCCATCAACTGATACTTGTCAAGACGAAGCTTGGAGTCTTCTGGACGACCAACGAGAAGAGATCTACATCGGGATTTGATTCTTCATCTCTAAACTCTTCTCCTTTCACTACTTTCATATATCTGTGTGTGTGCACTGATTTGAGATCAGTACGTGGATGTTGTGGAAGTGTGGTTTGTTGTTCTGATTGCGTGTTTGCATCAGACAACGTGTGTGTGGTGTGTTGGTCAGATCAAGGCTAGAGGATCTGATCTTTTGGGGACTTGATCTAGCGTGTGTGTGTGTGGTTGAGCCGGTGTGCTCGTGTGTGTGTTGTACTCAGTTCTTGAGTAGTGTGTCCTCACTGTGTGGGGGGTGGACGTAGGAGTCACGTGGTGTGATCTCCGAACCACCTAAAAAATCCCTTGTGCACTGTGGTTTGACTTGTGGTTTGCACTGTATTGCGCTAGATGCATGCATAGGGATTTCGTCTACACACTAACTGTTAGTTTGCTCACACACATTGCATCAGATCAAAGGGGTTTTAATTGAGTAGATCTTTTAATCCGAAGTAATTTTTAAATTGCTTAAGTTTCCGCTGCAAATCTATTCAACCCCCCCTTCTAGCTTTGCCATAACCGAATATTCGATCCTAACATAGATTTCAATCAAGCCAACAACCATATACACCAAGAGGGATCAAAAGAGGGATGCAAGACTTGGCTACATAATTTTTTGTTACAGTGAGTACATAGAATATGTGCTACCTTTCTATGGCTATCAATGGCAGATGCCAGACGATGAGGGAGAAGGTTCTTCCGGATATTATCCATATTAGTGCATCACTATTTGAGTAAGGAGCATTTAATTTCTATGTTTGTAATGTTTATTGTACTACATATTCAATATGCAGTGAATATTAGTTTAACATGTCCAATACTTACTTCTAGTAATTAATCCAATTTACTCACACTTAAATGCATGTCCAAGTATTTTTATGTTTTTTATTTATAATTTTTAGGATTTTTCATATTTTTTTTCTAAATATTTTAAGTGTTCGGCCAATTTTGACTAAAATTGAAATCAAAACTGAAACTGAAACGAGTTCGAAACCGACACTGCCATCCATGCATCTGGCTTCCTACGAAGTTTAATATCACTAGTGTTGAAACCAAAAGTTTTTAATATTTAGTATTTTAATTAGTGGGGGTGGAGGAGGGCATCCACGTTTGCAAAACCTGGTGGAGGTCCACCTTCGGGTTCTTAAGCCCAGAGGTGACCCACCTCTAGGTTTAAGAACCTGGGCCTGGGGTGGCCCACCTCTAGGTTTCTAAACTCGGAGGTGGCCCTCCTCTAGGTTCTTGAACGTGGAGGAAGGCCCCCTCCAAGTTCTCCCCCTTTAGAAACTTGGAGGTGGCCCTCCTCTGGGTTTCTAAACCCAGAGGATGGCCCTCCTCTGGGTTCTCTCCCTCTCCGTTCTTAAACGTAGAGGAAGGCCCCCTCTAGGTTCTCCCCCTTTAGAAACTTGGAGGTGGCCCTCCTCTGGATTTCTAAACCCGGAGGATGGCCCTCCTTTGGGTTCTCTCCCTCTCCACTCCTATAAATAGAGGGGTAGGGGCTTTAAAGCCCCGAGAGATTTGCCCCTTTGCTCCTGGGAGCTTGAAGACTCTCCCTAGGGGGAGAAGAAGACTCCCTTTGGGGGATGGTGGTTTTTGTGATTTTTAAATTATGAAGATCCCTTTTGGGGGGTGGTTGTTTGTTATAAATTTGAAGACCCTCTTTGGGAGGGGAAGTCGTGTGTGTGAAATAGTAGAAAAGCCCCTCAAAGAGGAACAAATTGCAAAAATCCCTCTTAAGGTGGTAAATTTGCAAAAATACCATTTGTGGGCCCATAAATTGTAGAAATACCATCTACTATTTATAAATTGCATAAGTACCTCAGTTTATGGGAAATTACAAAAAGGCCCTTAAAGAGTAATAAATTTTAGAAAATCCCCTGAAAGGTGGTAAATTGCACAAATACTCAAAAAGGGCCATAAAATTGCAGGAGTACCCATAAATGGGAGGGAATTGCAATTATACCCAGAAAGGGTCAAATTGCAATGAAATCTTTGAAAAGTAGAAGATTATAGAAATACCCTCTAGAGGGTAAAAATTATAGAAATGCCTTGCAAAGGGTAAGAATTGTGAAAATATCCCTCTAAAGGGTAAGAATGACAAAAATATTTTGGAAAGGTAGAAAATTACGGAAATATCCCTAAAAAGGCAAGAAATTGCACAAAAGTCTTCAAAAGGCACGGTTGGCCAAACCGCACCGTGCCATGGCTCATCCAGCATGCTCTCAGTGGCACGCCGCGGTATGCTACGGACAAGGATGGCTGAGTCGGGTCGGGTGGCTGGGTCGGCCCCAGTCGATCCCGACCCCGACCCCCGAGTCGGGTCGGAGTCGGGCTGAGTCGGGCCGAGTCGGGCTGAGTCGGACAATGGACTTTGCAAACTTAGTCTCGTGGGTGGGTGGGTGTTCCCCCCCCCCCCCCCCCCCCCCCAAGTCGGGTCGCCAGGGGCCGACCCGACTCAGAGTCGGCCGACTCCGCTCCGAGTCGGCCGACTTTGCCATCCATAGCTACGGATCGGTACGGTCCAATCCGCTGTAGGCCTTTTTTTTTTTTACTACTTCCCCTCTTACATCCAGTGCATCTAAAGGATCTAAATGGTGTCTAATTGAGAAGAAATTTCAAACATAAGCTAATTAAGAGATGATACAAATTATAGTAATTTTAGTTTAAAAATTTAAATTAATTTTTTGTCAAGTGAAAATTGTCGCAAAAATCATTAAATCGACTTAATCTCAACATTTAAGGGATCTAAATGGTGTCTAATTGAGATGAGATTACAAACATAAGCTAATTAAGAGATGATACAAATTATAGTAATTTTAGTTTAATTTTTTAAATTAAATTTTTGTCAAGTAAAAATTATCCCAAATGATATGGGAGTTACGATCGAGAATAATCCATTGTATCTTTAAGTACAGACATTTATTTGATGTGATTCCAGTTGGAGCTCGTAGAGGAAGTCGTGGGGAACAACTTTCATGATGAAGCCTCGAATGTGCAGATCATAATACGAGAGAGAATATGAAGAATAATCTGTTATAACTTTGGTCACATACCACCAATCGAAGTGATTCCACTTCGAGGACGAAGTTTAAGAAGAGTAGAACACCTTTGATGAAAACCTCGTGAGCAGATCAACCCCTTTTTCAAGCTGTGAAAGGGGTGATATCCTTGATGGTTCTGGAGGATATGAGAGAGAAAGGGGAGAGAGAAAGGGTGCAACATTGAGAATGAGTTCTCCTGTGGGCTTAGTGAGCAGAGCCTCTAGGGGTCTCTTTACATGGTGGTAGCTTTCTCCTATCCTATAGAGTCTTAAGATGTGTTTAAGAGAGAGAGTGAGAGAGTTCAATCTTGAGTTAGAGAGAGAGAGAGTCCATACATGAGTTAGTCTTCTCCTATCAAATAAGCTTATTTCCCATCGTATCTCAACGGTATAGTACCGTACCACGGAGAATGCGGCACGGTCAATCTGGACGGTACGGCGAACCATGTCAAAAGGTCAGATATTGCAGAGTGCCCTTGAAAGGACAAAAAATTTCAGAAATCATTTGTGGGAAAATTATGCAAAAGCCCCCATTTTGTGGGAAAATGCATAAAACCCTTGAAACATCAAAATTGCAAAAATACCCCATTTGTGGGAAAATTACACAAGCCCTTTGTGCAACTTGAGTGTTACAAAAATGGCCCTGTCCATTCTAAAGTGCCCACGAGGTCTTCGAAGGTTACCAAGATACCTCTGGAGTTCAAAAATTCCATAAAAGCCCATAAATTGTATAGAGCTCTTGGCATGTCCCTTAGTTTTATGCCGCTTGCATGACTCGATGGAGCTGAACTCACGTCACTTCCCTGAAGCGACGTGTGCTCTCTTGAGGTCGGCTTAAAGCTAATAATATCAGAAACATTTAGGAATGCCAAGAAATGATGGTTAATGGCGAAAATGCTCGAGAAAGTTAGGAAATCATAGAAATACTTGAGAACGCCCACAAAATGTAAAAATACTTGGGGAAGTCAAGAAATGATGAAAAAGACCTGAGGATGCTAGGAAATGGTAGAAATGCTTTAGAGGGTCAAATGATGGGACTGCCAAGAAACGACAAAGAAGTCTAAGAAGGCCAAGAAATGGCAGAAATGCCTGGGAGTGTCAAGAAATGGCAAAGGAGCCTTGGAAAGTTAAGAAATGACCCAAGCTCAGGGATGCCTGTGGATGCCAAAAATATCAAGAGCATCTTTATTTGATGTCGTCTGCATTATTCGGTGGAGCGGAACTCACGTCACTTCTCTGAAGTGACGTGCGCTATCCTGAGTTTTCTGCTTACGGTTCAACATACTTGGAAATACCCAGGATAAGTCAAGAAATACCTGCAATATCAAGAAATGACAAAAAAACCTCGAGAAAACCAAGAGATGGCAAAAATACCTAGAGAAGTCAATAAATGACGGAAAGACCTGGGAATGCCAAGAAATGGCCGAAATATTTGGAAATATCCAAGTAAGTCAAGAATGGCAGAAATACCTAAGGAAGTCAAGAAACGACAAAAATGCTCGGGAGTGCCAAAAAATGGCGGAAATACCTTGAAAGGGTATAAAATTGTGGAAATATCATAAATGGTAAGAAATTATAGAAACACCTAGAGAGGGTCAAAATTGCAATAAAAGCTCTGAAGGGGTAAAAATTGTAGAAATACCCGTAAAGGGTAAGAAATTACAAAAGTACCTAGGTCCTAGAATGGGTTAAAATTGCAATAAAACCCTTGAAAGGGTCGAGAACTACAACATTGTCCATAATAGGTAAGATATTGCAAAAATATCTAAAAAATGCAATTATACCTAGAAAGGGTCATAAACTGCAAGTACATTCATAAAGGGTACAAGTTGCAATAAAACCCTTAAAGGGTAGAGACTGCAAAAATACCTATAAAGGGTAAGAAATTTCAAAAATACCTAAAAAGGTTAAAATTGCAATAAAGCCCTTGAAAGGGTGGGGAATTGTAGAAATACCTGAGAAGGATAAAATTTGTAAGAATACTCAAGAAAGAGTAAGAAATTGCAATTATACCCATAACTGGTGTAAAATTACAAAAACACCCAAATAAGGTACGAAATTACAAAAAAATACCTAGAAAGGGAAAAGTTGCAACAAAAGCCAGAAGGGTCGAAAGATACAAATAAACCACGCCTTGTGCGGAAATGTCCTTTATGGGCATCAAGTCAGCTCTAAGGGTCTGATCACAATCAAAAGAGTGATCATGACCATGAAGTAAATTCAAAGAGTCCAACTACGACAGAATGTAATCTTGAAGACCCGATTATATAATTGGGACCCATTGTAAAGGTCTTGAAAGACCAATTGTAATTCAAATTATAAAGAAATGAAATGTTCAAATTCCTTTGCAAGAGTATGTACCTATCAAGGGTGATCATCAAGATCACGATTGTCACAACGAACAGAGACGCAAGGCATTCTTTGACAGATAATCAAAGGTGTTTGTATTTACTCTGATGTAAATTAACATCGACTCTAGTCAGTGGGGAAAGGTCTAGTGCACGAACTCTAAATTGTCTGATAGATCAAATACACAAAATAAATGATATGCTAAAAAAACATATGCATATCTATTTATAAATTTCTGCTTTAAACAACTAGCTAAGAGGTAATATATATGGCATTAATGGTGAAATTCGAATCATGGAGGTGATGTGCCTGATTTTATGAAATGCTGGTTGTCAACTTGACATGCATCCTCCTCCTTTCTTATCTAGACTGGGACTGCCATAGCAAAGACCGGAAAGGCATAAAATAAGATGGTTTATATTACGTCCTGAGAATTTCGCAGTGGAAATATTAAGAGAGAATTAATTAAAGTCGATATTCGGAGACGTGAGCAGTCGGCAAATAAGCCTCTAGCTAGCAAGCACTAAATGTGTATCAACACAACATAACAATAGGGTCCAAATAATGAACTCAACTCATCTTGTATTCAAATAATGAACTCAACTCATCTTGTATTCAATCTCAACTCATTCTTTCAAAATAACACTAATACAACTCTTCCATTGTTGAATATAAGGACTAAGACTCAATTAAAGGAAAATTACATGTGATCTCACTTCCTACTACATCAATCTAACACTCATTCTAACTAATGATAAATACATAAGTTGGAACGCTCTTCACTCGGACGCATTCCCATCTTCGACTTGTTCTTCTTCTTGAACTTCATAGTCACCTAGAAGGTTAAAAATAGAGAATGAGCAAACTAGCCCAGTAGGATTTATATCTCCATATGCGGGTAATGATATAAGTGATTAACAATTTAGAACTAGGTAAGCACGATTATCAAGATATGCGTGTGTGAATAAAACTCATTAAACACGTTACATGAACAAGATAGATTAAATGATAATGATGGAGCAAGATCTAGAATGAGATAATAAGATAGAACTAGCAATAGATCACTTTGCACAAGCACGTAAGATATCACTTGATGTCAATATATTTCATTAATTGCAATAATTGCAGGATGGTCATATCACGCAAGTAAGCAAGCACGAGCACGATCATGTAACACTAATCAAGCACGAAGACACTAATGTACACTAAGGAAAGATCCACCTTGAAATGCACAATAGGACACGTGTATGTGATTATTGTATCTAGCATTCGACACGCAAGTACTCCTAGCGCAGATGCAACATTAGTAATCATTATACCCCATGGTTAACAATATATTTATGACTCTCCGTCATTGGCATGGAAGGCAGGATCGGAATCGGGATCGGGATCGACCAGGCTCGATCCGATCCTGGATCGGATCGGATCGCAAGATCCCATGGATCCAAGGGAAGTCTGGCCGATCCTGGATCGGCTAGTTTATAAAATGGTTTTTTTTGGGAAAAGATTCAGGAAAATTCAGGAAAAACAGAAAAAAACAGCAAAAATGAGGGAAAATCTGATAAATTGAAAGAACTAATATTTGCATAAAAAACCAATCATACATGCATTCATAATATATGAAACATAAGATTTTGTGTATTATTACTACTATAATAATACAAGAAAAGTATAAAATATTAAAGACTTAGTGTATTATTGACCTGAATACCATTTAAGTAAATGTTAAAATTTGTAGTTTCATTTATTTAAGATATTACATGTAAATAAGGAAATATCCCCCATTTGAATCCAATAAAAATATCAAAAAAATCACATCTCTTACTAATAAAAAGTCAACTCTCCCATCCAAGAAGAAAATCGCAATTTTTGTGATTTTATCAAAGTAGCAACTTTCTAATCTCTCATAATTTGACATATTTAAAATTTTATAATTCAAATAAGTCTAATAAAATACTAAAAATCTAAAGTCCAACAAAAAAAAGTAAAATCAAACGTGCATATGACTTCTCCAAGAAGCCGCTCTCCTACTGACGGCACTAAGTCTACTTGAGACCTCTTAGGATTTGGTCAAACTAAGCTATCATCACCCAAACTCATGAGTGTCATGAGTTGGGTGATGGTAGCTCAATTTGACCAAATTCTAAGAGGTTTGGATGATAATAACTTAAGTTTGACCAAATCTTTAGAGGTCTCAAGCAGACTAAGTGCTGTCAGTAGGAGAGTGGCTCCATTGGAGAAGTCACATGCACGTTTGACTTTTTTTACCGGACTTTGAATTTTTAGTGTTCCATGTGGTTTATTTGAATTATCAAATTTTTAGATAAGCTAAATTACGAGAGATTAGAAAGTTAGCATTTCGCTAAAATCACCAAAATCGCGATTTTCTTCTTTGATGAGAGAGTTGACTTTTTATTGGTAAGAGATATGATTTTTTTGATATTTTTATTAGATTCAAATGGGGGGTACTTCCTTATTTACATGTAATATCTTAAGTATTACTTAAATGATATTCAGGTAAATAAGGGGATCCTGACAACCCTGCCTGAAGAGGATCCTGAAGGTAGTCTGAGGTAATCGACCTGGATCAGTCTGGAATCGGTCGATCCTTGCTTGATCCAGTCGATCCAACTCGATTCTGGCCGATCCAGCTGGAAGTTTGCCGATTCAGGGACTTCCCCCCCATAATCGGTTCCATAGCCCTCCATCCGATCCAGGATCGACCGATTTTGGGTCGATCCTGGCGATTTTGCCTTCCATGGTCATTGGGGCTAGACTGGAGCCCTTGGACACTCGCCGTGCCCGATCAACATCTCACTTAATTTCAAATGTAGATACCCACAGTCATTCATGGCCAATAGCAAGAGTTTCAAGATGTAAGTAATTGTAATATCAGGTTCATGATGAAGATGTCAAGATATAGCACGTCAAGAGAACATGATTTCATGATGACAATAGTCGAGAGATAATTTCGGCAACATAACAGCGTAATTTATACTTTAGTTCTTAGTTCACTCTTTATATTAATGGCTTAAGTCAAGATTATAAATCACACTCGCGAGAACGAGACGAGAGAGGAAGTGCATTCTATCTCCAGGGAACTTTAATGGTACAACCAACTCGGTGTCCGTGAGGGAATCCACGAAGTACGGAGATTTACGGAGGTCTTAAGAGAAAGGTCACTAGACTGCCGATACGGAATGACCGACTGTGAGTTTCCAATCCCCTAAGAAAGGGCTGCTGTGAGAATTATTTTTCAACATTTTAAAATTTTAAATTTAAATTGGAAGTTTGATTTATTTGGGTTTTATTTATTTACAAAAGACATGGTCTTGCTTAGTTCATTTGACCTCCCCCACTAACCTCGGTTAGTGTTAATTGCATCAGCACAAAGGCTGAACACGCTTGATTAGCCATCAGACAAACCCTTTGAAAAAAGAACACGACTCACATTTGAATGAAATAAATTACACATGCAAGAAAACATGGTTACCAACATGCAATCTATTTTTTTTGGAATTTTGTTGATATTTATTTCATTTTATTGATTTTTAAATGTATTTTCCCATTTTTTT
Organism: Colocasia esculenta; assembly: GCA_014218235.1. NCBI lineage: Eukaryota > Viridiplantae > Streptophyta > Magnoliopsida > Alismatales > Araceae > Colocasia > Colocasia esculenta. The sequence goes on along the minus strand of CM024755.1, from coordinate 79,050,234 downwards.
GGTATTTTAGAATTATTAATTTTATTTATTTAAACATTTTCGTTTATTTATTTATTTAAATTAGAATTACATGAATTAAGTTAATGTTTGCATTTATTTAATTGATTTAAATGTGAATTAACTTAAGGTGGATTAAAATTGATGTGAAACATAACTTGTTTGTTGATTTTATGTTATTAAAAATTAAAGGATAATATTTGGAAGATATTTCGTTAATGTTCGTCGAAAATTTGGTTGATTTTGACTAAGGAATTACGTAGTGCAACGTTTTAAATAAACGTGATATTACATGAAATAATTCACATAAGGCATGATTAAATGTTTTAAAAATAGCCCACTAGGCCCAATAAATCACACAAGATAATTTGTCAAATATCGGCCCAATAAGCACAAAATGTCTCAATTAACTGTGTGAAAGTACAAGTCTGGCCCAATAAGTAATCCAGGCCCAATATGAAATTCAAGCCCAATAAGGAATTTAGGCCTAATAAGAAAGCCCAATAAACCTTTTTTTCGGACTTGAGAAAATCCAAAATCGCGCCTTGCACGATATTTTTTTAGGGCTGCCTTGCAGACCCTTCTTCCAGACCACCTTGCAGTCTTCTCAGAGCCTTGCTCTGGTTTTTTCCCGTTCCGAAAATCCTCCCTTCAGCCTGGGGCGCCCCATCTACTTTTATAGGGAGTGGAGAAGACGCTGTCCCGGCCATTTGATGTCTCGTCCCGGCCATTTGACTTCGTCCCGGCCATTCACATTGTACTTGCCAAAACACCGTCCCGGTCAATTACGGACGCTCCCCGGCCATTTAGATTTGGCTATTTGCATGTTTCCCCCTGTTAATTTAATTTTTTTCTGTTTTTTCCCTTGATTTCCAAAAACTGCCCTTTCCTGTTCGCGCTGGAAGAACATGGAGGAGGAGGAGCAGAGGCGGCGGCCTCCCTCCCCCTCTCCTGCTGCGACCAGGAGCAGGGGCGCAGCGGCCTGCCCTCCCCTTTCCTGTTGCGATCAGGACAGGGAGGGGGGGGCCTTCTCCTCTGCTCCCCCTAAATAGCAGCCGCAGCAGCGAACAGCAACAGCAGCAGCGGCGCGAAGGAGAGGCCCGGCAGCGACGGCAGCGGCGAGGGAGGATCCCGGCGGCAGCGGCGGTGGCGGGGGACCCTCCTACGTGGAAGACCTGCAGCGGCAGCGGCTGGCTGGGGAACCCAGCCGCGGTGGCTGGCCAAGACAGGTCCAGCGGTGGCGGAAGGGGAGGGCCGCGGCGGCGATGCTGGGCAAGCAGGGAGGGAACTCCTTGCGTGGAAGCCCCTCCTCTTCCTCTTCCTCTTCCTACTAGCGGGCCAGCAACACAGCAGGGGCCCGGAGGCCCCCCTTTTCTTCCTCCTCTTCCTGCTGGCGGGACAGCACCGAAACAGGGGCCCGGTCTTCTTTCTCCCATCTCTTCTTTTGCTAGCAATAGCAACGGGGTGAGCAAGTGGCTGGGCCAAGACAGGTTTTTTTTTTTTTTCCCCTTCTTTTTGTCATATCTCAATTCTTTTTGAACTCTTATCCGATGGCCATGGCTCTGGTTCGAGATGCATATTACCATTTTTTTTGCTCAACAGTACTCTGCATCAGATGTTAATTCTCCTTCATCTTCCAAAATCTGACCAGGCATATAATTATCTTTACAATTTTCACCTTTCTTCAACAGACTTTCTGCTTCACGAAGATTTTCTATGTTTAACTTTCCTTGCTCTTTTATGATACGCCAGTAGTCCTTGAGCAAGAACTTACTAGTTTCAGTATTTCCAAAGTCTAGTTTACACCCATTTGAGTCAACTTCCGCCTTTTCTTCTATCAATATCAATAGTTCCAAGCAATTCATGCAGGAACCCTTTGTCTTTCTCGACTGCAGAGAATCAATTGCTATGATACATACTTCACAAACCGAAGTTGGTCAACAAAAGCATCGACATTCTGAACTTCCGTGGCAGATGAAGCACGTATGCCAACCATTTTTTTGGTTCAACAGCTGCTTATAAGTGCAAGTGTGTAGTGTAGTACGCGTCTTAATCCATATTCCACTGGTTTAAAACAACATAGAAAGCAAGTAACATGATGACATAAGATTGAAACATGCACTTAATTAGACATGATTTGCAGTATTTTAAGATAGCAATTATTCACTTTAACAAGCTAGGAGAGTAAGATGATCAATCAATAGTTTGCAAGAATTAGATCATATCATTAAAGAGTAAATAGAATGAATATTCATGTTGTTATAGCTTTTTTCTTTGGTTAACAGGTTTTAAGCCATTGGACAGCTTGTACACACATGCTATAACCCTAACATGCAAACCTTACACTCTGGACAGAGCAAAACAAGTCTCGGGTAGGCCTTTAAATCCGCGATGGACACAGTCGTCGCATTTAAGAAGACAGTACACAGTTCTGAAACACGAACATTCTGTAAACGATCAAATCGCGATGGTCTATACCGTCGCCTTCATGTTTAAAAAGCGACGGTCCTGTTTGTCGCGTTCATAACGCGACAGGCATCGTGTCGCAATCACCCTTGAATCGCGACGTATCAACACGTCGCGCTCAAGAGGTGTTTTCAAAATAATCATATAAAAACAGGACGAAACCCACGAGCGGGAAAACGTTCTAAATCGCGACGTGAAACTACGTTGTGTTCATGCATGTCACAGAAACCCACTCAGTGCACAGTTTAAGGTGTCAGATCAGTCAAGTCAAAGGCGAAATCGCAACGTAGGGTACGGTCGTGTTTCAATTGAACGCGATGGTCTAGTATGTCACGTTCATGCACAGAAGAACGCGACGTTTGGTGTCATCGCGATTCTTGTTCTTGCCCGAAGACGATGAAAACTGTTCATCTATGCATGCAACGCTTATATCTCATGATCTAGGGCTCTTGGGACAAAAGTGTGAACATGAAACTTGTTGGGTACGAGGAGAAGAAGAGATCTATGGCTTTGGTTTCACATGATTTGGCCTCTGGATGCGTGAGAACCAACATGAACATAAAACACCCTAGACATGCACGACTTTGGCAAAACGCTTAATACTCCATATATATTCGATAAAAATTAGGGAAAATGCATGCATATGAAAGTAGACTCGACGAGCAACACAATAGTATATGGTTTGCTTAGGTTTGGCCCGAGATAACCTATCTTTGATTGTGATTAAGAAGAGCCTTCTACAAGTCGATGCAGAACGCAGGTGGGGAAGAAGAGCTCCGGTTGGGGGTGATTTCCTCCTTCTATGGTGCTCAAACTTTGCTCCTCACGACCCCAACTAATGGTAAACTCGTCCCCAAGGGTTCTTTGACGAGTATATAAAGATCTAGGGTTGTTTAGGGGTCCTAATTCAACTAGGAAAGAAGGGTTGCGGTTTAGCATGAACCCTTTCATGTTTTGATGATTTCTCTCCCATTAGAGTGTGTAAGGCTTTAGGAAGGTTCATACCATGGCCAAGGATCAAAAACTCGGCCGGATCGGGATCGGATCGGCCGAGTCGGCTCGGTTTTGACCCTCCTGATCCGAGCCAGGGTAACCCACCCGGTCCCTGCGCGCGGATCGGGCCGGATCGGATTGATCCGGCTCAACGACTAGTTCAAAAAACTAGCCATTTCTAGTCGTTGGGGGGCGCTCCCCAATGGCCAGAAACGACTATTTTTGGCCTTTGGAGGCCTTGGGGGTCTATATAAACCCCCAAAGGCCCCCATTATGCTCCAAACTCAAGTGTTGAGTTCTCCTCCCCTCCTACCAATTTTTGGGCATTTCTCTCTCTCTCGGGCGCTCTTTTGCACTATTGCGAGGCGATCTCATCTTTCACGCTCTTGCTCTTCGTCTTCGACTCTTCGGGCTCTCTCACACACACTCTCGGCCCAAACTCTTGGCTGCGATTGATCTCCCTCTCTCTCAGCCGCAAAAAAAATTATTTATTTTTTGTTTGTTTATTATTTAACTTATTTTTTTGTGTTCTAAGTGATGGCTGCCGAAGGTGGTGCTGCTCCGACTCCCCAATCTTCAAGCAACCCTCCCAGCGCCGATCCCGCTTGGGCTCATGGTATCGTTGTGGACATGGCTCGAAGGAAGGTCCAATGCAAGTATTGTAATCGGGTCTTATCGGGCGGCGTATGGCGTTTGAAACAACATCTAGCGGGAATTAAAGGTGAGGTGGCACCATGTTCGAGAGTTTCTGTTGAAGTTCGAATACAATTTTGCCAATATATGAAGGAGAAAGAGACATCCAAAGCAAACATTAGTAGAAGACGCCAAGAAATCCGAGAAGAATTGTCTGCCCCTCCTTGAAGGTCCGTGGATTTATCAAGAGGGAGATAAAACAATGATCTTGATGATGATGAAGAAGGTTAGTAATTAGTTAACTTAGTTTTGGAACATTTATTTCAAGCTTCAAACTTCAAAGTTCAAACACCCTCATTATAATTATACATTTCAATGTATAACATCATCAACAAGTTTTTTAAATTATATCATTCTATTTCTATCTCATATTATAGAACAATTTCGTCGGGCATTGCAAGCAAGTCGAAGGTCTTTTACAGAAGAGGACTATCTCCGATGTACTGGTCATCACCTAGGTCAAGGTAGTGGCCATGGGAGTAGCGGACAAGGGAGTTCAAGTGCTGGAATGAGTACAAATATACCTGAGGTTCCAGTAGATATCCCTAGAGACGGAGATCCTAGAGTGGGACCATTGGACCCATTTCTCACCAGGCGGAGGGAGAAGCAACCATCCATTTCTGCAGCCTTCAAGAATTTGAAAATATGCAAGGAGAAGATAGGGAGAGCGACGTCAAGATGGTTCTTCTTCAACAACATACCGGCTAATGCAGCAAAAGGACCATATTATGAGTCAATGATCGAGACTATTGGTGAAGTGGGCAAAGGGGTAGAAGGCCTACTTCATATGAAATCTACAACAAGTACTTGGACATGGAGGTTGAAGATATGAGGCATATGTTTCCACTTTTGAACGCATATGGGATGAATATGTTTGCACGTTAATGTGCGATGGATGGACAGGTATGTACAACTACAGGTGTAGTGTTTGGTCAAATAATTGTTATTCATTAATAACAACATAGGTTTTAATTTTTCTTATGGAATTCTGCAGGCATTACACGAAGAAGTATGATAAACTTCTTAATCTACTGCAAAGCAGGGACTGTTTTTTGGAAGTCGGTAGATGCTTCTGGTAAGGTGAAGAATGCGGACTACCTATTTCAGTTGATGGACAACATGGTGGAGGAGATCGGAGAGAAAAGAATAGCCCAAGTGGTGACAATGCAACGGCTTTCAAGTTGGCGGGCCAAAAACTAATGGATAAAAGAGAACACTTGTATTGGGTTCCTTGCTCCGCGCACTGTATTGACCTAATGCTAGAAGATATTTGTAAAGATCCAATGGTGGAAAATGTGGTCAACAACGCAAGATTTGTAACCACATTCATCTACAATCACAACAACATATTGGACATCATGAGGACGCATACACATGGACGGGAGTTGCTTCGGCCAGCACCTACAAGGTTTGCATCCCAATATATTGCATTGGATAACATAAATGGTCAACATAGCAACCTTATTAGGATGGTAGCATCTGAAGAGTGGGAGAACTATATGTCCCGACATGCTCCTACACGGGTGAGGGAGAAGGGAAAGAAGGTGACCGACATTATTCAATCAAAGCCATTTGGAAGGGGTCCAAATGTTTTGAATATAGTAGAACCGCTTGTTCGAGTCTTAAGGGCGGTAGATGGGGAGAGGAGATCCGAGATGGGCTACTGTACGAGGCTATGGATCGAGCAAAGGAGCTTATCCAAAGAACAACAAAACGACGTATGCCAAGTGGTGGAAATCATAGATCGACGATGGGAGCACACATTGCATCATGATCTTCATGCTGCAGGTAAGCATAACACTTCAACTCTTGTGAATTATGATTACATATTATTTATAATTTTAAGGAATCATATCATGTTTCAACACTTTTCTTCTATATGTAGGGTATTTCTTCAACCCCCAATACATGTATAGGACTGATGGGAGGAATGAGAACTATGACAATGCCTCCGAAGTGTTGATTGGGGCAAAAAATGTAATCAAACGCATGCTAGACAATGAGGATAGGGCAATCATAGCATGCAAACAAATGCATGATTATAGACTTCAACTCTACCACTTTGGTATTAGCACGGCACAAAGAGTTGCTCAGATTTTGAGTCCAGGTTAGAAGTTACTCATCATATTTATTTGCCACTGGAATGAGTTAGTTCTACTTCTATTTTCTAAAACACTATACATGCTTCATTTACAGCGGATTGGTGGTTGGATCATGGAAGAACTATGGATATGATGACTTAGCATATGTAGCTATTGGTGTTAAGCCAAACAATGTCTGCCACAGGGTGTGAGAGGAACTGGAGCACATTTGGCTTGATCCACACAAAGCAAAAAAACGCTGAAGTCTGCACGTCTTGAGAAGTTGGTATTTTGCCACTACAACATGAGATTGAAGCTTAAAAATCTCCAATTAATCAAACAAGTTCAAGATAGAGAAAAATATAGAGCTTCGGGCTAACAACAAGCTGAAGCAGCAGCATCCGAGACAATAGATATAGAAGAAGTTTTGAGGAGGAACATCCACTCTATGCATGGGTAAATGCAACCACTTTGGTTGAACCAGAGTTCGACCCGCATGATCGTGCATGGGCTGAAGGTAGATGACCTTTACAATGTACATGCAACATGGCATTATAATTTATAAATTTTTTATTTCTCATGTTAACATACTTATGTCTCATTTAGGTGAGCTTGATGATGTGCCTTTGCTTCCGGAGTTTGAAACTCCCCCAGCCCCTAAATGCCAAAAGAAGACAGTGGGTGCAAGAGGAAGGAGCAAGAAACACGACATTAGCATTGCAGACTTGGAGATAATCGAGGAAGATGTAGATGATGAAACACCGGAGCCAAGCGATAATGTTGTATACCAAACTTCTAATGACTCCACATCGAAGACAAGTACTCCTAGTGAGGGATCCGATCATGGAGGAGATGTCAGCAGTGTACCGCCACCGGCACCGCCACCATACCCTATTGTATTCACCGGAGAGGAAGACTTCACCCATGCTAATCAAGATGAGCACCATGGGAGTAGGCAAGGGAGGGAAGCACAACCTCAAGTCAACAATATGCACGGAAGGGAAGAAAGTGGCATCTCAATTCCAAGGCAAGGCCAAGGCCAAGCCAAGGCCAAGGCCTACAAGCATCCGAAGATTCGGGATACAATCCCAACTTCATTCCGCATAGACGAATGGTTAATGAAGAAGAAGAAGATGCAAGAGGAGTGGGAGCGTCAAGAAAAGCTACGGATGGAGTTTGAGACCATGGAGCAAGCCTCAGATACATCATCTTATGCTTCCACTGAAGGATACTATCAAGGGCAGGGAGGCTAACTTGGCATATCCTCGATACCCGGATGCATCGTATTACACTGGAGGCGGAGCATATGCACAATCACTGAGTCCAATTCGAATCACATGACTCATATGAGTCATTGTGGGACAGAAAATATTTATATGTGTATATGTTGGATGCTTGTTAAGAGGAGTACCAATGCCCCTTATATAGTGGTCCAACAAGCCGTAGGTGGCAGTCACATGTAGGTAACTAACCAGTTAGTTAGCCTGAGGTAAGGAGGATGGCTACCGAACCAGGAGTGGTAACTACCGGTAAAATGTTGACTTCACCTAACCGGTTTAACGGCATGATTAGGGGGACAAGGTGGTTATGATTACGGTAACCCCAAGGTTACTTAAAGTCATAACTAATCCAAGTTTCTGGTTGAAAGCCGTTCAAGCTCTCAAGTATTGTCAAGCATCCCAAGCAAGTGGGAGATGCCGAGGAGAATAAATCTCGGATAAAATACGGCACGGAAGAATTCCGGCATTACGAGGTCTACAAGACCACATGTGAAAGATAAGTACGAGAACAAGTCCGCCACGAAGGCTCCAAAGACTTGCAATTGATTCTCCATCCGGGACGGCAGAACTTCCGACAAGATGTCCAGAATGACACGGGATTCTCCAAGGGCAAGACCCCTTCAAATGAAGGGGAGGACGGTCTATTTATAGACTTTTTAAGCCCCTCCCCTAAACCGATGAAAATACCATCGGTTAGGGTTTTTTTCCCCCTACCGATGGTAGCTCCATCGGTTAAAGGGGTTTTCCCCTTAACCGATGGAGCTTCCATCGGTTGGAAGGGGAATCCCTCCAACCGATGGTACTTCCATCGGTTAGAGGGGAACTCCCCTCTAACCGATGGAGCTTCCATCGGTTAAGGGGTTCCCTAACGCCCCCTAACCGATGGTGCTTCCATCGGTTAGGGGAGTCTTCCCCTCTAACCGATGGAGTTCCATCGGTTAGGGGGGGATTCCCCCTTAACGATGGAACTTCCATCGGTTAAGGGGTCCCCTTTAAAAAAAAAAAAACAGAAAAAACACAGAAAAAAAAATAGAAAAACAGAAAATAAAAAAAAGGGAAAATAGCCCCCTAACCGATGGTACCCCCATCGGTTAGAGGGCTTTAACCCTCTAATCGATGGTACCCCATCGGTTAGAGGGTCTTTAACCTTCTAACCGATGGTACTCCCATCGGTTAGAGGGAATTTCCCTCTAACCGATGGAAACCCCATCGGTTAGACCCACCCCCCCCCCCCCCCCCCCCATCCCACGCATGTAAGGGGGTTCCTTCCCTATAAAAGGCACCCCATCCCATGAAAAGGGGCGGTTGGTCGGTCGGTTGGAATCCCCTCCTTCATCTCCCCCGGGTCCGGCTCTTTAGCTCTTGGGCTTCTCTCTCACTCTAGCCCTCCTTTGTTCATCCTCAAAGTGAAGGAAATAGAAGTTTCAATTCCCAAAGGCTCCCCTTTCGTTCTCAATCTCCTTCTTTGTGAGTCAAGGTACCAAATCTTCTCCGAGCATTGAGAAGTGTTCATATACGGCATCGACAAACTTCATCGGCTAAAAGTCCGCAATAGCGGCACCGGCCCTCACGGGTTATAGGTTCTAAATACCGTCCATCCCGGACATATGGTATTTTAGATACCTTTGTAATTCATGCCACCTCCCATCGAGTTTTAAACTCTCCGGATGGTGTGTTTGTGCTATATGCAATGTTTCTTAGAGGAGACTCTGCCCAAGTGGAGATTCTGCTCGAGAAGTATTCATATATTCACAGATTCGTATTTTTATATATATGCTTCTTAGAGGAAACTCTGCCCAAGTGGAGATTCAACGTAAGAACATATCTATAAATTTCAAATCTGTGTTTATATTGATATGTTTCTTAGAGGAGATTCTGCCCAAGGGGAGATTCTGCCCAAGAACATGTTTGTATATTCACAAATTCGTATTTTATATGCATGTTTCCTAGAGGAAACTCTGCCCAAGGGAGATTCCGCCTAAGAACATATCTATAAATTCAAATTTGTGCCTATACACATGTGTTTTTTGAAAGGAAGCTCTGCCCATGTCAGGGTTTCTCCTCTAAAAAACATATCAATATAATCACGAACTTTGTATTTATATACATGTCTTCCCAAGAGGAAACTCTGCCCAAATGGAGTCTCCGCCCACAAACATGTCTATATAATCATAAATTCGTAATTACATGCGTATGCCTCTCAAAAGGGATTCTGCATATGCAGATGGTACCTCTTGCCGGATACTCCATTCAAATAGAGATACCGGTGAGAAAATATACATAAACTGCAAATTATGATCATATACACACATACCTCTTAAGGGCAAAATCCCTCGGACAAAGATTCTCTGAGGACACATGGATATAAGTACATGTTCATATGAATATACCTCCGTGAGGGCACTCCGCATAGGCAGAAACTCTGCCAAAATAAATTTATGAAAATTGTATTGATATATACACATCCAAAGAAAAGGAAACAAGACCCGAACTGTGCTCAGATACTCTAAAGAGCAGCACGAATGTATACTCACAAGAACTGCGTTCATATGGACAGTTTCCAGAAAGGAACTTCAAATGACAAGAACGTCCATGGAGACCCGAACTGTGCTCAGATGCCCCAAAGAGCAGCAAGACTATACTCACAAGAACTGCATTCATATGGACAGTTTCCCAGAAAAAACTTCAAATTGACAAGAACGTCCATAGAAATACGTACTATTTTCTTTGAAAATCATACTCATACGAGTAAAGGAAAAATGAATAATGAATGAATGAAATGATGAACGAGGAGGAATGAAATTCTGCCTCAATTCGGACTTCTTTAAAAGAAGGATGTTGTAAAAGAATATCACGTCATAAAAAAAAGGGGGGGGGGTTGATGTAGCAACTCTTCTAATACAGAAATGCTACTTCTAATCATGACTTCCCCCAGTTCAGAATCAAATGCACGGGGATATGCCCGTCTGCAATAATAATCCTCAGGTTTTCCAAAATAAAACCTTCAAACAACATCATTCTCCAAAAAGGAGAGGTGGGTGATCCCAAATGGGTTACGAAAATATATCTGTTCCCTTCTTAAAAGTCATATCTCGGACTCCACAAAAAGGGCAGCCTTTTCAAAATGGAACACTCAAAGCAAAAGCATTTCAAAAATAACCAAAAGAAAAATGATACATCATGACCAGGATCTTCTAAAAGAATGTGTTCTCTCATCCCCTTGTTATGAATGGTATTCGGGTTAAAACTGATGTTAAATAACACCAAGAGTCTTAACTCGAGTGAAATGTAACATCGACTCCGGTCGATGGAGACAGAGGTCCAGCACATGCTACTCCAATCACCTGATGAGTATAGATACGGGACTCAAGGAGTCAGAAAAAAAAGGCGCACCCTAGTCGCCCGTCACACGGGCATCCACGTCCATTTCATGGACAATCCAATCGTCCGTTCCACGGACATCATACCGTCCGTTCCAAGGACACCCAAAAATACTCTCTCCGTATTGCGCGGACTCTTTCTGTCTGTTAGACAGACTGGCACGCCCCGCAAAATCAAAGCAGGGAAATGAATACATGAACCACATAAAACGAAATGAAAAACAAAATCAAATGATATGTGCTTCTATGTCACGATAACCATAGTAACTCCACACACATATATAATATACATTACCACACATATCTACATTTTTCCGTGTCAACAGCTGGCACGCCGGTGGGACCTCTTCTCACCATTCATAGCAAAAGGATGAGACATGTATGAGTATATTTACAAAGAAAAAAAGGAGTCCTAATGTTGATGTTTTTTTTTAAGGTACAAGGAGCAGACCAAATCATAAAGATGGCTGTCACATAGGGACCGCTCGTCGTCAACAACCACGCATGTTCGGATACTTGGCGACTCGATTGTATTTGGAGATTTTCCCAGTCATCGGATCCCCTTTCTTCTTGGGAGTCGTTCCGGCTCCCCGAGAGGAAGATGTCACTGAAGGATTCCCTATTCACAAATCAACAAAGAAGAATTGCAACAACAATGGACGTGTCAAAGCTCGTTCTGCCACTATCAACAAGGGCACCCAAATGCCCGTGAAGAATGATGTTGTCAAAGGGGGCAAACCCCCATTCAAACTCAAGTTCGGGACCTATACGGTCCATATGATCTCTTCTACTATTGTGGCTCCCATTCCTCACAACGGGGGCAATATAAACGCCGCAACAACAAAAGGCCGCCAGCTGCCATCTCCAGATCTGGCAAGTCCATTATGATCGGGAACGTGCGAGTGCGCCTTGATGGTACTCCACCTACCACTCCTCGTGATAGGTATGTTTTAAATATTCCAACCTCAAACCGCTTCTCAGCTCCGGTGGTTCCAGGGGAAGCATGAAGGACTCTATGGTAAAAGCCGGCGCCAAACAAAAGACGCGGGCGTTTTACCAAGCTGAAGAAAATCTGGGTTCCCAAAAAGGAAACTCAGAAGTTTGAAGATCAAGCAAATACATCCAAGACGCTTTGGAGAAAGAAGAATGTCAACAAATCCTCTCCAGATGCTGGGTTTGAACACTCCAGAGGACGAAGAGGAAAGGCATGTATCGAAAATCAAACTACATCTCTCAGGCCTGGAAAATACCCGGGTAGATAAGCAGACCTCACTCAACAATCCAAAGCTCGCATATCGGTTTTGACCGTATATCGCGAATTCCAGTATTTGATAAGTCAAGGGCAATCCAGCACCAGGCTCGTCCGTCAAAAGACGACGTGTTACTTGGCGGCTTAGGAACACCCAGGCTTATAATATTCTCCTGTTATGCTACTGGAATGGAGTCGGCGAAATTGCGGAACAAATCGCAGAGCCACTCCTAATATTTCCACAGGGGTACCCACCCCAATACTCGGCAATTTGCCAGGAGAGCTCGTCAGCTTGGTGGGCAAGTGGCACGTCTAGCCAAGTTCTTCCGCCAGTCGACACTCAACATGCGTTTTCCCAAATTCCCTTCTTTGAAGAAACAATATTCAAATCGAGGAGAGTGGACCTTCTGCCTCTGCTGGGCATCCTGTCATCGACTTGCCAACAAAGGAAAATTTTCAAGCTATGTCAGATGACGATAAATATGAAGTTATACAACAGTGGCGGTCTGAAATGACCTCACTTCTCAATAAAATGAAGCACTTGGCAACGAAAAGTCACCGGCAATCCATAGAGCCGGTCTTTCGCGACACCAACAAAGCCAGCATCCGGATGGGTTTATTTCCCTAAATAATCCAACAATTTCTTCAACTGGTCTTCTCCCTCTGGGTACGGGTCCCGATATCAATGACCCAGCTAATATTATGCCTCCTCAAATGGACGCATTTCAAAGTACTGCCATACAACGGCATGAAATAAAGAAGATAGTCGAGGATATGTTCGCCCAGCAGGGCGAAGGTATTCATTCTATGGGCATATATTCTGTCCGTTCCCGGTATTCATCAATTCAAGAAGTTGCCTGAGGCATCTCCCAAGGTCCCTAAATTGCCCAAATAGATGGGTGTGGGGCGCCGCAAGAGTATGTCGCACATTATACAATTGCCATGGGCATCTTGCATCTGAGAATCATATCTCCTCAGATATTCGCAACTTCTCTAACGGGAGTTGCATTCCAATGGTATTCAAAGCTTAGGTCCGGTTCAGTGACTGACTGGACTGATATGCAAAAGAATTTTATGACGTTTTCAAACGGCTGAAAAGAAAAGTCTCTCTCGCCGAGTTATGCTCCCTTAAGCAAAAAAATGAGGAATCGGCAATTGACTTCATCCGAAGATGGAGAGAACTCAGCATGGGGTGTGATAATCCTCCCGTGCAACAAGATGCAGTAACCATCTGCGAAGAGGCTTATTGCATCAATTAAAGAGAAACTCTTGGCAGCAAATATTAAAAGCTTTGATCAGTTGAATTCTGCCGTTGCGGAGATCGAGGTATTTTTGGCCGAACAAACGGCTCATGCGATTATAAGGGTAAGCTCCCTAAGGAGCGCAATCCGTCGGCAAAAGAGGTTAATGCTGTCGACTTCTTGCCTGACAGTGAAGCAAAAGGGGCAGTAATCCCCACTCCTCAAAGAAAAAGGCGAGCCAAAAGTGCCTCTGCCTAACTCGCTGAGCGTATGAAGGCTCCTATTCTTTCAGAAAGGAGCATACTAGAAAGCTATGATCTCTGTCTGGATAACCAGTGATATCTGACAACACCAAAGAAGCCAGCAGATATCAGCAAGCAAGAATGAAGCTCAGAAAATAATTCAAGAAGGCCGCATATCTATGCAGAATGGTCTGGTTGATCCCCCGCAACCTCATACTTGGGATTGGCCAGAGCAATCGGTCAATGTTATACATGCGGCTGAGCCCGCCACAAGCTCAAATAATCCTGAGGCAGGACCTTCATGTAATCCACCTCAAGATACTTCTGGAGCCCACTCTCCGCCAGGATCCAGACGTCGAGGTACAAACACGGCAATGCAAAGAGTACAAAGGCAACTCCATCAACTACAACAAGGACAACAAGAGTTGATCCAAATTGTGCAAAATATGGGGGGGCACCAGGATGTTCCTGTTCAGGGACCCTACCCTCCACAAACTGGTTATGCTTACTCACCGATATATCCGGCGCTTCCTCCTATGTCGCCATTTCAAGACCCAATCGACTGGCTTCTTGAAAATCTTCCAAATCCTGTTGAGCCGATGAGGTCATATTCTTTCCGTCGGCAGCATACATTGCCACTCTTCCGGCTCTGTCTACGAGCAGGATATATGGATTATCTAGTCCCAGAAGAATTAAGGCCCAACTATTGCCCATATCATCAACTATTGGGCCACGTCATTGAAGATTGTCCAAACTTCAAAGCAGAAGTGGAAGAAATGATCCAGCAGGACTAATCAATATGGGTAACTTCCTGGTGAATCCTCCACAACCGCATATTCAGTCTCCACCAAATGGGCCAGGCAATCCAGGATCTCATTCGGTGAATGTCATCAATGCATCATCCTCTGGTCTTCCTGAATCAGAAGGGCAGTCATCTATGGCAAATCCATATTTATCTAGCCGGTGGTATGATGATTGGCATCCTCTACATCAACGCTCATTTGATCTAAAAGATACTCAATCCATATTCAACCAGCTTAAGATCAGAGAGTTGATAAAAGTATTTGATCCTGAGCCTTATATCTCCGAAAAAGAAAGGCAGTCACATCTCTACTGTGAATATCATGCCAGAGTCATACACTCTACTAAAGATTGCCCGGATCTCCATGATTGGATCGAAACAAAGATCCGCGAGGGAGTAATTGATCAGGAGGAAATCTCCTACCCCCTCATCACAAACATATGATCCGAGTCCAGAATTCCAAGCACAATATCAAGATCTATGTGAATATTATCATCGTCAGCTGGGCTATGGACGACATAGAAGCAAGGCTGACATTGAGCAATTCAGAATTGGCCTGTTTCAATATAGAAACGGAATATCAGGAGAAGCTGCCGCGAAACCAATCTCGCAGCAAGCTGAGGAGTTTGTAGGTGATTATTACCAACTCCCTCCTGGAATTGTTGAAGAAGCAATCAACTCAACCTTTCAGGCACAACCCTCAGAGGCTGAATGGGTCACTGTTGGCCCTCGAAAATCAAGAAATTCTAGAAGACCCGGTAAATCTATCGTCAAAGGTCATTCTAGCAGAAAAAATATTCCTGAGCCATTTTCAGAACAAGAAATGATGAATTCACTAGAAGCTCTACAAATGAGAAATAGAGAGAAAAACAGAAAAAGGAATGAAAAAAGAAAAATGAAGAAACAAATGGAGGAGGCTGTGGCTGCAGAGGCTCCTCAGCAGCTGACGGCTGTCCAAAGACTCCAGCTGTTGATTAATGAGCTGGAAGAATATGAAGCCTCCAAGCCCTCTGATAAACCAACGCTCGACCAATATATCCCTTGGGAAGAAATCGAGCGAAAGAGGCGGCTTCGGAATTGGTTATTGCAAGTTCAACATGAAGCACTCCAAGAGGGTGACTTCCCTCCTTCGCCGAATCTGAGTCTCTTCAATGGAGATGAAGAAATTACTATGGAACAGTTGGACTCCATGTTCAGCTCATTCTCTTGCTACATGGTATTCATCCCTCCTCCAAAAGAATTGCAAACTTCTACAATTGATACTGCTGCACAAGCAAGAGACAAGCCAACCACGCTTGTATACCAGCGTCGGTCTCCAGGTAATTCAAATCATCATCTTAAGAAGGGTCGTGGTAAGCATCAAAAACCGGCATCTTCCACTATCAAGTACCCAGATAAAATCATACTTTTTCATGGTGAAGAAGCAAAGCCTTTGCCCGAGCCTCAAATTCGGGCAGATTCCTATATTTTTGATCCTTCAGATGAAGAAGAGGGACTACCCGACATGGTTTCTCAATCTGAAGATAAAAACTCAAGTCCTTATGCTTGGTCAAATGAGCCAGACAATCTTCCTCCTCTTCCTAACGAGAAGCTATTGACTCCTATTCTCAAAAGAAATCTGTTAAGCCGAAAGAGCTTTCTGGATCCTCATCAAGGAAACCTTCCCATTTGGACCAGATACGCTCTGAAGCTGATGACAAGATTCTTCAACAATTACAGTCACTTCCCGTCAATATTACGATCTGGGAAGCAATTGCTTGGAGCAAAGACCTGAGAGAAACTCTCGTCAAAATACTCCAAGAACCAGAAGCTTATAAGGCTCATATGGCAAATTTTCAAGAACAAGCATATGAAGCACTGGCAGCAAATGTTACTTTCACTGATGAAGATCTATTATTATCTTCCCCATATCATAATCGTCCTCTATACATGAAGGGGAAGATCAATGGCATTCAATTAAACCGGATCTTGATCGATCCGGGGGCATCCATCAATCTAATGCCCTATAAAACTTTTCAATCTCTTTATCTCATGCCTTATTGGCAAAAGGTAGAAGATGTGAAGATCACCGGATTCAATCAAAACTCAGAAAAAGCAGTGGGAAGAGTCACCGTCAAATTGGCTCTAGGGGATTTCGTCACCAGGGTGACCTTCTTCATTATTGATGCAAATACAACATACAAAGTTCTGCTTGGGAGGCCTTGGCTGCATGAAAATTGGGTCATACCATCAACTCTCCATCAATGTATTAAATATGCAAAAGAAGGGAAGCAGCATACAGTTTTTGCTGATCAAGCCCCCTTTCGGGAGGATGAATGCAACTTGACTGATGCCCTCTTATATCTTGGAGGACCAAATCCTCAACCCCTCTCCCTGTCTAAAGAGAAGGGTAAGCAGATTAAATGTTCAAGTGAAGACAGTGAAACTGGTGAACTTTTTGTGATAAACAAAAGCTTTGCCAAATCATCTGCAGAGAATTCTCAAAGCAAAGAAACTCGCCCAGAACGGCGAAATATCAGTTATGAAGCTGATCATGTAGGTCAAGTTATTAGTGGGGGTATTCCTTTACCACCCAGCTGCATGCAAACCCACTCTTTGAAGCAAGAACAAAGTGTTCGGCGATTAAAAACATTCGTTGTCACTTATCAAGGAAAAGAAGCAAGAAGGAATGCAAGAAAGGCAGCAAAGCCAATTCTCTTCTATAAAGGAGAATCAATCCCTCAAATATGTCCAAGGGATGATTTTGGTTGGGAAGACAGACCCGACAACAAGCTTGAACTGATACAAGAAATGGCTGATATGCCAGGAAAAATTAAAGAGATGTGCAAAAAGCAGAAAATCCCTCAGGAACAAGATATCTCCCGGAGAAATTTCTTCAAGCAATTATGGGAACCTTCGCAAGTCCGAGGGCAACCTCCATCCTCTGGAAAAGATACCAGAGGATTAGGTTATGATACCAAATCCTCCTATACAGTCAATGTTGTTGGATCATCATCAGAAATCTGCAGCACAAAGAATAATCAGGAGTGTTCCAACTCCAACTCTCAAGATATTACCTCAGCTCTACCAAATGAATTATCAAATGAAGAGCTGCCAGAAGAATTCTGCAAGCAATCTTCATCCATAAATTCTCAAGATGGGAATCTCTATGAAGTCTACGTCACCAACTCTGACGACGAAGGAGATTTCATAGATCTGCAACCAGCTCCTCAAGAAATTGAAGATGGCGGACAAGCCACTATTGATCAATTGATTGAACTTAATCTCGGGAGTCAAGAAGATCCCCGGCCTATTTTTATTAGTGCCCTTCTTAGTAAACAAGAAAGGCAGGCTTATCGAGCTCTCCTGCTGGAATTCCAAGATTGCTTCGCATGGAATTATAAAGAAATGCCGGGACTGGAGCCATCAGTTGCCGAGCATGAATTATCCATACATCATACAGCCAAGCCTATCAAGCAAACTCAAAGGCGTATGCGGTATGAACTGGAATTGAAAATAAATACTGAAGTCGACAAGCTCTCTGAAGTAGACTTCATCGAGCCCTGCATATATCCAGTTTGGCTTGCCAATATCGTTCCTGTGAAGAAGAAGAATGGTCAAATCCGGATATGTATCGACTACAGGGACTTGAATAAAGCATGTCCCAAAGATGATTTCCCAGTTCCTATTACTGAAACAATGGTGGATATGACCACCGGCCATGAAGCTTTGTCATTTATGGACGGGTCTTCGGGCTACAATCAAATCCGGATGGCAATTAAAGACAAAGATCATACTGCCTTCAGGTCACCCAAAGGTATCTTCAACTATAAAAGGATGCCCTTTGGCTTGAAAAATGCAGGAGCCACATATCAAAGGGCCATGACCAAGATATTCGATGAAATGATTCATGATGTAGTCGAATGCTATGTTGATGACTTAGTCGTCAAAACCAAAAAACAGGAGGATCATCTATGTGATCTCCGCCGTGTTTTTGGAAGACTTCGTCAATTCAAACTGAAAATGAACCCTATGAAATGTGCATTTGGGGTTTCAAGCGGCAAATTTCTAGGATTCATCGTCAAATATCGGGGCATAGAAATAGACCCCGATAAAATCAAGGCAATCCAGCAATTGCCACCTCCTCAAAACTTAACAGAGCTAAGATCATTTCAAGGAAGATTGGCCTATATCAGGCGATTCATCTCCAATCTCTCAGGAAAATGTTTGCCATTCGGCAA
This sequence comes from Colocasia esculenta, assembly GCA_014218235.1. Lineage (NCBI taxonomy): Eukaryota > Viridiplantae > Streptophyta > Magnoliopsida > Alismatales > Araceae > Colocasia > Colocasia esculenta. The sequence goes on along the minus strand of CM024755.1, from coordinate 79,031,590 downwards.
ATTAATGAAGAAGGATGCACCCTTCGTCTGGGATCAAGAATGCCAAATTGCCTTTGAACAAATCAAGGAATATCTCCTCACTCCACCAGTGCTGGGGGCACCTATCGCTGGAAAGCATCTTATACTCTATATTGCAGCTATGGATGTCTCCCTGGGGCTCTATTGGCACAAGCAAATGAAGAAGACAAAGAACAACCTTTGTATTATCTCAGCAGAAAGCTAATCGGGCCAGAGCTCCGATATGCTCCAATGGAGAAAGTGTGCCTAGCACTGGTATTTGCCGTTAAGAAATTAAGGCATTATCTGCTGGCCCATGAAGTTAAACTCATCTCCAAGTATGATCCACTCAAATACCTGTTGAGGCAACCCGTACTATCAGGACGGCTCGGGAAATGGGCCCTGCTCCTTATGGAATTTGATATTACATATATTCCACAAAAAGCCATCAAAGGGCAGGGTCTGGCTGAATTTTTAGCCGCTCATCCAATAACAGAAGATTCCCCTCTGTCTATTGATCTTCCGGAAGAAGAAACTCTCTCCCCTATAAATGAGAGAGAACATCAAGATCAGGGAACTCCAAATTCCGAAGAAGTTGCCACAATTGAGCTACCTCTGGGAATTATATTTTGATGGAGCTTCCGAATTCTTCAATATACAGATGGTTCCACCTCTGTCTCTACTGGAGCCGGAATTGTCTTTGTCACCCCATATGGAGGAATCTATACAATTCATGTGCTCTCATGAAGCAACTTACAAATAACGAAGCAGAATATGAAGCCTTAATTATTGGACTTCGATTAGCTCTCGAAATGGGGATCAAAGGTATACAAGTTTACGGAGACTCACAACTGGTCATCCGACAAATATTGGGCCAGTATGAAGTCCGTAAACCACAACTACTTCCATATTACAATACAGCCATGAAGCTCAAAGAGCAATTCAGCTTTTTCGATATATCCCATATACCAAGAAGTGAAAATTCCCAGGCAGATGCTCTGGCCAAATTGGCCTCTGCCATAAAATTGCCTCCTGAAGGAGAAGTGGACATAATGGTCCGCCACAGAAGACTCATGCCGAGTATCTTCGACGATGAGTCTGATATTGCAATCGAAGAAGTATATAATACAGAGCTAGATATAACAAATGAATCCGAAGATTGGCGCGAGCCGCTTATCAAAATCAAGAAAGGTTGGTACCTCCTGGTCGAGCACAAAGAATTCAGCTCTTACGCAGGGCTACATCATATCAAATAATAGCAGATCAACTATATAGGCTGGTCCATGAAAAGAAAGGGTCAGTCCTTCTCAGGTGTTTATCTCTCAAGGAGGCCAAAATCATCATGAAAGAAGTTCACTCCGGGCTGTGTGGTGCACACCAAGCAGGAGAAAAGATGAAAATCAATATCAAACTAAAAGGCTTCTACTGGCCCACCATGTACGCGGACTGTATCCAATATGCCCGTACATGTCATCAATGTCAAGCATTTGGTCATGTGCCAAGGAAATCACCAAATATGTTACATCCCACAGCGCCAACATGGCCCTTTGCTGAATGGGGTATGGATATTGTGGGACCATTCCCGCCTTCCTCCCAAGGCCACAAGTTTATATTGGCTGCTACAGATTATTTCTCTCGATGGGCTGAAGCTATCCCATTAAGGGAGGTAACCGGAGAATCAGTCGCCAAATTTGTCAAGCAAAACATAATATACAGATTCGGTACTCCTCACAGAATTATATCTGATAATGGGTCGCAGTTTAGAAACAAAACAATATATTCTTTGGCGGCAAAATTCCATATTGACTGGAGGACATCTTCAATATATAACCCACAAGCTAATGGGTTGGCAGAAGCCTTTAACAAAACTCTCTGCAAGTTACTTGCCAAGATAGTCGGCAACAGAAAACGGGAGTGGGGAGAAAAGGTTCACGAAGCTTTATGGGCTTACAGAACTACATATAAAACCCCTACAGGGTGTTCACCCTTCTCCTTAGTCTATGGAGCTGAAGCCATGATTCCCATAGAAATTGAAATGGCATCCTATCGGGTGGCAATTCAAAATGAATTTCAAAGCCAAGATCAAGATCAAATGGAAAGGAGACTTGAGGAGCTCTCTAATTTAGAAGGAAGGCGCCTTGAAGCCTACAAATCCCTCCAAGTATATCAAGCTAGAATGGTTCGAGCATTCGACAAATTAGCAAGACCCAGAGCTTTTAAACAAGGGGATCTCGTCATGGTCAAATGCAGAGAAGCAATGGCCGGAAAATCATGTGGTAAACTTCAACCCACCTGGCTCGGTCCATATATCGTCACTCTAGCATACGAGGGAGGAGCATACAGACTCGTCGACCACAAAGGTGATGTGCCTTTTCCTCCACTCAATGGGAAGCACTTGAAGCTGTATTATGCTCCAGAAGGTGAATTCCTGGCCAACCACCTCAACCAAGACCTAGTCACCCAAAAAGGGCGAGAAATCGAAAAAAAATCATATGTAACCAGAATGTTGCCATAGATGGGGACAAAGGAATCAAATTTCCATTTGCTCATCATGTCAACCAAACCCTCAACACCCCTCAAATTCCCGTAGAAGCATAAAGCTAGGGATGCTCTGTGTATAGACCCAAGAAATAAATGGGAAAATGAAAGTCAGGAGATTGTCTCGTATATCTCTCTCATCATCAAAATCAAATTCCAAAACCATAGCCAGCAAACCAAAAAGGTAGGTTATGTCAAATCAAATTCCAAAACCATAGCCAGCAAACCAAAAAGGTAGGTTATGTCAAATCCAAAACGCCAAAACCATAGCCAGCAAACCAAAAATACCCAAACCATAGCCAGCAAACCAAAAAGGTAGGCTATGTCAAATCCAAAATGCCGAAACCTATAGCCAGTAAACCACAAAAGGTAGGCTATATCAAATCCAAATCCCAGTCATAGTCAGTAAGCCACCAAGACAGAACATATCAAAGCCAGTTCAAAACCCGAAGTTCCACCGGCAAACCACCATAGTAGATGATGTCAAGAAAATCCCAAAGTTCATACCTTAAAGCCATCAAGACAAGTCATATCTAAATACAATTCCAAATTCATATTCAGCAGGCCATCAAGGCACATCATATCCAGATTTGATCTAAAACCAAATCAAAACCAAAATCCAAATCTGAAATTAAGCCTGAATATACAATCATCATCCAAACTTAAATTCCAAACTACATCAGAGTCCATTCATCCATTCCAGAGCTAGACTCTTGTCCATTCAATTATTCAAACTACTTGAATACTAAAAAAAAAAGAAAAAAAAAAGAAAGGGGTTAAAAAATAGAGATACCCCGATGGACTCAAGTATATAATTCACTATATACTTGAGGGTAAAAAGATCAAAAAATCTGGCTGAGGCGAAAACCCGAAAAAGGGCGTTTCAGGCAAAAATAGATAACCCCTCAACATGAAAACCCGAAAGGGCATGTTGGAAAAAGCTAAAGGGGGCCAGTCTTAGTGAAAACCCGAGAGGGCGCTGGGATTGGTAATGTGAAAAAGAAACAAAAAAAAAGAAAATGAAAAGGAGGACTTTCATCATCCTTCGTTTTGTATTTACAGAATCACAAGTCACACTTGAGCGGTGATTCTACATACCAGTCAAGCAAGCAAGCAAAATAATGAGCTTGCTACATGAATGTTGTATTGAAGATCCCCTATCCCGGCACTAAGTCATCAAGGATGGGAGAAATTCAGACCCAAAATCAAACAATAAACACCATTCCAGATTCTATAACCAGAGCCAGAGCTAAATCATACCTGAGCCTTAAACCGCCATACTTACACCCCAATTACACCACTACTCATTCCGCAATTACATTACCACTCATTCCACAATCAGATAACCATCCATTCCGCAATCAAACTCTCAGCTACTTAAACCAGTCAAGTACCAAAAAAAAAAAGAAAAAAAGAAAAAAAGGGGGTTAAAAATGGAGATACCCCGATGGACTTAAGTATATGACTTGTTGTATACTTGAGGGCAAAAAGATCAGAAAATCCGGCTGAGGTGAAAACCTGAAAGGGCACTTCAGGCAAAAATGGATAACCCCTCAACGTGAAAACCTGAAAAGGCGCGTTGGAAAAAGTTAAAGGGGGCCAGCTTCGGTGAAAACCCGAAAGGGCACTGGGGCTGGTAAAAAAAAAGAGAAGAAAAAAAGAGGTAAGGAAACGAAAGTGAAAAGGAGGATTTCTTTATCCTTCATTTGTACATTCATGAAAACTACAAGTCTAGGTCACCATTGCAAGTCCAAAGAAGGTGACAGATACTATATACAAGATGAAAAGGAAACCAAGACTACAAGTTCAAAATACAAGCACTACGATGAAAAGCAGAGGCAGGAAGGCTCCTTCCTCTTCAGCCGTTCAGCTTCTTTGATCTTGAAAGATCTAACTCGGCGAGAACCGTCCCCGTCCCTGATAAGGACGGCCTCTTCCTCAGAATCTCTAGCCTCATCTCTGGCATCTTGAGCTTGGGAAGATCTTTCTTTGCCGAGCTCGCGTTCCAGATGAGCAATATTCTCGCCTTTTGTGGCCATCCTCAGCTCCCGTATCTTCCGACGTTTGCGCACATCAGCAGCTCGGGAATCACTCTCGTCAATGTCACTGGATAGCGAGCAGATGTCGCTCTCCAAAATCTGAAGCCGCTGGCTGTAAGGGGCCTGAGTCGCATTGTCGTGAAGGCAATACACCTTGTCCCAAGTATCCTTGACGAAGCCCATCCAGCGGTCGCGGCAGATACCCATGTTAAAAGCCCTGATGGTGTATTTCGCCAATATCCGCCTCATAACTTCTGCTGGTGGAGGGTTTGCTGAGGTCACCATTGCCTGGACTTTAGCAGTAAGACAATTCCAGATGCCGCTATCTTCATCATCAGAACTCAAATCTGGCCGATCTCCGGTAGGCCAGGTTATGTTGTGCTCGGGTGGAGCACCAATCTCCAATGCCGGGGAATTTGCGAAATCTGTCAAGATATCAACAGGCATTCCATAAAGACAAATCAAGAAGAAATCCAACAAAGCATTTGAACCCTCATCACACCTCACCTGGCGAGGGGATCCTTTCCCTAACCGCCGCCTCAGGATTTGGTGGCTGAACAAAATCCGGCTCCCCCGAATAAAATCCTTGGGATCTGGAGGGATGGTCAACCGGATGGGAACCAAAATCGCTTGGTGGCAAAACTGGTGGATTAACATTATGATCCATGGGGGCGTCTGCCTCTTGATACCCGCCGCCATAACCCCTTACTCCATCCACTTGAAAGCGGAATGAACTTGCTCTGCCAAGTATGAGTTCCCGGCATTACCCCAGGGCGAGAAGAAGGGATCAGCAGCTAGTGTGGGATACATGTCTATTGTACCCGACATGAAAAGTTTGCTCGTAAAGCTCTTGTCCTTATATAAAAAAAAAACAGTCAGGACAAGGAAGATGTGGATACTGAAGAATGAAAGAAGAGAAGGAAAAGAAAAGGAAGTGCACAGTGGTTCGAGAAAGTATACTCACCAAAAGGAACCCCTGCCGCAGCCATGGATTCCTCAACAGGTACAGGAATATAAACCTCTGTCGGGGCGGAAGAACACTGCCCCGACGAAACCCCCAGTTCAGTAAATGTGAACCCCGGGTTATAGCCACCTGCTGTGGCGGTTCCGGAAAGCTCAAAATGAGATGGCATCTCGTAACACGCATTCTCCGGAGAAAGACCGACGGCAGCTTGCGAAGTACTCCCGTACTCCTCCTCATGAATAGAGGGAGACCCTTCTGGCAAGAAGCCTTCTTCATCCGAAAGGGCAGGAGTCTTCTCCTCTTCATCTATTTCATTCTCTGAGACAGAGCAACAAAAAAAAAGAAGAAACAAAAAAAAAGGAAAAAAAGTGATGAATCTAAAAAAAAAAGAAGAGAGAAGTTATGAATCGTAATGATGAGAGAAGAAAAGAAAAGGGAAAGACATACCACTCAAGTGGGTCCCTTCCACCGCTTTACCCTTGTCAATCCTGCCTCCTCGGGAAGGAAGGGAGCGAATCTCATCATTCCTTCCACCTCCAACTACTGGAGCTGAAATATCTGAAAAAAAAAAAAAAAAAAAAAAAGTATATATGAGAAGAAAAGGGAGGAGGATCAGGAAGGAAATGCCTAAAAAAAAATGATGATGAACTCAAGCAGGCTAAGAAGTACCTGTCAAGTCAAGTGGAGGACCCGGTACCAGCCACTGAAAATTAGCCTTGCAGATTTTGCCCACCCTCTGCATAAGGCTTCGGATATCATAAAGTGTCCTGGCATTTTCTAGATTTGATAAAAACTCCAGAGGCCCAGCATGGCCGATGGCGATCATAAGGTGCTTCTCCCAGCGCACCCAGCCCGGATCGTTGATACACTCGGGCGGAAGTTTGGTCGATAAGGCAACATTGGCAGAATGCCCAAGATCAAGTAATAGGTGGCTCCACCAGTCATACTCCGGAAGATCACCATGAATATCTGTGGCCTTCCTGTCAAGAAGCTCAATGGGATCCAAAGGCAGCATCTCCCCATAGTAATATTGTTTGCCAGAATCAGGCTTCCCCTTCTTGGACGTCTTGGAATTATAGCGCCTGAGGTATGAGCGCATTACTCCTCTAAAGTGGGCTTTGAGGAATTCCACGTTCATCAAGATCAAAGGTAGACCCTTTTTCTTTAAACGGGTCTCTTCAAATTTCTTCAATTTCTTGGGGGCAAGCCGGAAGATGTTGCTTCTATCGAACCACCATCGGGCGTAGAAAAGATCTATGCGCCCAGTTGCCTCAAGAGCCGGAAGAATACATGTTGAATTTACTTCTTCCCGGCAGAAATAGTTCCACCAACTCGCCGCATTCATATGGAGACAATGATCGCGGTATAGGCGGACATCCAGTGGAAACTCTGCATTTGGCGGAACCGATTGGTCATATCCAAAGTTTCTGGCAAACCTTGAAGGATAATAAGGCTCCAATACAAGGCTGGATCCCCGGCGACATACCAGTACGCCTGGCCGAATGCAAAGTAACCAGTCTTTATATAAAGACACACCAGAACCCCCACTATGAGGCAGATGATAGGTGATCCCACTTGATGTGCGGACACTATAAGGCCGGATCCTCGGGATACAGCGCCAAATTGAAGGAGAAATTGCTCGCCATTTGGAAGAAAAGACAAACTATAACGAGCTCCTGTCAGCTGGTTTATTAAATCTTCACAAGGCCTATTTCTGAACAGCAAATCAAAGGAGCCATCGGCCGGGGCAGATCAACAGTTTGACAAAGCCCAGGTAGCAGAAGGCCCGCCCAGGCACTCAAGTAATGAGTGGGGAGTAATGTTTTCCTGTCCCGGGGGCTCGAATGTGAACTTAATGAGCCCAACCCGTGGAAGATATTGGCAAGGGCAGCAGGGGCTATGGCAAGCTTCAGGCCTTCCGCCAAAAGACAGGCCGGATAAATCAAACCCGGCCGAATTTGCTCCTCCTCACCATGGGGAACAACAAAGGAAGATAGCCAATATACTAGATACGCAGCCAAATAGGTGCGGTCTGGTAACCGGCGAGGATTCCACCCTCTGTTCTCAGGGGCAAAGATAAATCTCCCATGATGAGGCTTCCCTACACTGAGCTGGTTATACTCCTCCAGGCGGCGGCCTTCCGTCGCAAAATTATCAAAAAAGCAGAATGGCCCGTTATAGAAGTAACGAAGCCAAGCATTCTGGCTTACCCTTGGATTTGCCACGGGAGACTCCGGATCATCCGTCCTCTCAACCAGGACTAAGTCTCTCCACACCTTTGTCAGAAAACGGAGGCTGTATGGAAGAATATATTGACCAGCGCCATTGCTGCGATAGGTATGTAAATCATCCAGAACAATCTCCTCATAAAAGTGCCCAGATATTGGCAACCCGGAGATTCGGTGGAAGCTCCATAAATCAATGGAAGTTTCACCTTCGGCCGTCCCAAAGGTGTTCCATCGGGGATTGAATCTCTCCACTAGTGCTTGGAGAAGCCCCGTATGGCATGGGTAATCATACAGCGCCGCCTCAACGGCCTCATAAATACCCGCCGATTTCAGAATCTCCCCGTAATGGTGGAGGACCCCCATCAGCCACTCAGTGGCGCCAAAGTGAAAAATGTGGGAAGATAAAACTGACCAGTTCCCATACCAGCTGGGACTAGTCAGATCGACAATTCGATTCAGTAAGCATCGATTGTCATAGTCTCCAGATACATACCTGGTATGGCAAGGCAGTAATTGTAGGCCATTAGTCTCCGGCCTCGCCTGATGACGATTCATCAGATTCCAAACTGCAGGAGAAATCTTCCTTGATCGGGTATAACTCTCCAGATCATGGCTAAATGAGCCCAGATCAACGGCCCGGGGAGTCGGTGCTGAATAGCAAATCCCAAGGGGAAGCTGGGATATGAGAAAGCACAGGTACCGAGAAGACTGTCCCGGGACTTCAAAATAGCTGATTCCAAATACCGTCTTTCTACACTCAAGCAAAGGTCACCTGCAGTCATGTGTGAAGGAATAAAATTTTGAATAAAGGTAAATAGCTCCGGATCTGATGGGAGATACTCCGGGTAGTCCTCCTCCCGCGAGTAATAATAGACTCCTTTCCGACGGCTAATACGGGACACATCCACCCCGCCGTTGATGGCAAGGCCGCCGGAGTTTACTTGTGCTACAATATCATTTCCGCTATCCAGGGATGATGAGTTGTGGCTTGTAGTGCGAGGTGCTCCAAACCTCGGCATCATATCATCAAGAAGAATCACTTTGTCCCGGGTTCGCTGGGCGTAGTCGCTACGGCTCAAGTATCCTTGTCCCTGAGGCATTTTTGAAGACCTGAAAAATGGATATAAAAGGGAGGAGGATGAGAACCAAAGAGAGAGTGTTGAAATACAACCTATCAGCAAAACGAAATCAGAAAGGGACTATTAAAAGTTAGTCCGGAATAAAAGACAGATTGCTATGGGTCATATGTCATTTCCCCTCAAAAAAAAAAGAGAGAAAGAAGATAGGGAGAGAGCAAAAACATTGACCTAGTACAACAACAGAGTCAGAAATTGACAACTGAAGGGCAGCCCAAGCTATGAAAGAGACTGCTATATGGAATTCACACGGCCTACGCGCCGTCACTCCAACTCCGACACGTACCCCGTGGGGGGCATTTGTTGGGACAGAAAATATTTATATGTGTATATGTTGGATGCTTGTTAAGAGGAGTACCAATGCTCCCTTATATAGTGGTCCAACAAGCCGAGTAGGTGGCAGTCACATGTAGGTAACTAACCAGTTAGTTAGCCTGAGGTAAGGAGGATGGCTACCTAACCAGGAGTTGGTAACTACCGGTAAAATGTTGACTTCACCTAACCGGTTTAACGGCCTGATTAGGGGGACAAGGTGGTTATGATTACGGTAACCCCAAGGTTACTTAAAGTCATGACTTAATCCAAGTTTCTGGTTGAAAGCCGTTCAAGCTCTCAAGTATTGTCAAGCATCCCAAGCAAGTGGGAGATGCCGAGGAGAATAAATCTCCGGATAAAATACGGCACGGAAGAATTCCGGCATTACGAGGTCTACAAGACCACATGTGAAAGATAAGTACGAGAACAAGTCCGCCACGAAGGCTCCAAAGACTTGCAATTGATTCTCCGTCCGGGACGGCAGAACTTCCGACAAGATGTCCAGAATGACACGGGATTCTCCAAAGGGCAAGACCCCTTCAAATGAAGGGGAGGCCGGTCTATTTATAGACTTTTAAGCCCCTCCCCTAAACCGATGAAAATACCATCGGTTAGGGGGTTTTTTCCCCCTAACCGATGGTAGCTCCATCGGTTAAAGGGGTTTTCCCCTTAACCGATGGAGCTTCCATCGGTTGGAAGGGGAATCCCCTCCAACCGATGGTACTTCCATCGGTTAGAGGGGAACTCCCCTCTAACCGATGGAGCTTCCATCGGTTAAGGGGATTCCCCTAACCGATGGTGCTTCCATCGGTTAGGGGAGTCTTCCCCTCTAACCGATGGATGTTCCATCGGTTAGGGGGGGATTCCCCTTAAACCGATGGAACTTCCATCGGTTAAGGGGTCCCCTTTAAAAAAAAAAAAAGACAGAAAAAACACAGAAAAAAAATAGAAAACAGAAAATAAAAAAAAGGGAAAATAGCCCCCTAACCGATGGTACCCCCATCGGTTAGAGGGCTTTAACCTCTAACCGATGGTACTCGATGGTACCCCATCGGTTAGAGGGAATTTTCCCTCTAACCGATGGAACCCCCATCGGTTAGACCCCCCCCCCCCCCAATCCCACGCATGTAAGGGGGTGCCTTCCCCTATAAAAGGCACCCCCATTCCCCATGAAAAGGGGCGGTTGGTCGGTCGGTTGGAATCCCTCCTTCATCTCCCCCCGGGTCCGCTCTTGGGCTCTCTCACTCTAGCCCTCCTTTGTTCAATCCTCCAAAGTTGAAGGAAATAGAAGTTTTCAAATTCCCAAAGGCTCCCCTTTTCGTTCTCAATCTCCTTTCTTTGTGAGTCAAGGTACCAAATCTTCTCCCGAGCATTGAGAAGTTGTTCATATACGGCATCGACAAACTTCATCGGCTAAAAGTCCGCAATAGCGGCACCGGCCCTCACGGGTTATAGGTTCTAAATACCGTCCATCCCCGGACATATGGTATTTTAGATACCTTTGTAATTCATGCCACCTCCCATCGAGTTTTAAACTCTCCGGGATGGTGTGTTTGTGCTATATGCATATGTTTCTTAGAGGAGACTCTGCCCAAGTGGAGATTCTGCTCGAGAACGTATTCATATATTCACAGATTCGTATTTTTATATATATGCTTCTTAGAGGAAACTCTGCCCAAGTGGAGATTCAACCTAAGAACATATCTATAAATTTCAAATCTGTGTTTATATTGATATGTTTCTTAGAGGAGATTCTGCCCAAGGGGAGATTCTGCCCAAGAACATGTTTGTATATTCACAAATTCGTATTTTTATATGCATGTTTCCTAGAGGAAACTCTGCCCAAGTGGAGATTCCGCCTAAGAACATATCTATAAAATTCAAATTTGTGCCTATACACATGTGTTTTTTGAAAGGAAGCTCTGCCCATGTCAGGGTTTCTCCCTCTAAAAACATATCAATATAATCACGAACTTTGTATTCATATACATGTCTTCCCAAGAGGAAACTCTGCCCAAATGGAGTCTCCGCCCACAAACATGTCTATATAATCATAAATTCGTAATTACATGCGTATGCCTCTCAAAAGGGATTCTGCATATGCAGATGGTACCTCTTTGCCGGATACTCCATTCAAATAGAGATACCGGTGAGAAAATATGCATAAACTGCAAATTTATGATCATACACACATACCTTCTTAAGGGCAAAATCCCTCCGGACAAAGATTCTCTGAGGACACATGGATATAAGTACATGTTCATATGAATATACCTCCGTGAGGGCACTCCGCATAGGCAGAAACTCTGCCAAAATAAATTTATGAAAATTGTATTGATATACACACATCCAAAGAAAAAGGAAACAAGACCCGAACTGTGCTCAGATACTCCAAAGAGCAGCACGAATGTATACTCACAAGAACTGCGTTCATATGGACAGTTTCCAGAAAGGAACTTCAAATTGACAAGAACGTCCATGGAGACCCGAACTGTGCTCAGATGCCCCAAAGAGCAGCACGAATGTATACTCACAAGAACTGCATTCATATGGACAGTTTCCAGAAAAAAACTTCAAATTGACAAGAACGTCCATAGAAATACGTACATATTTTCTTTGAAAATCATACTCATACGAGTAAAGGAAAATGAATAATGAATGAATGAAATGATGAACGAGGAGGAAGGAAATTCTGCCTCAATTCGGACTTCTTTTAAAAGAAGGATGTTGTAAAAGAATATCACGTCATAAAAAAAAAGGGGGGGGGGTTGATGTAGCAACTCTTCTAATACAGAAATGCTACTTCTAATCATGACTTCCCCCAAGTTCAGAATCAAATGCACGGGTATATGCCCGTCTGCAATAATAATCCTCAGGTTTTCCAAAATAAAACCTTCAAACAACATCATTCTCCAAAAAGGAGAGGAAGGTGATCCCAAATGGGTTCACGAAAATATATCCGTTCCCTTCTTAAAAGTCATATCTCGGACTCCACAAAAAGGGCAGCCTTTTCAAAATGGAACACTCAAAGCAAAAGCATTTCAAAAATAACCAAAAGAAAAATGATACATCATGACCAGGATCTTCTAAAAGAATGTGTATTCTCTCATCCCTTTGCTATGAATGGTATTCGGGTTAAAACTGATGTTAAATAACACCAAGAGTCTTAACTCGATGTAAATGTAACATCGACTCCGGTCGATGGAGACAGAGGTCCAGCACATGCTACTCCAATCACCTGATGAGTATAGATACGGGACTCAAGGAGTTCAGAAAAAAAACGGCGCACCCTAGTCGCCCGTCACACGGGCATCCCCGTCCATTTCATGGACAATCCAATCGTCCGTTCCACGGACATCATACCCGTCCGTTCCAAGGACACCCAAAAATACTCTCTCCGCATTGCGCGGACTCTTTTTTCTGTCTGTTAGACAGACTGGCACGCCCCGCAAAATTCAAAGCATGGGAAATGAATACATGAACCACATAAAACGAAATGAATAAACAAAATCAAATGATATGTGCTTCTATGTCACGATAACCATATGTAACTCCACACACATATATATATATACATACACACACATATCTACATTTTTCTCGTGTCAACAGTCATATGGCTCATATGAGTCATATGGCTCATATCAAGTGCCTGAAATACCTGGATACACACCAATTACTATCATATATGCGAACACGGATGCATATAGTCAATATTTGACTCATATTATTATATGTCTTGGACAGATTATGTAAACCTTATGTCCACACAATATAATGTGCGATTCCAATAAATATAATTTTATTGCTTTTCCTCAGTACCAATAATGTATTATGTCCTATTTTTTCATGTATTTCAGTTTATAAATACAATGTTTATATTTTTCCTATTTTTTCTATTTTTTTTCAATTTTTTTGAGGGGCCGATCCAGCCCCTTTAGCTCAGCCAGACTCGGCCGGGCTCGGCCGAGCCGGGGTCGGGATCGGCCAGTCGGATCGGTTTGGGGCCGGCCGATCCGATCCTGATCCCCGGGTTCTTGAACCTTGACCATGGCTAGACACGAATTTGGGTTGATATGTAAGGCTAATTGGCTTGGGATTTGTCCTAATTGCCTATTCCTATTTTCTGCCCAATTAGGGTTACGAATTTTTAGTGTATTTTCTTGCATGATTTTATTCTTGGGCCAGAAGTTGTCCATTGGCCCAAATCTGATAATGGGTTATCATTATATGTTGTTTGAAGTCTCTCCATAATTTTATTTAATTTATGATCCCATTATCTATCCATGATAATGGTTTTTCGACTTTATTTCCTTATTATGATAATCGGTCACGATGCGTCATAAACTTGACCAATCAGATTTTTCGTCGCACGAATTTCTTCGTGGAACCTTTAGGAATATTGTCTAGGGTTGAACTATTATTTTTATAGAATTTTCCGATGTGTTCTTGCACATACGATAATGGTACATATGTTTCTACTATTTCGATAATATGGAAATTATTTATTTTTATTTATTTCAAATTTTTAATTACTGAATTTCTCGGGGTGCTACAGTTTATGTAGTAATAAAGGACATATTTCTGAATAAAAAACATACATTGGATAGAAATAGAACTTATAGTCACACACACTAAACATGACAAGTGCTGATGGTAAAGAGGTTCGACGCATCGGGGAATCGGGGCAAATCGGGTTTTTCCTGATCCGCCACGATTCGCTAGAATCGGACCGATTCGCATGGGAATCGGTCCGATTCGATGGGAATCGGGCGAATCGGGTTTCTCCTGATTCTATCCGATTCGATCCGATCCGGCAAACCATTTAAGCCAATGATCATTCTAATCTGTGAAGAAATAAGAGATAAACAACTTGGGGCAGTTCTCAGCAGTGAAAAATTGATGGGGAGCGAGAAGCTGAAGCAATGGGTTGGCTCATTTGGAGCCCATTGAAGATTTTTTATTTTTCTGTAATTTTTGGTGCAATTTTCGCACTATTTTTAAGTCCAAGAATAAAATAGTCCAAAAGAGTCATATTAGAGTCTAATTAGCTATTATTGTGTAATTTTCATTTCTATGTTTGAGTCAAGTCCAATTTGGGTAAGAATATGTATTTTCTTTCTTTAGGTGTTTATTATGTTAAGTCTTGTTAGGGATAGAATCTGTTTTTAATTAGAAGTCCATTGGGATTGGGATTAGCCCAAACCCCTTTAAATATATGTACACCCCAGTTTAAAGAAGGGGAACAGAATATTGAGAAAATTTGCTAGCTGCTCTGCTCTGTTCTTCCTCCGCGACGGAGAGAAACCCGCGAAGGGTTCGCCGCGAAGGCCACGCCGCGAAGGCTCCGGTGAGACGCCGGCTATATCTCCCTCTTCTTTCGTTGTTCCGCATCAAATTGGTATCAGAGCCGAAATTCCTATGTCGTCGCACGTTGTCTGCATCGTTCCGGCGTAGTTCGTCCAACGCCCGGGCACTGTTGCACCAGTTGCTGCCGCTCGCGCACAGTCCGTCTACCGGCCGTTGTCGTCTCGTCGATCGCTGCGACAGCGCCGCCCCGTCCGCCTCAGGTCGCCCCCTTCGTGCGGCCCCCCTCCTTCCTCGCTCGCTCCGCGAGCCAGTCCCGGGAGCGTCGCCGCCCTGCCCCGCAGGGCCCACACCCGTGCAACCCCGCAGCGCCCGGCCACCTGCCCACGCGGGCGCCGCTGACCGCACCCACGAACCGCCTCGCCACAGCGCTGGCGTCAGCGCCTGGCCGCCTTCGGACCCTGCCCTGCGTCAGCGGCGTGCCCCTCTCTCTCTCGCGCTTCCCCTGTTCCCGCGCCTTCTACCACTCTCTCTCTCCCCAAGCCGCCTCGGCCCCCTTCGCCCGCTCGCGCCGCCTCGGCCCCCTTCGCTCGCGCCCTGCCTCTCTCCACCCCACGCCAACTCTGCGCGTGCGAGCTCTCTCTCTCGGACACAGGCTGGAGTAGAGGAAAGAGAGGAGGGAGGAGCGGCAGTCGCCGCCATCGTCGGAGTCGCCTCGCCGTCGTCGGAGTCTACCGCCGTCTCAGCCGCGGGCCCTGTTCCCCTCCCTCGCAGACGTCGCCGCCGTCCGTCCCTCTCCCTGCCCTCGGTCTCTCTTGCGAGGTTGGAACAAGAGGAGTTGGGCTGAGAGAGAGGCCGACCCCGTTTGCTTTAAAGAAAACCCGGTCAAACGAGGGTTGACCTGGTTAAATGCAGGCTCGGTTTGCTACAGTAAAAGGTCTGCTACAGTACCAGCGGTGCTCCAGGAACTCTTATCGCACCGCCAGCATAGAGGGCCCGTCTGAGCTCAGTTTTACGTGTCGTTGGCGTCATTGTGGTCGTCTCTCCAAATTCTAGTGAACCGGCGACCAGCGACCAGCAGCCATCCCTCTGCCTCCACACTATTAGTCTCAGTCTAGGTAATCTCTCACACATATACCACATGAATTTTAACTTTATCGCCCTTCTACCAAATGAGAAGCCAACAAAAATTATACTCGATGAAGAGAATCAGAACAACTATATTTCTCAAGCTATTGTTGACATTTTGTTGCAAACTGGTGAGATCATTGTTGATGGTGATCAAGCTTTTGTAGAGTTTCACCTAAAATTTTTAGGTAGAACTCAAAAGAGACCAGTTAATTATTTTGATGGAGCTTGGTGCACTATTGATCCCTCGAGGTCTTACATTACTTTGGGAAAAGAGTGGTTGGAAGAGCGACATGTTACTTTCGACTCAAACCAGTGCTTCATCCAGCCACCGCATTTAAGAGGTAAATTTTGTTTTCTCAAGTATATTTCTCCTGCGGCCAAGCCAGCGCTCCCGGAGAAGACTGTGATTGATGAAAAGCCATTGGAGTTGGTAACTACTACTGAGCATGTATGTGTGAAGACAATTCTTGTTGACACTTGGGATCAAGACTTATTCGTTAAGTCTGGACTTCACTTGATATATGATGATATATTCGAGATAAGCTCATCATTGACAGCAACCAGTGAACCGCCAGATGTTACCAAAGATCAGTGCAACTATGATATGATATGGTCAGATCTTGATGCACACATTCTATGCAGACTGCAATTTTTCAGAAGGCTTCTTGGTTTGGATTTCCTTATAGTGACTTTATTAGAGCATGACTTCATCATTCCCCTGCCACTTGTATGGATATTGCGACATTTCAAAACTCGAGGACGAGTTTTCTCGAACCAGGGGAGAATGATGGGGAGCGAGAAGCTGAAGCAATGGGTTGGCTCATTTGGAGCCCATTTGAAGATTTTTTATTTTTCTGTAATTTTTGGTGCAATTTTCGCACTATTTTTAAGTCCAAGAATAAAATAGTCCAAAAGAGTCATATTAGAGTCTAATTAGCTATTATTGTGTAATTTTCATTTCTATGTTTGAGTCAAGTCCAATTTGGGTAAGAATATGTATTTTCTTTCTTTAGGTGTTTATTATGTTAAGTCTTGTTAGGGATAGAATCTGTTTTTAATTAGAAGTCCATTGGGATTGGGATTAGCCCAAACCCCTTTAAATATATGTACACCCCAGTTTAAAGAAGGGGAACAGAATATTGAGAAAATTTGCTAGCTGCTCTGCTCTGTTCTTCCTCCGCGACGGAGAGAAACCCGCGAAGGGTTCGCCGCGAAGGCCACGCCGCGAAGGCTCCGGTGAGACGCCGGCTATATCTCCCTCTTCTTTCGTTGTTCCGCATCAAAAATACTCCTACTCTTATGATCAACTATGGATCACTTACCTTGTCCATGTGGTTTATAGAAAATGATAGTCTGAATTCATGTTTTCTGTGCTAATGGAGTTGTATTTCATCTCCAACTCAGATAATCATGGCCTTTGTTTTATTAAATCTTGTTGGCCTGTCTTAATGAGTTATGCTTTTGCATGATGGTCTTCTCTAACTTATTCAGATATTTGTTGCAGGCATTGCAGTCACAAGGTCTAAGATATGCTGTTTTCCAGTCAGTGTATAAATATTGGAAGAAAAAGGTACTTCTCTACCATGCTTATATACTACAAAACTTCTGTTCCATTGTTCCTACGGCTTTTATTGATAGCTATATTCAGACTTCTGAGTTATTTCATATTTATCTAACCTCAAAAAACATGGTTTCTGAAGTATTCTAGCCACATGTATCATTTGTGAGGTTTGTAAGTTATTATACACTTCTCTTTTTATCTCTTTGTAAGTAAATACTGACCCATGGTTATTTATTCTTTCTAGAGAGAGAAATGGCAAAAACCTATCCTACGTCGATTGCAGGTGAGCTCTTTTACTTTTGCCAATATAGAAAATCCTTTTTTCCCCCTCTTCTTGAACATTTTCCTTAAATTTAACCTGAGGCATTCAATTACTAGATCAATGTACAAAATATTGTTTAAATTTATGACTAGATATATTTCATGCTTCACAATGTATGAAATCTTCCTTTATCCTCTGTTGCATTGAAAGAAAGTGATTCATATATGTGCCATTACTTATATACATTTGTTTCTGGAATTGATTGTCTCTGAATTATTATTCCAAGTAAATGTGCATTGACATATGTATGATAAGAGTATGACCAATTTTCAAGCAAATACATTCTCAACCATGAATAATACATCTTTACATCTTCCATACAACAAAAAGTGTAGTGAAAAGGACATACATTATATTCAAGCATAATGGTAATTCAGGACAAATTAAATTATACACACGAATAACACGATCAAGTAACATGATCTTAGTATCAAGGCTTTGAATCCTGTACAAAAACTGTATGGGAATGAATACACATCAAGCAGATTGCCTGTAGCATCTATAATCTATAAGAAAAATACCGAAAAAACTGATTAATTCTGTTTAGAAAATGACTTCCCTAGAGCTCAACAAGTGGGCTGGAGTATTAGCAAGGGTGGCTGCCGGAGGGCAAGTCGAAGACTACTTCTATTGGGGGGGGGAGAGAAAATATTTGAACATTAAAAATAAAAGGAAATAAAAGACAGAAACCAGAAATTGATCAAATTACATCAGAAAGGGCTATGGAATCACTCACTTAGCCCTGGCCCTGCAAAAAACAGAAAATAAACATGTGAAATGAGCAAAAGAAAAAAAATAAACATGCATAACAAAGAAAAGAAGAAGAAGAAAATATAACTTGTGTAACATGAACAAAGAACCGAGTCAGCTAAGTGAACTAACAATGCAAGGGGAGTAGGAGGTGCAGGGCAGCCTTTGCAGCTGCCCAAGCAACCTCTTTGTCCTCCTACCAGTGGCAGGAGATTATGTGACATGGCAAGAGGAGGATAGTGGATAGCTTGTGACAAGGCAGCAAGTGGTCCTCCAGCAATGTGGCTCGGTGTTATGCAGATGAATTGAGCATGGGGCCATGTGCTCTGCAGCACCACCTTTTTGACAGCCTTTTGGTCACTGGGCAGCTCTTGATGGGATAGTGGTGGTCGTTCAGTGTTCTCAGCAGCTTGGTGGTGATGGAAAAGTAGCAGCTACAGTAAAGCAGCATCAATGGGCCTGGCAGTGTCGAGTGGGGGCTGGGATTAGCAGTGGGCACACAAAACTGATGTCGTTTCAAAAGGGCTTGGCTCCACAGTTTTGAACAGAAGTTTCAGGGTAACAATTTCTTGGGACTGAGACCAAGAATCTCGAGAAAAGCTCACAGGATTCTTTCAAGGTGGCATTCTTGAAAGACTACACATAAACCACCTTTTTGTGTAATTTATGCTGATAATGATTGTATATTGTTTGATATTTGTTTCTTCCATGGAGGGTAAGGATTGGTTTCCTCTTTCGCTTGTTTTCTTAGAAGTTAGAAATTTGGGTAGAATTTGGTGAACTTGATTACTGCATTTTTCTTGGCATGTTTTAGTTTTTAACCTAGTTAGTTTTTGGTAAATTTAGCCGAAACAATAGTAACTTCCTGTTTATTCATGCAGCCATCTCCTTCAGTTAATGATACCAATCCTTACAATGTATTTAGGCCAAGGGAGAAAGCTCATCGGCATCACACACGAAGGGTGGGCAGATCCCTCTTTTCTTTTCAAAAGAATTAGCTATATGCAAATAGAAACTTCTCCATTTGAATCACACTCAGGTTGATGATTTCTATTAATTATTTTCATATTCCAGATGCAAAGACGAGAGAACAATGTATCATACTTGGAAAAGCTTTGTCAGGTAAAAGCCTAGAACATATGCCAAGAGAACAGTCTGTTTGCCAAAACTGCTGTCCCTTTACCAGAAACTGCAAATAGCATAATTTGCATAATTGATGGGCCCAAAACAATTCTCCTAGTTATCACATGTACACCCTTTTACATGTTAGATTGACATTGCAGGCTGGATGCAGGTAGACATTGTCGTTTTGATGTGCTTTGTTTTTCTGGCTGGCTGTGGAACCTCTCTCCACCACTCTCTTGTTGTACAAATACAAACTCTACTTATGCAATGAATCAGTGGTATAATCCAGTGTTTTATCGAAGAAAAAACACCTGTTTACATGATTGTCTATTCCACCTTTCAAATATTATACTTTGGTATCTGTAGATGGAAGAAAATCTCTTGGCTAGAGACATAGATAACTGTAATTATTAGTGAGGACAGAAGCTAGTCCAGTAAAGCATCAAGCAGTGACCAGGCTTTGTACTTAGTTATGTGTGTTGGCTTCACCTTAAGCTTCATATAGAATTTGTGTTTATTTCATTGTCATCATGAAAGTTTTAGAGAACTAGTTGAATATGTTTTTAATAATTCTTATGATGTCATTCTACTTCACGGAGGAGAGAGCGATTCACCACTTTGTCTGTAAACATGATGAGGATCAAGGTCTGGGATGGTGCAATTGAATGCACTGGATGCACCATTAAGATTCACGAACAAATGGAAAGTTGAGTTTGTGGCTTGATGGAAGTTGAGTTTATGTCTATGATGTTGATTTATATTGCTTAAGTCTTAAGTTCCATCATGACTCCGGTTGTTATTGAACTCATAAACTCAAGTATCTTGCAGAAAGGTGAAAAATTGGCTGAATACATTTATGAAATATCATGGTTGGGCATACCGGACCAAATTGGTCTGGTAAGCCTGGTTCGTACCGGTACTTGGGCCTTGCAGTCCCAGGCATAGTCGGCCTGGTAAGCCTTTTTGGCTTATTTTTAATTCTTTATTATTAAAATTTAAACACAAATCAGACCAAATCAGACCGAACTGGACCGATATGTACCAGTATCTGGAGAGGCCGGTCCGGTCTGGCCAACCATGTGAAATATAATGAAGTGCATCTAAACTAACATTGTTATAAACTCAGCATTTTTTAATTTTTGTTCTGTTTATTGTTTGTTCAAAGAAGTTAACACAGTGTTAAACATGTATGGTAAAAGAACTAGTGGACATTTGCACAATTTTGAGTCTTTTCTAATTACTGAAAACCACAAGCATTAGATATATCAAATTGCAAAAGATAAGTATGTACAGTGCCTAGGAACCATGCCGGTAAATAATCTACTAGTCTATTCCTTCATCATCCTTCACAGAGGATACAACCTTTTGAGTTTATTTGCATGCCATTGAAATTACGAATTCTTCTTGAGGAATAGAATGTGAATATGAATACCTGTTATTCTGTCTGGTATAGCACAATTGTGTTTGACCTGTGAGGTCTATGACTTTCTTAATAACAGCTTCATGGGGCTTGACCTAGTCCAAGGGAAAAGTATCTGAAGTGTACGTGTGCATGTAAGGGTTTAGTTAGCACCTGGCAGAACATCTTGCCATGGACTTCTTTCTAAGATGGCCTTTATAAAACATCTTGCTAGGAATCCCCCCCACGAGTTTTTTAATCTTGAGGTGTTATTGGGATTTGGGAGGTTCCCTTGAAGTTCTTGACTTGGGCTTTCTGTAATGGACTGTAAAGGCAAGCAATGAGAGACAGTAAGCAACATAAGGGAGAGAGTGAAGCAGAGCATGAGAGAGCCACGAGAATGTAGCATGCAAAGGCAAGCTGCATGTAGGACCGCTTAATGCTAAAGAATGGGCAGTGTTATCCAGGAACATTCTACTGTCAGCAGGACACTGAGAAGTCTCCCAGTGAGCTTGGAGGCCACAACCTTGAAGCAAATGATGTTTCTGGTGTCTCGAGAAAGGCCATCATGCCATTTCTTGCTGTAACACTGGTGTCTTGGAGGTGTGTTTGAAACATGGCACTGTGTGGTGTCTTGGAAGGAGTAGGCTGATTCATGGCCTCTGAAATTCCTGCCAACCTCTGTGGTCAAAGAGTACACAGATTTCACACTAATTTCTGCCTCTTGGTCACTGGCTAGTAAAAGGAATTTGGAAGTGTTGCCAAGGTCCTTTTTATGTTCTGTCCTGGAAGGCAAGATCTAATGTGAATACCTAATCAAAGGCTTGCAGAATGTTGGACCTCTGCCAGGACTTGGAAATTGCATTCATTCTATAAAACTATGTTATCAAAGGCGATTGAGGCCATCGCCTAGGCCATGAGGCCAAGCTAGGCGACCTCAGATCGCCTCGCCCCGGCCCATTTCGCCTCAGCAACCCTTAGGCCGAGTCCAAGCTGATTTCAGGATCCCTTAGGCGAGTCTAAGCCGATTCCAGGATCTTCCATTATTTACCTGAATATTATTTAAGTAAATGTTATATTTGTAGTTTCATTTACTTAAGATATTACATGTAAATAAAGAAGTTCCCCCCATTTGAATCTAATAAAAATATAAAAAAATCATATATCTTATCAATAAAAAGTCAACTCTCACATCCAAAAAGAAATTTATGATTTTGTTGATTCTATCAAAATAGCGGCTTTCTAATCCCTCATAATTTGGTCTATTTAAAAATTTCATAATTCAAATAAATCTATTAGAATACTAAAAATTCAAAGTCCGGTGAAAAATGTCAAATGTACATGTGACTTCTCCAAGAGAGTCACTCTCCTACTGATAATACTTAGTCAACCTTCAGTACTTAGTCAACTTTCAATACAAGGGTGAGTTCCTACTTAGTGATACATATACATGATATAACATATTTTGATGAAATATACTAATTTTAATGCACCTATTTAGGTGATATTTATAGATATATTCATATTTTTAACTATATATATTATTTTAATAATATATTGCCTCGGTCGCCTAGACCATCGCCTAGGCCTTTGAGGCTAGGGGTGAACTCGGGTCGGTTTGGCCCAGTTCATCCCTATTTTTATCTAAACCGATTTGAACCGAGCGCCCCAAATGAACCGAACCGGATTCTGTTCAAACCGAAAATAGATAAAAAGTTGGATTTTAAGGGTGTTGCGAGAGTCGAACTCGCCACCTCCAAGGGGAGGTCGCGAGGTCGCGCGCGGCCCGCGTTCAAAGCCACTGTGCTACAAGTGCTCTCTCTCTATATATATTCGGTTCATTTCGGTTCCACAACGTAAAACCAAACTGAACCGTAGGAGACTTGAAATCGAACCGAACTGACTCGAACAGGTCGGTTCGGTTCTTCGGGTTGGACCAAACTTTGAATAGCCCTATTTGAGGCTGAGGCCACCCCTCAGTCGCCTCGCTCGCCTCATGCCTTTGACTACATAGCTATAAAATACTTTTTGGTTTCTTCCTAGATTCAAAGGCAAAGTTGAATATCTTGCACAAGACAAAGACTGTAATGCAAAATTGCTTAATCCTATGGTCCGAGTGTGGGAGGATAATGCAAGGCTAAGTTGGTGTCGTTACCTGTTTTGGGTTTCTTTTCTGGTATTCCTTTGCCACTTTTGACTGTGGATGTATTTGCAGATCTGGTCTATTCATTTGGAGTTTTGATAGACATGGATGCCAACACGAAGTACTGGAGTTCTCTGAAGTTCGCCAGAGTCCTTGTAGAGATTCAAATGTTACAGTTCATTCCTTAGGTTCTTCAATTGTGATGGCATATTTCTTGTAGTTGCAGATTGCAAGACTCATATAACCGGTGGTGACAAAAATGGATCTAGAAGAAGCACAAGGGAAGAGATGGATTGAGTCACATAGAGGAAAGGAGTGACTCGGTGGTTATGATCCTTGGAGAGTTGGACTCACAATGTCAAACCATTACAAATGTTTGGGAAATGTGATGAGAGAAAACAAGTGACTACAAAGTTGACAAAAGTGAGTTAGCTGGAATGTGTTTGGTGTGTTTGCCTAACATGGTATGCAATTTACCAAGTGGGTTTGTTGGGCACAAACGTGTCTTAAAATCCAAAAGTAGCAACAAAGGAAGATTTTGTAAATTCTCTTCTTTTTTGAGATTTAGTGTGGTTGGGAAGAGGCGATTTACCAAATCATCTTTTAGATTGTATGGAATCAAGACAGGAGGAATCTAAATACAAAAAGGTGACTTTAAAAACATTGTCGACGGAGAATTGACAAAAACTACTTGTTCAGTGAGAAAAGTTTCATATCCTTACGATGTGTTATTTTTTAAGTTGATTTGTTTGTTTGTTTGCTTTAGTTGGGTTTTATGCACTTAAATGGCATGTATGTGTGTGCTTTTGTGCTTTCTGGAATAGGCCTAATGATGTAGGCTCATCACTCATATCATTTACCTCTCCCTATCAAGTTATTCGCCCAGCCCATCAGCACCAGAGGATCGGGCAGGGCCTAGTCATTTCCCCACTCCCCAGTGGCAGCCCATAGATACGGACGGGCATGGCTTGGTCCACCATAGCCTTGACTCCTCGGTCCATGGGCCATTGTCTTCGAACATTCCGGCATTCGCCATGGTCGAGTCCTTAGCCTCCCTTGGCCACAATGAGACCCCCCTGTCTGGAGTATAGGGTACCCCACACCTGCTGCCTGATCCGCCCTTGCCATGCTAGGTCTTGGCCTGCCGACTACACAGCACGTGCCTATGATTGTAGGAAGAGGCTTCTTTTCCTGCCTAGCACACCCCTCTTTATTTTGGAGAAGTCAATGACATCCTTGTAGCTCAACCCATGTTGCGGGAATGGTGCATGCCTTCTCACCAGCCTATTCTAGTGGCCACTCCCACATGGCGCATGCTCGACTATTCCTTTACAGCTTGTCTTTTAGGGTTGGGAAGGAGCAGCACACCGGGAGGACCTTTGGCACATGCTTAAAAGGACTTGCCAGCAATGGTAAAGGGGATTTCAGAAGGCAAGTAGGTTAGCCCACTCTTACTCTCTCTCCTCCTTCACCTTCGGCTTCTCTACGTTTTGGCCAGTTCCCTGACTTGAACATCGGAGGGTTCTCTCCAAGGACTATTCTCGGGGGCCCCTTGACTGTTCCTCTTGGTTGCGGGTGCAACTTGGCATTCTCTCCATCAAACAAATTTAAGAACCCATGTGGATCAGATATTGGAAGCTCGTCGACCATTTTCCGACTTCTACACATTGGAATACCCTTGATCGGCGACCACATTATGCCCACAATTTGACTAATTAAAAAAGGAAATTTGAAAGTGAAGAAATTTCTGGAAATTGTGCTTAATCATACCATTATGGTGTACTTATTTATTTGTTATTTGCATGTCTTATTTCTTTTGTTATTCAGATATATAGCTGGTTACTCCAACAACATGTCATGTTTATTTAGTTCCTTATTAGTTTTGGGTTATCGTTTATTATTATTTTCTTATTTATACATTCGATTCAAATTTCAGTATTTTTCGCATTTTCATACATTCATGTATATTTAATCTTGGCTACTGTCAACTTTGGACTGTACCTTTATTGCTGTACCTTATATAAATGTAGGACACATGTATATTAAGAATAATTTCTGGATGTAATCAGAAATTAGTGTGGTCCATTAGAAATTGAAAGATATATAATAAAATACTGAAGAAGGTTGCCCAATATAAATATATATTGTTGCAAGAATTTGGTACTCATATTAGCTTTCCCTAGGAACACCAAGACTACAATTTTAGGGATAATTTGTATAATTTGTTATGCAACAGGTTGAAATATACAATTAATCAGAAATCAGTTTGCAATCATATGTTCATAGGGTTAAGAATTCCCCTGTTGGCATGGTTCTTTATCCCATGCGCCTAGTGTATCACATTAAGACTTTAACAAAGATGCACAACTTAAACTTAATAGGTCTTGAACAATTGGTTAGTTTGCAAGGTGTTTATTGCAAATTTTGCATCCCCCTTGGCTTCAGTGTGCAAAAACATATCTCCTGGAGGTTTCCTTGGGCTGAGTTCGTCTCCTTTGCTTAAAAATTTCCTTCTTCTCGTCTTTTCCTTCCCGCTGTGTGCTTCTCTTCCTTGGCACTATGTTCTTCTTTGCACTGTGTATTCCTTCCTTGGTGCTGTGTTCTTGTCCTCAGCAGGGAGAGTTGCCCCTTTACCTTTATATAGAATTAGAGGAGCAGCAGGGGGGGGGGGTGCGATGGTAGCTCCTTTCCCTTTCTTATAACCCCACCAGTGGCATGCACTAGTGGGGTTTCTTTCCTTCTTTGACTTTCTACTCTTGGGTGCCTCCACTTTCCCTTTTTTTAGAAACTCACCGGTGAGGATTTTTCATCTCCCTCTCTTTCTATTAAACACATGGATAGACCGCCCCATCCTTTCTTTCTTGAGAAAGGCTTACTGCAGTGCAGCAAGTGCAGTAAGCGTCAGAGGACAGCCCACGTGCCACCCAACAGGGTGCCACACGGGCTGCCATGTGGTCTAGCAGGTGGAGCAGAAGGGCGGCGGCTGGCTGCGGGATCTGAAATAACCATTTTAGAGCCCAAGTTTGTATTTTGCAGCCCAAGGTCAGTATTTTGGAGCCCAAATTATTAAAAGCACAGTCAATTTACCATTTTGGAGCCCAACTTTGTATTTTGGAGCCCAAATTATTAAAGCACAGTCAATATAGCATTTTAGAGTCCAAGTTTGTATTTTGGAGCCCAGGTTTATATTTTGGAGTCTAATAACTATATTTTAGAGCCTAAATATTAAAAGCCCAATCAATATTTTTAAACCCGAAGGATAGTATTTTGGAGTCCTATGTTTGTATTTTGGAGCCTAAAATTTATATTTTGGAGCCCAATCACCTGCTGCCACCGGTCGCCACCCACTGTCGGTCGCTGTTGTAGACCACCAGCAGGTCGCCGCCGCCGTCGCCCCCTGCTACTTTCTATCGCCATGTGGCATCCAAGGTTGGCACCACGCGGGCGCTACTTTTGCTGCCAGCTTGCTGCACTTACTACTACAGTAAGTGTAGTAAGCTTTTCTCTTCTTTCTTTGAAGCCCCACAGGTGTCATGCACCAGTGGGGATTTCCTCCCCTCACTTCTTCAATTTCTCATTAAATAGGTAAGTTTGGGGGGGGGGGGTGTCTTCCCTTTCCTCATGAATCCACTGGTGGGGATTTCCAACTTGGAGAAGGAAGGGAGTCTGCCCTATCCCTTCCCCCTCATGAATCTCACCGGTGCATTGGTTATTTAGAAAAGGTAAGAGAGGTAGTCGGCACTAGTGGGGATTTCCAACTTGGAGAAGGAAGGAGAGCCTGCCCTAACCCTTCTCTCTCATGAATCCCATCGGTGCATTGGCTATTTTGAAAAGGCAAGAGAGGGAGAGGGGTCCGACTGGTATGAGAATTTCCCTTTTGGAATCCCATCAGTTGGCAACATCAATGAGGATTCCTAATTGGAAAGGGAAAGGGTGAGAGGGAGAGAGGGAATCCTAGTAGTACTAGGACTTGAGAGGGATTGGAGGAGAGAAGAAAATAAGGGGGAAGGGGCGGCCCTTCCTCTTTTTTAATTCCCACCTGGTGTTCAAATCCCAGTGGGATTAGGACTATGCTACCCCCCTCTCTTCTTCTCCTCTCTCTCTCTCCCTATAAATAGGGTTGCCTCCTGCTACTTTTTCTTTATTCTTTGACCCATCAAGACATGGGAGAAAGGGGCCAAATTGGAGCGCCCATTAGGGGTTTGGCCTGCTTAAAGAGGGTGCTTCTGATTGGTCTGACAGGCCGCTGCTACTCAAGGTGCCTTTTCCCCTTCTAATTCTTCCAAACATTTCAAGACCCCCCATGACCATGCATGAATTCATTATATTTTCTCCGTTGGAATCTATATTTTTGGGAAAAAAAACTCTATATGGTCCTAACACTGCTAGCAGATGAGTTTTAGGATTGTGAAGGTTTTGATTCTGCAGCCATCAAGGAATCACAGAAAGTTATGGGTTTTGTTTCCATCTCAGTAGGGATTGTGAAGGTTTTGATTCTACAGCTGTCCGAACTATACGTCAAAGATATTTTCAAATTTTTGTGAGGATGTAATGGAACCTTCTGATTATACTACCTCTCTTTATTTTAAAATTGGTGGTGTAAACCACTTATTCTTTTCAAAAAGGGTTTCTGTAATGGACTAGTTTTGCATTACTGCATAATGTGGCCATTACACCATTTGTATTGATTTGATTGGCTAAACTATCTAACTATTGCTTGTCATCTTTGGTATGAATTGTCATTATTATCTTAGTTTTGTGTTGATTTGGAATATATATCTTAGATGCATATAATTCAATTACTAAATAAAAGTCCTTTTTGATCATTATACACATTCTTAATATTCTTGATTAAATACCTTTTGATACGGGGAGTTCCCAGTAGGTTGGCTGAATCTTTGGCTCAGCCGATCTCTCAGAGTGCATAAGCCGACGTCCCTTTGTGGCTTGAGTAAGATGAAGTCATCGTCTAGGCTGACGTCTAAGATCGGCTAGACCGACCTCATTACACACCTCGGGCCTTCTTCATCTTGGCTCGGGGCGGATTGCTCGGCTCAGACGAAGTCGACCTGGAGCCCAACGTGTCCGCGGGATTCCCGGAGCGTGGCTTACGTAATTGCCGATGCAACAACTGTTAAGGTAACGTCTGAGGATCGTGCGCCCGATGATTGCGGCCATTAGAGACCACGATCTCGATGATCTGGCATGCCGGTTACAACCACGATTTGGCGACAATCACGGAGATCCCCAGAGAGATTCGCAGGGTCGTCCAACTATTACACGTGTATCCTAACCCTATAAAAGAGGTAGACACTTTACAGACACAGGTACGATGTTCCACCCCATAGGCTAGGCCATTCTGCTAGCTAGTGACTGACAAGAGCGTCAGAGTGTCTTCCCGTCGAGGCCTCTCGATGGGCTTTGCAGGTCAGATCGAGAGCTCGGAACACGCGTCTCACGTCGACTCGGCGCGCCTCGAAGGGCTTCCCTCAGCTTGGTCGTCTCAGCTCTTGCCTCAGCCAAAGTCGCCTCGGCACGGGCCGGCCTCGGTTGTACATATCGCAACATTGGCACCATCTGTGGGAAGATGTTACTAAAGGTCAGTACGGTTTTCCCCCACTCACTCGTAGTTGATCTCGAAAGCTTTGAATGCAAGCATAGGGCACTACTTGAGGCGTCGTCTGTGATCAACAAAGGAGTGTCCTAGAGCATACGAGGTTGTGTAGACGAGTATCTCCAGAGGACCAATAGGAAGGCCAACGAAGAGTCACTCAGAGCATCGTCGGGTAGTTAATGGTGAATCCCTTAGTAGATTTCGAGCCTCCCGCTGGGGGGCCAAGTGGCCGACTACCCAACGACTTGGTGTGGCCACTGTTTTACGCATGCTAGTAGTCTCGTATCCAGAGTTCAAGCTTTTTCGCGACCAGATGTTTGGGATGTGCAGGTCGGCAGACATAGAAAGCCGAGCACCTCTGTTGTTGTCTCGATGTGTCAGTAAAAGTTGAATTTCTATTGCATTTGCACACTTTAATTGTAATTGAACTATTGGAAATTGGCGAGTCGCTTTATAGCATCATCATTTGTTGACATTGTCGGTAATCATCTATGAGGTTGTTTTGGCACTCGTAAGATACGTGGACATTGTAGTTCACTGGACGAGGTCGCTTCAGCACTCGTCAGTAGCCGAGAGATGACGTCCGACATGATATGAAAGACGAGGTCGCTTCGGCACTTGTAAGATACGTAGACGTCGTAGTTCACTGGACGAGGTCGCTTCAGCATTTGTCAATAGCCGAGAGACGATGTCCGACATGATATGAAAGACGAGGTCGCTTTGGCACTCGTCAGGAACCGAGAGACGACGTCAGACGTGGTATCAATGCGAGGTTGCTTCTGCACTCGTAAAGGGGCCAGACAAATATGGGTGTACATAACACGAGAAGGCCGCATTGGCGGTCTATAGTTCCCGTGGTCATAGAGGTCGGCATGACCTTGAGAATTGACAAGCTCGGGGGCCGCCTCGATGAGGTCGCCCCAACACAGAATACTAGGTCGCTCGGCACTCGACCTATCAACTGTTTCGTGTCGGCTAATATTCGTAGACCTCAGGCAAGCCGTCGTGGCTTGGCCACATCAGGAGAAGATGGCGACGACGTTATGCATGGTCTCGGTACCCTAGGAACTAAACTTTCGCAAGGTTAAGTTCTCGGATGACTCGACATTAAAACCGTTGTGTTTGGCAAAAAAATTTACAAGGACATTTTGGCCGAGGCAGTAAGGTACAAAAAGGGTCTCGACAATGCACGAGACTAACAAAAAGTATGAGGACCCACACAGGGGTCGTCTACAGTGCTCTCGGAGAAGATGTGGTTGCCTTAGGCTCGGCAGCAACGACCGCCTCAGCAGTGGTGGCCTCATCTGCTACAGGATCATCGACTATGGTTTGGACGTCGGCGGACAGAACGGCGTCGGCTGGTCCCTCGACATCCTCCTCCTTGTCTTCCTCGTCGGTATCACCAGCTCAGAGAGGTCGAGGCTCGGGTGCCGTTCCCTTACGCGCCCAAGGCAGAAGTCATACCCTTCTCGGAAGAGCTTGACTACCTCGGCCTTAAGCTCGTCGAATTCGCGGTACTCGGCAACGACCTTCGTTCCCTCGTCGGCCAACATCTGAGGGATGCTGGCCTTGGTCTCCTCGTAGGCTAGAAGATCGGCTTTATGAGCCTCCTTCTCGGTCTGAAGGGACTTTAAGAGCTTGTTGGCGTTGCCCTCGGCCTGCTTGCTCGCTCGGCCTCCTTCTCTCAGAGATCCTTCTCGGCAACAAGCTTCTTTTAGGCCTCGGCCAATTGCGCCTCGGAGGACGCACGGGAGGCCTCAGCCGGTGTAGAAGCGCCTCGAATGACGCCATTTAACTCTGCACTGACACGTAGAAGTCGTCGATGATCTGGCGAGGCCTCTGTGCCAAGGCGCGGGCCTTGGCTCCGGCAGGGAGCGACTGGCACCCCCACTTGGTGGCGCTGAGTTCTCTCGATCGCTTGGGTACCCGCTGCTGGGAGGAGCTTGAGGCGGTGACCACGGCTGATGCCGACCCTGAGGCAGGCCGAGGACGCTTAGTCGGCCCCTCTTCTCCGGTAGCTGCGACTGCTTCTTAGGGGCCGAGGGTAATGGGGCGACGACGGGAACGTTGGCCTCGGTTGGGCGAGCACGCTTCACGCCATGGTTCGCACTCTTATTTCCCCTCGTCATGAGCTCGCGCGCAGCCATCTCGGAGAGGGAGAGATTGCCCTTCTCTTTGGCAGACGGAGCGGACGACTTGCCTTTGTCGGCCATTGCTGCAAGAGAAGAAAATAATAAGTTCTCGGAAGCGATTAACGGTGGCCGAAGGTAAATGTTGGGAAGAAGATCGAACCTCGGTTAGCCTCGACAATCAACTCGAACAGCTTCTCGGAAGGCTCGAACAAGTCGGGAGGCTCCACCGCCTGTAGAGACTCGAACTCTGAGAGCTCGGATGCAACAAGAGTCGAGGGGCGGAAGGCTTTGTCTGGGATGTTCACCGCCAACTAGGTGGTCGGAAAGGGCCATCCGGTCGGGGAGTGAACAAAAACAAAGTTCCTCTTCCAGTTGTGGATAGAGGAAGGCATTCGGCCAAGAATTTGCCGACCTGACCGAGCTGCGAAGTACAGTCAGTCTCCGAAGGCTTTTACGGAGAAACAATGAAAGAAAATGCATGTGGTCGGAAGGACCTCGGCTAGGGCACAAGCTGCTAGGAAGCCGACAACCGACCTCCAGGAGTTGGGGGTCAGCTGCGATGGAGTGGCTCCCGACATGAGAAGGAGAAGAACGATAAAGGGATGAAGAGGAAATCGAAGGCCTGCTCGGACAGCCTCGGAGTAAATACAAACTCCGCTCTCTATGGTATAGTAGGCTCGAAGTTGTTTGTTTGAGTATAGGGTGGAGTTCTCGAGAAAGTTGAGACCAGGATGCGTCTTCATCCATTGGAAGGTCTCAGAATCGATCTCACACCGGGTGTCGGCTACGGTGTTCGCTTGCCCACAAGATCCTGAGGTGTGTGAAGAAGGTTTCCTGGGAACATAAGACCCAGGACTGACCTCCAGAACAGAAGACTCCTCGATGGGACCCGACGCCTAGACGTCAGGCCGAGAAGCTTCCGGAAGAAACGTCCTCGTTTTAGAAGGACAAGAAGGCGAGGCCATTTCGGATGACGTCGAAGCGGAGAAGTTCTCGGAAGGAGAACCTCCAGAAGAAGAACCCTCACGAAGGTGAGGGTCGGAAGAAGACGACGAAAAGGAATTGGACAAGGAAGAGCTCATCGCTTACCTTTGAAGGAAGTAAGCAAAAGACAAGGGATGGCAGATGCTCAGACGTCGGGACA
Organism: Colocasia esculenta; assembly: GCA_014218235.1. Lineage (NCBI taxonomy): Eukaryota > Viridiplantae > Streptophyta > Magnoliopsida > Alismatales > Araceae > Colocasia > Colocasia esculenta. Next base: position 78,999,745 of record CM024755.1, on the reverse strand, counting down.
GAGATCGTCGGCACGTCGGCTGGCCGTCCAAAGAATGCTCGCGCGCGAAAGCAAGGGTGGTTTTTCGGCAGCAGACTCTACTATTTATAGTGCCGGGGGGCCGATCAAGATCCAACAGTCGATATCCATCGTATGCGATAGTAGTTTAGATCTTGACACGTGGTGCAACCAGATTGGCCACCGAGTGTTGCCTCAGATTTCGACTGACACGGCTGGCGAGGAGCATCATGATGGCGCATTGGAGTCGTGGGGGCGACGCGATCGCTGGCGTCGCCGCACAGCAATCGAGGCGACCTGACAGTATAACACGGTGCAGACCAGCGCTGATGGCGTCACGATGTGACCAATGGCAGGCTGGTGTTGACAACGGTGATGCGACGTGGAGCGGTCCACGTGGGCTATCACAGCCACATGGCAAGACACGTCTCTGGCAAAGAAATTCCGAACAACTTCACCTCGGCCCATGTTTGCAGTCTGACGTGAACCTGGGGGGCCAATGATACGGGGAGTTCCCAGCAAGTCGGCTAAATCTTCGGCTTAGTCGACCTCTCAAAGTGCATAAGCCGACGTCCCTTTGTGGCTTGAGTAGGACGAAGTCGTCGTCTAGGCTGACGTCTAAGATCGGCTAGACCGACCTCATTACACACCTCAGGCCTTCTTCATCTCGCTCGGGGTGGATTGCTCGACTCAGACAAAGTCGGCCTGGAGCCCAATGTGTCCACGGGATTCCCGGAGTGTGGCTCACGTAACTGCTGATGCAGTAGCTGTTAAGGTAACGTCCGAGGATCGTGCGCCCAATGATTGCGGCCATTAAAGACCACGATCTCGATGATTTGGCATGCCGGTTACAACCATGATCTGGCGACAATCACAGAGATCCCCAGTGAGATTCGCGGGGTCGTCCAACTGTTACACGTATATCCTAACCCTATAAAAGAGGTAGACACTCCACAGACATTGGTACGCTGTTCCACCCCATAGGCTAGGCCATTCTGCTTGGCTAGCGACTGACAAGAGCGTCAAAGTGTCTCCTCTCCGAGGCCTCTCGGCAGGGTTTGCAAGTTAGATCGAGAGCTCGGAACACGTGTCTCACGTAGACTCGGCGCGCCTCGGAGGGCTTCCCTCGGCTTGGTCATCTCAGCTCTTGCCTCAGCAAAGTCACCTCGGCACGGGTCGACCTTGGTTGCACATACCGCAACACCTTTGATACTAGTCTTGAGTCTTTCTTGTGATTTTTTTCTTGCTTTTTTTATGCTAAAAAATGAGTATTATTTAAATTGATTACATAATTTATTGTAGGTTTGATCTTATTACACTTGTTAAGCTTATGAATCTTACTACCAGCATTTTCAGGCGTTGAAGTTGTAAATGCGAATGATGGGGTCTAAGAAGAGGGCCATCATAAATGTAGAGCTACTTTTGCTAACCAGCAAATATTTTTAAAAAATATTTATTCGGATATTGACATCAATCATCATTTTAATATTTCTGACAGTATTATTAAGTACTTATATATTAAATGAGGTTGTAATTTAAATGGTTTGACTATTGAGGTTTGACACTTTTAGGCCTTTGATGAGAAGGTATATTGTTGGTGAACTTTGGTGGGAACACTGACTAATCAAATAATGCTAGGTTGATATGACCTTCACATGTATGAATGTGTATATAGAAATTGAGTGAAAGGAAATAGTAACTTTATGTGGGAAGATAAATTGATGGTAGCCTATCTACCAGGAAGTAGAATGCTGTGATCCATACACTGAACATTTCACTATTCCAATATTAAGAGCCAAAGGCTACTCATTCTGAGTAATTCTAAATTTCCATGCATTTAAAAAAAATCTACAGTAATAGAACTCTTATTTTGGTGGGTGGAATTTGTGGCATGTTTTAGCAATGATTCAATTTTCTTATTATACCTTCCAAGTTGTCTTCAGTTAAATTTCCTACATGGATAATTGTGGCATGTTTTAAATTGCTAAATGTTCAGGTTAGGCATAATTTGGAACAGGCCAAGACAGTTCTAAAGAGTCTGATTAAGGTTTGCATTAAAGTCTTTGTTAATGGAGGTTTTTATTACCTGTGGAATATCTTTTTTTCCCTACTGGCCTAAACATCTCTGCTTCCAACTTATGATACACATCTGCAGAGGGAAGAGAAAAAGTGTGAGGTTGTGGAAACTGAGGTCAGCCTTCAGCAAATTCAGATAAGACATAAGGTGCTTACCTATGTTTCAGATAACTCTTGAGGTTTTAGCTCCAGTGATTGGTAATTTGGTATAATTAGTCATGAATGAGATCATTTCTATGAAGAAAACATGGAAAGAAAGACCTCTTGTATATGAATCTTTATCTCCTTTTCTACTTGAGAGATTGCTGGGTTGTTGTATGGCTCCATGACAACTATGATCCACAGAAATAAGTCTGCCTAGATTTTAATTAGTATACTAGAGTAAGGTTATATCTTAAATAAGTTTTCTTCAAGGGGTTGTAGATGATACGACTCTTGGTTATGTTGGGTTTATACATGTGACTTTGGTGTGCTTTTACTGGCACTAATGTGTGGTACTTCTTCCCTACGAGTTTTAACTTGTGTTGTTCTTTGAGCTTGTCCATCTTTGTTCCCAAAGGAAAATTTTCTTGAAGGTGTTGTCTATTCTAAATTTAATAATACTTATTGTCAGTAACTTTCAAGTGACTTTATCAATCTTCCAATAATGGTTATCCTCTGTCCTGAAGATTTTCCAATGATCATCTACTTCCTGTATTCATTTCAAATTCCCCTTCCCACTCTAGGTAGCTTTGAAATTTGTGCCTGAGTGAAAGCCCACTATAGCAGGAGATATAATCTGATTTTTGACACAGAAAAGATGCAGGTTTACAATGATAACTTAGCAGCGTGTGAAATCATTTTTTGGAAAGAAATTTGCCCTCACATGGGTCAAGGCACAGTTATTGAAAAATGGTAAAAGTATCTAATGGTTAGAAAATCTGCTTTTAATCTATGAAAAACAGTTTAGTAACACCGTTTATAGACACTCTAAGCTAGCATTCCTACGTGGCATGCCACCTCAACTTCTTTGTACACATCAACACTTTTGGGAATAGAATAACAATGCCGATTCCCCTTCCGCGGCTGCCATGGTGAGGCTGGCCACCTGAGAGATGAACCTGTTCCATTCTAGGTGGTTGAGGGAAATCAGGAGGAAGAGACGATGGTGAAGTCGGCATCGAGGGGGAGGTTGCGGAGGGAGATGGAGGTGACGTGGGTGGCACGGCAAGCGACTCTAGTGAAGGAAGCACAGGGATTGGCGCTGGGGAGCCAGGTGGGGAGGGCGAGGCCATGGTTGGGAGGAGTGGGTGGAGGCGATGGGAAGATGGTGGGGGTGCACTAGGTTGGGAGCAATCGGGAGGTGGAGTCACCAGTTCTATCTTGCCGGCACTTCTGCCAGCTGCTATTGTCGCAGCTGCATAGCCCCCGTGCCTTCAACTTCCCCGGTTTCGGGGGAGAACCTACAGAGACGGACTACTAGTATTCTGCTCCAGGATCATATCTCTGATAGTATCCTCCACCCAAGAGCAGAACACAAACATGACGCAGTTTTCGGGTCATTGTCGACTCACGCAGGCCTCTGAGATCTATGCAAATACGTGAAACGAGAAGCGTGCAACTCGGGCTCATCTTGCTCGCTCAATCAAATGTTCCTGTGATGCCACGTTCCGCACCTGCAAGGATGCTTCCAGCCTCGCTGTCACCGGCCACCATCAAACACCTTGTCTGCTGCCATCCTGATCGCCGCTAGCGCGATCCCCCACCCCCAGTGCACTCGGGCGACTGTGTATGACACCTCCCCACCTGCACTGGTCCATACCCGTCCCTGGCGCCACCGCCACGAAGCCAGGGGGTAGCCTGCTGCAGCCGCTGATGCAGATGGCTTGGTACCACAGGCGGGGGATGATGGTGGAGGCAAGGTAGTCCCCGGTGGTCTCTAGGGTGGTGCAGGCATCCCAGCTGGGTGTTGTGCCATCCACATCGCTCCATGTCCCTCCGCAACCTCCCCGTTGATGCTGACTTCACCACCGTCTCTTCCTGCTCTCTCTTGACCACCTGGAATAGACCAGGTTTGTCCCTTCGGTGGCCAGCCTTAAACATGGTGGCCATGGAATGGGAATCAACATTGTTCTCTTCCCAAAAGTGTTTATGCGTACTAAAAAATTGAATGCTACGTAGAAATCTTAGCATAGAGTGTTTATAAACAGTGTTACTAAACCATTTCCCTTAATATATACTATCCATTTCCTGATGGATTTATGATTGATTATCATGCATCTGATGCTCATTTCACATGTTTGGAGTTGCTTTGTCCGTTTTGCAACCATTGGAATCTGTGAAACTTTGTCTGCACTGCTTTGCATAATATTTCTTGTGTCCTTAACCTAGTCTTTTCACATGAAGGATTCCTCTTGGAGTCTTTTGAGAGACTGATATCGACTGGCTTTTAAAACAGTTGGGGGCAGTGTTTGATGTTAAATTGTCCCTCTTGTATGTCAAATTGATGCCTACTGTTTGTCCCTGTTTGTTTCTGTGGTAAAATTGGGGGCAATTATTCTCGTAAGAATGTTGAATTGTCACTCATTCTCAATCATATGAAGAATACAATTCGGAGGAATCCTTCTATCTGAGCTTCACTTCCTTTCCATGAAAAATGAATCTGTTTTTAGAGGTTCATGAATAGCCTATGTCATCCTCTTAATTTCTCTGATGAATGTATATTAAGAGTGAGGTCATGGCCCATGTTAATCAAGTTGAGCTAAAATTTTAGATATGTTATTGTGAATGAATTCATTAAAATGCCATTTAGGAATTGCTTCTGTAAGTAAGTTATGTAAGCCATCTAGTTTATGTAAGCCATCTCTGTTGGGTCGTGGGTGTCTAGATAGCACTTTTGTTTCTTTAATGGTAACAGTGGTCTTTCTTTTTGCATTGGGGGGGGGGGGTTGAGATTCGAGCTGATTTGAATTTAGATTCAGAAAAAAGATGTCACTATCCTACTGGAAGACTATTTGACTAATTTGGAAAGGAGTCTGTTTCTATGCGAAGTACATGTGAAGAATCATATACTCTTTCTGAAGGGCAGATATTGTGGATATCTAATGTAGATCGTCATGCGCTCAATTTATCTACACTGGGAATTTATCATGTGTGAGATAGACGTGAGTGTACTTTACAGTCAATGGTCTTAATTAGACTACATTTATTCCAAAGGTGTTCCATTGTCCATTTTGGTCTTTTGGTGTATATTTATTATTCTTCTACTGTTAGATGTTGCATGCCGGAAAGAGTGCCTATTTTTGTGGATATTGTTACTCCATCAAATACAGTTCTTCATCTGGTATTCCTTTTTCCCCTTTCTTATCAATTGAAAGAGGATTTTTTGCATTCTCTGTCATTTTGGCTTTTGCAACCTAGAGACTGAACAACATTCGGTGGTACATTTTCACCTTTCAAGAAAGAGGAATATGCAGGATATCTAAGGTTTCATTTCGGTGAGATCATTCTTCAATTCACAGCAAATCTTTCTTCAATTCACAGCAAATCTAGTTACTATGGTGCTTCTGTAAGTTTTTGAGCTAATATAATGTGAAGTGCTTTCAAAGCATCATGAGGTCAAGCAATGAGAGGTTGGGTGTGGACCACATTGCAGCTTGTTTGTTGCCTCTGTGTTCTAATTCCTTGACAGTTAACTTGATACTCACATCTTTTTTAGTTATCACCAATGTTTTCTATGCGGTTACTAACTAATCTAGGTTTCATGTGGAAAACCCAATGAAATTTTTACCTATTAGCTATTGTCCTCTAAGAAATGTTGTAATGTAGTGTACTCATGCGTTTGTGCTATTTTCTGCATGAACACAGCTCATTGAAGATGCATCATCCCTTCATGCAAATTAGGATTATGGGAGATGAACATATGGCACAATCCCCTTCATGCAAATTAGGATCTATGGGAGATGAACATATGGATTATTTAGATATGGGAAAACTGGTTGTCCACGTTCTCGAGTGCAGA